>JAPQWN010000004.1:13524683-14124683 GCA_028538565.1 Umbellularia californica | reverse complement strand
CACGTGTAATTTTTTTTTTTTAAAGGTGGGTGTGCTTAGCAAAAATAGGGGTCATATAGAATTTCCCCCTATCTAGAGAGATAACAAAATTTAGCAAGCATGTGAGCCTGTAACGCCCCAATTCCGGATACCGAGAAGACCGTCAAGGTACCCGAATTTGGCGCGCTACTTCCCGAAAAACCCGGGAACTTCCAAGATCGTAGGTCCGCAGTGAGGTCCAATTTAAAACTTTTTGACCGACATATAATCAATGGTTAAATTTACGGAAGTGTAATGAGTAAAGCGAAAGCATAAGGTATCATAGAAATGTATCAAGTGTAGCAGGGCTGAAGTCCAGCCTAAATCTCAAGGTATAATTAAGAACATATTTATAACATATCAGTCTAACTCCCTGCTCACAACATAAGAAAACACTCAACCCAAAAAAAGATAATCACTCAATCCCCCGGTACAGGCGCTCCATCCTCCAGCTCGACCCCCTGGTCGGCTGGTCCCCATCCATAGTCTCCAACTATGGGCGCCTCGACGAGCGCGTCGTCCTCATAATCGGGGTCATCACCTAAGCACCAAGAATGGGTCAGATCCAAGGATTTGGCAAGTTGCAGTATACAAATAACATAGAATGTATGCATCAAAGGAATAGAGACAGTAATAAGATCAATAAGAATATCCAAGGTACAAATACTAGGCAATTGAGCAAGATAAACATTTAGAGTCAGAAGGATAAGATAAGTCAATCTATCTATACAATATGGCACATTCACACAAGCTGGATACCGCGGGATATTATGCCGCGGCCCTCCCATACTGAACACAGTCGCGGTGGGGAAATCTCACCAGTGCTGGGGATAACTAACCCCGCAAATCACTCATCAATCTCAAACACTCATCACTCGGGAGACTGGATCGGTATCGCACCGTCCGTCTAAAACATAGCTCATCACTCAACACTCAAATAGCTCCTACCAGTGATGATCAGTCAACAGGCTGAGCTTAGAACAACTGAGTGAATGTTAGTGCCGACTCAAGGAATCAAATACAGGTCTGTGTCTGTCTAGGCTTGCCTTGCACGAGCAAGGTCCTAACATGTCCCTAAGAGGTCCAAGTACAATACCATGGAATACAGTCCAAATCATTGGATCTATACTAAGGCCCATCAAGCCATGGCCTTAGTCTAAACAGTCCGGGAGAGATCACAATCTCAATCCAATACCAGTCAGTCAATTCTCATCCATAATGAATCACAAGTCCAACCTAATCAAACCTCTTCACCTAGGGTATCATATATCCCAATTTAGGCCGTATGAGGGCCCGCCTAGACACAGACACGGGTTATTGATCACCAATCACATCACCAGGTCACCTCTAAGTAATCCTAGGTTCAGGTCCTCCATTTTCCACTTACATTAATAGAATTAAGCAAGAACAAGGATATGAGAGTGATAGTAGTGAAATAAACTCACAGTAATCGAATCAAAGGGGATATCAAAGGTCCAATCCTAAGTAATGGTCCACTTTCAGGTCCAGGGCCATATCAGTTAATTTGATCCGTAACTGTAGCCTCAGATGCCAAAAGATACTGCGTTTGGTGCTCCTGAAGTTACGGGCATCTTTGACTACGTTTAAGGGTCGAATTACTAATAATTCCAATCCCTAAACTCTATTTGGTGGTCCCCACGAGTCAAGGTTGAGCCACACCATTGACTCGTACTTGGCACATAGATGGAAGTTCATTTGGATGGTCAATGAGTATAGTTTATCCAATTAATAGGGTACAACAATATAATTTAACATATAAAGAAGGAACTAAATAAAATTTCAGGATAATTAAAGAAGAACAATAATAATAGAGAAATCAAACCTTAGTCTAGCACATTGATAATCAAGGACACCATTTAAAAATAACGAAACAATTAATGATACATAAAAATCTTAATTGATAATTCTAGAGAACCTAAAGAATACTTTTTCTACACTCAAAATAGTTTAAGGATAATTAGGGGTTCATTAAAGGCTAAGGAGTCTTTTATTTCCAATTTCTAAAATTAATGGGGTCAAGAAATATAATAAAAGTAGCATGTCAAATTATTTAATTGGGTTCATTAAAAACTATGGGGCTTATTTCTAATTTTTTTGAGACAAATAGGCTAAGGTATTAAATATTAAAAGAACATTATTATGTCACCACATCACTACACCCCTCTTTTCTAAGTCATAGTCCTTTCTTTCTTTCTTAATCCCCTCTTATTCCCATAGACCCTCAAACCACCAAACCTACCCATCATTCCACATTTCTATCACATGGCAAGTCCACCATTTCTCATGCTCTCACAAACCACTAACCACTCAACCCACTTTTTCTTTCACACTTATCCACACACGTCAGCAGCTCATCCTCTTCTCCTTCTTCATTCAACAGTAATTGTTCCTGCAACAGCACTTAAACAGAAAACACACTCACGCCTGGGACCTTTTTGCTTCACAAAATCGTGGGCCCCATTGACCCAAGCCCAGATCAGACTTCACCACTGAGGTCGCCCAGGGTCCCTCTACACGATGTATGGTCCAGATCAAAGTTGGTGGCCCACCTGGGCCCCACAGATAAAAGAAACGAAACCATTTCTTTCCTAATTTGTTACTGTCATTGCATTTTTGGGCATTTGGATGGTGGACCAAACGGGGTCCACACCACATGGGTTCACATCCCTAACATCGCCCCACCATTTCCAGCCCGATGGACGGACCGGATCGGCGATCAGATCAACCAGTGGGTCCCACAATTCATATGCTGCAAAAACTGATTTTTCCAAAAAAACACATCCTTTGTGATCAAGTTAATGGGTAGTGGGCCAGGGGTGTCCACTCCCTATGGGACCAGCTCCTTTAGGGTCGCCCGTGGGTCCTCTATCAGATCCACGGTCCGGATCGATCATCGGGTGGCCCACCTGGGTCCCGGCCTCAACGCAAGGAAATTGAAATTTCCCTATTTCCATTGCAGGAACGGTAACAGTAACCCCTTTCCTTCCTAATTGTATTCAAATCAATTTCATTCACCTCCAATCATTAAATAAACAAATGAAATGATAAAAACACTTCAATCTGCATCTAGACCATCTCCAATCCACACCATTCATCACATAAATATGTAAAACAACAAATCACTTCAATACCCAAATATCCATCCGAACCATTGATCTTCCAAATGAGATAAACTCATCCATCAATGGCCAAAAACCATAAAAACAAGCTCAAAGGTAGATCTACTCATTTCTAGCATAATTGAAATGGAAATATAGAATCAATTATAAAAATCATGCATTCTATGCTAAGTGGGTATATTGCACTTGCCTTGATTGGTAAAAGAGAAATAGATTGATAAGAGAGGTAGAAGATGACTCCTCCTTCTTCTTGCAATTAGGGTTTTGGACTTAGGGATTTTAGCTAGGGTTTGTGAAATGAGGGGTAAATTAAGGATAAATGAGGGTGAATTTAGGGTTCATTTCCCAATGCAATAGTTTAGGTTATATAGTCTAGGGCTTTAGAGACAATTACCAAAATGGTCATTTTGATTGCATAGGAATGTGGATAAGGACATGGTCATTTAGGTCATATGGGGGAAATTCTAGAAAGTTCTCAAGTGTGGAAAACCCCCTATATAAAAACTTATTTACTAGCAAGGGCCTCAATCCCTAAAACCCTACAAAAATTATAAAAAGATACTCTATAAATCTATAAAATACACAATAGGCCTAAATCCTATAAAATAGACTAATACTTAGGAAAATATCTATTTACCCTTACTAACCCCTATTAATTAGTATAATTATGCTATATTAACATAATTAATAGTATTCAAATTCAAAATGAGGGCCCACCAAAGTGGGACCTCACATCACTCTCTCCTTTAGGACATTTGGTCCCCAAATGTAAAAACAAAGTAGGAGCATACCTGAGGTAGAAGATGTGGGTAATCCTTCATTACTTGGTCGCGCAACTCCCACGTAGCCTCTTTTGGAGTGTGGTGCTCCCATTGAACCTTCACCCAATGAATGGTTCGGGTTCGGAGTACCTGCTCCTTGGTGTCAATGATAGCGACTGGTCTGGCGGTGTAGGTAGCGTCTGGCTGAATATCGAGTGGCTGATGATGAAGAATATGCGTAGGGTCCTCCACGTACTTCTTTAGCATAGAGACATGGAAGACATCATGAACTCCTGACAATTCTGGCGGTAGTTGAAGCTTGTAAGCAACGTCTCCGATCCTGGACCTGATCTCAAACGGCCCGACGTATCTTCGCGCTAGCTTACCCTTCTCTCCAAACCTAAGGGTACCTCTGGCTGGGGAAACCTTTAAGAACACCTTGTCTCCCTTCTGGAACTCAAGAGGTCTGCGCCTGTTGTCTGCATAACTCTTCTGGCGGCTACGGCTGACCTTCAAATTCTCTACTATCTGCCTGATCTTCTCGCTGGTGTCGCTGACTAAGGATGGTCCATGGAAACTCCTGACACCAACTTCTTCCCAACAGACTGGGGTCTTGCATCTCCTGCCGTACAAAGCCTCGAAAGGTGCCATCTTGATGCTCGAATGGTAGCTGTTATTGTAGGCAAACTCGCAAAGTGGTAGACAGTCTTCCCAGTTCTCTTTGTAATCCAAGGCACAAGCCCTCAACATGTCCTCTAATGTCTGGTTGGTGCGCTCAGTCTGTCCGTCCGTCTGTGGATGGTAGGCGGTGCTGAAGCTCAACTTGGTGCCCAAAGCCTGCTGTAGGCTCTCCCAGAAGTGAGAAGTGAAACGGGGGTCTCTGTCTGACACGATCGATGCTGGAACTCCGTGTAAAGAGACAATCTCATCTACGTACAACTTAGCTAGGACGTCAAGTCCTGCTCTCATCGAAACTGGCAAGAAATGAGCTGACTTAGTCAGTCGGTCGACGATAACCCATATGCCATCATGGCGTCTCCTGGTGATCGGAAGTCCTGCGATGAAGTCCATGGTAATGTGTTCCCACTTCCACTTGGGTATATCGAGTTGGTGTAGTAGCCCTGGCGGCTTCTGGTGTTCGACCTTGATTTGCTGGCACGTCAAGCATCTAGAGACATAGCTTGCGATCTCTTTCTTCATGTTGTTCCACCAGTAATAGCTCCTCAGGTTCTGGTACATCTTGGTGCTGCCTGGGTGAATCGAATATCTACTGTGATGCGCATCTGCTAGGATCTCGTCCTTCAGCTCCTGAATATTTGGCACGCACAATCTGTCCTGATAGTAGAGCACTCCACCAATCAGTCTGAACTCTGGCATCTGGTCAATTTGCTTGATCACTCTGATAAGCTTTGTATCGTTGCGTTGACTGTCCTTGACCTTTCCAAGCAACTCTGGTTCCCATGCGGACATGGTAGCAAGCATAACTCTATCACTGAGCGACTGAAACTGGACATCTAAGTCCCTAAAGACATCGATCCACACACCCTCTGCTGCTAGAAAGCTAACGAGGGCGGTCTTCCTGCTCAAAGCGTCTGCCACGACATTCGCCTTACCCGGATGGTATTTGATAGGGAAGTCGTAATCCTTGATGTACTCCATCCATCGCCTCTGTCGATTGTTAAGGTCATTCTGGGTGAACAGGTACTGCAAGCTGCGGTGGTCCGAATGTACTTCGAACTTCTCCCCGTAGAGGAAGTGCCGCCACATCTTCAACGCAAAAACGACTGCTGCTAGCTCCAAGTCGTGTGTAGCATACTTCTTCTCGTGCTCTTTCAGTTGGCGTGATCCATAGGCGATGACTTTCCCTTCCTGCATCAGAACACATCCTAGGCCTGTCCCTGAAGCGTCGGTGAAGACAACGAATCCACCACTCCCGGAAGGTAAAGACAAGATCGGTGCTGTCGTCAGTCTCTCTTTCAGCTCTTGGAAGCTGTCTTCGCAAGCATCTGACCATACGAACGGTACATCCTTCCTCGTCAGTTTGGTTAAAGGCGCTGAAATCGTAGAGAAGTTCTTGACGAATCTGCGGTAGTAGCCTGCTAAACCAAGAAAACTTCGAATCTCCGTGACATTCTTCGGTCTCTCCCAGTTCACCACTGCTTCAATCTTTGCTGGATCCACTGCTAGTCCGTCTTTGGAGATGATATGTCCGAGGAAGACCACTTGCTCTAACCAGAACTCGCACTTGCTAAGCTTCGCGTACAACTGGTTGTCCCGTAACAACTGTAGAGACGTCCTCAAATGTTGCTCGTGCTCTTCTTTGGACTTGGAATAGACCAACACGTCGTCGATGAACACAACTGTGAAACAGTCGAGGTACGGAGCGAAGATCTTGTTCATCAAGGACATGAACACTGCTGGCGCATTCGTCAATCCGAACGGCATCACCAAGAACTCGTAGTGCCCATAGCGTGTACGGAACGCTGTCTTCTGCACATCTTGCTCTCTGACTCGCAGCTGATGGTATCCCGATCTCAAATCTATCTTCGAAAAATATTGAGCACCCTGAAGCTGGTCGAATAGCTCGTCGATCCGTGGAAGAGGGTACTTGTTCTTCACTGTTGCCTGGTTCAATTGCCGGTAGTCGATGCACATCCTCATCGATCCATCTTTCTTCTTCACGAAAAGCACCGGTGCACCCCACGGTGACATGCTCGGTCTGATGAAGCCTTTGGCTAGCAACTCCTCCAATTGAGTCTTCAACTCTCGTAACTCTGCTGGAGCCATGCGATAAGGAGCCTTTGAAATTGGTGCTGTGCCTGGTGCAAGCTCGATGGTGAAGTCTATCTCTCTGACTGGAGGCAATCCCGGGATCTCGTCGGGAAACACATCGGGGAACTCGCAGACAACCGGGATCTCCTCTACTTCTTTGGTTGGTTTGTCCTCTGAGACGAATGCAATGTAGCCTTCGCAACCTGCCTTCATCAATCTCTCAGCCTTCAGTGCTGAAATCATCCGAGTGCTGGGCGGTCTCCTCTCGCCTATGAATTCGATCGTGGTGTCTGATCCGTCAATGGAGAGTCTGACTGTCTTCTCGAAACAGTCCATCATCGCTCGGTATCTGGCCAACCAATCCATCCCCAAGATAACGTCGAAGTCATGCATGGGTAGTACGATCAAATCTGCAAACAAAGTGCACTCCCCAATCTGCACTCTGCATTTGGGGTGGTAAGTCTGACACATTACGCTCCTACCCACGGGTGTAGACACAACTAACGTACAAGGCATCTCCTCTCCTACCCCGCCAAGGACTAAAGCAAAAGTTGACGACACATACGAATGTGTCGCTCCAGAATCAAACAATACTTTAGCAAGATGATCACTAATAGAAAGAGTACCTTCCACCACGTTGCCTGCAGCCTCGGCGTCCTCGTGCGTGAGTGCAAATGCACGACCCGCGGCCTGGGGTCTCTGCTGTTGGCGCTGCTGGCCATGGTGCCTCTGATGACGTCCTCGATGGTGCTGCTGCCCTCGGGGCTGCTGAGGTGCGCGTGCCTGCTGCTGTGCACGGTACTGCGGCTGGGGTGCTAATGCAACCTGAAGCGCTGGCTGAACCGCTGGGGCTGGAGCTGGAGCTCTCGGAGGTGCTGGAAGCTGAAGCATCGGGGGCTGCTGCTCACGGAATGGGCAGTGCCTAGATATGTGCCCCAGCTCACCGCAATCGAAGCATACTTTAGGCCCGCGATACTGCTGCTGTTGTTGATGATGATGATACTGCCCCCTCTGGCCTGCTGGCCTCTGCCTCCGGAACGGCTGCTGCGGTATGATCACGGGCTGCTGTCTGATCGGGGCGGTCCGGAACCGTTTCTGCTGATGAGTAGTCTCCAACCGCTGAAGACGCTCCTCTGCCCAGTAAGCTCTCCTCAAGGCCTCCTCGTAGGTAGGTAGCTCGATACAAGACATACCCAGCTGGATGTCCTCCCTAAGTCCGTCGACAAACCGTCGGATCCTCTCGGCCTCAGACGTAAGCAGTGCCTCTGCGAAGCGGGACAGCTGAGTGAAACGGAGCTCGTACTGATAAACTGTCATACTGCCCTGGACAAGAGTCTGGAACTCCTTGAGCTTACGCTCCCTGACATGAGCTGGAATAAACTTCTTGAGGAAATCTGTCTTGAAGACAGTCCAAGCCACCTCATCTCCTATCGCCTCATAAGGTCGCTGCATGATCCTCCACCAATCCTCAGCCACGCCGCGGAACATATATGCTGCCAACTGCACCCTCTGGCGTCCAGAGCACTCGAAGACCCTAAAGATCTTCTCCATACGAACAATCCAATCGTCTGCAACCATGGGGTCCTCCGTGCCAGTAAACTCTGGCGGTCCCCTCTTGAGGAACTTCTCGAATATGACATTCGGGTCTGCCTCCCGAATAGGTACCTCCATAGGAGCTGGCTGGGCCACTCTCTCTACCACCTCTAGGACCTGCGTCTGAAACTGCGTAAAGTCCTCCGCCTGCTGCCGGTGTGCGGTAGCCTGGGCCTCTTGCGAGACAAGGAAGGCCTGTAGAAACCTCTCAAAGCGGCGCTCGTGGTCGGACTCATCGCCGACTGCTAGTGCTCCGGGTGGTGCCTCGCTTCCCGACATCTGTCAAGAGAAGGAAATTGTGTTAATTCGAATCCAACACCTAGGACTACACTGATTCTACCCAAATCCATCGTCCTTACACGTATCCCGACACCGAAATCCTCACTACGTCCTAAAGTTTCTAGTGTGTTTTATTTCCTAGAGACTTGCCCGCTCTGATACCATAAAATTGTAACGCCCCAATTCCGGATACCGAGAAGACCGTCAAGGTACCCGAATTTGGCGCGCTACTTCCCGAAAAACCCGGGAACTTCCAAGATCGTAGGTCCGCAGTGAGGTCCAATTTAAAACTTTTTGACCGACATATAATCAATGGTTAAATTTACGGAAGTGTAATGAGTAAAGCGAAAGCATAAGGTATCATAGAAATGTATCAAGTGTAGCAGGGCTGAAGTCCAGCCTAAATCTCAAGGTATAATTAAGAACATATTTATAACATATCAGTCTAACTCCCTGCTCACAACATAAGAAAACACTCAACCCAAAAAAAGATAATCACTCAATCCCCCGGTACAGGCGCTCCATCCTCCAGCTCGACCCCCTGGTCGGCTGGTCCCCATCCATAGTCTCCAACTATGGGCGCCTCGACGAGCGCGTCGTCCTCATAATCGGGGTCATCACCTAAGCACCAAGAATGGGTCAGATCCAAGGATTTGGCAAGTTGCAGTATACAAATAACATAGAATGTATGCATCAAAGGAATAGAGACAGTAATAAGATCAATAAGAATATCCAAGGTACAAATACTAGGCAATTGAGCAAGATAAACATTTAGAGTCAGAAGGATAAGATAAGTCAATCTATCTATACAATATGGCACATTCACACAAGCTGGATACCGCGGGATATTATGCCGCGGCCCTCCCATACTGAACACAGTCGCGGTGGGGAAATCTCACCAGTGCTGGGGATAACTAACCCCGCAAATCACTCATCAATCTCAAACACTCATCACTCGGGAGACTGGATCGGTATCGCACCGTCCGTCTAAAACATAGCTCATCACTCAACACTCAAATAGCTCCTACCAGTGATGATCAGTCAACAGGCTGAGCTTAGAACAACTGAGTGAATGTTAGTGCCGACTCAAGGAATCAAATACAGGTCTGTGTCTGTCTAGGCTTGCCTTGCACGAGCAAGGTCCTAACATGTCCCTAAGAGGTCCAAGTACAATACCATGGAATACAGTCCAAATCATTGGATCTATACTAAGGCCCATCAAGCCATGGCCTTAGTCTAAACAGTCCGGGAGAGATCACAATCTCAATCCAATACCAGTCAGTCAATTCTCATCCATAATGAATCACAAGTCCAACCTAATCAAACCTCTTCACCTAGGGTATCATATATCCCAATTTAGGCCGTATGAGGGCCCGCCTAGACACAGACACGGGTTATTGATCACCAATCACATCACCAGGTCACCTCTAAGTAATCCTAGGTTCAGGTCCTCCATTTTCCACTTACATTAATAGAATTAAGCAAGAACAAGGATATGAGAGTGATAGTAGTGAAATAAACTCACAGTAATCGAATCAAAGGGGATATCAAAGGTCCAATCCTAAGTAATGGTCCACTTTCAGGTCCAGGGCCATATCAGTTAATTTGATCCGTAACTGGAGCCTCAGATGCCAAAAGATACTGCGTTTGGTGCTCCTGAAGTTACGGGCATCTTTGACTACGTTTAAGGGTCGAATTACTAATAATTCCAATCCCTAAACTCTATTTGGTGGTCCCCACGAGTCAAGGTTGAGCCACACCATTGACTCGTACTTGGCACATAGATGGAAGTTCATTTGGATGGTCAATGAGTATAGTTTATCCAATTAATAGGGTACAACAATATAATTTAACATATAAAGAAGGAACTAAATAAAATTTCAGGATAATTAAAGAAGAACAATAATAATAGAGAAATCAAACCTTAGTCTAGCACATTGATAATCAAGGACACCATTTAAAAATAACGAAACAATTAATGATACATAAAAATCTTAATTGATAATTCTAGAGAACCTAAAGAATACTTTTTCTACACTCAAAATAGTTTAAGGATAATTAGGGGTTCATTAAAGGCTAAGGAGTCTTTTATTTCCAATTTCTAAAATTAATGGGGTCAAGAAATATAATAAAAGTAGCATGTCAAATTATTTAATTGGGTTCATTAAAAACTATGGGGCTTATTTCTAATTTTTTTGAGACAAATAGGCTAAGGTATTAAATATTAAAAGAACATTATTATGTCACCACATCACTACACCCCTCTTTTCTAAGTCATAGTCCTTTCTTTCTTTCTTAATCCCCTCTTATTCCCATAGACCCTCAAACCACCAAACCTACCCATCATTCCACATTTCTATCACATGGCAAGTCCACCATTTCTCATGCTCTCACAAACCACTAACCACTCAACCCACTTTTTCTTTCACACTTATCCACACACGTCAGCAGCTCATCCTCTTCTCCTTCTTCATTCAACAGTAATTGTTCCTGCAACAGCACTTAAACAGAAAACACACTCACGCCTGGGACCTTTTTGCTTCACAAAATCGTGGGCCCCATTGACCCAAGCCCAGATCAGACTTCACCACTGAGGTCGCCCAGGGTCCCTCTACACGATGTATGGTCCAGATCAAAGTTGGTGGCCCACCTGGGCCCCACAGATAAAAGAAACGAAACCATTTCTTTCCTAATTTGTTACTGTCATTGCATTTTTGGGCATTTGGATGGTGGACCAAACGGGGTCCACACCACATGGGTTCACATCCCTAACATCGCCCCACCATTTCCAGCCCGATGGACGGACCGGATCGGCGATCAGATCAACCAGTGGGTCCCACAATTCATATGCTGCAAAAACTGATTTTTCCAAAAAAACACATCCTTTGTGATCAAGTTAATGGGTAGTGGGCCAGGGGTGTCCACTCCCTATGGGACCAGCTCCTTTAGGGTCGCCCGTGGGTCCTCTATCAGATCCACGGTCCGGATCGATCATCGGGTGGCCCACCTGGGTCCCGGCCTCAACGCAAGGAAATTGAAATTTCCCTATTTCCATTGCAGGAACGGTAACAGTAACCCCTTTCCTTCCTAATTGTATTCAAATCAATTTCATTCACCTCCAATCATTAAATAAACAAATGAAATGATAAAAACACTTCAATCTGCATCTAGACCATCTCCAATCCACACCATTCATCACATAAATATGTAAAACAACAAATCACTTCAATACCCAAATATCCATCCGAACCATTGATCTTCCAAATGAGATAAACTCATCCATCAATGGCCAAAAACCATAAAAACAAGCTCAAAGGTAGATCTACTCATTTCTAGCATAATTGAAATGGAAATATAGAATCAATTATAAAAATCATGCATTCTATGCTAAGTGGGTATATTGCACTTGCCTTGATTGGTAAAAGAGAAATAGATTGATAAGAGAGGTAGAAGATGACTCCTCCTTCTTCTTGCAATTAGGGTTTTGGACTTAGGGATTTTAGCTAGGGTTTGTGAAATGAGGGGTAAATTAAGGATAAATGAGGGTGAATTTAGGGTTCATTTCCCAATGCAATAGTTTAGGTTATATAGTCTAGGGCTTTAGAGACAATTACCAAAATGGTCATTTTGATTGCATAGGAATGTGGATAAGGACATGGTCATTTAGGTCATATGGGGGAAATTCTAGAAAGTTCTCAAGTGTGGAAAACCCCCTATATAAAAACTTATTTACTAGCAAGGGCCTCAATCCCTAAAACCCTACAAAAATTATAAAAAGATACTCTATAAATCTATAAAATACACAATAGGCCTAAATCCTATAAAATAGACTAATACTTAGGAAAATATCTATTTACCCTTACTAACCCCTATTAATTAGTATAATTATGCTATATTAACATAATTAATAGTATTCAAATTCAAAATGAGGGCCCACCAAAGTGGGACCTCACAGAGCCTGTGAATTTAAGGATCTAGGAATATAATGAAAGCCTACAAAGCAAAAGAAGAAGCTAGATCTTTGACATCCAAAATAATGGGATTTATAGACCAATTTCTATCTCACTTCAAATCTTGCACAACTCCCTTGGCTTCCATCAGATTGCGAACTCTTTCAAAACCATTTTCCTTTGCCTTTTTCAAAGTTGCTACGAACACCCTCGTTTCGGCCTTTTTGAAGAGGTGACTTTGGGTCCTCGGAGAGCCCCTGCGTCCACAATAGCATTGTTTAACTTCATAATATAACCAAAGGATGCATTCCCCTCCTTAGTCTTAGAGGTTACGTCCGAGAATATAATATTAATTTTGTTTCATTTTTGTTTTTTTTTTTTTTTTGATAGAAATGAATAAAGTATTGCCTCTTAATGGATGCATCAGGCGTGATTAGCCTTGTATAATAATGAACATGCCAGCGGTCTTCATTACACGGTCACTTGAAATTCAAGGCGACTTGATGGGAACCATTTGTGATTATCTGATGCTAATTTTTCTTAGCTGACTGGTCACAACTAATTAATCTTCTACCATTCACCTGTGTTGTCACCAGGAACTCCTCTGGTGCTTAGTATAGGCCAATATTGCAATTTTATTAGGAAATTTCACCACATCAATCAATTCATCGATTTTTCATAGAATTCCTCATTCTTCCATTTATGTCTAAGTCATTTATTTTCACATACTAAAATAATTACAAATGAATTTTGATTCTCAGTACAAGCTTATGATAAACACAAACAAACTGATACATTGTGTATAGAAGAACATACAATCCAAATGACCTGCTTACTTAATCAGAGCCAAAAAAAGAAGGAAGATTTATGGGTTGTTTCTATGCATTTCTTTTTGCTGTTTGGGACTTAGGGGTCCACCCAGAACTGGGCTTGGAGGTAATCAATTACTTTCTTGTCCACTTGGAAGGCTTTGGCAAGAATATTGTTGGAGATGGGCGGTCTCGATCCAAAAACAGAGTTAGCTATGGTGATAACACCTGGGTTCTGACTGCTGAGAGCAGCGATGGCTACAGCTGGTGTGTGGCCAATATTGGCCTGGAAGTGAATGAGGCCAATTGGGAAAACAAACGCATCACCCTTGTTAAGGACCTTCGTTATGAGGGTATTATTGTTCTGGTTGGAGAGGACAAAGCCGACGTAGAGCGTCCCTTCGAGGACCGTCAGTATCTCAGTGGCACGTGGGTGCGTGTGAGGAGGGTTCTCTCCATAAGGAGCGAAGTCTATGCGAGCCAAGGAGATGCCAAGAGTGTTGAGTCCAGCTATTTGGTCGACAAACACTGCGGTCACTTTGGACCCAACATTGTTCGATGTGTTGCCTGGTTTGTCCAGGCCCTCAAAGAAGAAATCATCTGCCTTGGCTAGCTTTGGGTCCTTGCAAACACGCCCGTTCACAAACACTGCAAGATAAATGTAACCATAAGATCTTAGTCCAAGACGAATAACGAGTTTTGCAGAAAAACATGCTTACATATAGTTAATTCAAGAAATGAAAGCAAACTACACAGAAGATTAGACAATGTACCAGGTGAATTAAGGTCGGCCACACAAATATCTTGCTGGGGACTGGGATCATACGCTTGAATAAGAGTTGAAGACAAGGATAGGAGAGCAAGTAGGAGTATTGGAGCTGCCATTTTTGTTACTTTCAATTCAAGGAAGACGATGTGAAGATCTCAAGGAAATGGAGACTGGATTCTTCGAGTTCTGGGAGGATGAGAAGGAAGAACAGAGCGGAGGCATATAAATGTCTTTTTTATCTAAATGCACAAGAGAATGTTGCCAAGCCAATTCTTTTTAACAGTAAGTTTATATTAGTAATGAAGAAAAGTAGATCAGCTGCGAAGTCAGTTTTGGATTAAGTCTTCAAGACAATGTCTTTTTTTTAAACATAACCTAGTCAATTTGACAATGTCAATTCTTACTAACGTAGTATATTCTTTAAATTTCCTACTAATTCCTACTTTTGTATTGACAATGATTGTAAGGGCTTGACCGTTATATTTTATTCTTTTGTTTTGTCTCATTAAAACTGAAAGATTGACATGGTCGTGTTGTACAGGGGAACCCACAAACAGAGAAGAAACAAAATAGACGTATTGGCTTGCTCAAGTTGACATATTTGTTTAATGAATCTAGAATTAAAAAGCCAATCAGCTCCAGAAGAGTGATGAAAGGGAGCGTGAAAAATGTAAGACCACGACCTCCAGTTTTCGGGTTTAGTGTTGTTTTAATCGTGGTCTTAGATTTTTGGGTGAGTTTAGAATTAGTTTGACCTTACTTGAGAGTTTGAATAGATTTTCCCAACTTTGGAGATTTTTAGAGACCGTTGACTTCGGTTTGACCCGGTTTTAATAAAATGTATTTTTGTGAGAATTTATTCTCGATTTCTTCTTCCTCATCTATGCATTGGTAATTGCAGAACTGAAATGTATGTGGCCTTCAGCTGTGAGCCTTGGAACTGTAGCTGACACTAAAGTGAGGACTGCTTTTGATTTAGTCAAAATCCATCCAGACGAAGCTTCTTCCAGGATAGTTGAATTTGGATTGCATGCATTCGCCATTAATATTATTAATATAGTCTAGATGATTTAATCAAAGTCCATCCCTTGAACCTTTCATAAGGAGTAGCTACAACAACCATTATTTTACAACTGAAGCCACTTCAACGGTTTTGTACGTTCTTTGCACTCTATCATTGTCTGGAGATTGCGTCCACTACTACGTACACAGTTAATATCATGTTTATGGACTTTGTCCAACTCTCATATGCTTGAACACCCCAAAGACTGCTGATATAAGAATGGACATTGGACGTATCAGTTAGCGAATGACAGCGCTTGAACAAGAACTTGACCGTCTAGTCTTTCCCTATTGCAATGAAAAACAAGACCATTTCAATGACACTCATGTCCCACCTACAGTGTATCTCCCTATATATATGGGTCCTTTGTATGCTTAATTTTCATCCTCACAGCGCCTCATCTTCATCTATAGTTCTATACTATATACTTGAAGATGATGAATATGGTTAATTCCCACATCCTTGTAGCTGTCCTCTTTTCCATCGCTTCTTCACTCGTTTACGCCTACGATCCCAGTCCCTTACAGGACATTTGTGTCGCAGATCTTAAATCAGAAGGTAACACTTAATTTGCTGTGCGTTTTTTCTTAGCTTGGGCAAGGCGTCTGTGAAAATTCTATAATTTTGCTTGGATATAATATAACGGTTACAATTTGATTTTGCAGTACTTGTGAATGGGTTTGTTTGCAAGGCAATAAAGGAGGTCAAAGCAAATGATTTCTTCTTATCAGGCTTCGACAAGCCGAGCAACACCATGAACAAGGTTGGGTTCAATGTGAAGAATGCCCTTGTAAACCAGATACCGGGACTCAACACTCTTGGCGTCTCCTTGGTTCGCTTAGACTTTGCTCCTTATGGAGTGAACCCTCCTCACACGCACCCACGTGCCACAGAGATACTGACGGTCCTCGAAGGGAAGCTCTACGTGGGCTTTGTCCTCTCCAACCAGAACAACAATACCCTCATAACCAAGGTCCTCAAAAAGGGTGACGTGTTCGTCTTCCCAATTGGCCTCATTCACTTCCAAGCCAATATCGGCCACACACCTGCTGTAGGCATTTCCGCTTTCAACAGTCAGAACCCAGGTGTGATCACCATTGCTAACTCTGTGTTTGGATCGCACCCGCCCATCTCCGACGATATTCTCGCCAAGGCCTTTCAAGTGGACAAGAAAGTAATTGATCATCTCCAGGCCCAGTTCTGGGTGAATGCTTAACAAGCAGTCCTCGCTTCATCGGAATATTTGATGCTGTATTAAACATAAAATAATGGCTACTCGTCAGTTTGCTTCTGATTCTAGACTATAATAAATGAATTTTTTCCGTCAAAAGACTCTAAGATCTCTAATGTTGTGTTTTTTTTTTTCTTTCTTTCTTTGTTTTCTTTTAATTGGCTTTTCCCCACCCTTTCTGTACTAAAAGAAGTGGAATATTTAGAAAAGCCCCGGAGATGGGTGAAAACTACGATTAGTTTACTGTTGGCCATCTATTATCCTGCAGCCCACCCGATGTCAAGGGTAGATATAGCCAATTTTACTAGGACCATGCTATTATGTGTGCTCTTGGGCCGGCCAAGACAAAGCCTGATCCGGGCCCACCCTGCCATTGGGCGTGTTTGCATTAAGTGATAGAAAGCCCAGACCTGGCCTGGCCCGTGTAAGCAAGGCATGTAATTTGATTTTATTAGTTCGAAATAATTGCTCTAATCCTTAAAAAATTGAGAAAAAGACTGGTTCAGCACGGCCCGATTGATTAAATGCGTGTCAACGGCCCTGACATTTGTGGGCCGTGTCGTGTTTGAGCCGGACCCGGGCCAGTGTTTCTAATGTCGGGCCGGGACTGCATATAGCTTAGCACGGACGATGAACACCCCTGCATTCAATCATGGCCCAAAAGATATGTGCCATGTACGTGAAGATGAAAAGCTTGGTGGTTAATATTTTTTGATAGGATATTGAACAATAAGATAAATGCGGAAATTGGCTTATATATCAAGCATAAAAACCAATGGTTGCTTGCCAAAAGGTCCCACGGAAGTAAAAAAGAAAAAAAAATTGATTAAATCATTAACTATAATGAACCACTTGATAGACGATGTATTCCTGCCTTGACATAGATCTTGATGCCTTGGCGAACGAGGACTGAAAATTATCCAGCCAAGTTGAAGGTTCGATTCTGATCAAGCTCGACTTTTACTGTTGACATTATCACGATGCTAGCAATCCAACTATGCTCGAGGGTCCGATTCGGGTCACGGTTCGCGCAAACAAGATTCTTTAGAACTATTTTACTAGGATGGGTCGAGTTATGGTTGAGTTTGAGGAAGAGTCTGATCCGACCCTTGCCGAATACTCTCAACGGAATAAAACCAGAGCCAATTCAGCTTTGGGTTCATGCTAGGTCTCACGACCTAAGCGAAATTTTTTTTAAGGGGGAGCAGGCCATTCTGGGACCAGGTTAGATTCAGACGGTATATACCTGATTGGGACATCAATCTGCATAGAAAAACTTCTCCTCATCGGCGTCAATGCTAGTGTGTGTTGGAAATGTCCTCACCATCTCAAACCAGTTTCTTTTATTTTATCACCTAATGATGCCACCTTTAAATGCACCCAAAAGTGTCATTTCTGATTGTACGGCACATCAAAGAGGAAGAAATTCACTTACTTTACCGGACATCCGACATAACATTCTCATGTCAAATACCTTCATTTTGTGCATACGCTGCTTCGTGCTTGCCTAATATTCTACTCTATAGGTCATAATAAGTCTAAAAAAGAAAATCTTGGGCGTACGGTAACTCAAGAAAAAAATGAAGAAAATATCAGTGTCTTTCAAGAGGCTCACTATTTTTTTCTACATCGCCCCTGCATAAAACTTTCAATAATATATAGAAAAATATTTCAAAATGATGATTAGAAAGTCTTAAAGTAAAGTAAATACTTTACTTCACTAAATCTATCATGATGTATTTGATTACATATATGGTATGGTAAAGTAAAGTAAAGGGAAATGCTTCGTGACGGTAAAAGGTGGGAAAAAGTATATGGTGAATTAAAGAGGGGGGTGGTTGATAGAGTACTCTTTTTTCTTGACTCTACTATATCACATTTTACTGTAAATAAAAAGTGACATGTTATAGAGTGACTTGTTTACATGTGTGGTAAAGTAAAATAAAGATTGATGTCAGATCATTGTAAAATGTGAGGTAAAATAAGGTGAGATGAAATATGTGGTGAAGTAAAGTGGGGGTGAGATTTGTAAAGTAGGTATTTTTTGAATAGAATTTACTTTACTACCGTTTCCCATGATTTTGTGTGATGGAAGAAAAGTAGCTCGTGGTAAAGTAGAAAAATCGAAGTTGAACTTGACTTTGCCACACTACTTTCTTATTCGGGCAAAGTGAATTACATATAAGCTAGTCATTCACCTCGCTTTGGTACACCTAGAACGATCATTAGTGACGGAGGCCCTCACTTTTGCAACCGTCCGTTTGAACATTCGTTAAAAAAATATTCTGTTACCTATAAGGTTGCTACACCTTACACCCACAAACAGGTGATCAAGCGGAAATTTCAATAGGCAAATTAAACAAATTCGGGAAAAGACGGTCAGTCCTACACGGAAAGATTGGTCTTTACGATTGATCGATGCACTGTGGGCCTATCGAACAGCTTGCAAGGCCCCTATTGGGTTGTCCCCATATAGGTTGGTCTATGGAAAGACATGCCACTTGCTTGTTGAATTAAATCACAGAGCTTATTGGGCCATTAAGAAGTTTAATTTTGACTTATCCACTGCGGGTACTCTGCGCAAATTGTAACTCAATGAGTTAGAAGAACTTCGAAATGATGCCTATGAGAATGCCAAGATCTATAAGGAAATAATGAAGTTGAACCATGTTAAGTCAATTTTAAGAAAATCATTTGAGCCGTGTATGAAAGTCCTTCTGTATAACTCCCGGTTACACCTGTTTCTAGGGAAGTTACGGACCCGGTGGACTGGTCCATTCATTGTCAGGACTGTTTACTTTCATGGTGCGGTGGAAATTGAAAATCCCAAGAATGGGGATATTTTCAAAGTGAATGGTCAACGGTTGAAATCATTTCTGGAACTGAAAGTTAAAAACATTAAGGATATCCTTCTGGAAGACCCATTTTACCAGGACTAATCATAGTTTTTTGTCACGTCGGGCTGACGACATTGAACTTAGCGCTGTTTGGGAGGCAACCCAATTTTGGAAGGTAATTGAGCTTGTTGATCACATTCTTTTGCAATCACCCCGCATGGTAACATGTTCCAATTTTCCTTAGTGTTCATTTTCACGTTACACATGCATTCATAACATTAAGGACAATGTTGAATTTAGGTTTGGAGGTGTGAATTAGAACTTGACATGTGATCATTTGTTCAATTTTCATTATACATTATCTCTTTCGTTTTTTTAGGAGTTTAAAAAAAAATTTAGAGGGAAACTTCCGATAGAATTTTTATTGGCTGAAGATATTTATTTTGGGCAAAAGAAAACAATGGTTCACTATTTTATTTACGGAAATAGTTTTTGGAAAAGTGTTGAATTTTGATCCTTACTTTTACACATATTGTATACGTTTTTAAGGTTTTGAATGTGAAGCTATGATTTTCGTTTTTTTTTTCAAAAAAAAAAAGAAGAGGAAAATCGACCCTTAGTGTACAAAGCTTCTTGGTTTGACGAGTGGATACATGAAAAGGGTTGCCTATTATTGGGGACCAAAAAAGAAAAAGAAAAAAAAGTTTTTAGAAATCTTGAAAAGAATAAAAAGTTTTGTGACTAGTTTGGGTTCGTAGCCTTTTTAACCTGAGTTACTAAGCCCTTAGGGGTATTTAGATATCTAGTGCCCTAAAGCCATCTGGTTTGGGAGTCCTTGGCCAAATGCTCGTTACATGGGTTAATTAGAAAGATTAAGGAACCTAGGCATTGCATAGTAACATGTGTGTGTTTGAAAAAAAGAAAAAGAAAAAAAATGTGTCCTTTGAAAAAACAGTAGTGCGAAAGTCGTCATTATTGCCTTGAGAGGAAGACTGTTTTTCTTTGCTACATTTAGGCGGCCCTGAATTTAAAAAAAAAATAATAAATTATTATTTTCTCGAAAATTATTGGTGGATCATTTGATGCTTATTCCGTATACATGCTATTCACCGTGCATGATCAATTAGCATGATTTCGAGAATTTCTGACTAAAAGATGGGATTTGCTAACCGAATTTAGGATTTGTCCTTGAAAATTCCGAGAATCGAGAATAGTCAGTGTCTATAGATTTTCTGTTGAAAGAAGTTTCCCTGGATTTTGATAGGTTTTATTTATTTTTTTTTTTTTAAAGAAGTTTGTAGGTATATTCACTACAAACCCTCACGAGGCACAGCTCGTTCGCTAGGGGGAACTAGGGGTTTAAGGGCTTGTTGCATACGCTAAATACAACCGAAAATACCAGCGAAAGTGGTTTTTTTTTTCATAATTACTTTCTTTTCTTAGATTAGGTCAAAGAACTTCAAACCCTTTTGCTCGCAACTTTTGCTAAGGGACTAGCAAAATGCTGGTTGGGGTGTGTGTTGAATTCATGAATTTGCATATTTACATATCATTTTAGGATGAATTAGGGATTTAATTAGGCGAATTGCATCATTATTCATATAATTTCATCATTTCATGCATTTTCATCTAGAAACGTGAATTTTCATACTTTTCATACATTTTCTGCATTAACTTAGAATGTTTTGCAAATTTTCTCCGAAGAGTCCCAGTTGGAGTAGAACTCTATCCGGGTGGGTCCCGCCTCAATATGGGCTTTTCAGTATTTGATGTATTGAATTATAATGTGTGGAAAATGAGAATTACAGGCCTCTATTATGGAACCCACTTTCAAGCACACATTGTCATCCTGGGCCCAGCATTACTGAATTGAAGTAAATTGAAGAATTCATCATGTGGACCCCACACACATGCCATATGCAAATTAATCAAAGGAGGGGTCCACTCATCATGTCAGTGAAGAGTCCTAACTACAGTAGAAGACTTATAGGGCCCACTGTCCAAGCAGATGAAATGTCCCACATGGCAGGGTCGACAGTAGTTGCAAATTTGAAATTATTAATGGATAATTCAAAAAGTACAATTCTGATTGGAACAAAAGAAGAAAAGTTTGATTCATCCACATCTGATGTCCTTTCAAAGATGAAAGTTGTGCAGAGATAGAATCAATTGTAAATCAAAATTAACAAGTTAATCTTGTTTTTCTCAGGGTAACTCATCTTTAAATTGCCATAACTTTCAATCCGACCGTCGGATCGATGAAATTTACCTATTGTTGGAAAGCTTATTCAGAGTAGATATCCGTGGAGCCCAAGAACGTGCAAATCAGAGCTATATTGACAAAGTTATGGGCCCGGAGATTTTCACGTTTATTTTTTGACGGGATTGCAATTAAATCCATACCGTTGATAATCAATTGCTACACATCCCTTGTGGGACCCCATCTGAAGATTAGCCAAGGACACCTAAATTAAGAAAGAGAATCATATCAAAGCCAAAAGCCTTTCCAAAGAAAAGTTAGCTTGGAGAACAAGAAAGAATCCTTACAAATAAGGAAAAAAGATACCTAAAAGGGTACGTGGTACTTCTTTACTAAAAGGGGTTTGCAAAAAGCATAAAAGGGGACATGATGGAGACCCGTGGGAGACATTCCATACGTCCAAAACAGCTCTCCCTCTCTCTTATTCCTTTCGTTTTCTTTTCCTTTCTTCTTTTCCATTAGTTTATTTTTATTTTTGGTAGCGTTGGGCCATGTCCAAGGATTTATTTTGAAGGAGAAAATTTGTGAAGGAGAAGTTGTAAAGATCCAATTTTTAACGATAAATCAAGAAGCATTCTTTGCAATGGCGGGCTAATTTTCTTGATTATAGTCGTGGATGAAGGTAAGTAATTGTCTTTTTATTTGTTTAGTAATTCTAATTTGTGTTCCATGATTATGTGCTTAATGATTAATAAGCTTGTCTTCGTGCCCTAGGCAAATCTCTATTTTTATTTCTAAAAATAAAAATTAGTTTTTGACTACTCATGCTTAGGTTCGATAGGCCATGCTTAGGATTTAGATGTTTTGATGGTTTATGCTTACTTTTGATGGGTGGTGCTTAAATTATTTTTATTCTTTTATGAGATGAAGGAAGTCTTGAGTTTTGAATTTTTATAATTAAAAGGGGATTTTAAAAGTTAGATTTTCAAAATTAAAAACATTGATTTGTCTTTAATTTGAAGAAAAAATTGGAACAAGTTAGGGTTACTTGATAAATAATTGGTGGATGCTTATTGGATTCCTATGCTCTAATCACCTTCATTAATTGGTAGATTTCAAATTTCTAAATTAGTTGCTTATTTTTTTATCTAAGAACTCAAAACTTTTCTTAATTGTTAGTTAATTAGTTTTCTTAATTTAAAAGTTTCTTTAATTTTCTCCCTGTGGGTTCGACCCATTCTTACCACTGTCTCATTTAGACACCCGTGTACTTACGGTATTTTATGATTGATATTGATCACAACAAGTTTTTGGCGCCGTTGACGGGGAGGCAATTTGAAAAGAATGTTTTAGTTAGGATTTCTAGCATATTTGTTCATATCATAGCATACTTTCTAGTTAGTAGCATTCATAACTTGCATTTGGTTTAGTTTTTGTGTTTCTTAATGATTGTGGTTGCTGTTTTTTAAGTTATTGTTGCTGTTCTTTAATTAATTTTCGGACTGATTTCAAGTGGTTATATAGAAGACAAATTTCAGCACTAATTTTTTGACAGATTTGACTTGGTTTTTCTCCAAAAGTTCGCACTTTGAAAACCAGTCAAATGGACTCCTTTTGACTTGAAATTTGGGTGGATAGGACTTTGGTATATTGACTTTCAACCATCAAAATTTCAGAAAAAAATACATTTTGGAAGTCCGACTTTTAGTGCAGTGAATAGGGTCAATCAGTCAAGCAGATTCTGCAATCAACAGAAAAACTAGTTCAAGTATCCAACTTCATTATAGCATAACTTCTTTGTCTTTTATCCTTTTTAGTCTCTGTTTGTTTTTTTTTTTGTTTTTTTCTTGCATATTAAGAGATTACATCCCAGTCATTGCTATCAGTTTTTGATTAATACAAGTGGGTCGTACAGATCTGTAAACTTGGGCCTGTGCAACAGATCCCAACACTTAAATTTTTTTCAGTACTTGACAGGAAGGTCTCCATTTAACTTAGGACTGCATTAGGAGTTTTAGAAGTGCATCTTTCATTCAAAATGCAGTAGGGTAGGGTTGTGAAATTTAGATTAGGTTTATTTTTCAATTTAGGAGTTTTATTGACAATTGTTAGCTATATTTAGTAGATTATTTAGATCTAACATTTTAGTTGTTTTCTTTGAGGTTACATTCTAAATTTTGAAGGACTCTAAAAGGAAGGAAATAGTGGGGATTGCTTTTAAGCAAACAAGTTGCTCTCAGAATTGCAAAGCTGCTAAAAAAAAAAAAAAAAAAACAGTTTAAAGATTTGAGTAGTCCCGCTGTAAGAGTTTCTAAACTTTACCCCACGAATCTTTTACTCGCAAGTGGGGCATGGATGGTTTAATTTTTGCAAAGTGTGAATGTTTGATTGACACACCATCTAATTGGACACAAACTTAGTTAAGGGCAATTGACCCCAATAAGATAAGGACTGGATTTCATCACCAGATTCTTGCCCAATTAGGTTTAACTACCTCTCGCATAGTAACCTAAACATTAATTAAAATAAAGTAGAAACGAGACCATAGGACTCGAGCTCATTAGGACAATGACCACAAAAGGTTGCACCAATTGCACTCTTTGGTTAAGTCGATGTCTAGGTAAGTCCTGTCCCTCCAAAGGGTAGCAATCTTTGTTCTAGGAGTCTGGTTCTTAAGCGGAGCCCTTGCCAAGTGCATTGTGACCCCACCACTCATCGTGGGGACTTACCTGGTCAATTTGGCCTCATAAGACCGGATTGGAGGCCTTAGTGCACTGTTCATACCAGTTAGGAGCTGTCTAGTGAAGTTAGGCTAACTCTAGGATAATTTCTTGTGCTCAATTTTTGTGCTTGACTGCTTGTGCATCATCTAGTAAGACCATTAGGGCCCCACATATAGATTAGGCTTGCATTTCTTTAAGGTTGAACCCGATGCATGTGCTCTAGACTTAAGAGAGATAAATTATGGGTACGCAAGAGTAACAGGTTAGTCAGGATAGAGCCCGAATTAGCCTTAACCATTATCGGAAAGTCTTCAATCTTTGAAGAAATTGTTGGAATGGCTGATCAAATCGACCCACCCATGACTTTAAAGGACTACATGTACCCCACCAGGACAATTCAACCGTCCTGCATCACCCTGCCTCAGACCAATGCCACATTTGAGCTGAAATCTGACATGATCCAGATGCTCCCAGTATTCCTTCAGCTAGACGATGAAAACCCATATCAACATGTTAGGGAATTTGAGGACATATGTGGGACCATGAGAATCAATCATATGACTGAGGAGGCCCTTAAACTTAGATTATTTCCTTTCACCCTAAAAGAAAAGGCTAAAGCTTGGCTTTATGCCTTACAGGCCGGGTCCATCACTACATGGGCCAAATTAATCGAAGAATTTTACAAAAAATTATACTCCAAGCAGAAAACCGCTTCGATTAGGCAGGCCATCAATGGATTCCATCAAATAGAAGGGGAGACACTTTATAGTTATTTGGAACGGTTCAAGGATTGTTGACACCAAAAATGTCACTTTGCCTCTTCAACATCAAGAAAGCTGCATGGAGTCGCAACCTGCCATAAATAGGCAATGCAATTTCTCCAAAAATTCAAATCTTGTCAGAATCAAACAAAAACTGCAAGATCCTTCAAGATAGCCAAGAGAAGAGTACACATGAAGTTTCGGGCCATTTCGACAACATTTGGCCTAACTTCACTTCTCCAACAGCTAAACGGGAGCTCCCGGCGGCGACATCATCGGAGACGTCAAAACTTCGATCAAAGCCTACAGATGACTCCAGCATGTCTCAAAAGGGCTCTATGCCAAATTTCAAGTCAAACCGACAACGTTTGACCCTCCATCAATGCTCGAGCAGCAAAATCAAGCCTCCCGGCGGCGGGAACCACCGAAGCCTTCGCTCATCAAACCAAGTGCATGAGTGGCTTCAACATGCTTCCAAAAGGCTGCACGTCAAATTTCAGGTCATTCTGACAACGTTTGACCAGGTTTCGATGCTCCGAGAGAAAATCAAGCCTACCGGCGGCGGAGCAACCCGGGACCATGACATCCAAAACGGAGCCCATGGAACGTCTCAAAATGACTCCAATAGGCTCCCCGACAAATTTCAGGTCAATCGGACATCGTTTGACCACATATCAAAGCTCGGCATTTTCCCCGCAGCAAAATCAAGTGAAGCATCGACGGGACCCCAAACGGCTTCAAAACTCAAACAAAAGCCTATGGTTGGTCTTATTTATTGCTCAGGAGACTTCACCTCAAATTTCAGGTCATTCCGACATCGTTTGACCAAGTTTCAGCTTCTGGCGGAAAATCAGCAGCTCTACGCGACAAAGTCTTCGGCTTTCCCGGAAAATTGGAAACTTTGCACTCTAAAAATGCAAGGATTCTCATCAAGTTTTCTACAGGGAAATCAAGCCAATAAATGAGAAGAAATGTCAAGAAAAATACAGAAGAAAACGGCGACGAAAAAGACCTCAAAACGACCGCAAAACGGGCTCCGAAGGGGAAAAATCCCCCAGGGTCGCAGACCCCTGCGACCATGGCCCATGGTCGCAGGCCCCTGCGACCATGGCCCATGGTCGCCGGTCCATGGTCGCCGGCGACCATGGAGGTCCGGGTCACCGGATTTTCCGCCGGTGACCCGTTTTTCCGTCTTTTTTCGCGTTTCGCGCACTTTGGCCCCTGTGGTTTCCTGAAAATGTGATTTTTAGTGCTTGAAATTGACTCATATCCTCTGACATCCGTCAAAATCACGGGTCAACCTCCAAAAGCATAAAATCATCATTGATCGCTCTAAGATCGCCAACCAGTCGACCAAGAAAGTGCACTTTCTGTCCGACCGATCGTGAAATCAACAAGACAGATGTCACCGGCCCACTCTTAGCTATCAATGTCTGAAGTTACATGTTCATCCGATGTCGATCAGCATGTAGATCCATCGATGATCATCGCCAGAAGAATTTCAGAAGACACGGCATGGCCCGCGACTCTTCGACTGCTCGGCGACCAATTAATGTGGTTAATTGACTAGCTTTATTGCAGTCATTAATTCATTTCTTTGGACGGCCCAATCAGAAGCAAGCATTTGGGAGTTACAAGTCAATTGATTCATGGCATTTAAACCATGAAACTCCTCCCATTATGGTAATTAAGGTGATTAAAAGCCCTTAATCTCCATCGGCCAATCAGATTCAAGGAAAAAGGAGTTACAAAATCAAGAAATAAATCTTGTAACTCCTCCCATTAAAGCCATTAAGGCTCATAAACCCTCCTAAATGGCTACCAAAAGCCTATAAATAGGAGAGCATTCCATTGAAATTCGAATCGGAAAAAAATCGGAAAAAAGAGGAGAAAATCAGAAGATCAGAAAAAAAGGATCAGAAAGAGATCTGAGAGAAAGAAAAAGAGAGAAAAACTCTGCTGAAGTTCTGCACCGGCCACCACTACAAGGTGACAAAAGTCCCTTGGGGGGCACCCCCCCCCCAAGGTCCTTGCCTTTTCCTGCTGCCTCCAATGGCTTAGACGTGGCTTTTCAGCCCGTCTACTTAGCTTTTTATTGGACATAGGACCTTCTCTTGGTCTTTGTCCTCTAAAAACCTGAGGTTATAGCCAAGCCAAGCGAATCAAGAGCATCTTCTGTTCTCATCTGCATGGATGATGGCGAAGCCCATACATGGCTTGCGACCGTCAATCTGAACGAGTCCCCCACAATCTCCTGAAAAGTTAGATCTTCCTTTTCTTGCTTTTCATTGTAGTTTGTATTTTTCTAAAAGAGACAAAAATCACAACTCTTGTCTTTTTCATTATTGATGAGAATTGTAAATCGGCTATAAACGCCAAAATCGGCTATAAATGCCAAACAAAATCGCCTTTCACGGCAAACCAAGAAAATGTCTCTTTTCTTAAATATTTGTGCAATGGAAAACTTGAAAGAAGTTGATTTCCTTTTTACTTGCGAAGGTTGATCTCCGGATTACCACTTGCAATTCCAAGTAAAAATAGAAAATCTGGCACACCCACACAAAAGAAATGTTGATGCACGCTTCAGGGCCCGCCAGGGCGCGAAAGGGTCGGACCCGACGGACTCCCACGTTCCGCCGACCCCGGTAGCCGCCCCAGCAGGCGCCTCGGAGCGCGTTCCATCAAGCTGGCACACCCGGTGGGACTCGTTCATTTGAGAACACGGTGCTTGGAAATGAAATATTTGCATATCATACTTTTTGCTCTATGCTTATACTTCTTTTCCGGATTCCTTGGCTACTTTCTAGCTGGTGGCCTATGTTGGATTTTGCACCCAAAAAAAATGAGATGGGATTTTTTGGAAATTTCTATTTCTTTGAGTTTGTTTCCATTCTTTCTCTTTTCAAAAAAAAAAAAAATCAGTTTTCTTAGTTTGGATTCAAAATTGAGAAACTTTGATCCTATCCTATCGTTCTTTGGTGCTTGCAGAAATGTTGAGCCCGTTCGACTAAGGTTTTGGGCCATCGTTTCTCTTCGATGAGTTCATTAGAGATTTCAAAGAAAAAAAAATCAAAAAATCAGTTTTCTTAGTTCTGAATTCAAAATTGAGAAACTTTGATCCTATCCTATCGTTCTTTGGTGCTTGCAGAAATGTTGAGCCCGTTCGACTAAGGTTTTGGGCCATCGTTTCTCTTCGATGAGTTCATTAGAGATTTCAAAAAAAAAATATATTAAAAAAAATAAAAATAAAAAAAAATCAGTTTTCTTAGTTTGGATTCAAAATTGAGAAACTTTGATCCTATCCTATCGTTCTTTGGTGCTTGCAGAAATGTTGAGCCCGTTCGACTAAGGTTTTGGGCCATCGTTTCTCTTCGATGAGTTCATTAGAGATTTCAAAGAAAAAAAATCAAAAAATCAGTTTTCTCAGTTCTGATTCAAAATTGAGAAGCTTTGATCCTATCCTATCGTTCTTTGGTGCTTGCAGAAATGTTGAGCCCGTTCGACTAAGGTTTTGGGCCATCGTTTCTCTTCGATGAGTCTATTTGGGATTTGAAAAAAAAGACATAGACCACTAAGGTTAAACCAATTGCGTTCTTTGATCACGATTGATTCAAGAAAAGCCTTGTCCAGAGTGTGGAGACAGCTTGACTGTTCTAGGCAAGGGTCCTCCAAACGGGTTCATTAAGTAATCCTACCCTTACCTGGGGGCAATTCTATCAATTGAGGTTTCATAAGACCGGGTTAGGAGGCCTATGTGTACTCTCTCGTCTTTAAATCTTAAAAATTTAAAAAAAAAAATCAAAAATAAAAAAAAAGATTTTCAAAAAAAAAATCTTAAAAAAATAAAAAAAATCAAAATAAAAAAAAATAAAAAATAAAAAATAAAAAAAAAGATTTTCAAAAAAAAAAATCTTAAACAAAAAAAAAAGATTCTTTTAAAAAAAAAAAATGAAAATCTAAAAAAAAAAAATCTTCAAAAAAAAAAAAACTCTCGTCATTTTAGATTCAGATCCGAGAAATTGTGGTTCCTTCCCTTCTGGGTACTGGCGCTCGCGGAAATCGTTGAGCCCGTATTCGGATCGGAATATCATCTGCTCTCTTTGATGAATCCAATCTTGACATTTCAAAAAACAAAGAATCCCATCTCATAGATGCGATCTCCAACATTTGTGCATAGCAATACTGGTACGCCCTTTCAGGGTCTACTGTATCTGTGACCGGCACATTTGTAACTCCTACCTTATATTCTTCTTATCTCGAGCAAGCTCCGCTTCTCGATAAGTCGAATTTAGGTATACAATTACTTCTAGCAGTCATTGGAACGCTCATTTCGAGCCTACCATGTTCGCTGTCAGAACAATTGTACCATCTATGGCTTTTTGCCTTCTTCATGTCGCTTGGGTCATATCCCTTGAGCGATTTGAAAAGACAACCATAGAAATTCCCATTTATGATCATTATATTCTTGTGATTACTAATGGATGTGGTCTTGTTTCAGAACTTTTTCAAAACTAACAATGGCAGCCTTAACCATTATCTTCGATGAGAACAAGCACCAACTCATGCTTCAACAGAAGCAAACCGAGCGCACTTACAAGCGCCCTGCCAGCTGCCGAAGCGTCAACTCCCTCGGCAACTCTCTGAACTCCGGGTCGACCTCGACTCCCCGGACCATCGTCTTCGGGACACTGGGACCATTCCCACTTCCCGAAGAACAAACTGCGCCTGCCAAAAGGCAGAAAATCGCCTCTCAACGTGTCACTCCCGTGACACCAAAGGCGAGCGCCCAAAAGCCCGAAGCCCGCGGCACCCCCGCGAAGCCTCGACCAACAACCAACCAGGTCTACCCTAAGACTTGGTCTCCAAGACCTTCCCCAAAACAAAGAAGGTCTCAAACATCCACCAAGCCAGCATACCTGGCCCCACTCAAAGAGAACCAGTTCTACCCTCTTGCCTACATGAAAGAGGAGAGACCCATCTCCAACTTGACTCCCAAGTCGACCCAGTATGAATCGGCTTGCTCCCACAAGCCCAAAATCAGATCATGCATCACCAGGCCTCTCCAAGCACCTGCTAAGGCCTACACTCCTTCAGTTCGACCCTTCATCTCTACAGGGGCCGAACTCGAAAGGTTTAAAGCTTCGCTGCAACAGGCAAAGGACCGGGTCCGCATCCTGTCCTTGCCCAACCACAAAGAAGACAAGCTCGGCTGCTGCGCCCGAGGGAGCACATCCTTCATCGTCAGAGCCCAGCCAGAGCTGACTGAAGCTCAAATCGCTCGTCGAGCACGCCGCCGTGCGTCATATCGACAAAAGAGACTAGAGAAGCAACGGACCCAGCCTCCTACACTTCAAGTCTCCCACAAATGGGTCGAAAAAGAAAGACCCGACCAAGTTGCTGCCGTCCATATGGTTGGAAAAACCAGAAGACGCCAAAAGTCAGCATCAAAAATCCATGTCCGACGTCCGGTGACCCGTAGCGTCACCGGGACACGAAGACATCCTGAAGAATCTCCTGCCCCTTCAAGCCAAGGACGGGAGAGTAATCCTTCATCAAGCTCTTCATCAAAAAGAATGAGCCCCAGCTCGGTCACCAGGACGATTTCTTCGTTCGAATCCCGAGGGATGAACGTCTTGGCTACAAGTTCTGAGCCACCACCTCAGAATCCACCTCGAGATGATGCGCTCACACGCATCCAGCAGTTGGAACAAGGCCAGCAGAGGATTGAAACTCTGATGGAAAACATTCTCCTTGTCGTCCAAAATCAGGTGAACAATGAGCCTCCTCCGAATCATAACAATAACGAGGAGAATTGTGAAGAAAATGAGTCACGCGCCCTTACCAAAAAGGACGTAGACAGTATCCTCGCCAAAGCTAAAGAAGAGGATATACTCAAAGAGCATGGGATCAAGCCACCATATCCTTTATGGATGGACTCGGTCCCGTTCCCCACAAAATTCAAACATCCTACTCTCCAAACATATACGGGGAAAGGATCGGCCAGACAACACGTCATCCACTTCAAGATCTTGACGGGAGCTATCGCGGATCAAGATGCACTCAAGATTCGCCTCTTTGCAAGTACCCTAAAAGGTACGGCCTTCGATTGGTACTCCACTCTGCCGGAGAACTCCATTCAGAACTGGGCTATGCTGGAGACACGCTTCCTGACCCACTTCCAAGGTGAGGATCATCCTGTTACTATGGCTCAGCTCTGCAGCCTAAAACAGGGAGAGAATGAGTCAACTTATGACTTCATTCACAAGTGGAAAGCAATGGCGTACAAATGCTCAGATGTACTGCCACAAGCGTCGCTAGTCGACATCTGCCGAAACAACATGAGAGCTAAAATCCGCTCCATGATCATCGGCAACAAATCAAAAAACCTGGGAGAACTCCTGGAAGCTTCCATGGAAGCTGAAACGGTGATCAAAGACCTCAACAGTCAGAAATCATCAAAGAAAGAGCCGACTGCTGTTGCAACCTCTAAACCAAAGAAGAAAGAGGTTCTCAATGTGCAGACTAAGTCAGCTCCTCAGCAACCAAAGAAAGCTGAAAATAGAGCTGCAGGTAAGAGACCTGAACTCTCTGATGCCTTCAAAGAACGTGTAGAAAAGAAATATCCATTCGATGAAGACGTTGAAGAAATCTTTGAGGCTCTCCTAGCAAATGGCAAACTCATTTTGCCAGAGCCCAAAAGACCTGGAGACGTTGGCAAAACCAATGATCCTCGGTACTGTCCATACCACCAGATGGCCTCGCATCCTCTCAATCAATGCTTTGTTGTGAGAGAGAAGATAAACGAGATGTGGAAAAACGGAGTCATCACCTTTGACAAAAACTATGGGACTGCCTCCGTCAACATGGTGTCATGTGGACAAACACCAAAATCACCGAAGAAGAAGATCACTACTTCCTTCATAGTGATAAACAAAATTCAAGTGTCCGAGAAGCTGGTTCCTTTCCCGACACCAGACGGACAACCCATATGGGTACATCCCGATCTCCTGGAAGATGAAAATTGGGAGATCGTCAAAACAAAGCCGACCGCTCAACAGCGAAGGCAGGCTAGGAAACATCTCCTCAGGCTCAAACGGCAAGAGAAGACCCAGCCAAAACAAGAAGTTCATGAAAAGGCAGAGGCCTCCTCTACCACTTCACTTGGGGCAACAGAAACGTCCCTTCCAGGGACTTCAAAGGCGGTAAGAAACTTCACTCTCAGTGATTTCATGCCACCTCAATTCAAAAAAGAAGCCATGCAGGGGGCATTATACTCTTGCAACTCGGTAGTTGGATTCTCCATTGATGGATACGAGTCCAGCGACACCGACGATGGATTCGAGCCCAACTACACCGGCGAGTGGGAGGAATCTCTTGAAACAGGAGAGTATCTCTCCGACGAAGAATGGGTTCCTGAAACTCACCTTATGCCAGTAATCTGGTATAACCCCTTGCAACCACAAGGATCCTGGTCTGATGATGAAGAAGACCAAGAGGCTGCACAAGAAGATGCTGTTAACCCAGCACCTGTCATTGCTCCAGTGGAAATCAACTATGTTGAGCCACACGGAGAAGACGAAGAAGAGGATCTGGCTCCCATGCCTGATCTTGAAGAATATGCAAGGATCTTGCAGCGTCTCGCTCTAGAACAAGAGCAAGATCGTGTTAACGAGCCTCCTCGCAACCCAGAGCCTGAGGTCCCTGAAGATAATCAGGTACATCCACCCTTAACTCCTGAAAATGGAGAATATTGCTGGATAGATGATCCTCTTACATCCGAGGATGAGTCTGACTCCGAGCAGGCAACATCTCCTATCAGAGCTTCCTGTAATGTAATATATCAGGACTATAGCTCTTCTGAAGCGTCGTCTGATGAGATTACCTACACTCCGACGACGCCTAGCAATGTATCCTCTGGAGCTACCTCGTCTCACGTGACTTTCACAGAGATGACACCCTCTCAGGTTTCTTCTCCTGAGACTGTGACTTCAGAATACACATTCTTCCCGACTCATCATCATGAAGAAAACCCAACTTGGGGTGATGGATGGGTCAACGAAGAAGAAAAGCTGCTGGATGCTGTTCAGGACTTGCTCCCGGAAAATGCTCCGTGCAACACAATCACTGAGGATGGAAACTCTGCTGCAGATACATCCCCAGTAGATGAAAAACGACAGCCTCTTGATCCTGAAGACAATCTTCCAAACGAAGATCCTTCTCAAGAAGCTCTCGAAGTTGGTAGAGGCACCCGCTCTGGCCGGGACTACCACAAGAATTACAACCAATCTTCCTTTACTTATGTAAATCCTTCGGGAAAAGATGTTGTAAGCGCCCCCAGTGGCAAAAACAATGAACATGCAGGCCCTAAGGAGGCTTTCAAGTATGACTTGGTTGAGCACTTCAAACACATACCTGCACGTCTTCACATCCTGGATTTATTACGAATGTCTCCACGCACTCGTGATAATCTCATCTCAGAATTACAAAAACTGAATGAGGATGTCGACAAACATGCCCCGCAAGTCCTCCAAATTGAAATGGACTACCGGATCAAAAACTCTGAAACTTCCTCAAAGGGAGAAAAGAAAACTGAGGGATCATGCATCCAATGCCTCTCGGTTCAAAGGGCAGCCAGTGCAACCATCGCCTTCACTAAGGAAGACCTCCTACTTGGCGAAGCAAGGCACAACCGACCCCTGTACTTCACAGGGTACATCAAAGAAATGCCGATACATAGAGTTCAGATCGACCCAGGTTCTGCACTCAACCTTATCTCCACTTCGGCTCTTGAAGAGTTGGGCATCCCACCCAGCAAGCTAAGCCACACATCTGTATCTATCTTTGGATACGATGGGAGCACTCAAAGGCCTATCGGCAAAATCAGGTTCAAATTGCAAATCGGTGATCTTATCTCTGAGGTCACTGTGTATGCAATAAAAACCCCCTCATGCTACAACATCCTTCTCGGACGTCCTTGGATACACGAGAACGGTGTTGTCCCTTCAACTCTACATCAATGCATCAAGTTCGTCGGCGACGACGGCATTGTACATCGTGTCTTTGCGGACAGAAAACCCTTCAAAGGTAAAGAAGTCCACTTCGCAGACTCCCAAATGTATGAAGGAGAAAAAGAAGAAGAGGAAACAGCACCCCCTGCTGAAAATCTCCAGAAAGATAAAGGCAAGGCTCCTCAAAAATCACCGGAAGAAAACAACCCCTCCGGCAAATTAGAAGAGAGTAGTCAATCTCCCTTCGTCATCTCCCTCAAATCTTCAAAACCTTTGGTCATCACGACTAAAGTGAAGAAGGCGAAACAAAAGTCTGGGGGCAAATTTGTTGTTTCTCTCGTGTCTATCATGCAAGACACAGACTCGGACTCAGAGCCAGAAGACGATGCATCGTCAAGCCAAGCTGACACTCAGTAAGTTCAGCCTGCTCTCACTCCGATGGAGACACCTGCAGATGTAGAAGATCCTACGTCTGCTACCTTTGTTGTTCCGGCAACATTACCAAAACAAAGGCCGATCTTCTTCCATAGATCGGACGCTTCTTCATCAAATTCCATGCTGGAACCTTTCCAAAATGAAGGTATGCCTCAGCTATCTCTATATAGTCCTGTGGCACAAGCAATTATGAAGAAAATGGGCTATGACGCTCAAAACCCAGTCGGTTTGGGAGAAAGACGCGGTATTCTCACGCCATTGGAGCCCGCCTTGACCAAAAGCCAGCTGGAAGATTGGAGACTCTACGGTCATGTAGAAAAGTCTTCATATGGGTTAGGATATGATCCTGATACTCCTCTGAGACAGTTGACACAAAGGCTTAAAAGTCGTTTTACCGACCAAGCCTCAACATCCCAAGTCCACGAAGACATCGATCTCCCTGGATATCTCTTTAAAAAGTTACCTGACAAAGATCCAGGAAGCTCATCCAATTTGTACGATTTCTCTGATGATGAAGAGGAATCGCCCGATAATACAGACTTGTGCTATTATGACCCAGAAGAACCCTCGTCTCCAAAAGAAATACCAGACTCAACAGGCGATTAGGACTATCTCATAGCAAGCCTTGAGGAGATCACCAATCAAGAAAATCCATGGAAAGGAACAGAGCCTTGGTCTGGTAATGCAGTTGAAACTCCAGAAGGTTTCGTTGAGTTGGAAGCCTCCGAAAATATTGTGGAGGAACCACCTTCGAACCTTCCGACAGAAGATCCTGTTCAAAAGATAAACTTGGGAACACCTGATAACCCACGTCCTGTATTCATAAGCAATAATATAAAGGATGATGAGTTACCCGAGTATATCGCTTTTCTTCGTGAGTTCGTTGATTGCTTTGCATGGTTCTATGCTGAAATGCCTGGTTTAGACCCCAAAGTAGCAGTCCACAAACTCAATCTTCAAGAAGACGTCAAGCCTGTCAGACAAGGCCAAAGAAGATTCCGTCCAGATGTGATGGATAAAATTGAACAAGAAGTTCAAAAACTCAAAAGCGTTGGCTTCATCCGTGAGGAACAACATCCAGAATGGTTGGCCAACATTGTCCCCGTGACAAAGAAAAATGGGCAGATCAGAGTCTGTATTGACTATAGAGACTTGAATGGCGCTTGCCCTAAAGATGAATTCCCGCTCCCCATACCGGAGGTGATGATTGACAATACCTGCGGATTCGAGCGAATGACATTCATGGATGGCTTCTCTGGTTACAATCAGATAAAGATGCATCCCGAGGATGAAAAACACACTTCATTTCGGACTCCATTTGGCGTGTATTGCTACACTGTCATGCCATTTGGTCTGAAAAATGCTGGTGCCACATATCAGAGGGCTATGATGAAAATATTCCAAGATATGCAGCACAAAACGGTCGAATGTTACGTTGATGACCTCGCCGTCAAAAGCAGAAGAAAAGAAGACCATCTCAAAGATCTTCGGGAAGTCTTCCTCCGACTCCGCAAACACAAACTGCGGATGAATCCTCTAAAATGCTTCTTCGGCGTCTCGTCGGGTAAGTTTCTCGGATTCCTTGTTTGGAAAGCTGGAATAGAACTTGACCCCATAAAAGTCAAGGCTATTCTAGAAATGCCCTCTCCAAGAACCCTAAGGGAACTAAAAGGGCTTCAAGGGAGATTGGCCTACATCAGACGGTTCATCTCCAATCTTTCGGGGAAATGCCGTCCATTCTCTCGATTGATGAAAAAAGGTGTAGACTTTGTCTGGGATGCCGACTGTGAAGCCGCATTTCAAGATATCAAGTCATACCTGACCAAACCTCCAGTGTTAGCTGCCCCTGCCACTGGAAAACCATTCATCTTGTACACAAGAGCTCTTGATCATTCTGTAGGCGCTCTGCTTGCACAAGAGAATGGTGAGGGAAAAGAAGCTGCTCTATACTACCTCAGCCGCATGCTAGTAGGTGCAGAGCATCGCTACTCTCCAGTCGAAAAAGAATGCCTTGCAGTGATGTTCGCCGTACAAAAGCTACGTCACTACTTGCTTTCCAACACAGTCTACCTGGTCTCGAGGATCAACCTCTTGAAGGTCCTTGTCACGAAGGCCGGTTCTCTCAATGCCCGACTGGCAAAATGGTCCATCCTCTTGTCACAATTTGATATTAGGTATGTTCCACAAAAAGCAATCAAAGGCCAAGCTCTAGCAGATTTCCTTGCAGAGCATCCATTGCCTAAAGATTCACCACTCAGAGATGATCTCCCAGACGAACCTGTCTACAACGTGGAGACTTCCTCACCAAATGCCTCCTGGGACATGTACTTTGACGGTGCAACCAGGACAAATGAAAACACAAAGCTGATCTCGGGAGTTGGCATCCTCTTTGTTAGCCCCGACAAATGCATGATTCCACACGCTTTCTCGCTACTGGAACCATGCACAAACAATGCAGCTGAATACCAAGCTCTGATCCTAGGATTGGAACTCGCCATTGAATCCGGTATCACCATGCTGGAAGTCTTTGGAGACTCTCAACTGATCGTCAACCAGATGAATCAGAAATATGAAGTCAGGAAGCCCGATCTGCTGCCTTATTACAACAAGGCACAATCGCTTCTGCAAAAGTTTGACATCTGCAACATCACCCACATTCGTAGAGGTGAAAACATCCGTGCAGATGCCCTGGCCGGACTTGCCGCATCAATGGCGATCCAGGAAGGGGAAAACATGCAAATTACAGTGTGCGAGAGAAGGACCCTCCCTCCTCTTAACACACACCAAGCAGTTGCTGAATGCCACCGGGTGGTTGGAAGTCGGATCTCTATCCTTCAACCTTCAATCGGCGACTGGAGGGATCCGTTCATTGATTACACTATGTTCGGAATCCTACCTGAAGATCCAAAAGAACGGGTAAGCATCCAAAGGCGAGCCCCAAACTTTCATTTGGATATCCCTTCAAAGATCCTTTACAGGAAATCCTTCAACGGAGTACTTCTACGCTGCTTGTCACAACAAGAAGCTGAAGAAAAACTCAAAGAAGTTCACGCTGGTCTTTGTGGAGCTCATCAGGCTGGTCCCAAGCTCTACGACCAAATCAAAAGGTTAGGTTACTACTGGCCTACCATGGTACCCGACGCAATGCAATTTGCTAAGCGCTGCCAACAATGCCAAGTTCATGGAGACTACATTCACATGCCTCCGGAATGGCTACATCCTACAGCAATCTCATGGCCTTTCGAAGCATGGGGCATGGACATCATAGGTCCTATCTCCCCCCCTTCAAGCAAAGGTCATCGCTTCATCTTCGCTGCTACGGATTATTTCTCCAAGTGGTCAGAAGCATTTGCGTTCAACGAAATGAAGACCTCATCAGTTCTTCAGTTCCTGCGCACCAACATCATTTGTCGTTTCGGCATACCCAAGAGATTCGTCCATGATAACGGACCACAATTCCGGGATCATCGATTCTACAGGTTTTGCGACAAATACAAAATTCAAAGCTGTCCTTCGACTCCATACAATCCGGCAGCAAACGGATTAGCAGAAGCCTTCAACAAGACACTCTGCAAAATCCTCAAGAAAATGGTCTCTAGTCACAAAAGAGACTGGAGCGATAAACTGTCTGAAGCTTTGTGGGCCTATCGAACCACCGTTCGAGGACCAACCCATAGCACACCATTCTCCTTGGTCTATGGATGCGAAGCTGTCGTGCCCCTAGAGGTACAAATTCCTTCTCTGAGGGTATCTCTACAAAATGACATGACTCAAGAAAGCAATGCGAAATTACGACTTCATGAGCTGGACAATCTCGATGAGAAACGGCTCGAAGCTCGACAAAGCATTGAACTTTACCAAGCACGCATGGCAGGATCTTTTGACAAAAAGGTCAGGCAACGCGCCTACAAGAAGGGTGACTTGGTTCTTGCGGTAAAAAGACCAATGGTCTTCGCTCACAAGTCCAAAGGCAAGTTTGAACCAAAATGGGAGGGACCCTACGTCATCGACAAGGTCTTCTCCAATGGCGCATATGCCCTCCTAAACATGGAAGGCGACAGATGTATGCTGCCTATCAACGGCAAGTTCTTGAAGCGATACTACCCTTGAAGACTTACCCAACTGGGTAAGAGCAATGCCTGTATGGCCAAAACCTGTTCTCAGGTACTCGCTCGTCAAACCCACTCTCTTTAGAATTTTCATATCAAATGTCAAAATTTCTAGAGATTCAAAAACAATGCTTACTTTCATTGTTTCATTGTTCAAAAACAAAAAAAAAATCCAAGTTTAGGAGCCTCTCCCTGACTTGACCAGAACTTTCGATCCTTGAACCAAAATTCATGGTTTGAAACAAAAATTCGGATCCAGGGATTTCCACCCTAGTCCACCTTACCTTTTACCGCCAAATGGTTTTAGGTCAAAATTTACGACCCTCGTGTCTTTAAACAAAAAAATGGTTTTTCAAAAACCGCGGGGAAGTGACACTTAGTCGATACTCGCAAAACTCAAAAAATCGGAAGGATGCGAACCCCATTCGATACTTCCAAAACCCCAAAAATCGTGGAGACGCAACATATCAGTTGATATCCACAACCCAAATTTCAAAGGTTCGAGAAAACCTAAAATCGTGGAGAAGCAACAAACCAGTTGATATCCACAACCCAATTTCAAAAATCGTGGAGATGTAACATATCAGTTGCTATCCACAACCCAAAATTACAAATGGTTCGAGAAAACCTCAAATTTCAAAAATCGCGGAGAAACGACATCAAGTCAGTACCCGCAAAACCAAAAAGTCTTGGGAAAAGCAGGGAAGCGACGCTTAGTCGATATTTGCACCCCAATTCGCAAGGAAGCGACATTCCATCGATACTTGCAAAACCCAACCCGCGAGGAAGTGACATTCCATCAATACTCGCAAAACCGAATGAGCAAGGAAGCGACATTCCATCGATACTTGCAAGACCATTCAGCGGGGAGGCGACATTTAGTCGATACCTGCATTTTGAAAGCCAAAAAATCTGGCTATAAATGCCAAAACCTGGCTCTTTTGCCAAAAAACCGGCTATAAATGCCACAAACCGGCTATCAATGCCACAAAAATTGGCTTTCACGCCGACAAACCAAAACTTGGCTTTCAAAAAATGGCTATCAATGCCACCAAACCGGCTATAAATGCCACAAATTGGCTATCAATGCCACCAAACCGGCTATAAATGCCACAAATTGGCTATCAATGCCACCAAACTGGCTATAGATGCCACAAAACAAACACCGGCTTCCATGCCAACCCAAATTTTGGCTTTTACGCCATAAAATTTCGGCTTCCATGCCATCTCAAAATTGGCTCCCATGCCACGAACAAAATTTTTGGCTCTTATGCCATCTCAAAAATCGGCTATAAATGCCACACAAAAAAAAAACCTGACTCTCATGTCAAAACTGGCTGCAAATGCCACAAAAATCCGGCTTTCATGCCGAATTCGTTTCCCCTACCAAAACAATCATTTGACAAAAGATTTTCACAAAATGACAAAACTTTTGATCAAATCCCATTTAGCAATTGCTTTCATCACAAAAAGATTTGAGTGAGCGTAGGGAAAACAAGAAAAAAAAAAGAAGTACCAAAAAAATACATGTGGTACCAAAAAAAAAAAAGTGTTCACAAGCACTGCAAAAAAAAAAGAAGTACCAAAAAATACATGTGGTACCAAAAAAAAAAAAAACAAGAAGAATGGTTTCTGCTATAAAAAATCAGGAGCTCAGCCAAAAATGGTCTCCAGCCAAAGCTTCAGCTCCTCAAGCAAACTTTTGGCCTCATCCGTCAGAGTTTCCAAGGCACGCTTCTTCAGGAACTTGCCATGAGATGCTGGCGAATGCCGTAACCCTTCTTTTACACCGGGAAGCTCTTCCCCAGCAGTTTGCCATCGTTCGTTTTCTAGAGTCCTCCTCTCGAGAACTTGACCGGCATCTGCAACCCTGCGAATCAGAGTACTCTCCCTGTCACGAGCCTCTGTTATAGCAGCCCACTTAGCATCGACTTGTGCCTTCAAATGCTCAAGACGTTTCCTGGCCTCCTCAACTTCCCTATCAAGGACGTTAAGGTCATGCCTCAATCCGATGATGGCTAGCTCTTCCTTGTTCCTCTCCCGAACTAGCTGCTTCTTGCTTTGTGTAGCCTCATTCAGGTCAGACTTAGCCTTATCAGCAGGGTCCAAGAACATCTCCTTGAAGAATTGGTCGTCAGGGAAGCCCATGGTCTCAAACCACTTGTCACCCAGTGCAATGATCCTATCAACGGTCGCCCTGGCACCTGTGACATCCAGACCAACCTCTTCGGTATCAGTGAGAATCTCCTGCACATGTGGGATCATGCCAAATCCTGCTTCCAAGTGTCCAGAAAGGAGAGTCTTGATCCAAGAACTCAAAACCCGAGCCAGCACCTTCTTCGCAAATTGAAGAGGCGAACTGGATGAAGATTCACCCTTCTCCGCTGATCGGCTGCTCATGTCATGTCCCATTGGAAGAGTAACAAAAGAACTCTTTTCACTTGGAGCCACTGGAGAGGGAATCTCAACACGAGGCATCTCCTCAATCATGTCAGAACTGGTCTCCACCTCCGGATCGACCTCTGGCATCCCTTGCTCTGGTTCTGAAGAAAGCGATGGACTCTCTTCTGTCACTTCAAAACCTGCAAATGAAACACAAAAAGGTATGAATATGATCCTGTTAAAAAAAAAAAAAAAAAAAAAAAAAAAAAAAAAAAAAACATCATCAGGGTCATCACTACAAAGTACCTTCTTCGACGACCGGCGGAACACTCTCTTCCTCCATGAACTCATCGGAAGCATCATCAACATTTGCGTCCATTGATGGTTCAAAGTCATCGGAATCCTGTGGCAAGTCAGCTGACAAGAAAAAATGTTAGCAAATCAAATCGCAGGCACAAAAAAAAAGAGAAAGCGAAAGAAGTTATACCAATTGGAGATTCCGGAATCATTCCAGAGTCCCTGGGTTCTTCTTCAGATGCCATAACCGGCTCCATCACCGCCTCATCGGTCGGAACCTCAGGCGTCGCCAAGTCTTCATCCTCTGCTAAAAAAAAAAAAAGAAGCAGCAGCAGGGTGAGAAAACAAATCAGAACATGGAAAGCCCCATGAAAGAAGCAGAAAAAGAAAAAGGAAGAATCATACCTTCACCAATGGTCTCTTCTCCACGGCTCCTCTTCTCTGGAGGCTCGTCAACAGCCTCTGGCACCTCCTCGTTGATGGTAAGAGGGATTTCCATGTCAGGAGAGTCCTCATGTGGCCCCTCGCTGTGATGATGACTCCTCCTCTTCCTACCTCTACGGGTTCGCTTCCTAGAAGAACCCGCCCCACTATCAGAGTCAGGTTTCTCACTTGACTCCTCACTGAATGGTCTGCTCTCGCCCGTAGACTCCGCGGAAGCTCGCCTCTGTGCCGCTTGCATCCAAGCGTCGAGCTCAGCTTCCTCCTGTTCTAGCTGCTCCAAAGCCTCATCAGGTACTTCCCGAACAGCTTCAGAACCAATGACGCCCTGGTCACCGAGAAAGCCTATCTTGTGCTTCTCTCCAGAAAGGAATGCCCAAACTTCCTCTCGCCGGACGCCATCCGACTTCCCAATGCCTTTTCCAGAAGACAGCTTTACATCAAGTTCCTTCTTGGAAAGCCCCCGATATGCCAAAAAGCTCTCCGCGAACCACTTCGTGAAGCCGGCTGTTCGGAAAGTCGACAGCTCAGGATAAGAAATCGTGGCAGTAGTGTCTTCAGCACTATAGAAGGCCCATGCATTTCTGCCATCCTGCAAACCCCCAAAACGCTTCACCATACTCGAAGGCGCTCCAACAACGCCCTGAGAGAAGCCCAACTGAAGTGCAAAGCGAGAAGGTACATACGGCTGGATGTCGACGAAAAGATGTCTACGGTACACCATCGTGCCGACTCGTATGCTGAAAAGCCACTCCTTCTCTGCATTGGTCAAAGAGTAATGCCTTCCCGACCCTGCTCTGGTAGAGTCTCGGGAGGCACCAAAATCAAAAGCCTTCTTCCGCAACTCCGGAGAAAGCTTAACTGAAGACTGCCCCATCTCGACGTCCCTGAACCGTCGGATCCTCATGCGGGCAAACAAAAGTGATTCAGATACGGCTTTTCCCTTAGCCAATCGAATCATCAGAGGATCATCATCCTGTGCAGCACCCAGCTGGTGGAAGCCAGGACAGTGGTATACAAACCACGAATAAAAGATATGGGCTGAAAATACCCTATTCATAGGGAGCCCAAGCCGAACCAAGAAAGCAGCAGCCTGCAGTTCGGTACACAGGTAGGAGTAAAGAGCGGGCACCAAAGCAAGCCGCTCTCCAAACGCCATCTGACAAGCCGGAAAAATACAATGCGGCCTGATGTGCGTCCCATCTCCACCAGCAAAAATAGCCTCACCTAGCCAAAAAGTGAGGTAAAAAGCAAGATCTCTCCGCAGTGTAATGCCAGAACAAATGGCATCTGTGCTCGCGAAGAAACCCTTCAACTCTTCCTGCATGGCCGAAGTCTTCTTCCTGTCTTCCCGGGTCATGCTATCAGAAGACTCTTTGCTGTCAAAGAAGCTGAAGAATGAAGAGCCATAACTCTTCCAACTGCTGGATCTCACTTTCGAGCCCTCCTTCAAAAAATCATAGAAGGCGACGAGCTGAAAGTATAGGAGCCTGAACTCCTCTGACTGCTCCTCAAGGACGCTGTCAATCGGCATGAACTCCTCGTAGAGTTTGCCAAGGATGGGCAATCCAGTAATAGAACTCAACTCCTTCAGAGAAAAACCAATCTCACCGTTCGTGACAACGAAGGTATTGGTCTGAGGGAGGAAAGACTCCAACATAGCCATGAAGGCATCATCGGAAAAGGTCACGGTCTCCCTAAAAGCGCGGACCGCGTCAAAAATCCCGGCTTCCTTCAAAACGGCGCCCCCAATCAGCAAGGTGTGGTCAGTCCATGACTTCCAATCGGAGTCAACATTGAAACGGCCACGAAGTCGAAAAGGCTTCACCCAAGTACTGCCGTCACCGCTGAAAACGCCAAGGCCCACCGGTCTCAAATCGACCGACGGATAATCAGAGCCTTGGTAGCCGCTGGCTGGCATCAACATGTCCATACGGACAGGTGGCTTCTCCGCATATCCGGAGGGTCCACCAACAAAAACCCCAGTCTTGATCACACTGGTCCTCTTCACCCAGCTCGGAGGATCTTCCCTCTTAGGGCACGTGGGAGAAAGGCTCAGGATCGAGATGGTCCGGTCAAAAGACGACCGGGTAGAAATAGTTCTCTCTTCACCATCAGCTGTGTAAGAGAACTGAAAACATCTCCTTTGGTATGTCAAGTCTTCAGGGACTGCATCTCCAAAGAAGAAGGTAGGCTTGGGCAAAACCCTCAGATCGTCCATAACCCAAGGACGGTTGCTTACCATGATCTTATAGAACTCCTCGTCCTTGAGAGCGATCAATCGCTGTCTCATCTCATCACGATTGAGGGAATCGCATTCTTCCAAGTTCTTCTCAATAAACTGGACCTTCTCCCAGGCCTGCTGAACGGCCACATTAGAAGATCTAGCGGATCGACGAGGTACGCTTGTAACAGGCTCTTTACCCTTGTTCGCTCTGGAGGAACCACCTGCAAAGGTTGGAAAAGAAAAAGATCGTCATCAAAATGACAGGATTTCGCTAAAAAAAAAAAAAAGGGGTCACTTTGTCCCACCAAAAATCTGGCGAAATTTTGGCATGACCCCGGGGCAATTCCAAAGAAAAAAGGAAATACCCCGACGGAAATAGAAAGTTTGAAGATGGGCTCAACATCGCTGCGAGCTCCGAGACTCCAAACTTTCGAAACCTCAAAATCTCCGCAAAATCAAGAAGGGCTCAACATCACTGCAAGCTCCAAATTCCCAAATTTGCAAAGATTTTCAGGTATGCTATCATGCTCAATCTACAAATAGTACATGCATGAACATCTAGATTTGCACAAAAAACGCATTATCATGATGAGCAAAAAAAAAAAAAAAAAAAAAAGAGAAGAAACTTTCTCGAAAAAAGGGGGAGAAAGAAAAGAACAAAAAAAAAAGGAAGAAACTTTCTCAAAAAAAAAAAAAGAAGAAAGAAAGAAAAAAAAAGAGAAAAGAGACACACGTGAAAAAAAAAAACAGAAATCACGTGGAAAAGAAAAGAAAAAAAAAGAGAAGAAGAATAGAAAGAAAAAAAAAAAAAAAAGAAGAGAAACTTTCTTTTTTTACCATCCTATTCTCTACATAAAGTTTTCTTGAAAGAAAAAGAAAGAAAACTTACTTGAAGCCATTGATGGAGAAGAAGAAGGAAAAAGCTTGAAGATCCTTGAAGAAGAAAAACTCTTGGTCTTGGAGCTCTCTTGAGATTGTTGCAAAAGAAAGCAATAAGAGCAGGAGATCTTACCTTCCTTTGCTTTTATAGGAGAGAGCAAATCAAAGAAGGAAACAAAGAAGAAAGGTAAGTGTTACTAATTAGTAACCTTACCAAAAGAGAAGGAATTAGAAAGATTCTTTCCCAAAAAGAAAGATACCTTGAGATATTCTCTCCCAAATTAAGGGAATATGAGAGATTCTCTCCCATAAAGATATTTTTAGATATTCTCTATCCAAATGAGATATCTTTATATATTCTTTACAAAAATGGCCCCACATGAGATCTAAGCCATCCTAAAAAGCTTAAGGTCCCATGGGCTAGCCCATATGAGCCAGGTTTGACCACCTAGGCACTAAAAAAAAAAAAAAAAAATGGGCTTTTAGTCAGGAAAAAAAATCCCTCTTACCCAAGAGCATACAAAAATGGTTCCATGCCTCTTTTGAGTTGATTGAACCATACAAAAAATTCCAAGCCCCATGAGCTTCCAAAAATCAAACCATCCAGCCTCATATACCAAGTTGAGCCAAAATCTTGAAATTGACATTTCACAAAAATCCAAACCACTCCAATGGACCCACACAGTCCCGAAGAGTGACCAAAAACCAAATCCTGGTCCCCTAACTTGCCACATACAGCTTGTTAGGTCACAAGACCAAAACAAAAAACCAAACCCTGATCCCCCAACTTGCCACATACAGCTTGTTGGGTCACAAGATCAAAACCAAAACCCGATCCCCTAACCTGCCATATATAGCTGGTTAGGTCACAAGATCAAAAACAGAAACCCAAATCCACATCCCTGATGTCATCTTCAAAACTTTGCCTCGAGATGGTGTGTGATTCCTTTCACTATCATAAAATTCCCCTGGAAGCTCAAAGGCTATTATACCAAAGGAAAGATTGCTCAAAGACTCTTGGTCAAGACACAAGCTCTCCTTCAAAAATCTCTTCGAGGCACATCGACTACAAAAGTCAAGCAATTCGTCGCTGTACCTCGAGGGGGCATTTGTTGACACCAAAAATGTCACTTTGCCTCTTCAACATCAAGAAAGCTGCATGGAGTCGCAACCTGCCATAAATAGGCAATGCAATTTCTCCAAAAATTCAAATCTTGTCAGAATCAAACAAAAACTGCAAGATCCTTCAAGATAGCCAAGAGAAGAGTACACATGAAGTTTCGGGCCATTTCGACAACATTTGGCCTAACTTCACTTCTCCGACAGCTAAACGGGAGCTCCCGGCGGCGACATCATCGGAGACGTCAAAACTTCGATCAAAGCCTACAGATGACTCCAGCATGTCTCAAAAGGGCTCTATGCCAAATTTCAAGTCAAACCGACAACGTTTGACCCTCCATCAATGCTCGAGCAGCAAAATCAAGCCTCCCGGCGGCGGGAACCACCGAAGCCTTCGCTCATCAAACCAAGTGCATGAGTGGCTTCAACATGCTTCCAAAAGGCTGCACGTCAAATTTCAGGTCATTCTGACAACGTTTGACCAGGTTTCGATGCTCCGAGAGAAAATCAAGCCTACCGGCGGCGGAGCAACCCGGGACCATGACATCCAAAACGGAGCCCATGGAACGTCTCAAAATGACTCCAATAGGCTCCCCGTCAAATTTCAGGTCAATCGGACATCGTTTGACCACATATCAAAGCTCGGCATTTTCCCCGCAGCAAAATCAAGTGAAGCATCGACGGGACCCCAAACGGCTTCAAAGCTCAAACAAAAGCCTATGGTTGGTCTTATTTATTGCTCAGGAGGCTTCACCTCAAATTTCAGGTCATTCCGACATCGTTTGACCAAGTTTCAGCTTCTGGCGGAAAATCAGCAGCTCTACGCGACAAAGTCTTCGGCTTTCCCGGAAAATTGGAAACTTTGCACTCTAAAAATGCAAGGATTCTCATCAAGTTTTCTACAGGGAAGTCAAGCCAATAAATGAGAAGAAATGTCAAGAAAAATACAGAAGAAAACGGCGACGAAAAAGACCTCAAAACGACCGCAAAACGGGCTCCGAAGGGGAAAAATCCCCCAGGATCGCAGACCCCTGCGACCATGGCCCATGGTCGCAGGCCCCTGCGACCATGGCCCATGGTCGCAGGCCCCTGCGACCATGGCCCATGGTCGCCGGTCCATGGTCGCCGGCGACCATGGAGGTCCGGGTCACCGGATTTTCCGCCGGTGACCCATTTTTCCGTCTTTTTTCGCGTTTCGCGCACTTTGGCCCCTGTGGTTTCCTGAAAATGTGATTTTTAGTGCTTGAAATTGACTCATATCCTCTGACATCCGTCAAAATCACGGGTCAACCTCCAAAAGCATAAAATCATCATTGATCGCTCTAAGATCGCCAACCGGTCGACCAAGAAAGTGCACTTTCTGTCCGACCGATCGTGAAATCGACAAGACAGATGTCACCGGCCCACTCTTAGCTATCAATGTCTGAAGTTACATGTTCATCCGATGTCGATCAGCATGTAGATCCATCGATGATCATCGCCAGAAGAATTCCAGAAGACACGGCATGGCCCGCGACTCTTCGACTGCTCGGCGACCAATTAATGTGGTTAATTGACTAGCTTTATTGCAGTCATTAATTCATTTCTTTGGACGGCCCAATCAGAAGCAAGCATTTGGGAGTTACAAGTCAATTGATTCATGGCATTTAAACCATGAAACTCCTCCCATTATGGTAATTAAGGTGATTAAAAGCCCTTAATCTCCATCGGCCAATCAGATTCAAGGAAAAAGGAGTTACAAAATCAAGAAATAAATCTTGTAACTCCTCCCATTAAAGCCATTAAGGCTCATAAACCCTCCTAAATGGCTACCAAAAGCCTATAAATAGGAGAGCATTCCATTGAAATTCGAATCGGAAAAAAATCGGAAAAAAGAGGAGAAAATCAGAAGATCAGAAAAAAAGGATCAGAAAGAGATCTGAGAGAAAGAAAAAGAGAGAAAAACTCTGCTGAAGTTCTGCACCGGCCACCACTACAAGGTGACAAAAGTCCCTTGGGGGGCACCCCCCCCCCAAGGTCCTTGCCTTTTCCTGCTGCCTCCAATGGCTTAGACGTGGCTTTTCAGCCCGTCTACTTAGCTTTTTATTGGACATAGGACCTTCTCTTGGTCTTTGTCCTCTAAAAACCTGAGGTTATAGCCAAGCCAAGCGAATCAAGAGCATCTTCTGTTCTCATCTGCATGGATGATGGCGAAGCCCATACATGGCTTGCGACCGTCAATCTGAACGAGTCCCCCACAATCTCCTGAAAAGTTAGATCTTCCTTTTCTTGCTTTTCATTGTAGTTTGTATTTTTCTAAAAGAGACAAAAATCACAACTCTTGTCTTTTTCATTATTGATGAGAATTGTAAATCGGCTATAAACGCCAAAATCGGCTATAAATGCCAAACAAAATCGCCTTTCACGGCAAACCAAGAAAATGTCTCTTTTCTTAAATATTTGTGCAATGGAAAACTTGAAAGAAGTTGATTTCCTTTTACTTGCGAAGGTTGATCTCCGGATTACCACTTGCAATTCCAAGTAAAAATAGAAAATCTGGCACACCCACACAAAAGAAATGTTGATGCACGCTTCAGGGCCCGCCAGGGCGCGAAAGGGTCGGACCCGACGGACTCCCACGTTCCGCCGACCCCGGTAGCCGCCCCAGCAGGCGCCTCGGAGCGCGTTCCATCAAGGATCTCTTAATCCAATGTCCCCACCATGGATTTGAAAAAATCCGATTAGTCCAAATTGTATATGAAGGCATGGATTACCCAACCAAACAAATGGTAGAATCTTTCTGTAGTGGGCAATTTACACAGAAAACAGTAGAAGAAGCTTGGACATTTTTGGAAGATACTACTGAAAACACATTACAGTGGGCCCCTATCAAAAGAGAGTCCATCAAACCCACCATTCCTGAAAAGGGGGAATGTTCAAGATTGAACCCAAAATTGAGGCAGAAGCCAAATTGGCTACGCTGGTGAGAAGAATAGAGGCCTTAGAGCTGAACCAAAAGCCCACTTCAAACACCTTGGAGTCATTAAGATATAATCAGGCCATGGATGGAGGGATTGACCCAACAATTTTGGGTCAAACAGAGTCTGTTGAGGAGGTGAATGCGCTATATCAAAACACTCATTTTGGTAATCGTCAGAGGTATGACCCATACTCTAACACTTACAATCTAGGTTGGAGGGACAACCCGAGCTTTTCTTGGACCAAAGGCCCAACTCAAGGTGGCCTATCTCAGTCCACTCAATTTCAGCCGAATCAATCTCAAATTAGTGCCCCACCCGGTTTCCAAAAACCCAATTTCAATCCCAGTCCATTGACTCAGAGGGTAGATTCTTTAGAAGAGGCCATGAAACTCATGCTCAAACCACAACCCAATTGATTTAGAGTACTGCTCAATTCTAGCAAACCACTACTCAACTTTTGAATGGCCACACTCAAACCCTTGCAAAATTAGAATATTAGATGGGCCAACTAGCTAACTCCATCAGTGCCAGAGATAAGGGTACCTTCCCTAGTCAACCCGAACCTAATCTTAACGGCCAAGTTGTTTATGATCCTAAAGGAAAAGGCCCAGAACAAGTCAAATCCATAATCACCCTTAGGTCTGGTACACAGGTTGATAACAAGGTCACACTACCCAAGGAACCTGAGAAAGAATCAAGTGAGAAAGTAGAAACTGAGGAACCAAGTGTAAATGCTGAACCTATATTAGAACTAGAGACCCCAGTCAATACTGGACCATCACCTAGTGAGCCCACTCTTAGGACCTATGTTCCTAAGGCACCATACCCACAAAGGCTTGGCCCAGCAAAATCAACTGTTCAATTGGATAAAATGCTAGAAGTATTCAAACAAGTGAGAATTAATATCCCATTGCTTGATGCTATCCAACAGATTTCGGCCTATGAAAAACTTCTGAAGGACCTTTGCACCTTCAAAAGGACTACCAATGTGCCCAAGAAGGCTTTTCTAGCCCAACAAGCTAGCTCAATCATTTCCTGTCCAAGCCCAATCAAATATAAGGACCCAGGGTGTCCTACCATTTCTTGCCAGATAGGGGACCATCACATAAAGAAAGCTTTGCTGGACTTGGGTGCAAGTGTGAACCTTCTTCCATACTCTGTTTTATAAAGAATTAGGTTTGAGGGAGTTGAAAAAGACCCATGTGACCTTGCAATTAGCTGATGCATCAATTCGATACACCAAGGTGGTAGTCAAAGACGTTCTTATCAAAGTCGGAGACTTTGTGTTCCCTGTTGATTTTATTGTTTTGGATACCAAACATACATCTGGGGCTAAACCTAAAATTCCAGTAATCTTGGGGAGACCATTTCTAGCCACCTCAAATGCCTCGATCAATTGTAGTAATGGAGTAATGCAAATTTCTTTTGGAGCCATGACAGTCCAAGTGAACATTTTTAATGTTAGTAAGCAACCTCTTGATGAGGATGATGGGGTTTTTGAAGTTAGTTACATTCATGAATTGGTGGAAAACCACTTACCTTATTTAAAACTTGAAGATCCATTAGAGGCCTGTCTGGCCCACTTTGGAAGTGATTTTGATGTAGATGGACATATTGAGAAAGTCAACGCACATTTAGACTCAACCCCATCCATGGATTTCTCCAGGTGGCAACCGAAGCATGAGATTCTAACTCCATCTGCTTCCCCACCTATCCCATCAATTGTAGAGCCCCCTAAGTTAGAACTCAAGCAGTTGCCGGATACCTTGAAATATGTATTTTTGGGCCCGCTAGAAACCCTTCCAGTGATTATAGCTTTAAACTTGGACCCTATCCAAGAGGAAAAACTCGTGAAAATTTTGGATGAACACAAGGAAACTATAGGATGGCCCATTGCAGATATCAAAGGAATTAGCCCATCTGTAGTCCAACATAGAATCCATTTGGAAGAAAATGCAAAACCTTCTCGTGAACCACAAAGGCGACTGAACCCAGCAATGAAGGAAGTGGTCAAGTCGGAAGTCTTAAAATTACTCGATGCAGGAGTGCTTTACCCCATATCTGATAGTGCATGGGTGAGCCCAGTTCAAGTGGTACCAAAGAAATCTTGAATAACAGTGGTTCAAAATGAAGGCTATGGATTGGTACCCACTCGGATACAGACTGGATGGATGGTATGCATTGATTATAGGAAGTTGAGCTCAGCCACTCGAAAAGATCATTTTCCCCTCCCATTCATAGATCAGATGCTAGAAAGGTTAACTGGTCATGCATATTATTATTTTCTTGAAGGTTATTCCGATTATAATCAAATCCAATTGCACCCGAGGACCAGGAAAGGACCACCTTTATTTATCCGTTTGGCACTTTCGCTCACAGACGCATGCCCTTTAGGCTATGCAATGCACCGGCCACCTTTCAAAGGTGCACGTTGAGCATATTTTCTGACATGGTAGAAAGATTCATTGAAGTTTTTATGGATAATTTTTCGGTCTTTGGCAATTCTTTGGAGGAGTGCTTACATCATTTGTCCCTTGTGCTTGAAAGATGCAAAGAAAAGAATCTAGTATTAAATTGGGAGAAATGTCATTTTATGGTAAAAAGGAGCATAGTTCTAGGATATATTATTTCTGATAATGGAATTGAGGTGGACAAAGAAAAAATTGAATTGATCTCCAAATTGCCACCACCAAAATCAGTTAAACAGATTCGATCGTTCCTGGGCCATGCTGGTTTTTATTGTAGATTTATCAAGGATTTTAGTAAAATTGCTAAACCTTTGTGCCAATTGCTGACAAAAGAGGCTTCATTTGAATTTGATGAGAAGTGTCTAAAGGCTTTTGAAAGGCTGAAAAAGGAACTAACTTCAGCCCCCATAATCCAGCCACCTGACTGGACCATTTCATTTGAGCTAATGTGTGATGCATCCGATACTGCTATTGGAGCTGTTTTGGGTCAATAGGTTGGAAAGCTACCTCATGTGATTTACTATGCTAGTAGGACCCTCAATGATGCACAACTAAATTACACAACCACTGAAAAAGAATTGCTAGCTGTAATTTTTGCCTTAAAGAGATTTCGGTCCAACTTAATAAGGTCTAAAGTCATCATTTACACGGATCATGCAGCCCTGAGATACCTTCTGTCCAAAAAGGATGCAAAAGCCCGATTGATCTAGTGGATCCTTTTGCTATAAGAGTTTGATTTGGAAATAAGAGATAAAAAAGGATGTGAGAATGTTGTAGCAGACCATCTTTCGAGGATACATTTAGAGCCATCAGATGGGTCCCACTGAATGAAAATTTTCCTGATGAACAATTGCTCAGTATTTCTCAAATCCCCTGGTTTGCAGATATAATCAATTACCTTGTTACAGGGGAGATACCTACCCATTGGTCAAAACAGGATCGATCAAAATTTCTAGCTAAGGTCAAGTACTTTTTCTAGGATTACCCGTATCTTTTTAAGTACTGCCCTGATCAGATCCTTAGGAAATGCATTCCTGATCATGACCATTACTCAGTCATTTCCTTCTGCCATGATCATGCTTGTGGGGGCCACTTTAGTTCAAAAAAGACAGCTGCAAAAGTTTTATAGTGTGGATTTTACTGGCCCACTATCTTTAAAGATTGCCACACTTTCTGTTTATACTGTGAGAGGTGTCAAAAGCTTGGCAAGTTCAATCGAATGAACATGATGCCCTTGAATCCCATACTTGTGGTGGAAATTTTTGATGTGTGGGGAATTGACTTCATGGGGCCATTTCGAAATCCCTTTGGAAATCTTTACATTTTGCTGGCAGTAGACTATGTTTCCAAGTGGGTAGAAGCCATACCGACAAAGAAGAATGACCACCATGTGGTGATTAAGTTCGTGAGAGATCATATCTTTTCTCGCTTTGGTACACCTAGAGCGATCATTAGTGATGGAGGCACTCACTTTTGCAACCTTCCCTTTGAACATTTGTTAAAAAAATATTCTGTCACCTAGAAGGTTGCTACACCTTATCACCCACAAACAAGTGGCCAAGTGGAAATTTCAAATAGGCAAATTAAACAAATTCTGGAAAAGACGGTCAATCCCACTCGGAAAGATTGGTCTTTACGATTGATCGACGGACTGTGGGCATATCGAACTGCTTACAAGACCTCTATTGGGATGTCCCCATATAGGTTGGTCTATGGAAAGGCATGCCACTTGCCTATTGAATTAGAGCATAGAGCTTATTGGGCCACTACGAAGTTTAATTTTGACTTACCCACTACAGGTACTTTGCGCAAATTGCAACTCAATGAGTTGGAAGAACTTTGAAATGATGCCTATGAGAATGCCCAGATCTATAAGGAAAGAATGAAGTTGAATCAAGATAAGTCAATTTTAAGAAAATCATTTGAACCGGATATGAAAGTCCTTCTGTATTACTCCCGGTTACACCTGTTTCCAGGGAAGTTACGAACCCGGTGGATTGGTCCATTCATTGTCAGGACTGTTTACTTTCATGGTGCGGTGGAAATTGAAAATCACAAGAATGGGGATATTTTCAAAGTGAATGGTCAACGGTTGAAACCGTTTTTGGAGCTGAAAGATAAAATCATTGAGGATATCCTTCTGGAAGACCCAATTTACCAGGACTAATCATATTCTTTTGTCACGTCGGGCTGACGACATTAAACTTAGCGCTGTTTAGAGGCAACCCAATTTTGGAAGGTAATTGAGCCGGTTGATCACATTCTTTTGCAATCACCCCGCATGGTAACGTGTTCCAATTTTCCTTATTGTTCATTTTCACGTTACACATGCATTCATAACATTGAGGACAATGTTGAATTTAGGTTTGGGGGTGTGAATTAGAACTTGACATGTGATCATTTGTTCAATTTTTCATTCTACATTATCTTTTTCATTTTTTTTAGGAGTTTTAAAAAAAATTTAGAGGGAAACTTCCAAGAGAATTTTTATTGGCTGAAGATATTTATTTTGGGCAAAAGAAAACAATGGTTCACTATTTTATTTATGAAAAGAGTTTTTGGAAAAGTGCTGAATTTTGATCCCTCACTTTTACACAGATTGTATACGTTTTTAAGGTTTTGAATGTGAAGCTACAATTTTCGTTTTTCTTTTAAAAAAAATAGAAAAAGAAGAGGAAAATCGACCCTTAGTGTACAGAGCTTCTTGGTTTGATAGGTGGATACATGAAAAGGGCTACCTATTGTTGGGGACCGAAAAAAAAAGTGTTTAGAAGTTTTGAAAAGAATAAAAAATTTTGTGACTAGTTTGGGTTCGTAGCCTTTTTAACTCGAGTTAGTAAGCCCTTAGGGGTATTTACATACCTATTGCCCTAAAGCCATCTGGTTTGGGAGTCATTAGCCTAATGTTCGTTATATGGGTTGATTAGAAAGCTTAAGGAACCTAGGCATTGCACAGTCACATGTGTGTGCTTGCAAAAAAAAAAAAGAAAAGAAAAAAAAATGTGTCATTTGAAAAAACAGTAGTGCGAAAGCCGTCATTATTGCCTTGAGAGGAAAACTGTTTTTCTTTGCTACATTTAGGCGGACCTGAATTTAAAAAAAAATAATAATAAGAAATTATTATTTTCACGAAAATTATTGGTGGATCATTTGATGCTTATTTCATATACATGCTCTTCACCGTGCACGATGAATTAGCATGATTTCGAGAATTTCTGACTAAAAGGTGGGATTTGGTAACCGAATTTAAGATTTGTCCTTAAAAATTTCGAGAATCAAGAATAGTCAGTGTCTATAGATTCTCTGTTGGAAGAAGTTTCCTTAGATTTTGATAGGTTTTAAAAATCTTTTGCAAAGAAAAAGAAAGGAAAAAGAATTTTGTAGGTATATTCACTGCAAACCCTCATGAGGCACAACTCGTCCACTAGGGGGAACCTAGGGGGTTTAAGGGCTTGTTGCATACGCTAAATGCAACCGAGAATACCAGCGAAAGTGGTTTTGTTTTTATATTTACTTTCTTTTTCAGATTAGGTCAAAAAACTTCAAACCTTTTTACTCACAACTTTTGCTAAGGGACTAGCAAAATGCTGGTTGGGGGTGTGTTGAATTCATGAATTTGCACATTTACATATCATTTTAAGATGAATTAGGGATTTAATTAGGCGAATTGCATCATTATTCATATAATTTCACAATTTCATGCATTTTCACCTAGAAACGTGAATTTTCATGCTTTTCATACATTTTCTGCATTAACTTAGAATGTTTTGCAAATTTTCTCCGAAGAGTCCCAGTTGGAGTAGAACTCTATCTGGGTGGGTCCCGCCTCAATATGGGCTCTTCAGTTTTGATGTGTTGAATTAGAATATGCAGAAAATGAGAATTACAAACCTCTATCATGGAACCCACTTTCAAGCACACATTGTCATACTGGGCCCTGCATTACTGAATTGAACTAAATTGAAGAATTCACCACGTGGACCACACACACATGCCATATGCAAATTAATCAAAGGAGGGGTCCACTCATCATGTCAATGAAGAGTCCTAACTACAGTAGAAGACTTCTTATAGGGCCCACTGTCCAAGTAGACGAAATGTCCTACATGGCAGGGTCGCAGTAGTTGCAAATTTGAAATTATTAATGGATAATTCAAAGACTACAATTCTGATTGGAACAAAAGAAGGAGAGTTTGAGTCATCCACATCTGATATCCTCTCAAAGATGAAAGTTGTGCAGAGATAGAATCCATTACAAATCAAAATTTACAAGTTAATCCCATTTTTCTCATGATAACTCATCTTCAAATAGCCATAACTTTCAATCCGACCGTCGGATCGATGAAATTTATCTACTGTTGGAAAGCTTATTCTAAGTAGATATCCGTGGAGCCCAAGAACGTGCAAATCAGAGCTATATTGATAAAGTTATGGGCCCAGAGATTTTCATGTTTATTTTTAGACGGGATTGCAATTAAATCCACACCGTTGATAATCAATTGCTACACATCCCTTGTGAGACCCCATCTGAAGATTAGCTAAGGACACTTAAATTAAGAAAGAGAATCATCTCAAAGCCAAAAGCCTTTCCAAAAGAAAAGTTAGCTTGGAGAACAAGAAAGAATCCCTACAAATAAGGAAAAAACATACCTAAAATGGTGGTACTTCTTTACTAAAAGGGGTTTGCAAAAAGCATAAAAGGGTCATGATGGAGACCCATGGAAGACATTCCATATGTCCAAAACAGCTCTCCCTCTCTCCTATTCCTTTCCTTTTTTCTTCCTTTTTTCTTTTTCATTAGTTTATTTTTATTTTTGGTAGCCTTAGGCTGTGTCCAAGGATTTATTTTGAAGGAGAAAATCTGTGAAGGAGAAGTTGTAAAGATGCAATTTTTAACGATAAATCAAGAAGCATTCTTTGCAATGGCGGGCTAATTTTCTTAATTAGAGTTATGGATGAAGGTAAGTAATTGTCTTTTTATTTGTTTAGTAATTCTAATTTGTGTTCCATGATTATGTGCTTAATGATTAATAGGCTTGTCTTCGTACCCTATGCAAATCTCTATTTTTTTTTCTAAAAATAAAAATTAGTTTTTGACTACTCATGTTTAGGTTTGATAGGCCATGCTTAGGATTTAGATCTTTTGATGGTTTATGCTTACTTTTGATGGGTGGTGCTTAAATTATTTTTATTCTTTTATGAGATGAAGGAAGTCTTGAGTTTTGAATTTTTATAATTAAAAAGGGATTTTAAAAGATAGATTTTCCAAATTAAAAACATTGATTCGTCGTTGATTTGAAGTAAAAATTGGAACAAGTTAGGGTTACTTGATAAATAATTGGTGGATACTTATTGGATTCCTATGCTCTAATCACCTTCATTAATTGGTAGATTTTTAATTTCTAATTTAGTTGCTTATTTTTTTATCTAAGAACTCAAAACTTTTCTTAAATGTTAGTTAATTAGTTTTCTTAATTTAAAAGTTTCTTTAATTAGCTCCATGTGGGTTCGACCCGTTCTTGCCACTGCCTCATCTAGACACCCGTGTACTTGCGGTATTTTATGATTGATATTGATCACAACACCTGGGTTGAGACATGGCCCAATACGATATTTATATAACAAAAGGCTGATTTCTTTCGTATATATAAAATCTCAATTTATAATCAAAGTTTTATTTTTCATTTGCAAATTAGCATCAATATTTGTGCAATTACTCTAATAATTTCAACTTTATCTCAACTCGAGAACCCTAAAAGTCCATAAAATCTCTTTTAATTTATATAAGAAATTTAAAAAGTTTGAAGAGGAATTTGGGTTGGCCCGTGGGCGGTAGGGCCTAACACGGCATAACCTAAGCTGTGCCGTGTCCGTGCTGGCACGACCCTTTAGTTTTCATGAGTTGACACTCCACTGCTCGGCCAGCCACAAAGCGGGCTATGCAGGCATGGCACGACCCGGTTAACACCCAATTTCATATTTTTCTTCTTCCTCATCTATGCATTGTTAATTGCAGCACTGAAATGTATGTGGCCTTCAGTTGTGAGCCTTGGAATTGTAGCTGACACTAAAAGTGAGGACTGCTTTTGATTTAGTCAAAATCCATGCAGACGAAGCATCTTCCAGGATAGTTGAATTTGGATTGCATGCATTCGCCATTAATATTATTAATATACTCTAGATGATTTAATCAAAGTCCAACCCTTGAACCTTTCATAAGGAGTAGCTGCAACAATCATTACTTTACAACTGAAGCCACTTCAACGGTTTTGAACATTCTCTGCACTCTATCATTGTCCGAAGGTTGTGTCCACTACTACGTACACAGTCAATATCATGTTTATGGACTTTGTCCAACTCTCATATGCTTGAACACCGCAAAGATTGTTGATATAAGAATGGACATTGGACGTATCAGTTCGCGAATGACAGCGCTGAAACAAGAACTTGACCGTCTTGTCTTTCCCTATTGCAATTAAAAACAAGACCACTTCAATGACACTCATGTCCCACCTACCATGCATCTCCCTATATATATGGGTCCTTTGTATCCTTAATTTTCATCCTCATAGCGCCTCATCTTCATCTATACTATATACTTGAATGAATATGGTCAATTCCCACATCCTTGTAGCTCTCCTCTTTTCCATCGCTTCCTCACTCGTTTATGCCTACGATCCCAGTCCCTTACAGGACATTTGTGTTGCAGATCTTAACTCAGAAGGTAAAACTTAATTTGTTGTGAGTTTTTTCTTACCTTGGGCAAGGTGTTTGTGCAAATTCTATAATTTTGCTTGGATATAATATAACGGTTACAATTTGATTTTGCAGTGCTTGTGAATGGGTTTGTTTGCAAGGCAATAAAGGAGGTCAAAGCAAATGATTTCTTCTTATCTGGCTTCGACAAACCGAGCAACACCATGAACAAGGTTGGGTTCAATGTGAAGAATGCCCTTGTAAACCAGATACCGGGACTCAACACTCTTGGCGTCTCCTTGGTTCGCTTAGACTTTGCGCCTTATGGAGAGAATCCTCCTCACACGCACCCACGTGCCACAGAGATACTGACAGTCCTCGAAGGGAAGCTCTACGTGGGCTTTGTCCTCTCCAACCAGAACAATAATACCCTCATAACCAAGGTCCTCAACAAGGGTGACGTGTTCGTCTTCCCAATTGGCCTCATTCACTTCCAAGCCAATATCGGCCACACACCTGCTGAAGCCATTTCCGCTCTCAGCAGTCAGAACCCAGGTGTGATCACCATTGCTAACTCTATGTTTGGATCGCACCCGCCCATCTCCGACAATATTCTGGCCAAGGCCTTTCAAGTGGACAAGAAAGTAATTGATCATCTCCAGGCCCAGTTCTGGGTGAACGCATAACAAGCAGTCCTCGCTTCGTTAGAATATTTGATTTTGTATTAAACATAAAATAATGGCTACTCGCCAGTTTGCATCTGATACTAGATTATAAGAAATGATTTTTTTTCGTCAAAAGACTCTAAGATCTCTAATGTTGTGTGTGTGTTTTTTTTTTTTTTTTTAATTGGCTTTTCCCTACCCTTTCTGTAAAAAAAGAAGTGGAATCTTTAGCAAAGCCCCGGAGAAGGGTGAAAACTACGATTAGTTTACTATTGGCCACCTATTATCCTTCAGCCCACCTGATGTCAAGGGTAGATATAGCCAATTTTTACTAGGGCCATACTAGTATGTGTACTCTTGGGCCGGTCCAGACAGAGCCCTATCCGGGCACACCCTGCCAATGGCCGTGTTTGCATGAGGTGATAGAAAGCCAGGCCTGGCCCGTGTAAGAAATGCATGTAATTTGATTTTATTAGTCGAAATAATTGCTCTAATGCTTAAAAAATTGAGAGAAAGCTTGGTTCAGTGCGGCCCGATTGATTAAATGCGTGGCAACGGGCCTGACTTTTGTGGGCCGTGTCGTGCTTGAGCCAGACCCGGGCCAGTGTTTCTAATGTCGGGCGGCGACTGCATATAGCTTAGCCCGGGCGATGAACACCCCTACATGCAATCATGGCCTAAAAGATCTGTGCCATGTACATGAAGATGAGAAGCTTGGTGGTTAATCTTTTTTGATAGTATATTGAACAATAAGATAAATGCTGAAATTGGCTTATATATCAAGCATAAAAACCAATGCTTGCTAGCCAAAAGGTCCCACGGAAGTAAAAAAGAAAAAAACTTGATTAAATCATTTCCTGCTCCAACATAGATCTTCATGCCTTGGCGAAAATGGACTGAAAATTATCCAACTCAGTTGAAGGTTCGATTCTGATCAACCCGATGTTTACTGCTGACATTATCACGATGCTAGCAATCCAACCATGCTCGCAGGTCCGACTAGGGTCACGGTTCGCCCAAACAAGATTCTTTAGAACTATTTTACTAGGATGGGTCGAGTTATGTTTGAGTTTGAGGTAGAGTCTGATCCGGCCCATGCCGAATACTCTTAACGGAATAAAAACAGAGCCAATTCATCTTTGGGTTCATGCTAGGTCTCATGACCTAAGCAGATATTTTTCAAGGGGGAGCAGGCCATTCTGGGACTAGGTTAGATTCAGACGGTATGTACCTGATTGGGACATTAATCTGCATAGAAAAACTTCTCCGCATCGGCATCAATGCTAGTGTGTGTTGGAAATGTCCTAACCATCTCAAATGAGTTTCTTTTATTTTATCACCTAATGATGCCACCGTTAAATCACCAAAAGTGTCATTTCTCATTGTACCACACATCAAAGAGGATGAAATTCACTTCTTTTTACTGCACATCCGACATAACATTCTCATGTCTGATACATTCATTTTGTGCATATGCTGCTTCGTGCTTGCCTAATATTCTACTCTATAGGTCATAATAAGTCTAAAAAAGAAAATTTGGGCGTTCGGTAACTCAAGAAAAACATGAAAAAAATATCAGTGTCTTTCAAAAGGCTCACTTTTTTTTTATAAACCTCCACTGCAGAAAACTTTCAATAATATATATAAAAATATTTCAAATAATGATTACAAAGTCTTAAAGTAAAGTAAAGACTTTACTTCACTAAATCTATCATGATGTTTTTTATTACATATATGGTAAAGTAAAGGCAAATGCTTCATGACGGTAAAAGGTGGGAAAAAGTATATGGTGAGTTAAAGGCGGGGGGGGGGGGGGGGGGGGGGGGGGGGCGGGTTGATAAAGTACTCTTTTTGCTTGACTTTACTATGGGGGGGGGGGGGGGGGGGGGGGGGGGGGGGGTTGATAAAGTACTCTTTTTGCTTGACTTTACTATATCACATTTTACAGTAAATAAAAAGTGACTTGTTATAGAGTGACTTGTTTACATGTGTGGTAAAGTAAAATAAAGACTGATGTCAGATCATTGTAAAATGTGAGGTAAAATGAGGTGAGATAAAATATGTGGTGAAGTAAAGTGGGAGAGAGAATTGGAAAGTAAGTATTTGTTGAATAGAAGTTACTTTACTATAGTTTCCCATGATTTTGTGTGATGAAAGAAAAGTAGCTTGTGGCAAAGAAGAAAAATCGAAGTTGAACTTGACTTTGCCACACTACTTTCTCATTCGGGCAAAGTGAATTACATATAAACTAAAGTATTTAATAAGAATTTATTCTAATAACAAACTTTACTTTAATCGTTGCACCTTCCAAAAACTCAATTTAAAATATGCAATGTTTCTCAGAAATTGCCATGCAGCAAAGTATTATAATATATTAATATTACACTATTCTATTCTATACGATTTTATTCTTGTAACAACCAAATTTGCAAATATTTTAGTCAGTAAACATCCAAACGGGCCCTAAGATATCATCATTAAAGATAATTCTAAACAACACGGAAGAAAACCCATATGACTTCGTCTTACAGGGTCGGCCCCACCTTGGTGTTTGCGGTCATGAAACTCTTATAGTAAGGACTCGAAGCACCGCTCGGGAAAAGTGCTTCTTCTTTGTCAGGCCTCATAAGATAGTCATTCACCTCGGTCAGACCTGCTTGGGTGCGTCTACAGTGATTCCTGTCAATGTGGCTCAAATACCAAGGCCCGACACGCTTGCAATCTCCATCGTCCAAATGGACCTTGCACCTTATATGAGGTCCTTCTTGATCATCCTCAAGCGTGTTCAGGAGTGTATATTGGGCCGGACCAACCAGCATGAAAAAACTCGGGTCGTGGTCCTGCATGAAACATTGATCGCGTTGACCAGGCCGGCCCGGCATGAAACAAAAGGATGGGTCGTGCTAGGCCGGGGAGCCCTGGGCTGAGGCATGGCCGGATACGACATTTATATAAGAAAAGGCTGATTTCTTTTGTACATATAAAATATCAATTTATAATTAAAGCTTTATTTTTAATTTGCAAATTAGCATCAATATTCGAGGAATTGCTATGAAAGTTTCTACTTTATCTCAAGTCGAGAACCCTAAAAGTCGATAAAATCTCTTTAAATTTACATAAGAAATTTAAAAAATTAGAAGAGGAGTGTGGGTCCGCCCGTGGGCGGTAGGGCCTGGCACGGGCATAACCTAAGCCGTCCCGTGTCCGTGTGGGCACGACCCGTGAGTTTTCACGAGTTGACACTCCACTACTGGGCCAGCCTCAAAGCGGGCTATGCAGGCATGGCACGACCCAGTTAACACCTTTACTCGTGTCCTGACAGTCCGAGAAGGCCCCATGCGAATTTCATATTTTTCTTCTTCCTCATCTATGCATTGTTAATTTCAGAACTGAAATGTATGTGGCCTTCAGCTGTGAACCTTGGAACTGTAGCTGACACTAAAGTGAGGACTGCTTTTGATTTAGTCAAAATCCATCCAGACGAAGCATCTTCCAGGATAGTTGAATTTGGATTGCATGCATTCGCCATTAATATTATTAATATACTCTAGATGATTTAATCAAAGTCCATCCCTTGAACCTTTCATAAGGAGTAGCTACAACAACCATTATTTTACAACTGAAGCCACTTCAACGGTTTTGTACGTTCTCTGCACTCTATCATTGTCTGGAGATTGTGTCCACTACTACGTACACAGTTAATATCATGTTTATGGACTTTGTCCAACTCTCATATGCTTGAACACCCCAAAGACTGCTGATATAAGAATGGACATTGGACGTATCAGTTAGCGAATGACAGCGCTTGAACAAGAACTTGACCGTCTAGTCTTTCCCTATTGCAATTAAAAACAAGACCATTTCAATGACACTCATGTCCCACCTACCATATATCTCCCTATATATATGGGTCCTTTGTATGCATAATTTTCATCCTCACAGCGCCTCATCTTCATCTATACTATATACTTGAAGATGATGAATATGGTTAATTCCCACATCCTTGTAGCTGTCCTCTTTTCCATCGCTTCTTCACTCGTTTACGCCTACGATCCAAGTCCCTTACAGGACATTTGTGTCGCAGATCTTAAATCAGAAGGTAACACTTAATTTGTTGTGCGTTTTTTCTTAGCTTGGGCAAGGCGTCTGTGAAAATTCTATAATTTTGCTTGGATATAATATAACGGTTACAATTTGATTTTGCAGTGCTTGTGAATGGGTTTGTTTGCAAGGCAATAAAGGAGGTCAAAGCAAATGATTTCTTCTTATCAGGCTTCGACAAGCCGAGCAACACCATGAACAAGGTTGGTTTCAATGTGAAAAATGCCCTTGTAAACCAGATACCGGGACTCAACACTCTTGGCGTCTCCTTGGTTCGCTTAGACTTTGCTCCTTATGGAGTGAACCCTCCTCACACGCACCCACGTGCCACAGAGATACTGACGGTCCTCGAAGGGAAGCTCTACGTGGGCTTTGTCCTCTCCAACCAGAACAACAATACCCTCATAACCAAGGTCCTCAAAAAGGGTGACGTGTTCGTCTTCCCAATTGGCCTCATTCACTTCCAAGCCAATATCGGCCACACACCTGCTGTAGGCATTTCCGCTTTCAACAGTCAGAACCCAGGTGTGATCACCATTGCTAACTCTGTGTTTGGATCGCACCCACCCATCTCCGACGATATTCTCGCCAAGGCCTTTCAAGTGGACAAGAAAGTAATTGATCATCTCCAGGCCCAGTTCTGGGTGAATGCTTAACAAGCAGTCCTCGCTTCATCGGAATATTTGATGCTGTATTAAACATAAAATAATGGCTACTCGTCAGTTTGCTTCTGATTCTAGACTATAATAAATGAATATTTTCCGTCAAAAGACTCTAAGATCTCTAATGTTGTGTTTTTTTTTTTTTTTTTAATTGGCTTTTCCCCACCCTTTCTGTACTAAAAGAAGTGGAATATTTAGCAAAGCCCCGGAGAAGGGTGAAAACTATGATTAGTTTACTGTTGGCCATCTATTATCCTGCAGCCCACCCGATGTCAAGGGTAGATATAGCCAATTTTACTAGGACCATGCTATTATGTGTGCTCTTGGGCCGGCCAAGACAGTGCCCGATCTGGGCCCACCCTGCCATTGGGCGTGTTTGCATTAAGTGATAGAAAGCCCAGACCTGGCCTGGCCCGTGTAAGCAAGGCATGTAATTTGATTTTATTAGTTCGAAATAATTGCTCTAATCCTTAAAAAATTGAGAAAAAGACTGGTTCAGCACGGCCCGATTGATTAAATGCGTGTCAACGGCCCTGACATTTGTGGGCCGTGTCGTGTTTGAGCCGGACCCGGGCCAGTGTTTCTAATGTCGGGCCGGGACTGCATATAGCTTAGCACGGACGATGAACACCCCTGCATTCAATCATGGCCCAAAAGATATGTGCCATGTACGTGAAGATGAAAAGCTTGGTGGTTAATATTTTTTGATAGGATATTGAACAATAAGATAAATGCGGAAATTGGCTTATATATCAAGCATAAAAACCAATGGTTGCTTGCCAAAAGGTCCCACGGAAGTAAAAAAGAAAAAAAAATTGATTAAATCATTCACTATTAATGAACCACTTGATAGACGATGTATTCCTGCCTTGACATAGATCTTGATGCCTTGGCGAACGAGGACTGAAAATTATCCAACCAAGTTGAAGGTTCGATTCTGATCAACCTCGATTTTTACTGTTGACATTATCACGATGCTAGCAATCCAACTATGCTCGAGGGTCCGATTCGGGTCACTGTTCGCGCAAACAAGATTCTATAGAACTATTTTACTAGGATGGGTCGAGTTATGGTTGAGTTTGAGGAAGAGTCTGATCCGACCCTTGCCTAATACTCTCAACGGAATAAAACCAGAGCCAATTCAGCTTTGGGTTCATGCTAGGTCTCACGACCTAAGCGAAATTTTTTTTAAGGGGGAGCAGGCCATTCTAGGACTGGGTTAGATTCAGACGGTGTGTACCTGATTGGGACATTGGCATTGTGCTATTTGGATGTTCTCATGTTCTCACGAGATATGGGTGTAGAAAACATGTTTGGTATATGTAAATGATTATTCCGAATTTTGTTCTCATGTGAAGGAATCTCAAAATCTTAACCCGCCAGCATAAGAAAGTTGGAACAAAAAAAGTTTGTTTTTTTCAAGAAACAACTTGCTGGCATAATTGTTTATTTCTTATCTCTTGCCTTTTAAATAATATCATTTGAAGATCCTAAATCCTCTTATCCTAAATGTAGGCCCCACTTTATAATTCCTAGAGGTGGGTCACATGGTCACAATTACAAAAGGTGGGCCCCTATTATAATTCTTTAATGGTGGGACCACATTAGAAATTGTTAATAAAGGTAGGCATCATATTATAATTTCTCTTGGTGGGTCTTGTGTCCACAATCACATTTTAATAGTGGCCCCATATTCGGATTTCTAAATGTAGGTACCACATTGTAATTTTTTAAAGGTGGGTCCCGTGTTCACAATTAACAAAAAGTATGGCCCCACATTTTAATGATGACCCCTTGTTCAGATTTCTAAATGTGGGTACCACTTTGTATTTTTTTAAAAGTGGGTCCCGTGTTCACAATTAACAAAAAGTATGGCCCCACATTATAATTCCTATGAAGGTGGGCCCGCATTGTAAATTTTATAAATGTGCTACCCCATTTTTTAATTTTTAAAGGTGGGCACCACATTCTAATTTCTAAAGGTGGGCCCTGTGTCTACAATTACAAAAATGTGACTCCACTTTGTAATTCATAAATATGAGTCACATGGTCTTGTTTACAAAAGGTGGACCCACATTATCAATCCTATGCATGTAGGCCCATATTCTAATTTTTAAAGGTGGACCCATAGTTACATTTACAACAAGTTGGCCCACATTATAATTCCTATAAAGGTGGGCCCACATTATAAATCCAATAGATATGGGTTCCATGTTCTAATTTTTAAAGGTGGGTACCACGTTGAAACTTCTATAGGTGGGTCTAATATATGATAATAATAGTACTACAAACAATAACAGGTGGGGTCCCACATTATAAATCCTATGTTTGCTACTTGGAGGAAAACTTTTATAATGTTAGCAAACAAGTTCCGTACGGCATATTTTTAGTAGAGTAATTTCATATAATATTACCAAACAAGTTCGGCAGAGTATAGACTCGGTACAATCTGATCTCAGCACGACTTAATCCGAGTACAAAATTGGGAACAACAAGAGAACAATGCCAAACAGGCCCAATCTGCATAGAAAAACTTCTCCTCATCGGCATCAATGCTAGTGTGTGTTGGAAATATCCTAACCATCTCAAACAAGTTTCTTTTATTTTATCACCTAATGATGCCACCGTTACATGCACCCAAAAGTGTCATTTTTTATTGTACCACACATCAGAGAGGAAGAAATTCACTTCTTTTTACCACACATCCGACATAACATTCTTATGTCCAATACATTCATTTTGTGCATATGCTGCTTCGTGCTTGCCTAATATTCTACTCTATAGGTCATAATAAGTCTAAAAAAGAAAATATTGGTCGCTCGGTAACTCAAGAAAAACATGAAGAAAATATCAATGTCTTTCAAAAGGCTCACATTTTTTTTTCTTTTCTAAATCTCGCCTGCAGAAAACTTTCAATAATATATATAAAAATATTTCAAAATAATGATTACAAAGTCTTAAAGTAAAGTAAAGGCTTTACTTCACTAAATCTATCGTCATGTTTTTTATTACATATATCGTAAAGTAAAGGCAAATGCTTCATGACGGTAAAAGGTGGGAAAAAGTATATGGTGAATTAAAGAGGGGGTTGGGGGGTGGTTGATAGAGTGCTCTTTTTCCTTGACTTTACTATATCACATTTTACTATAAATAAAAAGTGACTTGTTATAGAGTGACTTGTTTCAATGTGTGGTAAAGTAAAATAAAGATTGATGTCAGATCATTGTAAAATGTGAGGTAAAATAAGGTGAGATAAAATATGTGGTGAAGTAAAGTGGGAGAGAGAATTGGAAAGTAGGTATTTGTTGAATAGAAGTTACTTTACTACAGTTTCCCATGATTTTGTGTGATGAAAGAAAAGTAGCTTGTGGCAAAGAAGAAAAATAGAAGTTGAACTTGACTTTGCCACACTACTTTCTCATTCGGGCAAAGTGAATTACATATAAACTAAAGTTTTTAATAAGAATTTATTCTAATAATGAACTTTACTTTAATCGTTGCACCTTCCAAAAACTCAACTTAAAATAAGCAATGTTTTTCAGAAATTGCCATATAGAAAAATATTATACTATATTAATATTACACAATCCTATTCTATACGATTTTATTCTTGTAACAACCAAATTTGCGAATATTTTACGCAGTAAACATCCAAACGGGCCCTAAGATATCATCATTAAAGATAATTTTGAACTACACGGAAGAAAACCCATATGACTTAGACTTCCAGGGTCGGCCCCACCTCGGTGTTTGCGGTCATGAAACTCTTATAGTAAGGACTCGAAGCACCGCACGGGAAAAGTGCTTCTTCTTTGTCAGGCTTCATAAGATAGTCATTCACCTCGCTCAGACCTGCCTGGGTGCGTGTACAGTGATCCCTGTCAATGAAGTTCAAATACCAAGGCCCGACACGCTTGCAATCTCCATCGTCCAAATGGACCTTGCACCTTATATGGGGTCCTTCTTGATCATCCTCCAGCGTGTTCAGGAGTGTATATTGGGCCGGACCAACCAGCATGAAAAAACTCGGGTCGTGGTCCTGCATGAAACATTTACCGGGTTGACCAGGCCGGCCCGGCACGGCCCGAAACAAAAGGATGGGTCGTGCTAGGCCAGGGAGCCCTGGGCTGAGGCATGGCCCGATTTGACATTTATATAACAAAAGGCTGATTTCTTTCGTATATATAAAATCTCAATTTATAATTAAAGTTTTATTTTTCATTTGCAAATTAGCATCAATATTTGTGCAATTACTCTAATAATTTCAACTTTATCTCAACTGGAGAACCCTAAAAGTCCATAAAATCTCTTTTAATTTATATAAGGAATTTAAAAAATTAGAAGAGGAATATGGGTCGGCCCGTGGGCGGTAGGGCCTAGCACGGCATAACCTAAGCCGTGCCGGGTCCATGCGGGCACGACCCCTTAGTTTTCACGAGTTGACACTCCACCGCTGGGCCAGCCTCAAAGCGGGCTATGCAGGCATGGCAGGACCCGGTTAACACCTTTATTTACTTGTCTTGACAGTCCGAGAGCGCCCCCATGCGAATTTCATATTATTCTTCTTCCTCATCTATGCATTTTTAATTGCAGCACTGAAATGTATGTGCCCTTCAGCTGTGAGCCTTGGAATTGTAGCTGCGACACTAAAGTGAGGATTGCTTTTGATTTAGTCAAAATCCATCCAGACGAAGCATCTTCCAGGATAGTTGAATTTGGATTGAATGCATTCGCCATTAATATTATTAATATACTCTAGATGATTTAATCAAAGTCCATCCCTTGAACCTTTCATAAGAAGTAGCTACAACAACCATTATTTTACAACTGAAGCCACTTGAACGGTTTTGTACGTTCTCTGCACTCTATCATTGTCCCAAGATTGTGTCCACTACTAAGTACGCAGTTAATATCATGTTTATGGACTTTGTCCAACTCTCATATGCTCGAACACCGCAGGGACTGTTGATATAAGAATGGACATTGGACGTATCAGTTAGCGAATGACAGCGCTTAAACAAGAACTTGACCGTCTAGTCTTTCCCTATTGCAATTGAAAACAAGACCATTTCAATGACACTCATGTACCACCTACCATATATCTCCCTATATATATGGGACCTTTGTATACTTAATTTTCATCCTCACAGCGCCTCATCTCCATCTATACTATATACTTGAAGATGATGAATATGGTTAATTCCCACATCCTTGTAGCTCTCCTCTTTTCCATCGCTTCCTCACTCGTTTACGCCTACGATCCCAGTCCCTTACAGGACATTTGTGTCGCAGATCTTAACTCAGAAGGTAACACTTAATTTGCTATGCGTTTTTTCTTAGCTTGGGCAAGGTGTTTGTGCAAATTCTATAATTTTGCTTGGATATAATATAACTGTTACAATTTGATTTTGCAGTGCTCGTGAATGAGTTTGTTTGCAAGGCAATAAAAGAGGTCAAAGCAAATGATTTCTTCTTATCTGGCTTCAACAAACCGAGCAACACCATGAACAAGGTTGGGTTCAATGTGAAGAATGCCCTTGTAAACCAGATACCAGGACTCAACACTCTTGGCGTCTCCTTGGTTCGCTTAGACTTTGCGCCTTATGGAGAGAACCCTCCTCACACGCACCCACGTGCCACAGAGATATTGACGGTCCTCGAAGGGAAGCTCTACGTGGGCTTTGTCCTCTCCAACCAGAACAATAATACCCTCATAACCAAGGTCCTCAACAAGGGTGACGTGTTCGTCTTCCCAATTGGTCTCATTCACTTCCAAGCCAATATTGGCCACAAACCTGCTGTAGCCATTTCCGCTCTCAGCAGTCAGAACCCAGGTGTGATCACCATTGCTAACTCTGTGTTTGGATCGCACCCACCCATCTCCGACGATATTCTGGCCAAGGCCTTTCAAGTGGACAAGAAAGTAATTGATCATCTCCAGGCCCAGTTCTGGGTGAACGCATAACAAAAAATCCTCGCTTTGTTGGAATATTTGATTTTGTATTAAACATAAAATAATGGCTACTCACCAGTTTGCATCTGATACCAGATTATAAGAAATGAATTTTTTTTGTCAAAAGACTCTAAGATCTCTAATGTTGTGTTTTTTTTTTGTTTTTTAATTGGCTTCTCCCCACCTTTTCTGTACGAAAAGAAGTGGAATCTTTAGCAAAGCCCCGGAGAAGGGTGAAAACTATGATTGGTTTACTGTTGGCCACCTATTATCCTTCAGCCCACCCGACGTCAAGGGTAGATATAGCCAATTTTTACTAGGGCCATACTAGCATGTGTGCTCTTGGGCCGGCCCAGACAGACCAGATCCAGGCCCACCCTGCCAATGGCCGTGTTTGCATTAAGTGATAGAAAGACCAGACCAGGCCTAGCCTGTGTAAGAAATGCATGTAATTTGATTTTATTAGTCGAAATAACTGCTCTAATGCTTAAAAAATTGAGAGAAAGCCCGGTTCAACGCTGCCCGATTGATTAAATGCGTGGCAACGGGCCTGGCTTTTGTGGGCCGTGTCGTGCTTGAGCAAGACCCGGGCCAGTGTTTCTAATGCCGGGCGGGGACTGCATATATATAGCTTAGCCCGGGCGATGAACACCCCTACATGCAATCATGGCCCAAAAGATCTGTGCCATGTACGTGAAGATGAGAAGCTTGGTGGTTAATATTTTTTGATAGTATATTGAACAATAAGATAAATGCTGAAATTGGCTTGTATATCAAGCATAAAAACCAATGGTTCCGAGCCAAAAGGTCCCACGGAAGTAAAAAGGAAAAAAACTTGATTAAATCATTTCCTATTAATGAACCACTTGATAGACGATGTATTCCTGCTCCAACATAGATCTTCATGCCTTGGCGAAAATGGACTGAAATTTATCCAACTCAGTTGAAGGTTCGATTCTGATCAACCTCGATGTTTACTGTCGACATTATCACGATGCTAGCAATCCAACCCATTGAGACTGTATCAGGGTTTAAAATCGCGGCCGTTATCGTTACACAATGGCCGTTATGTAATGGTAACGGCCGATACCGTTACGTTATTTTATATATAACGGCCGCAATGTGTAACGGGGCCAAATATCGCCAAAATAACGGATCATAACGGCTGTTATTTTGAATATAACGGCCGTTATATATAATGTCTGACGGGAGTGTTTTTTTTAAATCGAGTTTTCTTTCATTTTTTTCGTTCTGTTTCTTCCCAGAGAGCTTCTTAAGGCTTCCTAAGGCCTGTTATAACTTCTAAGGCATGTAAAAGCTTAGATCTAAGCTACTTTTGGGTGGATTTGTATGTGGGGAAAGCTAATCAAACTCAAGGGACCTCTTTGGTAGGCTTTTTTTTCTTTTTTCTTTTTTTTTTTTTGGAGTTCTTTTTAAGATTCAACATCAAAATAACTTAGAGATGGTTGAGATGTGTTAGATCTATACTTTTGGAGTAAAAAAATTCAAGTTTTAACACTTGCTGTAATATTTTTTTTATTGTTTCATTATTTAAATCAGAATTTTTTTTTTTTTTTTTTAAGATTGTGTAAATGTGTAATACATGAACCAAATGCTTTATATTGAGTTAGATATGGTTTTCCTCACTAATAATGATGATGATGATATCGACCCAGGACGGCACTCGCTCTGGCATTAGTATTTATTGCTTGCTTGTAGATTTTAAATATTTAACACTATTAGTTTGCCCAAAATTATGATTGCATTATGTCAAATTTATTATATTTTACTATATATATATATCGATACAGCAATGATACAGGATGTTATAACTTGAGATGACCGTTATTTTGCTTTAAAGTGTGCACTAATGGAAAAAAAACATTATTTTCTATCATTTTATAATATTCTGGATTTTTTGGATATTTTTTCGGATTTTTTTGGGGTCAAATAAAAATTCGCTCTGCGATGAGCGCGAACCGCGATTTTGAACCATGGACTGTGTTGTTTGAAAGTATAGTGTATGAAAGAAGAATGCAAGACAACCCATTGAATCACTACTGTATATAAAACGTAAATCGAACCTGTAGTTTCTCTACAGATATATCATCAGGACTTTTAACAAGCTCATCTCGAGCTATATCCATAAAATGAACCAAGAAATCACCCTGTGAGGCAATTGACAACACACTGAGTCAAAATAAAAGAAATCAAAATAGTTCAGGTGTGGGACACTCCCCAAAAAATTCCTCTTGTCAGATGATTCTTATCATCCAATTGTAGAATTATCTTTATGATAGTGCCATTGGGTCTCTAGGAGTCCCATGTAACCAATGGCCTTTTTTTTTTTTTCATTTTTAAAATCCATATAAATTTTATTATGAATAATAACTGTAGTGAGACCGTGCAACAAGTTAGTCATATTTTCTTCTTCTTTTCTTCTTCGTTGTTCTATTTCTTAAGAACCTAGCAAGGAAATGATTTTCAGCTTTTAGTATAAGAGCAGATCTCACAACAGATTTCAGAAGTTTCCAGCAAGCGCAGGTTTTAGGAATAGGGCTGACATCAGCTGGTGTCAAGTAGATCTGAATCTTTTTAGAAATTAGTACCATCAGAGTTGCCCAGGCCCTAGAGATTCATTGCGATTTTGGTATAATTTTGCGAAGTTGTTTTGGATGTGTACGAGTCAGAAAAATGGCATGTTCTGGGGTTTTGCATTGTTGCAACAATCTAGGGCTGTTTGATGTAATTTCACCCGGCTTCTAGTTGTCTTACACTGTTAAGAGTTGAATGAAATAGATTGTGCTGTTATTATAATTTTTATTTGAAGTATGTTATTTCTAGATTTCCTTGTCCAGTAAGGGCCGATGGGCCTATTTTGTGTCATAGGCCCTTTTTTTTTTTCTTAAGTTACCTCAGTACTTCTGTTTTTTTGTTGGTGGGTGGGTTTTTTTTTTCTTTTTTTTTTTTTTTCTTTTTTTTTGGGTTTTGGGGGGGGGGGGGGTGGGGGGGGGGGGTGTGTTGGGGTTAATGTGACGATGCAATAAACATGCATAAAACAATATAGCATTAACTCCTAGAGTAATAGGAGTTAACAAAAGGAATATACTCTACCTGGCTTTGCAAGAGGTTAAGAACCCCTGATCCCATTAAGTTGTTAGCAGAAGCCTTCTCTATCACAGTCTACAAAGCATCCATTGGTCCCACGATTGGCTAGCATGCATTGCAAAAACAGAACATCTCTATTGAGAAGGGTGTACAGAAAACCATTAACAAGAGAAGGCGGATAGGGGAAGACCTATGATGCACAGATACGGCATGGATACGGCAATGACACGCCATAGATACGGCAAGGACAGGGTTTTACATATAAAAAGTGAAGTATCAGATGCAATACGATACGATACGTTGTCCATTTTGAAGTATCCGTGCATCATTGGGGAAGACTACCTGACAGTAAAACCATAATCCTTGAATGGAAAGTCTTCCAAGTCGGAATTGGTGCTCCAATTGTGCTACCATGGCCTGGTAATCCTGATAAAAGAAAATGATCAAGAGCTTGCCTGCACTTCTATGAAGGATATATATCCATAAGAACACCCCCTCCAAACCAAAATAGATAAAGATCGCGATTAAAAAGAAAAAAAATATCGATAACTCCAGGACAGAACAATCCTAACTCATTGAACAGTGGCCTGCATATAGTGAGGTTTGAGAGAAATAAAGCAACTGGCTACAATCTACGAATAAAGCAACTGGCTACAATCTACGTTCAACAGGAGAAAGACCAATACTGAATGGATAGAATGTTCTAATGTGGGATAAGTTCTAAGACGTAGACTGTAGAAAATGATTTATATGTTCAAGTAAGTTGCGTTACAGGTGGTTGCCTCAATTAACATGGCGAGACTGAGACATAAATGTTTTGACAAAGTCATGAACACTAAATCTTTCAGGCATGTTTATGTGTTCCCAACTTGGTTTTGACAGAGAGGTGAGAATTAAAGGCTACAAAAGGGTGACACAGGTGGTCAGGAGTCAAGGGTGGAGATCTGTAAGACCCCGACCCCGCTTAAGTTTGCTTTACGCCTAATTAATCACGATTAGGTGCTTAATGTTTGTTTTGGATGGTTTTGTGATGGATTAGGTAGATTAGTAAGGTGTTAATCCAACTAGGTAGAACTTATGACCTTTTTGCTAATTGTGGGCCACACATGTTTTCATATAGTTTTATAGGATTTCATGTGCATTCATAAAACATGTGATTTAACATTGATTTTCATGGTTAGACCCATATTGATCTATTTCCAGGCCCAACTCATCAAAAAGGCCTTTTTCCATATATTCCTTAAAATGGATGGACTTGCATGCAAAACAACCAGAAACTTTCTCTTTAATCACCCAGCCATTCCCATCGTTCTTCATTCCTGTCCTTCGTTTCAGTTGAGAGAGGTTTTCCATTCCTCTCCTTTAATTCCTCTTTTTCCTTTCCCAAATTTCTTGCCTCTAGTTTCAAGAATGAAGGTTACAGGTGGGTTCTCTAGGCTTCATTTTCATCATCAAGCCTTCTTCACCCTCTATAACCAGCCACTCTCTCCAAGCATCTCTACTTTGACAAGATTGTCACCAATCACTCTTTCTTGTCTGCAAGTACAACCAAGGTGTCTTGCATGTGTAATTGGAAGCACTCATTCATTCTTCTTGAACAAGACTGTCATCTCCTTCAAGACAGTAACCTCCCCATTCATTTTCACCTTCTCCATTGGTAAGCACCCATCTTCTAAATGATTCCTTGAACTTAGGATGGACTGTTTGGCTTGGTTCATTTAAATTACATGCATGTTAATTCATCTCCATGCATTACATTTCACCATTGTAGAGATTGAAGAGAGCTTGGATTATTGGGGGTTTTGCTTGATTTGATTCAAGAAGAGAAATCAGATTGGAAAGCACCAAAAAGAGGCAAGTAAATGAGCAATTTAAGATATATGCATGCTATTGTTTCCTTTATTGAGCAATGTTACTCTCTTGAATGATAATTCAGCCTTTTTCTTTGAATTAGAATTATAATGTAAAATAAATGGGTTCTTGTAGTGAATTATGGTAGACTGTAATTGGATGTATTATGGGTTTTGTGAGCACTTTGGAGGCTCATTTTGGTCCAAGTTATGCCTTGTAAAGATGGGTTATAGGTGTGGAGAATAGACTCCAGAAAACAGAGCACTTCAGCTCAGTTTATGCCCAGAAAATGGGCCATAACATGCTGTCCGCATTGGGTCGCGGGTCAGCCCATTGGGCCCAACAAGCCAACTTTGAATGGCCATAACTTTTGACCCATACGTCCGATTTTTGAGTTCCATATATCGTTGGAAAGCTCTTGGAACGTAGAAACCAATGATGCAAACATCCTAGCGATCAGAGATTAGGAGATGAAGTTGATATGGGGACAATTAAACCGAGCCCTATCTCTTTGGGAAAAAGAGACTTTAATACTAGCTTGGACCTTAGATTGGAGGAACCCATAGACTAAAACCTTATAATCATTCCCGAGGATGATTGTGATATAAAAACTAAACCAATAAGGTCTTAGGTTGAGAAAGGAGTGACCTTGTAGGTCCCTAGACATGGAACCCTTAACCAAATAAATAAGTCTAATGGAAATTGTAACACATGAGAAATCTTGGGCTGAGATTAGCTCATGTGCCTATCCGTTTGTCTAGCACCTTTCCATGGGTGTTGGTTTAGGGAGTTCGGTGCATCACGCACACACACAATGTGACACCAATAAAAGTTAGCACGTGCATCGAATTACCTAAAACTACATCGAAATGGACGGTTAGAGTCGGCGGGTAATTAGATTAGGTTTGGCTAGTAAATCTTCTTGATCCTAATAATCGAATTGCATTTGCATATTGTTATTGACTTTATTATTGCCCTCAAATGTCTCGAGATTTGCTTATATGCATTGTTCGTATTACTTCTCAAATGTTATTACAAATGTTCTATAAATGTATCATGAATTGATGTGAATAGCGGCCTGAGTAAATATGACTAGATTGATTGAATGAATAGAGTGGAAGCAAAACGAACTGAGTGTAAAAGTCTTACTCAATTGATTGAATTGAATGAGTCGGCACTACTTAGCTTCGACCGGATGATACTCGACGGGGTTGACTCTTGGTTTAGATTTGTGTACGTCACTGCAGTAGACAGCCTGGAGCACCGGAACTCCAGAACCCGGGTAGCCAGGAGGACCTTTGGGAGGGCCCCTGGTGACATCCCAAAATGCGTGCTCTCTATTAAGGGAGGATTGAGCAAAGGTAGTAGCCAACTAGAATGTAAGTTTTTGTTTTGTGATTCGATAAAGCATGATTTATTCTCAAAAGCACAACGTGCCTAGTTTTCGATTATTTGACATCGTGTAATCTTCTGTCAATAATTCAAATTTGATATACTATGTGATATATCTTAATGGGGGATCTTCAAGTGCATCCTTCCCTCACCACTTTTTGGTGAGGGACACCCCTTTTGGGTCATATTCAAGTACAAAGTGTACTTTTGTACTTTGCTTTTTCCTCACTTTTGTACTTGCTTTTTCCCCAAAAGGGGTGTCCCTCACCAAAAATGGTGAGGGATAGATGCATAGGAAGCCCCCCCTATCTTAATTGCTCATATATATTGTTGAATCGTCGTATTCATGGTGCTACACTTGGTGTCACAGGGATCCAGGATACCGAAGGGAATAGCTAATAACCCTTCAGACTAGATATTTGATCGGTAAGGTTCATGGTTAGCCTTGACCGTTAGAGTACGTACAAGTGTGGTAATTTATAACTTGAGATTAGATAGTGAATCTTGCACTTAGTTTAAGTATGCATTGAAGGTTTAAATTATTAGCTTTGTTCTAGACTAATTATTCTGAAACGGTATGGTTAATTGACTGTCATGGCTTGATATTGATATTGTACATGCTTCCGCAGTTAAATGTTGATTAATAGGTGTCAGTGAGTAATCCTCACACATGAAATGTGGAAATTTCTCCTTCGTGAATTCGAACTTGGTTCGGAACAGGTGCGAGTTCATGGGAGTACGCGTGTCACATCTTGGGAACCACCCTAATCAGGGGATTCTCGGGTCCGGGATGTGACATACGTAAGTATGGTATCAGAGCATGAAAAGTCTGTTCTAAAAGACTTAGACACCCTAGGAAACGTGGTGAGGACATGATAGGACATTGGGAACTTTAATTCTAAGGTTTGTTTAGGCTTGTTTATTGTATTCCGTAGTAAGTAAACAACCGAATTACAGAAGATGCCGCCTCGACGAACCGCTCGAGTGAGCGTACGATCGTCGGAGATGGTTCGATTCCAACCTCCGTCGATGAGAAGGCCAATGCCTCCCGTGCAATAACCCCAAAATACAACGCAAGGCCAACAAATACCAACTCAGGAGAGACCGTTTCAACAAATGATGAGACGCGTGTATGCAATGACTTACGATGAAGCCGGTTCAACAGATGACGAGACACGTGTACGCAATGGCTTAAGATGAAGCTGAAGCGACAAACATTGTGGAAGAAGGTAAGATAGTGACTATTTATTATGAGTCTAATATTTGTTGAGTTTTGTTGATTCTTAGTTTCACACACTATCTTATTACATTACACTCTGTTGTTATTTCCGAATTAGACCATGCAACTGCAGGTTGTTCTTTCGATGACTTCTTTGGTAAGTTAGTGCGAATCATCTTATCATCGTTTTAATTTAGAAAGTTAAACTCCCTAGGAAGCTAGAAAAGATCTTAGCAGTTGTGAGTTGGTAAGGCATTCCCTAGGAAGAGCTCGAATACATGATTAGTAAGTAAACCATCGGGCAAATATAGATTACTTCATAAGATAGTGACCTATAGATAGGTGAATTTAGTACAATTGTAGAATTGAGGATCCTAAAAATAGGTTGAATATCCAATTAGTATAGCCTTGAGGTAGAGGAATTAGTTGTAACGATTACTAGTCCCATAGATTTATTCTGAAAGGTGAAAGTAACCTTAGTGGCTAGGGGTATTTTAGGAAATTGTGAGATTTGTTGACTTGTGAGAATTGTTGACCCTCTTCCTTTAGTTAGGGATAGAACTATCCAATATTGAAGGTAGACTACACCTTAGTTAATCTTCGAGATAAATGTAGTATTGACACAAATTGGTAATAGGAGACTTAGTCCTAAGAGAATTAAATTAGAACACACTTACCACATCTAGGAAATAGTGATTTTTAGATAGATGAGATTAGCGCAGGTAGTGATGATTGTATATTAGTGGTTGAACTGATATGGACTTAGTAAACCAAGACAGTTAAATCAAAACCTTAGTTACTTAGAACGGTGATAAGATAATAGACAAGTTAAGTCTTAAGATTGGAATAGTTACACGCAGGTTAGCCTTGATCCTTTGAGCATAAGAACTAATTAGCCTGTGAGCATAAGAACCAGTTAGTAAGGATGGAGACACTTACAGAGCTATTCTCGAAGGTGGACGACCTAAAAAGGGAGAAGTTGTTTTAGTAACTTGTGCATTTACCAGACTTGTTTTCCAAGAAAGAGCAAGACCTACAATCATGAGAGATAAGAGACCTATCATAGGATTGATACCAAATATAGTCTTAGAGTTGATCCTTACCGAATAAGAAGGATAGTGGGAAATTGGATTAGTACCTAAGGACTACAACTTGGTTTATGACTAGTTGATGTTTACGTTTGATGCAAACCCAAAAAGTAGTAACTATAGGTCCCAATCTATATAGTCGCGGAATCATGAGAATTAGTACGACGCGCCCATTAGAGTTGTTATAGTGGCTTTAGGTTGAAGTTTGGAAAACAAAGTACTTTGACCTTAGGATGTAGTAGCACCTTAAATCCACACCAAATGGAAAACGATACGACGAGTTGTATTAGAAGATAACTTCCTTAGCAAGCTTAACTAGAGATGATGTTAGTTGAGGAGTTCGACTACTTAGATGTCGAAGTCAAGTTCATCAGAGATAGGTGATGTGTTGATTAGACGAGACTATAGTTGTTGAGGATCCAACAGAATTGGTATGACTAGTGCCATAGCTTTGACTATTTAGGGATTAGTGTTAACAGATTCGATTCTAGAATAGCGTTCTTACGCATAGCACGTTGGACAAGTTAGTCATTTAGTTCTTAATCTTGAGGCTTATTCCGATCATAGGAATTGATCATATTATATTTTCTTAGTGGGATCTAAATTTGAAATAGACCGGTTGAATTAGAAGCGAATTTCCTTAGCTAGTATATGTGAGGAATGAGTGTTAGTTGACGAATTCTATGGTTAGAAATTGAAATCTAGTTAATTAGAAACTGGTATTTGGTGACTATTATGATGTTAGACTTATGTCGTTGACGATTTGTACATTTGGAATAGCTAGTTTAAAACCTTGACTCTTCGAATTAATAATGAGCTCACTGATAGGTTAGATTTTAGAAGGACCAATGTGTTCGAATGCTTATAGTCTTAGACGAGGTTAGTCATCTTGTCCCTTAGTTGTGAGTATATATGAGGTAGGCATAGATCGCGGTCAACTATTAGTAAAACATATGATATGCAATTAATGCTTGCCTAGAGGGAACAATTACGACTTTGAAGACACACTTAGACCACAAGTGTTAGACTTCCAGGAAGTGAAATCGAGATGGACTCAGTGCAACTAATGGACAACAATAACTTTACCATGCGAGTATGGACAAGATATCGCACGAGACTTTCTATGACAGGCGACACAGTCCTTCAATGTGTAGAAAGAAATCTTCATGGGCCTGATCTTGAACAAGACCGATGTTAAAGTCAACTTTTACAAAGACGTTGGAGATATCTGGGGTAAGCAGAGGGACTTTACAGGCAAGCAAGGAGTGTTAATATCAGAGTTGCGCAGCAGTAAGGTAAAAAGCCTCATTTGGTTCAGACGGAAGACAAGTGCCACCTCGTTGTACCGAACGTTCAAGATTCACCATGGAGTTAGAGATGAACCACAGGTCGAGATTACTACCAGGTCAAGCATTAGTACATGATGTGCTACATGAGTTCAGATAGAGGAGATACATTCCAGAACTATCTCTTAGGATCTAGTATGAGTTCTCGAAGATCAAGAAAAACACAAACTACGAGAATAAGTGTTGCATGTAATCGACGCCAAAGAACAGATGTCGTATGACCAGACCAGCAGAAGACTCAAGCGGCTCAGAGCACTCTAGTTTAGATGATTCCACGTAAGAGCTCAATTTACAGGTGTTGAGAAACATTCTCATCTCCTATTCGGTGTAGGTTTGCATTTGGAGGACCAAATGTCCTAACGGGGGAGGAATGTAAGACCCCGACCCCGCTTAAGTTTGCTTTACGCCTAATTAATCACGATTAGGTGCTTAATGTTTGTTTTGGATGGTTTTGTGATGGATTAGGTAGATTAGTAAGGTGTTGATCCAACTAGGTAGAACTTATGACCTTTTTGCTAATTGTGGGCCACACATGTTTTCATATGGTTTTATAGGATTTCATGTGCATTCATAAAACATGTGATTAACATTGATTTTCATGGTTAGACCCATATTGACCTATTTCCAGGCCCAACTCATCAAAAAGGCCTTTTTCCATATATTCCTTAAAATGGATGGACTTGCATGCAAAACAACCAGAAACTTTCTCTTTAATCACCCAGCCATTCCCATCGTTCTTCATTCCTGTCCTTCGTTTCAGTTGAGAGAGGTTTTCCATTCCTCTCCTTTAATTCCTCTTTTTCCTTTCCCAAATTTCTTGCCTCTAGTTTCAAGAATGAAGGTTACAGGTGGGTTCTCTAGGCTTCATTTTCATCATCAAGCCTTCTTCACCCTCTATAACCAGCCACTCTCTCCAAGCATCTCTACTTTGACAAGATTGTCACCAATCACTCTTTCTTGTCTGCAAGTACAACCAAGGTGTCTTGCATGTGTAATTGGAAGCACTCATTCATTCTTCTTGAACAAGACTGTCATCTCCTTCAAGACAGTAACCTCCCCATTCATTTTCACCTTCTCCATTGGTAAGCACCCATCTTCTAAATGATTCCTTGAACTTAGGATGGACTGTTTGGCTTGGTTCATTTAAATTACATGCATGTTAATTCATCTCCATGCATTACATTTCACCATTGTAGAGATTGAAGAGAGCTTGGATTATTGGGGGTTTTGCTTGATTTGATTCAAGAAGAGAAATCAGATTGGAAAGCACCAAAAAGAGGCAAGTAAATGAGCAATTTAAGATATATGCATGCTATTGTTTCCTTTATTGAGCAATGTTACTCTCTTGAATGATAATTCAGCCTTTTTCTTTGAATTAGAATTATAATGTAAAATAAATGGGTTCTTGTAGTGAATTATGGTAGACTGTAATTGGATGTATTATGGGTTTTGTGAGCACTTTGGAGGCTCATTTTGGTCCAAGTTATGCCTTGTAAAGATGGGTTATAGGTGTGGAGAATAGACTCCAGAAAACAGAGCACTTCAGCTCAGTTTATGCCCAGAAAATGGGCCGTAACATGCTGTCCGCATTGGGTCGCGGGTCGGCCCATTGGGCCCAACAAGCCAACTTTGAATGGCCATAACTTTTGACCCATACGTCCGATTTTTGAGTTCCATATATCGTTGGAAAGCTCTTGGAACGTAGAAACCAATGATGCAAACATCCTAGCGATCAGAGATTAGGAGATGAAGTTGATATGGGGACAATTAAACCGAGCCCTATCTCTTTGGGAAAAAGAGACTTTAATACTAGCTTGGACCTTAGATTGGAGGAACCCATAGACTAAAACCTTATAATCATTCCCGAGGATGATTGTGATATAAAAACTAAACCAATAAGGTCTTAGGTTGAGAAAGGAGTGACCTTGTAGGTCCCTAGACATGGAACCCTTAACCAAATAAATAAGTCTAATGGAAATTGTAACACATGAGAAATCTTGGGTTGAGATTAGCTCATGTGCCTATCCGTTTGTCTAGCACCTTTCCATGGGTGTTGGTTTAGGGAGTTCGGTGCATCACGCACACACACAATGTGACACCAATAAAAGTTAGCACGTGCATCGAATTACCTAAAACTACATCGAAATGGACGGTTAGAGTCGGCGGGTAATTAGATTAGGTTTGGCTAGTAAATCTTCTTGATCCTAATAATCGAATTGCATTTACATATTGTTATTGACTTTATTATTGCCTTCAATTGTCTCGAGATTTGCTTATATGCATTGTTCGTATTACTTCTCAAATGTTATTACAAATGTTCTATAAATGTATCATGAATTGATGTGAATAGCGGCCTGAGTAAATATGACTAGATTGATTGAATGAATAGAGTGGAAGCAAAACGAACTGAGTGTAAAAGTCTTACTCAATTGATTGAATTGAATGTGTCGGCACTACTTAGCTTCGACCGGATGATACTCGACGGGGTTGACTCTTGGTTTAGATTTGTGTACGTCACTGCAGTAGACAGCCTGGAGCACCGGAACTCCAGAACCCGGGTAGCCAGGAGGACCTTTGGCCGGGCCCCTGGTGACATCCCAAAATGCGTGCTCTCTATTAAGGGAGGATTGAGCAAAGGTAGTAGCCAACTAGAATGTAAGTTTTTGTTTTGTGATTCGATAAAGCATGATTTATTCTCAAAAGCACAACGTGCCTAGTTTTCGATTATTTGACATCGTGTAATCTTCTGTCAATAATTCAAATTTGATATACTATGTGATATATCTTAATTGCTCATATATATTGTTGAATCGTCGTATTCATGGTGCTACACTTGGTGTCACAGGGATCCAGGATACCGAAGGGAATAGCTAATAACCCTTCAGACTAGATATTTGATCGGTAAGGTTCATGGTTAGCCTTGACCGTCAGAGTACGTACAAGTGTGGTAATTTATAACTTGAGATTAGATAGTGAATCTTGCACTTAGTTTAAGTATGCATTGAAGGTTTAAATTATTAGCTTTGTTCTAGACTAATTATTCTGAAACGGTATGGTTAATTGACTGTCATGGCTTGATATTGATATTGTACATGCTTCCGCAGTTAAATGTTGATTAACAGGTGTCAGTGAGTAATCCTCACACATGAAATGTGGAAATTTCTCCTTCGTGAATTCGGACTTGGTTCGGAACAGGTGCGAGTTCATGGGAGTACGCGTGTCACATCTTGGGAACCACCCTAATCACGGGATTCTCGGGTCCGGGATGTGACAAGATCTACTTGTGGCTGATTCCATTTTTACATGGGGAGGGTAGAGACGTACTTTTGTGTTGAAAACTGACCATGAGCTATGATTTTTAATCACGCCATGGTTCTAAAACTCTCACCATCAATTTCTCACCCTTCATCCCACAGGAACCAAATAAGACACGCATGACATATTGACATGCCCAGCAAGTTTTCTGTAAAAGCTCTCTCCCATTCTTTCTATCATTTTGTCTCTGCCCATTTACCAAACCAGTTAAAAAAGAATTTGCAACAACTTCACAATTTTTGTTTTCTTGTATAAAAGTCAGATAAAAATTGCATGACTTACAGCTACACAATTTTTGTTGTCTTATGCAAGATTCATCCACATCAAAATATAGTAGGGCCACTTGATCCCCTATAGGCAATGGCAGGGTCCAACCCACCCCACCCCAAGTCCCACCACCACCCCAACCCAAAAAAAAAAAAACTCTGAACCCCCAAAACTAACCGTTACAGCGTCATTTTAGAATTATACTAATTTCCCTTTTCTTTCTATTTTTAAATATTTATAAATTTTTTTGTGCTTTTCCATTGCGTCCTTTCTGAAATGGAGAAAAGGTGATGGCCAGCATGGTGAAATGTTTCATTCCATGGCCAAAATGGAACAGGGACAAGAACAAAACGAATGACTATGTTCAAAACACAAAAACACCTACTAAAAGGAGAGCTCTTATGGCTGCTGCAAAGGCATGATTGACCAAGCCATTCTTGAAATGGGATCTTGACTCAACAAACTGATTAATCGCCAAAACTTTCTCACAGATAGGAAATATCCACTTTGTCATTTCCTGCATTAGCAAATTCAAATCAGTCCATAACACCACAGATTTCAGATGCAGACAAATGTGTAGACTATTTTGTTCCTAACCTGTAGAGCTAAATCCACAGATGCATCAATCTGAAACGTAACAAGACTTTCCTTCCTTCGAACCCTTTTTAATGAAATATATCGTCCCTCGATTCCAACCAGAACAGAGAGCAGATCATCTATGAGTAAGAGCTCCTGAATTTTCATGAATCCAAAAAAATACACCTAGACCCAGATAATGAATAATTAACAGTCACAAAACAGACTAATTCAATACCTTTTACAACAATCAACAGCTTAAAAATTGTTATAAGTGCACTGATTTGTTAACAAAAATCAGTAAGTTCAAAGCAACGTGTCAAACCAAAAAAAAATACATAACATGAAATGATGTTGCTCACATTATTAAAAGGGAAATACAACTTCTACAGCTCCATCGTCATATAGATATCTCCAGTCTCCACTGTAACACTGATCATCAATTTCATAACGTTTATGACAACACCATTACTGCTTGTAAGCCCCATTATCCATATTGATGAGTCTGTATAATAATTTGGTGGATTTTGGGCTCACTTATTCTCGACAAGCCCAAGCTTTTGAGATGTAGGGACCCATCATCTCCAAAATACATAGCAAACCAAATTACTGTGGCATGCCTCATGCGCTCTTCGATGTTCTTGTGAATTTCTAGCAGGATTCTCCTCTTAAACAACATGATTATGGGAGATAATGACCGTGAGATCTTTATGCAGGAGCAAATGGTCATATTTTAAAGGATCACATCTCAGATCAAGCATCATCAATTTTAGAGAAACTGGATTAATTTAATGGTACTTTGATCCATTTTTCCAAGGGTCCAAGTGTCTGATCAAACGGATTGAATCAAATTATAAAATCAACGGTTCAGATGGCTCCAATTTAAATATAAATGTGTTAATTTCATTATGCAGTTAAAACAGATTTGAGATACGCCAATTGGATCTGCCTAAGTATCCGATCCAGGCCCAACAGTCCTATGGGTTAAACAGAAGCTCAGTTGGGTTGGAGCCAACTGAACCAGGCCCAATCCACGGGACAGCAACCAAGCAGGTCAACTGGGCCTGAAGTACATGTTTCGGCAGCTAGCTGGCCCACCAGCCAGCACACGGGAACCATTGATGCAAAACAGCAAGCCACCCAAAGAAACCTGTGCACAATCCTTCTTTACATTCCATAGTTCTGACTCCTGAGTTGTATTCTTTCATTTATTTGAGTTCTAATGGGCCACCTAATTGAAGAATCATTGAGGTAAGATAGGATTAAGATAAGAAAGCATGGTACATAGGAACTCTCACATCCAAATCTTCTCTAGCAAACTGCCAAACTTCTCTTTAGATGCTCTTGATTGTTTAAACAACTATGTCCTTTCCTATTTCATATGTACTAGGACTCTTAAAGGATTTCAATGATGTTTGATTTAGATTAATGGCTAGGATTGTGTCTAGAGTTCTAAATTATTTAAAGTTCATCTGGGTCCATTGTAAGGGTCTACCAGCCCCCACTTGGTTATATTTTTAATGAAGGTTGCAATTTCTGCACTCTGTTCTTTTTTTCACCTTGGTTTGAGATAGCTCCACTGGATTGAAGATTTTAATCAGTAAATTAGGGATCAACAGTCAGCAATCTACTGTGCTCTTTGATTTACATTTCAAAATGAAGATCAGGGGTCTTTGGGTATACAATCAATCTGATTTGGCTTCCTTGACTGCGTCAAATCTCTTCAAAATTTGAATCTAAAAAATGTACCAAGTTGTCCTCTTTCCGTTGTCCATTGTTTTAGGGAAGCGTATGCAAAGACCTCAAAGCTCATCTCTGCCTTTTACCACCAATAGGGAATGACTATTCTCTAGATCTGTCATCTCTGGATTACACTAAGCCTCTTACCTAATTTTCTTATGGCTCACTCACAATCTAATAGTACACTTCTGCAACATCACTTCTCTAAATCAACTGCATCTGGTCGCCTTCCCTTCACTTTAACTTTGGACACGCACTGCCAACATCCACCTCTGGTTCTTGGCGATTTGGAAGATAAACAAATTTCCTCCTACTTCTAGGCATATTTCCCCCTCAATCCTCCTTTATGAAGGCGCACAGATTCTTACCCTTGGGCATCCACATTCCTTCCCTCCACTGAGTAGATCAACCTTCATAACTCCTCTAAAGGTGGCCCGATCCTCATTACTGCAACATCACTATGTAAAACCATCCACATGATCTTGTTGAAGCATTTCTCTTCTTAGCTTTGACAGTTTACAACTAGCTTTGACACAAATCTTGCCCCCAGTTCCCTATGGACTGAAGGGACATGTTGTCTAAGTAACACACTCTTGATTATATTATGTAAGTGTCAATATCTTTAAAGAGAAAAGTTGGTTAAGCAAAATACAACAAGCAAGTGAAGAAAAACACAAGAGACAGAAGTGATCTTCTTCACACTACAAACAAGAATTTTGTAAGGGATAACTATGATAAAATGAGGCAATTGAACCAAACAACTAGAAAATGAGGAAATCACGCTAGCACCTGTCAAGTTGAATAGCAATCCTGGCACTATAACTAGAAAAGACATAGCTGAACAGAAGTAGGATAAGAACCAATAGGATTTTGCGAACTCCATCTGCCAAGCAGTCAAATTTAGAGACAATAAAGCATCTATTTTATAGGTAACATGACTTGAATCAACAATCTTGTGGTTGTGGTATTGTGACAATGAGCACCTTTCAACTGTACTACTGCTATGGGCTCTTGTAAGAAGGAAAAGTACACACATTTATGGAAGATACAATCCAAATGTGCATCAAACCAAGTGATCATGGGCCCACCTCCATGATCAGAACCATATCCAGTGGTTAATCTTGGTCAACCCATGGTGCCATAATAGTAGTAGTAAAATCACACTACTCCATACGGAGTTCTCTCCACCATTAGAACAATCATGCGTGAAAAAACATTACTACCTTTTGGATGTGATCAATCCAATAGTGCGTACAGCTGCAATTGAAGTGAGATTTGGGCAAGTTCCTAGTCAAAGAGAGGCAAGCTATAAATGAAGTCATTCATGAAGATATCGACCATTCGTTTCCGTCAGTACAAAACAATTTAACTTGGAAGGCGGTAGCTTCAGTCTTTAGTGAAAATTGTCGATATTGACCATATCGCAAAATGACAAAAAAGAAAAAGGAAAAGAAAAAGGCTACATAAGGACCCCTTCCGTGTCCAATGATAAGTCCTTAAAAATGCCTAATTTCATCATCAATTTAGAATTAATTAACGACTTAATCATCAAATTATAGACCATTTTAGTAAAAAAAAAATCATGATTTTATATTTATGTGCATCAAAGTCTAAATTCCAATCAAAATTCATCCAAAATTGCATTTTCACATAAAATCATGAATTTCTCTATTTTTTGGCATTGGAAGTCATAAATTTCTCATAACTTTTTATTCACAAATAAATGATGTACTTTCTTTGCACCATTAATTTAATTGAAGATTTGATAAAATGGTGACATTTTATTTATCTATTTAGTGTGAATGGGGCCCGCATCTTGCATCATTCCTTCCCTATATGAATACATTATTCTTTGACATTTGTTTTTATTTTTTTTGTAGGGAAGTCCAATTTCTTGGGGCCCATGGAAGAAATAAATCAATTAAAGAGTTCAAGATGGATGGCCAAGATTCAAAATAATGCAAAAGAAAATCCAGCCATATAAAGAATGTCCAAGGTTAGGAAATTCAAGCATTGCACTCACAAGTGGGGCCCATCGTGTGTTCCAATTGATAATACAAATCTGAATTTCAGATTTGGAATTATTTAAGCCAAGATGAAGAACGTCCAAGCATGTCAATTTTTTTTTAGATTCATACAACCCTTGTGGGTCCACCAAGCATTCAAATTCCAAGAAGAAAATCTGATTTCAGATTTGAGGAATTTCTTTTAAGAGAGGAAGTGGGCCCAAAATTTGGATGGATTCAAGCAAATCTTAGAGTCCTAAATATGGAGGGTAGTAACCAAGAAGTTGCAAGATAAATTCAAATCCAAAGAGTCCAAGTTTCCATTTCAATCAAGATAGGCTTCCAAGATTTGAAATCTTGCAAACCAAAATTCTCCCTAAGCCATCACACGTCCAACTTCATCCAAAAAAAAATGGGCTGTCCACCTGAGTTCCAAAATTTGTTTCAAATCTGAAATTCCCACAAAAGTCTCCTAAATCTACCAAAAATCCTATCCTAACTTGGAGATTAAGATAAGAACCTTTCCAAACAAAAAGGGGAACCCAAGCCATAACAAACAAAATTTCAAAAATCCATAAAAAGTGTTGGACGTGCAACACATTCCTCCTTGGAAATTGTTTAATAATTTTTCTTGGCTTACCACACAAAACTCTCTCCTGGGCCCACTCATCATATATATATCTCCAACTGAATTCCATCCCCCAACACATTACCTTCGAGACCAGCAACCAGCCATACTCCATTAATTTTTCTCCATCTTTCTCTTCTTTCATCACTATTTCATCCAAGGCCTTCCCTAAGGCTACCACTACTTGGATTTCTACATCGTCGCGTCGCTGTCGTTGCTCCGTCGCACCATCATCAACCAGCCATCTACTTCTCCATTGGTGAGGGATTGAAGACTTGAAGATGGGACCATGCGCAAGTCCTATTTTCATGATGTGTTTGATCTAGGGTAAGGAAAGATTTATTTTATTTTTCATTTTTGATTATTGTTAGGAAATTATTAGTTTATTTGTTCAATTTAATTTAAAAGATGCAATTAGTGAGGTCAAGGTGTCACGCCTTGGATTGGCATCGCGTGTTTGTGGCTCGTGACAGTACGCACTTGGTGCGGTGGTTTTGTAGTCTTTTACTAATTTTTTCCAATATAATGTTGTGATTTCCCATAATAAAAATATTTAGAATTCTTTTTATCCTTCTTTATGAATGATATTATTAATGGACTTTTCTTTTAATGCATGATTTATTTACTTCTATGCAATTGGTGGTTTCATGTCTTTTATGTTTTTGCAGTCTTTAGACTAGGATTTTTAGATTAGGAATTTTTATTTGGGATTGTAATTCTTACTTTTGAATTTGTAATAAAATTTCAATTTCAATTTCGTAGAGATTTATTTATATAGAATTTTGATAGGGTAGATTAGTTTTTCAATAGGACAGGTTTTATGCGATTAATTACTCCCTGTGAATCGACCTCGGACTTCACCGAGTTATTACTACAATCGCGGCCTTGCACTTGGGGCTGACGATCATCCAACGTGATACTGGAGTTCTATGGGCACTTTTCCCGTAAATTCCTCAACCCCTCCCGTGTCCAACGTGATACTGGAGTTCTATGGGCACTTTTCCCGTAAATTCCTCAACCCCTCCCGTGTCCAACGTGATACTGGAGTTCTATGGGCACTTCTCCCGTAAATTTCTCTATGTATAATCATCAAATTTGAAAGAAAGAAGAATAAGTAACCATCATGGGTTATTTAAGTCCAAGTCCTAAAATCCCAAAGCTCTGAAACCACATATTAATTTAAAGGATTAACATACATAAATCAGATCAACAATATTAGGATAGATCTGAATAAGACAAAGTTAAATCTCAACCTACATGCATAGTTGCTTCATGAGGAAGTTAACTAGAAAAAAGAACAAAAAAAGATATGAATCGTGCGTCTCCCTGTTATTGGGGGTTTTTTTCTTTTTGGTAAAAGCTTTTAGTTAGAATTTCCTAGACACCTCTTCTTCTTCGTGATATCAATGGAGGAAATAAGTTATTGAGGAATTAAGGAATGCAACCCCTTATTCTTATATGAAGTACATATATTCCTAGGTGTAGTTAGGCTTGTCAATGGGGCGGGTATGGGGCAGGTCGCCATGCCCCATCCCCGCCCCGGTAATAAATTCCCCATCCCCATACCCGCCCCATAACCCGGGCGAGTATGGGGATGAATACCCATCCCCGCCCCAGTCGGGTCACGGGGAAACCCGCCCCGCTCCACTGACCCGACTGCCATAGATGGATCTGCTCTTTGGACCCCCAACCCGTGACCGACTCGTTTTTAAAATGGGTTGAAGGTTTGCAGCCCCCACCCATTATACTTCGGGTCGGGCTAAACCACCGCCTAACCCGCCGGCTGACCTGACCCAAGTTGCTCATTTTTTGAATGGGTTTGAGACTTGTAAAAAAGTAGATAAGGAGATTCGAACTCAAGACCTATTTCTTTCAAATGACAACTAAAACACTAGAACTCCTCACTACTTTGTGCATTGTTTTATCTTAAAAAATAAATAAATAGAACTCCCCACTACTTTGTGCATTTGTTTTATCTTAAAAAAAAAAGCATTTAGACTTTGTGATGTGTCTAGAAAAGTAATAGAATATTGAATCCTACAAATATTTTCATTATTATTTTTTCATGCTTATGCCGTTTTGCGTTGTACTTTAAGCACGGGTAGTCGAGTTATATGGGAAATCATTAATCTTTTATGATAATCATTATATATATAGTAATACTAAACCCAAATAATATATAATATATGAAATTGATAAAAAAAAAACAAGATATTATAATTCATAAGAAAATAACATCGTTAAGAAAAGACAAACATGAGAAATCAAGCTTTGAGTTTGCAAATGGAAGAAAAGATTATAAGTCAATACTGGTTTAGCCAATTTCAATCTAGCCCATTGATAGCCATTCAATTTGAGGATCACCATTAAAAATAAATATTAAAAAGTAATCATTCATATAGAATGTGCAATTCTATCATAGGAGAACAGTATTCATGATAAAATCATAAAATGCATTTAGCACTATAATCTCAATGCAACAAATATGACATTTTAAAGAACTCTAAGATTGAGAAAATTTTAGCATCCACTATTTTAAAAAAAATTATGAATCTCTGATTCTCCAAATCAATAAATCAATGCTATAAACACCAAACTTCTAAACTATAAAAATATTATATTCTAATCATCAACAAATTAAAATGGAAAAACTCCACATTAGGCTTGTCAATGGGGCGGGTCGCCATGCCCCATACCCCGCCCGGTAAGAAATTCCCCATCCCCATACCAGCCCCATAACCCGGGCGGGTATGGGGATGAATCCCCATCCCCGCCCCAGTCGGGTCACGGGGAAACCCGACCTGCCCTGCTGACCCGGCTCCTAGATACAGACCACTTGGGACAACCTCAAAATTGAGGGTTCTCCAAGTATTGGGCCTGGGTCAAGCTTTCACTAATTGGAAATGGGCCCTCTAGTACATTGTTTGCATGTGAATGCGACCAATCTGAAGTGGGAACAGATCTAATTATACTCATCAACAGGTGTTATCACAGCGCGTGTGACCCATACAAGCTGTGTAACATATGGGCCCCACTGTAAATTATCTTGCCTAGAGACCCACTCATCTTAATTGCTGGTATGGCTGTGTAACAGATGGGCCTCCCTCACTTCAGCTTGGAAGGCAATGTTCATGCTTGAATGAGTAGAGCAAAAGCACCTTTTGCACTTTCAAACCCATGGACCAGGGTAAGCCCAAATATCAACCTCATCTTATGAGGATGTTTTGGAGTTCTATTCAAAAGCCCATAAGCCCACCCAAAATGATCATCAAGCTAGCCTGTATATACGGGGCGGGTATGGGGTGGGTCGGCCGTCCCCATACCCGCCCCTGACCTGGTCAGCTCTTTGACCAGGTCCGGGTCAACTCGCCCCGTTGACCCGAACAGGGCGGGTAATTTATGACCCGACCGGGTCGGGTAATTAATGACCCGACCGGGTCGGGTCAACTGGGTCGGCGGGTTTTCCCCGCTCGGTTGACAAGCATACTCCACATATTTCTTAAGTTAGCAAGATGCTAAGATTTAAGTTAAACGGGTCAACTGAGTTAGGCGGGCCAACCCTAACCCGACCTGTTTCTATACGGGTTAGCAAATCCTAACCTGTGGCCGACCCATATATGTGGCGGGTTGAGTTTGGTAGGCCAGAAACGGGTCGGGTCATCGGGTCGGACCACATTTTACCAACCCTACGGGCAACCTGCCCCGCCCCGTTGACCCGGTATTCAAACCCTGCTATATTCTCAATTTTAATGACCAATAAAGACTAAAATAGTTTCTTAGCATATTTTTTCTTGTTAATTTTGCAAAGGTCAGAAGCTACAACTAACAGAACCCTTCAATTAACATATACCAAATAATTAACATAATCCTTCAAGCCACAAACACAACACAAGACACATGACAAACACTGACAAATATTACATTAAGTTGGATAGTTTAGGGTTTGGGGTTTAGAATTTCATGTGAAATCTTTTATTCTAATATACTTTGTGTCAAATGTCAATTGTTAATTTCAAATACTTATTAGAAATACTAATAGATTACTCATATTACTATATTAGATGAATTACAAACATGAAATATACAATAGGGTTTAAGCCTTAAGGACTACTAGGGTTTAAGGTTTAGGCTTTAATGTTTATGGATTAGGGTTTAGGGTTTAGAGTTTAAGTTTCATGTAACTAATCAATTTATCATATATTTGTGTGAAATTTTTTATTCTAATTTTCTAATGTTGACACTTGTCAATTTGATATACTTATTAGAAATACAAATAAATTACCCATATTAGATAATATATTACTTATTTACAAGTCATTACATATTACATATAATTAATTATAATTAATTTTTCTATAAGAATTAATTATAAATTTTTTTGAGAAGAATTATAATAATTACTATATGTTTACATATATAATATGCGTAAATTTATATATAATATTATATATATTTATATATAATATTATATATATATCTATATATATCAGGGGCGGGTATGGGGCGGGTTGGCCGTCCCCATACCCGCCCCTGACCCAGTCAGCTCTTTGACCGGGTCCGGGTCAACCCGCCCCGTTGACCTGAACGGGGCGGGTAATTTATGACCCGACCGGGTCGGGTCAACTGGGTCGGCGGGTTTTCCCCGCCCGGTTAACAAGCCTAGGTGTAGTAAACCCCTCTTACCTAGAAATACTTAAACTTAAGCCAAAGATATCTTGCATTGAGAAATATCCCAACAATATGTTAAGTCTCATATGAATTGGTCGTCCAAGGTGGGCCATATGTACATTTCTTCTTATCGGGGCTTCATAAGCCAGGCATTCACCTCGAACGCACTAGGTTCTCTTTCTTTTTTTTTTTTTTTTTAAAAAGAGTTTCATTAAACGAAAAGAAACAGTACAGATAAAACAGAAGACACCAAACAACATGAAAACAAAAACAACATAAGAAAAGGTCAGACCTCAGCCAAAAGCATAGCAGAAGCCCTTTCCCGACTTACATCCTGTATAGGGAAAATTCCATATACACCCACCTATATTGCTGAGCACACTTACATTCCTTCCACACGTGTAATTTTTTTTTTTAAAGGTGGGTGTGCTTAGCAAAAATAGGGGTCATATAGAATTTCCCCCTATCTAGAGAGATAACAAAATTTAGCAGGCATGTGAGCCTGTGAATTTAAGGATCTAGGAATATAATGAAAGCCTACAAAGCAAAAGAAGAAGCTAGATCTTTGACATCCAAAATAATGGGATTTATAGACCAATTTCTATCTCACTTCAAATCTTGCACAACTTCCTGGGCTTCCATCAGATTACGAACTCTTTCAAAACCATTTTCCTTTGCCTTTTTCAAAGTTGCTAAGAACACCCTCGTTTCGGCCTTTTTGAAGAGGTGACTTTGGGTCCTCGGAGAGCCCCTGCGTCCACAATAGCATTGTTTAACTTCATAATATAACCAAAGGATGCATTCCCCTCCTTAGCCTTAGAGGTTACATCCGAGAATATAATATTAATTTTCTTTCATTTTTTTTTTTTTTTGGATAGAAATGAATAAAGTATTGCCTCTTAATGGATGCATCAGGCGTGATTAGCCTTGTATAATAATGAACATGCCAGAGGTCTTCATTACATGGTCACTTGAAATTCAAGGCGACTTGATGGGAACCATTTGTGATTATCTGATGCTAATTTTTCTTAGCTGACTGGTCACAACTAATTAATCTTCTACCATTCACCTGTGTTGTCACCAGGAACTCCTCTGGTGCTTAGTATAGGCCAATATTGCAATTTTATTAGGAAATTTCACCGCATCAATCAATTCATCGATTTTTCATAGAATTCCTCATTCTTCCATTTATGTCTAAGTCATTTATTTTCACATACTAAAATAATTACAAATGAATTTTGATTCTCAGTACAAGCTTATGATAAACACAAACAAACTGATACATTGTGTATAGAAGAACATACAATCCAAATGACCTGCTTACTTAATCAGAGCCAAAAAAAGAAGGAAGATTTATGGGTTGTTTCTATGCATTTCTTTTTTCTGTTTGGGACTTAGGGGTCCACCCAGAACTGGGCTTGGAGGTAATCAATTACTTTCTTGTCCACTTGGAAGGCTTTGGAGAGAATATTGTCGGAGATGGGCGGTCTCGATCCAAAAACAGAGTTAGCTATGGTGATAACACCTGGGTTCTGACTGCTGAGAGCAGCGATGGCTACAGCAGGTGTGTGGCCAATATTGGCCTGGAAGTGAATGAGGCCAATTGGGAAAACAAACACATCACCCTTATTAAGGACCTTCGTTATGAGGGTATTATTGTTCTGGTTGGAGAGGACAAAGCCGACGTAGAGCGTCCCTTCGAGGACCGTCAGTATCTCAGTGGCACGTGGGTGCGTGTGAGGAGGGTTCTCTCCATAAGGAGCGAAGTCAATGCGAGCCAAGGAGATGCCAAGAGTGTTGAGTCCAGCTATTTGGTCGACAAACACTGCGGTCACTTTGGACCCAACATTGTTCGATGTGTTGCCTGGTTTGTCCAGGCCCTCAAAGAAGAAATCATCTGCCTTGGCTAGCTTTGGGTCCTTGCAAACACGCCCGTTCACAAACACTGCAAGATAAATGTAACCATAAGATCTCAGTCCAAGCCGAATAACGAGTTTTGCAGAAAAACATGCTTACATATAGTTAATTCAAGAAATGAAAGCAAACTACACAGAAGATTAGACAATGTACCAGGTGAATTAAGGTCGGCCACACAAATATCTTGCAGGGGACTGGGATCATACGCATGATTAAGAGTTGAAGACAAGGATAGGAGAGCAAGTAGGAGTATGTGAGCTGCCATTTTTGTTACTTTCAATTCAAGGAAGAGGATGTGAAGATCTCAAGGAAATGGAGACTGGATTCTTCGCGTTCTGGGAGGATGAGAAGGAAGAACAGAGAGGAGGCATATAAATAGAGGAAAGTGCGAGGGTTGCTTGAAATGGTCTCATTATCTAAATGCACAAGAGAATGTTGCCAAGTCAATTCTTTTTAACAGTAAGTTTATTTTAGTAATGAAGAAAAGTACATCAGCTGCAAAGTCAGTTTTGGATTAAGTCTTCAAGACAATGTCTTTTTTTTAAACATAACCTAGTCAATTTGACAATGTCAATTCTTACTAACGTAGTATATTCTTTAAATTTCCTACTAATTCCTACTTTTGTATTGACAATGATTGTAAGGGCTTGACCGTTATATTTATTCTTTTGTTTTGTCTCATTAAAACAGAAAGATTGACATTGTCGTGTTGTACAGGGGAACCCACAGACAGAGAAGAAACAAAATAGACATATTTGTTTAATGATTCTAGAATTCAAAAGCCAATCTGCTCCAGAAGAGTGATGAAAGGGAGCATGAAAAATCTGGAACAGCTGGAGCTCATGATTTATTGATCTAGCCTATTGGTCTGATTGGCTTACCCTGAAAATCCTGGAACAGGTGGAGTTCACGAGTTGACACACCACTGCTGGGCCAGCCTCAAAGCGGGCTATGCAGGCATGGCACGACCCAGTTAACCACCTTTACTCGTGTCCTGACAGTCCGAGAAGGCCCCATGCGAATTTCATATTTTTCTTCTTCCTCATCTATGCATTGTTAGTTGCAGAACTGAAATGTATGTGGCCTTCAGCTGTGATCCTTGGAATTGTAGCTGACACTAAAGTGACGACTGCTTTTGATTTAGTCAAAATCCATCCAGACGAAGCATCTTCCAGGATAGTTGAATTTGGATTGCATGCATTCTCCATTAATATTGTTAATATACTCTAGATGATTTAAGCAAAGTCCATCCCTTGAACCTTTCATAAGGAGTAGCTGCAACAACCATTATTTTAAAACTGAAGCCACTTCAACGGTTTTGTACGTTCCCTGCACTCTATCATTGTCCGAAGATTGCGTCCACTACTACGTACACAGTTAATATCATGTTTATGGACGTTGTACAACTCTCATATGCTTGAACACCGCAGGGACTGTTGATGTAAGAATGGACATTGGACGTATCAGTCAGCGAATGACAGCGCTTAAGCAAGAACAGGACCATTTCAATGACACGCAAGTCCCACCTACCGTGTATCTCCCTATATATATGGGTCCTTGTATACTTAATTTTCATCCTCACAGCGCCTCATCTTCATCTATACTACATACTTGAAGATGATGAATATGGTTAATTCCCACATCCTTGTAGCTGTCCTCTTTTCCATCGCTTCCTCACTCGTTTATGCCTACGATCCCAGTCCCTTACAGGACATTTGTGTCGCAGATCTTAACTCAGAAGGTAAATCTTAATTTGCTGTGCGTTTTTTCTTAGCTTGGGCAAGGCGTATGTGCAAATTCTATAATTTTGCATAGATATAATATAACGGTTACAATTTGATTTTGCAGTGCTTGTGAATGGGTTTGTTTGCAAGGCAATAAAGGAGGTCAAAGCAAATGATTTCTTCTTATCTGGCTTCGACAAACCGAGCAACACCATGAACAAGGTTGGGTTCAATGTGAAGAATGCCCTTGTAAACCAGATACCAGGACTCAACACTCTTGGCGTCTCATTGGTTCGCTTAGACTTTGCGCCTTATGGAGAGAACCCTCCTCACACGCACCCACGTGCCACAGAGATACTGACGGTCCTCGAAGGGAAGCTCTATGTGGGCTTTGTCCTCTCCAACCAGAACAATAATACCCTGATAACCAAGGTCCTCAACAAGGGTGACGTGTTTGTCTTCCCAATTGGCCTCATTCACTTCCAAGCCAACATCGGCCACACACCTGCTGTAGCCATTTCCGCTCTCAGCAGTCAGAACCCAGGTGTGATCACCATTGCTAACTCTGTGTTCGGATCGCACCCGCCCATCTCCGACGATATTCTGGCCAAGGCGTTTCAAGTGGACAAGAAAGTAATTGATCGTCTCCTGGCCCAGTTCTGGGTGAACGCATAACAAGCAATCCTCGTTTAGTTGGAATATTTGATTTTGTATTAAACATAAATTATGGCTACTCGCCAGTTTGCATCTGATACTAGATTATAAGAAATGAATTTTTTTCATCAAAAGACTCTAAGATCTCTAATGTTTTTTTTTTTTTTTTTTTTTTTTTTTTTTTTCCATTGGCTTTTCCCCACCCTTTCTATACAAAAAGAAGTGAAATCTTTAGCAAAGCCCCAGAGAAGGGTCAAAACTACGATTAGTTTACTGTTGGCCGCCTATTATCCTTCAGCCCACCCGATGTCAAGGGTAGATATAGCCAATTTTTACTAGGGCCATACTAGTATGTGTGTTCTTGGGCCCGCCAAGACAGAGCCCGATCCGGGCCCACCCTGCCATTGGCCGTGTTTGCATTAAGTGATAGAAAGCCCAGACCAGGCCTGGCCCCTGTAAGAAATGCATGTAATTTGATTTTAATAGTCGAAATAATTGCTCTAATGCTTAAAAAATGGAGTAAAAGCCCGGTACAGCGTGGTCCGGTTGATTAAATGCGTGGCAATGGGCCTGACTTTTGTGGGCCGTGTCGTGCTTGAGGCAGACCCGGGCCGTGTTTCTAATGTCTGGCCGGGACTGCATATAGCTTAGCCCGGGCGATGAACACCCCTACATGCAATCATGGCCCAAAAGATCTGTGCCATGTACATGAAGATGAGAAGCTTGGTGGTTAAAATTTTTTGATAGTATATTGAACAATAAGAATTTTTTTTGCTTAAGGGTAAAATTTGTATTGAGAAAAATGGAAGGGAGACATGGGCAAAAACCCCCAAAGCGAAAAGGCTACAGAAGAAACACCAAAAAACTATACAGAGAAAAGCACCAACAGAAATTTACAAAAAATTAGCCATATCCAGAAATTTCAAAATCGGATGATGATAGAAATCCACATTAACAGAATTAAGAGATATGAACATACCTCTAATTCTGTCCACAAAAATCACCTTGGCACGCTCTAAGGAGGACTTCTTCCCATTGTGCTTGGAGTCATTGCGAAGAAGCCAAAGAATGGAGATGGCGTGGAAGAAGACCGCAGCAGCCAGATGTATTCTAGAGGTATCTCCTCCTCGAGAAATAGCGTCCCAAATGGCAGCGGCAGAGGTAGGAGCTGGAGGAGAGTAACCACAAGGAACAAGAAGCCAGGACCATATTGCATTTGCTAGGGAGTAAGAGAATTGAACAATAAGATAAATGCTGAAATTGGCTTATATATCAAGCATAAAAACCAATGGTTGCTAGCCAAAAAGGTCCCACGGAAGTAAAAAAGAAAAAAACTTGATTAAATCATTTCCTATTAATGAACCACTTGATAGACAATGTATTCCTGCTCCTACATAGATCTTCATGCCTTGGCGAAAATGGACTGAAAATTACCCAACTCAGTTGAAGGTTCGATTATGATCAACCTCGATGTTTACTGTTGACATTATCACGATGCTAGCAATCCAACCATGCTCGCAGGTCGGATTCGGGTCGCGGTTCGCCCAAACAAGATTCTTTAGAACTATTTTACTAGGATCGGTCGAGTTATGGTTGAGTTTGAGGTACAGTCTGATTCGGCCCATGCCGAATACTCTTAGCGGAATAAAAACAGAGCCAATTCATCTTTGGGTTCATGCTAGGTCTCAAGACCTAAGTGAAATTTTTTTTAAGGGGGAGCAGGCCATTCTGGGACGAGGTTAGATTCAGATGGTATATACCTGATTGAGACATTAACCTGCATAGAAAAACTTCTCCTCATCGGCATCAAAGCTAGTTTGTGTTGGAAATGTCCTAACCATCTCAAACGAGTTTCTTTTATCTTATCACCTAATGATGCCACCGCTAAATGCACCCAAAAGTGTCATTTCTGATTGTACCACACATCGAAGAGGAAGAAATTCACTTCTTTTTACCGCACATCCGACATAACATTCTCGTGTCCGATACATTCATTTTGTGCATATGCTGCTTCGTGCTTGCCTCATATTCTACTCTATAGGTCATAATAAGTCTAAAAAAGAAAATATTGGGAGTTCGGTAACTTAAGAAAAACATGAAGAAAATATCAGTGTCTTTCAAAAGGCTCACTTTTTTTTTTCTACATCTCCCGTGCAGAAAACTTTCAATAATATATATAAATATATTTCAAAATAATGATTACAAAGTCTTAAAGTAATGTAAAGACTTTACTTCACTAAATCTATCATGATGTATTTGATTACATATATGGTAAAGTAAAGGCAAATGCTTCATGACGGTAAAAGATGGGAAAACATATATGGTGAATTAAAGAGGGGGGTGGGGCGGTGGTTCATAAAGTACTCTTTTTTCTTGACTTTACTATATCACATTTTACCGTAAATAAAAAGCGACATGTTATAGAGTGACTTGTTTACATGTGTGGTAAAGTAAAATAAAGATTAATGTCAGATCATTGTAAAATGTGAGGTAAAATAAGGTGAGATAAAATATGTGGCGAAGTAAAGTGGGGGTGAGAATCGTAAAGTAGGTATTGTTTTAATAGAATTTACTTTACCACCGTTTCCCACGATTTTGTGTGATGAAAGAAAAGTAGCTTGTGGTAAAGAAGAAAAATCGAAGTTGAACTTGACTTTGCCACACTACTTTCTTATTCGGGCAAAGTGAATTACATATAAACTAAAGTATTTAATAAGAATTTACTCTAATGATGAACTTTACTTTAATCGTTGCACCTTCCAAAAACTCAATTTAAAATATGCAATGTTTCTCAGAAATTGCGAGACAGCAAAAATATTACACTATTCTATTATATACGATTTTATTCTTGTAACAACCAAATTTGCGAATATTTTACTCAGTAAACATCCAAACGGGCCTTAAGATATCATCATTAAAGATAATTCTAAACTACACGGAAAAAAACCACCCCTATGACTCCGTTTTCCAGGGTCGGCCACACCTCGGTGTTTGCGGTCATGAAACTCTTATAGTAAGGGCTCGAAGCTCTGCTCGGGAAAAGTGCTTCTTCTTTGTCAGGCCTCATAAGCTAGTCATTCACCTCGCTCAGACCTGCTTGGGTGCGTGTACAGTGATCCCTGTCAATGTGGCTCAAACACCAAGGCCCGACACCCTTGCTATCTCCATCGTCCAGATGGACCTTGCACCATATATATATGGGGTCCTTCTTGATCATCCTCAAGCGTGTTTAGGTTTGTATATTGGGCCGGACCAACCAGCATGAAAAAACTCGGGTCATGGTCCTGCATGAAACATTGACCGCGTTGACCAGGCCGGCCCGGCACGGCACGAAACAAAAGGATGGGTCGTTCTTGGCCAGGGAGCCCAGGGCCGAGGAATGGCCCGATACGACATTTATATAACAAAAGGCAGATTAATTTGGTATATATGAAATCTCAATTTATAATTAAAGTTTTATTTTTCATTTGCAAATTAGCATCAATATTTGTGCAATTACTCTAATAATTTCAACTTTATCTCAACTCGAGAACCCTAAAAGTCCGTAAAATCTCTTTTAATTTATATAACAAATTTAAAAAATTAGAGGAGGAATGTGGGTCGGCCCGTGGGTGGTAGGGCCTATCACACCATAACCTAAGCCGCGCCGTGTCCGTGCGGGCACGACCCACGAGTTGACACTCCACTGCTCGGCCAGCCTCAAAGCGGGCCATGGAGGCATGACACGACCCAGTTCACACCTTTACTCGTGTCTTGACAGTCCGAGAACGCCCCATGCGAATTTCATATTTTTCTTCTTCCTCATCTATGCATTGTTAATTGCAGCACTGAAATGTATGTGTCCTTCAGCTGTGAGCCTTGGAATTGTAGCCGACACTAAAGTGAGGACTGCTTTTGATTTAGTCAAAATTCACCAAGACGAAGCATCTTCCAGGATAGTTGAATTTGGATTGCATGCATTCTCCATTAATATTATTAATATACTCTAGATGACTTAATCAAAGTCCATCCCTTGAACCTTTCATAAGGAGTAGCTGCAACAACCATTATTTTGAAACTGAAGCCACTTCAACGGTTTTGTACGTTCTCTGCACTCTATCATTGTCCGAAGATTGCGTCCACTACTACGTACACAGTTAATATCATGTTTACCGACTTTGTCCAACTCTCATATGCTTGAACACCGCAAGGACTGTTGGTATAAGAATGGACATTGGACGTATCAGTCAGCGAATGACAGCGCTTAAACAAGAACTTGACGGTCGAGTCTTTCCCTATTGCAATTAAAAGCAGGACCATTTCAATGACACTCATGTCCCACCTACCATGTATCTCCCTATATATATGGGTCCTTTGTATACTTAATTTTCATCCCCACAGCGCCTCATCTTCATCTATACTACATACTTGAAGATGATGAATATGGTTAATTCCCACATCCTTGTAGCTCACCTCTTTTTCATCGCTTCCTCACTCGTTTACGCCTACGATCCCAGTCCCCTACAGGACATTTGTGTCGCAGATCTTAACTCAGAAGGTAAAACTTAATTTGCTCTGCGTTTTTTCTTAGCTTGGGCAAGGTGTTTGTGCAAATTCTATTATTTTGCTCGGATATAATATAACGGTTACAATTTGATTTTGCAGTGCTTGTGAATGGGTTTGTTTGCAAGGCAATAAAGGAGGTCAAAGCAAATGATTTCTTCTTATCTGGCTTCGACAAACCGAGCAACACCATGAACAAGGTTGGGTTCAATGTGAAGAATGCCCTCGTAAACCAGATACCGGGACTCAACACTCTTGGCGTCTCCTTGGTTCGCTTAGACTTTGCGCCTTATGGAGAGAACCCTCCTCACACGCACCCACGTGCCACAGAGATACTGACGGTCCTCGAAGGGAAGCTCTACGTGGGCTTTGTCCTCTCCAACCAGAACAATAATACCCTGATAACCAAGGTCCTCAACAAGGGTGACGTGTTTGTCTTCCCAATTGGCCTCATTCACTTCCAAGCCAATATCGGCCACACACCTGTTGTAGCCATTTCCGCTCTCAGCAGTCAGAACCCAGGTGTGATCACCATTGCTAACTCTGTGTTTGGATCGCACCCGCCCATCTCCGACGATATTCTGGCCAAGGCGTTTCAAGTGGACAAGAGAGTAATTGATCATCTCCAGGCCCAGTTCTGGGTGAACGCATAACAAGCAGTCCTCGCTTCGTTGGAATATTTGATTTTGTATTAAACATAAAATAATGGCTGCTCGCCAGTTTGCATCTGATACTAGATTATAAGAAATGAATTTTTTTCGTCAAAAGACTCTAAGATCTCTAATGTTGTGGTTTTTTTTTTTTTTTTTTTTTAATTGGCCTTTCCCCACCCTTTCTGTACAAAAAGAAGTGGAATCTTTAGCAAAGCTCCAGAGAAGGGTGAAAACTGCGATTAGTTTACTGTTGGCAACCTATTATTCTTCAGCCCACCCGATGTCAAGGGTAGATATAGCCAATTTTTACTAGGGCCATACTAGTATTATTGCTCTTGGGCCCGCCCAGACAGAGCCCGATCCGGGCCCACCCTGCCGTTGGCCGTGTTTGCATTAAATGATAGAAAGCCCATACCAGGCCTTGCCCGTGTAAGAAATGCATGTAATTTGATTTTATTAGTCGAAATAATTGCTCTAATGCTTAAAAAATTGAGAAAAAGCCCGGTTCAGCGCGGACCGATTGATTAAATGCGTGGCAATGGGCCTGACTTTTGTGGGCCGTGTCGTGCTTGAGCCAGACCCACGGTTGACCAATAAGATAAATGCTGAAATTGGCTTATATATCAAGCAAAAAAATTAACCAATGGTTGCTAACCAAAGGGTCCCACGGAAGTAAAAAGGAAAAAAAAATAGATTAAATCATTTCCTATTAATGAACCACTTGATAGACGATGTATTCCTGCTCCAACATTGATCTTCATGCCTTGGCGAAAGTGGACTGAAAATTATCCAATTCAGTTGAAGGTTCGATTCTGATCAACCTCGATGTTTACTGTGGACATTATCAAGACCCCGCAATCCAACGATGCTCGCAGGTCCGATTCGGGTCGCGGTTCGCCCAAACAAGATTCTTTAGAACTATTTTCCTAGGATTGGTCGAGTTATGGTTGAGTTTGAGGTAGAGTCTGATCCGGCCCATGCCGAATACTCGTAGCGGAATAAAAACAGAGCCAATTCGTCTTTGGGTTCATGCTAGGTCTCAAGACCTAAGCGAAATTTTTTTAAGGGGGAGCAGGCCATTCTGGGACGAGGTTTGATTCAGACGGTATATGACTTTTTTTTTTTTTTTTTTTGCTTTAAGGGTAAATGAATTAAAAAGAAGAAAGAGAAACAGAGAGAAGAAAATACAAGGATCATGATAGATCCCCAAAAACAGAGAGAGCTCAAACAGGGGAGCTAAAACAGGGCCAAAAAAAGCTCTACAGTGAGCACTACAATGGGACTAACAGGAATTACAAAAAGACTGCAGCTGGGGACTGAAGAAAGAGATACTAAGCTTCTTCACCGAGAAGGAGATGGCCACCTGCAACAGGGAGAAGGAAAGCATCTCTTGCAGCTGCTGAGTAAGAGACTGGATGAGATCTTCAAAATTGCCTTCCAAATTGCATTGAACACTTCTTTGAGGACTGCTGCCAAGAGCTTGGAGCCTGAAGAAACACTTCTGGTAGGGTTGTTAGCAAACCCCCTACAATTCCAGAAAAGGTTTTTTTAGCATGGGGTGGGAGTCTGCCCTTAGATCTCCTGGTGATAGGGCCAATTGAGGTGACTTTTGAGGGGTTGGGCCTGCCTTTAGCTTTACTTGAGGTTGGGTTGGTATTTGCTGTGGGGACTATGAGGGAGGGATCAGTAGGAGGAGGGAGTTCAGCTATGCCAGTTGCTTCTATGGGGGATGAACTGGTAATAGCACATTGGGAGTGAGACGAGAGTGGTAGTTCTGTTGTAGAAGGGGGAATGGATGAGGGCATTTGGTCTGTTGGTGGAGGAGAAGGAGGTTCTGGGAGAGGGATCTCAAAGCCTGGGGGCGGGTCTGTTGGTGGAGGAGAAGGAGGTTCTGGGAGAGGGATCTCAAAGCCTGGGGACGGGTCTGTTGGTGGGGGAGAAAGAGGTTCTGGGAGAGGGATCTTAAAGCCTGGGGGCGGGTCTAAGGAGGAAGAGGAGTTGTCTTCTACCAAGACCTTAAGATTTTTGCCTAAAGTGGAGGGATTAAGAACTGGGTCAGCAAAAGAGTAGTTATCCAGGATGTCAAAAGGATTAGAGAGGTCCACTGTAGGGGTGGGAGTTCTTTGGAGAATTTCTGTGATGGCATCATATGGAAGGTCTGAGAAGGAAGTTGGAGGAGGTTTATGGCCTGAAGTATATTTTTTGGTTGAGGTGTTTTTGATTGGGTTGGAAGGAATGGAGACTTGTTGGATACAGGAAGGTTGGGGCTGTTGTACAGCAGGTTGGAGAATAGCTGAGGAAGAGAGGGGAGCAAGGGGGGGAGACTGGACTTGGTCTGAGAGAGGGAGTGAGGAAGGGAGCTGGAGAGCAGAGGCTTGGAATTGAGCTGAGTTGATTAACTCTTTGGAGTTAGCCGGATGAGGAACAGGGGTAGAGGATAGAGTGTTGGTGGGAGCTTGGGGATGTCTAAGTTGACCTTGCTTGGAGAAAGGGCAGGAGTGAGGCTTGTGTCCTGCTGAAAGGCAAACTGAGCATGGGCTATTTTCATATTCTATAAGAATTTCCAGTTCCTTATCTCCCTGAAAGTCTACTAGGATGGATTCTGGTTTAGGTTTTGATAGGTCTATATTAACCAAAACCCTGGCAAAAGAAAGGATTTTCTGGCCCTTGGTGATTTGGTCTAGTTTGATTGGCTGCCCTAGAGTATTGGCTATGGAAAGGATGATGTTCTGGCTCCAACAATGGTATGGCAGCCCTCTGAGTCTTAACCAGACAGGAGCTAAGGAAGGCCAAGGTGTTTCTTCTTGTCCTGGGGACCAGGGAAGAAAGAAGACCTTTTGTTTTTCCAGAGAGAGGGGAGAGAGGCCTAGGATATGAGCTTTGTCTTCCGGGGAGTTGAATCGGAAGAGGAAGTAGCCCCTATTGGTCAGGGAAACAAAGCAGGGTCTGGACAGAGGCCATTGCTTGGCTCTCTCTTCTACTCATTCAAGAGATGGGCGCCTACCAACAAATCTACCGATTACTGCATTGGTAAAAGATTCTCTGCTGGATTGAATCATAGAGATGGGGATTGTTAGAGAGGGTTTGCCATTTTTCCAGGAAGAAGGAGGAAAGGAGGGAGGGAGACTAGAAAGAGAGGGGTGTTGAAGATCTGAAGGGACAAACAAGTTGGCAAAAGTAGGCCTCAACAGAGTGGAAGAAAAATCAGAAGGAAAGGTTTGAGGGTTACCTGTAGGAAGGGAAAGGGGACGCTGCTCTGTTTTGGATTGGTAGCTTGTTGCTTGGGTTAAGGAAACAGGGAGCTGGTTGGAGACGATTGGGACAAGAGAGGTGGTTGGTGGGGTGGCTGGGATTATTAGTGGTTGGGTGGTTTTAAAAGTTTGGCATGGAAAAGGGGGAAAAATTGTATTGGTATGAGTGGGTTGTCCAGGATGAAGGGGAAATGTGTGTGGGAGGTTAGGGAAGCTGGGAGCAGAAAGGGATGTAGAGGATTTAGTGAAGTGAGGAAAGGAGGGGGCCGATGAGGATGCTGATGGCCAGATGGGAGCTGGGGGGGGGGGGTGGCCTGGCTAGATTGGGTCGTAATAGTGGCTTTGAGAGGTGGGAAGTTGATGGGCAGGAGAGATGAGGGGATCATCTGCTGGTCGGAGCTAGGCAGGGCTGCTACGCAAGAAACTAGAAAAGGGGAGCTGCTGGTCTGAAGTGGGCGGAGCTGATGATCTGTGCTGGGCGGAGCTGCGCAAGAGACTGGAAAAGGGAGTGGAAGAAGAGGGGCGGGATTGGGGGCGGGAGGAGGAGGTGGTTGAGCGGGAGAGATTGGGGGTTGCTGCATCCTCCAAGCATAGGTGCCTTAGATATATACCTAATCGGCAAATTAATCTGCATAGAAAAACTTCTCCTCATCGGCATCAATGCTAGTGTGTGGTGGAAATGTCCTAACCATCTCAAACGAGTTTCTTTTATTTTATCACCGAATGATGCCACCGCTAAATGCACCCAAAAGTGTCATTTCTGATTGTACCACACATCAAAGAGGAAGAAATTCACATCTTTTTACCGCACATTTGACATAACATTCTCGTGCCCGATACATTCATTTTGTGCATGTGCCGCTTCGTGCTTGCCTAATATTCTACTCTATAGGTCATAATAAGTTTAAAAAAGAAAACATTGGGCGTTCGGTAACTCAAGAAAAACATGAAGAAAATATCAGTGTCTTTCAAAAGGCTCACTTTTTTTTCTACATCTCCCCTGCATAAAACTATCAATAATATATATAAAAATATTTCAAAATAATGATTACAAAGTCTTAAATTAAAGTAAAGACTTTACTTCACTAAATCTATCATGATGTATTTGATTACATATATGGTAAAGTAAAGGCAAATGCTTCATGACGGTAAAAGATGGGAAAACGTATATGGTGAATTAAAGAGGGGGGTGGTTGATAAAGTACTCTTTTTTCTTGACTTTACTATATCACATTTTACCATAAATAAAAAGCGACATGTTATAGAGTGACTTGTTTACATGTGTGGTAAAGTAAAATAAAGATTAATGTCAGATCATTGTAAAATGTGAGGTAAAATAAGGTGAGATAAAATATGTGGCGAAGTAAAGTGGGGGTGAGAATCGTAAAGTAGGTATTGTTTTAATAGAATTTATTTTACCACCGTTTCCCACGATTTTGTGTGATGAAAGAAAAGTAGCTTGTGCTAAAGAAGAAAAATCGAAGTTGAACTTGACTTTGCCACACTACTTTCTTATTCGGGCAAAGTGAATTACATATAAACTAAAATATTTAATAAGAATTTACTCTAATGATGAACTTTACTTTAATCGTTGCACCTTCCAAAAACTCAATTTAAAATATGCAATGTTTCTCAGGAATTGTGAGACATCAAAAATATTACACTATTCTATTATATACGATTTTATTCTTGTAACAACCAAATTTGCGAATATTTTACTCAGTAAACATCCAAACGGGCCCTAAGATATCATCATTAAAGATAATTCTAAACTACACTGAAAAAAACCACCCCTATGACTCCGTTTTCCAGGGTCGGCCACACCTCGGTGTTTGCGGTCATGAAACTCTTATAGTAAGGGCTCGAAGCTCTGCTCGGGAAAAGTGCTTCTTCTTTGTCAGGCCTCATAAGCTAGTCATTCACCTCGCTCAGACCTGCTTGGGTGCGTGTACAGTGATCCCTGTCAATGTGGCTCAAACACCAAGGCCCGACACCCTTGCTATCTCCATCGTCCAGATGGACCTTGCACCATATATGGGGTCCTTCTTGATCATCCTCAAGCGTGTTTAGGTTTGTATATTGGGCCGGACCAACCAGCATGAAAAAACTCGGGTCATGGTCCTGCATGAAACATTGACCGCGTTGACCAGGCCGGCCCGGCACGGCACGAAACAAAAGGATGGGTCGTTCTTGGCCAGGGAGCCCAGGGCCGAGGAATGGCCCGATACGACATTTATATAACAAAAGGCAGATTAATTTGGTATATATGAAATCTCAATTTATAATTAAAGTTTTATTTTTCATTTGCAAATTAGCATCAATATTTGTGCAATTACTCTAATAATTTCAACTTTATCTCAACTCGAGAACCCTAAAAGTCCGTAAAATCTCTTTTAATTTATATAACAAATTTAAAAAATTAGAGGAGGAATGTGGGTCGGCCCGTGGGTGGTAGGGCCTATCACACCATAACCTAAGCCGCGCCGTGTCCATGCGGGCACGACCCACGAGTTGACACTCCACTGCTCGGCCAGCCTCAAAGCGGGCCATGGAGGCATGGCACGACCCAGTTAACACCTTTACTCGTGTCTTGACAGTCCGAGAACGCCCCATGCGAATTTCATATTTTTCTTCTTCCTCATCTATGCATTGTTAATTGCAGCACTGAAATGTATGTGTCCTTCAGCTGTGAGCCTTGGAATTGTAGCCGACACTAAAGTGAGGACTGCTTTTGATTTAGTCAAAATTCACCCAGACGAAGCATCTTCCAGGATAGTTGAATTTGGATTGCATGCATTCTCCATTAATATTATTAATATACTCTAGATGATTTAATCAAAGTCCATCCCTTGAACCTTTCATAAGGAGTAGCTGCAACAACCATTATTTTGAAACTGAAGCCACTTCAACGGTTTTGTACGTTCTCTGCACTCTATCATTGTCCGAAGATTGCGTCCACTACTACGTACACAGTTAATATCATGTTTACCGACTTTGTCCAACTCTCATATGCTTGAACACCGCAAGAACTGTTGGTATAAGAATGGACATTGGACGTATCAGTTAGCGAATGACAGCGCTTAAACAAGAACTTGACGGTCGAGTCTTTCCCTATTGCAATTAAAAGCAGGACCATTTCAATGACACTCATGTCCCACCTACCATGTATCTCCCTATATATATATGGGTCCTTTGTATACTTAATTTTCATCCCCACAGCGCCTCATCTTCATCTATACTACATACTTGAAGATGATGAATATGGTTAATTCCCACATCCTTGTAGCTCTCCTCTTTTTCATCGCTTCCTCACTCGTTTACGCCTACGATCCCAGTCCCCTACAGGACATTTGTGTCGCAGATCTTAACTCAGAAGGTAAAACTTAATTTGCTCTGCGTTTTTTCTTAGCTTGGGCAAGGTGTTTGTGCAAATTCTATTATTTTGCTCGGATATAATATAACGGTTACAATTTGATTTTGCAGTGCTTGTGAATGGGTTTGTTTGCAAGGCAATAAAGGAGGTCAAAGCAAATGATTTCTTCTTATCTGGCTTCGACAAACCTAGCAACACCATGAACAAGGTTGGGTTCAATGTGAAGAATGCCCTCGTAAACCAGATACCGGGACTCAACACTCTTGGCGTCTCCTTGGTTCGCTTAGACTTTGCGCCTTATGGAGAGAACCCTCCTCACACGCACCCACGTGCCACAGAGATACTGACGGTCCTCGAAGGGAAGCTCTACGTGGGCTTTGTCCTCTCCAACCAGAACAATAATACCCTGATAACCAAGGTCCTCAACAAGGGTGACGTGTTTGTCTTCCCAATTGGCCTCATTCACTTCCAAGCCAATATCGGCCACACACCTGCTGTAGCTATTTCCGCTCTCAGCAGTCAGAACCCAGGTGTGATCACCATTGCTAACTCTGTGTTTGGATCGCACCCGCCCATCTCCGACGATATTCTGGCCAAGGCGTTTCAAGTGGACAAGAGAGTAATTGATCATCTCCAGGCCCAGTTCTGGGTGAACGCATAACAAGCAGTCCTCGCTTCGTTGGAATATTTGATTTTGTATTAAACATAAAATAATGGCTGCTCGCCAGTTTGCATCTGATACTAGATTATAAGAAATGAATTTTTTTCGTCAAAAGACTCTAAGATCTCTAATGTTGTGGTTTTTTTTTTTTTTTTTAATTGGCCTTTCCCCACCCTTTCTGTACAAAAAGAAGTGGAATCTTTAGCAAAGCTCCAGAGAAGGGTGAAAACTACGATTAGTTTACTGTTGGCAACCTATTATTCTTCAGCTCACCCGATGTCAAGGGTAGATATAGCCAATTTTTACTAGGGCCATACTAGTATTATTGCTCTTGGGCCCGCCCAGACAGAGCCCGATCCGGGCCCACCCTGCCGTTGGCCGTGTTTGCATTAAATGATAGAAAGCCCATACCAGGCCTTGCCCGTGTAAGAAATGCATGTAATTTGATTTTATTAGTCAAAATAATTGCTCTAATGCTTAAAAAATTGAGAAAAAGCCCGGTTTAGCACCGACGGATTGATTAAATGCGTGGCAACGGGCCTGACTTTTGTGGGCTGTGTTGTGCTTGAGCCAGACCCGGGCCAGTGTTTCTAATGTCGGGCCGGGACTGCATATAGCTTAGCTTGCGCGATGAACACCCCTACATGCAATCATGGCCGAAAAGATCTGTGCCATGTACATGAAGATTAGAAGCTTGGTGGTTAATATTTTTTGATAGTATATTGAACAATAAGATAAATGCTGAAGTTGGCTTATATATCAAGCATCAAAACCAATGGTTGCTAGCCAAAAGGTCCCACGGAAGTGAAAAAGAGAAAAACTTGATTAAATCATTTCCTATTAATGAACCACTTGATAGACGATATATTCCTGCTCCAACGTAGATGTGTTAGTATATTAAATTAATTCAAATGTTATGCTATGTCATCAAACTATCTTTGGAATATTCTTTGCTTGAAGAAGTCTCTGTAACGTGTCTGTGTTAGTTCTATAAACTAGCTGTGTATGGGACACTTGCCCATTGAGTAACTCTGTTAGTTCTACTGAGTAGTGGACACCTGTCACTTTAGTGTTAGCTACCTTTATCTATTTAAGTGGTCCATGTAAGTGATATGGTATGATGAATGAAAAAGGCTTTCCATTTCTATTCGTTACTGTGCATAACTCTCCACTTTCAGTTTGCTTTATGTGTGTGTGCAACAGTCTTTTCACATTTACTTTGCCAACATCCAACATTATTTGGTATCAGAGCTGATCATTGAGTTTCTTCTCAGCTGCAAACTTGTCTGCACAAAGATTCTGGAGGTGCTGCAAACAAAAAAAAGAGGAGAGTAAGGAATGGCCAACAACAATTCTGTAAGTGTTTATCAGCCATTGGTTCCCATTTTTAAAGGTGATAATTATCAGTTTTGGAGTATCAAAATGCAAAACCTTGTTTATTTCATATGATTTATGGGATTTAGTTGAGAATGGCTTACCTGAATATGACACACAAGAAGGAAGAGTTACTGCAGCCCAAAAAAATGAGATGAAAGAAAATAGAAAACAGGACGCAAAGTGCTTAGCTGTTTTTGGGTGTGTGTCCTAAGCGGAGGACAATTTCATCGCTGAGTAGCACTTCGCTCATGAAGAGGTCGAATCCACAGGGAACGATCTAGAGGTTTTAGGCTATGGAGAACTTCTTTTGGTTGAGAGTGATCAACTTTTTTTTCAAAGGATGGAATTAATTCTAAGCTGAGGACTGATTAAAACTGCAGAAAATTGAATGAAAATGTTATACTAAAGAGATGGTTCAACCTTTGGGTTCAATTCACCCCGATTTACATAGTTTCATCTTCCTTTTCCTTACACAGGTAAGACTTGGATCAATCCAATCTTACCTTGAAAATTTCTTTGTGGAAATCAAATATCAATCTAAATTAATAATTTCCAAAGAGATTCCTAGACATTCTATTCAATAATCTGAGAGTCATCGACCTAAGCACTAGTTGTATCATCATAGATGAACACAATTAGTCAAAGGTTTAACATCAAAATTATGATTTCTGGAAACAGAAAATCCAAGGAAACTATCTTTCATCATTAAAGCATTAACCAAGGAAGACAATTCATGTAAATCCTAAGGTGAATTCCCCTTAGGTTAACCCATCTATAATTCTACCCGTCCATTAATGGAGAAGTCTTCAAACAGATTCTATGAATACAAAAGAACAAAAAGAAAATAATTGAAAGATTACCTCTATTAAAACTTGAAATAATATGAAGGATTCTGTCTCAATACAAGAATTCACTAAAATTGAACACTAATCTTCAATTAAAAGTCACTATGCATTCATCTATGGAAGAAAAAGAGAAAAAGGGGCTGTGAAACTAAGACAATTCCCAGATAACCCTAACTTTCGAGTTAGAGGGCTTTTTATAGGTCCCCACATTTCTAATTACAAAAATGCCCTAAAAAGCAAAATTCTCTTCAAATCTGAGTGTTCTACCGGTAGAACTTGTGGTTGGAACAGTTCTACAGGTAGAACTTCCGGTAGACTGATGGAATTTAATTTCTTCAACTCTCTGCCATCTTTTTAGTCATTTCTACCGGTAGAAATTGCAGTTGAAACGTTTCTACCGGTAGAACTTCCGGTTTGACAGGTAGGACTCCATTTCTTCAGCTCTCTGCCCAAATTTTGGCCATTTCTACCGGTAGGACTTTCGGTCGGAGTGTTGAAGTTCAATTTCCTTCTTTATGTTCCCTCAAACTTCAATTTCACTTGCTCCTTCAATCTGTACTTGATCTATTCATCATCTAAAAAGCTTCATTCTTCACTAATTTCCTGCAAATGACCAAAAACCAATACTCGTGCAAAATTATATGAAATCAAAGGAATTAAACACGAATGAAGGTGAAGGAAAGGCAATTAAGTCTCCAATTGCTTGACAATTAGGTACTTATCACACCCCCAACTGGGACTTTGCTAGTCCCTAGCAAATTAAGAAGAAACTATCTACCTGTACAGACAACTGTCATTTAATCCTGAAAGAACATGACTTATGCCATATCGAAACAAATGTCTAAGAACCTGAAATTATCGGTATCTACATCTCACTAGAATCAAACATTAAATCAAGATGCTCAGATTAAAATGAGTTAACCATCACATCAGAATTAATTCCAAAACTCATAAAAGTATATCACTCAAAGTAGATGTCACTCATTTCAACGAACGTATCCCATGGAAACTAATCTAACCGTGCTATTCTAACATCACACACATACAGAACAACAGTAAAGTAGCATATAATTCAAATATGCATGCAGATGGAAGCAATGACACAAAAAGATTAAATAAGGACTTTAGGCTTGCATTGAAAAGGTTATAATGAAAGGTTCAGACAAAATGGGGCACGACCTTACATGGCTTGGGTCAACTACCCCTTGGCCGTGCCCATCAACAAATCAATTGACAAAATGAGACAAATGAAAAATCACCCACTAACTAATACTAAGATCAACCACCAACTGGACAATTCATTCACTGACTAATTCTTCTGTCTCATCCTCCCCATCATCATCATCATCCTCATCATCATCTTCTCCATCATCATCCTCTGCTGCAGCATCACCATCACCCTTTTGCTAGCTCGAACCTGCCTCTGCCTCTCTCTGAGGTGACACATATGGCTCAGCTCCTTTTGCCACAGCAAATTTCAACAGATACTCTTGCCGGGATCTCTGCCTCTCCAGTTCTTGTTTAATCACTTTCTTTCCCTCAATGCAGTCATCCACTTTGCACCCAATCCATTTCAACAAATCCTTCATATATGTTTGAAATGAGGAACCTTTCACTTGTTTAGGAAGAGAAGAAGGCTGAGTTGCTGATGGAGGATCCCTTTTTTGAGATCGGGCCTTTGCCATTGTTTTGACAGTGATTGCCCCTCTATCACTAGGCAAAAGCCAATCATCTGGACCTCTCTCCACTTTCTGATCCAAACATATTTTAGTGATGAGACAAGGGTAAGGGAGAGCTGCCTTAGCTGTGGACTCTTCTGGGTATCTCCTCATCTGATTATAAATGAATTGAGCCACATTTATCCCTTCATTTGGGCTCCAAATCACCCATAACAATTCCATTTCCTTCTTCCCTAACATCTTCTCATCACCTCGAGGAAAAATGTTGTAATGCATTATCTTGTTCAACATCCCTGCCTCTCCATTCAAATTTCCAACAGAAGTGGTCCCTTCCACCACAGCCTCCTCTCTCAACACCAATTGAGCATAGGGAATTTCCCAAAGAGCATTTTGAGGCATAGGGTAGGTAATTCTCTCCCTAGCCACTGGGGTGTATCCTAAGGCCTTAGCGATGATGTATGGGTCAGCTTTAATTTTGGTTTCATTCACAGTGGCTGCTATTTGTTCACCACCCACTATAACAAGCTCCATAGATTTATAAAATTGATGAACAAAGTTAGGAATATACCTAGCGAAAGTCGTATCCATGTATTCTAGCTTGCTGTTAATCACTGCTCCAAAGCATTCTCCATTCCCAAGCTTGCCCACATCTACCCTTCGTTCAATCACGAATGCCTTTTTGTCCACCTTTTTCTCCCATTTAATCTGACCAGCACTTTTCTGTGGAGGAGGGGGTGAAGACTCCCTTGGTCTCTTTTCAGCCCTTTTATCACCTCCTCCTGAAGTCCCACCCTTGGACTTTCTATCCTTTGCAACCGCACCCTTCTTTGGTGTTGCCCCCACATTTGGATTTTTGGTCCTTGGCATGGTTTAGGGTTGTGTGTAGAATGTATGAAATGGTTTTGGAAAGGTATGGAAGTGAGTAGAAAATTTTGGGGAAGGATAGGGATTTTCGGAATGTAGGGTTTTGGGGTGATTGGGAATCTTTGATGGAGATAGGTTTTTGGTGAAATGGAATGATGGGGAAGGTAATATGTGGAATGAAGAAAGAAGTCGTGGAATGAAGAAAGAAGTTGTGGAGGATAATGGATTGGGGTTGAGAAATGTGAGGCTAAAAGGGAAAAAATGATTTTTCCGGCCAATGTGGGTTTTTTTTTGGGATTTTTGAAGTTTGATCCAAAGGATGAGAGAGAAATGGTGATGGGAGAAGATGTTTGGATGATTTTGGCCGAAGATTGGGTGGATTACTGGAGGATTTGGAAGTTTGGGGCTAGTGTTTGAGAAGGAGGGTATATCGGCTTGAGAGAAAAGTGAAGGAGGAAGAAGACATGAAAACAGGACAATAGGGAAAAAATTTAAATAGGCTGCCTGGGCTCGCATGTTCTACCGGTAGAACTACCGGTTCTGACTTAGTAGCTAAAAGTCCAACCTCTCTGCCTCAATTTTCACTTTTCAAACCGGTGTTTCTACCGGTACTGCCATCCATTCAGTATGTTCTACCGATAGAACTTCCGGTAAAACTCCTTTCCCTGAAACATCACTTCTCTGCTTCAATTTTCAATCTTTAAACCGGTGTTTCTACCGATACTGCCATTCATTCATCATCATTCATTTTTTTTTGAATGAATGACTTGGTTATAAATCCAACACTTTCTGCCTCTGATTTTCAAAACTTTTCTTCAACGAATAACTTCAGTCATGAGCCTCACTTATAGGCCAAAGAAGTGACTCATTCGCGAATTTCTCAAACTACGCAATGGAATACTAATAAGGTAGAAGTCTCAATGAACCAGTCTTTATAGAATACCTTCATCTCAGTCACTCACAAACTCCACTACCAAAGCATAGAAGATCATCTCTACCTTAAAGTCATCCTTAGACTCATTACATCCAAGCTCAATTTTCATAGAACAACCATTTTTTCACCTGCCGAAAATTCTTCAAAACCTCCCATTCCTCCTTACCTCCTTTACACCGGTTCCCTAAGAGTTAGCAAAAGAACAGGAGAGTATAGAACATGGCTCAAACAAGGGTACAAGGACGACTCTTTTCTAGTTTCAAAAACAACAAGATTGCCTTGTATTAACAATTTCTGCCACCACTTCCAAAAGAGGCAAAATGAATGCAATTCCAGGCTACAAAAGTATGAATTTGCAAGTGTGTGGAATCTACTCTATCACTCAAAGCACTCTAAAAAATAGGGGATATGGTACGAATTCAACCCAATGTGATGATTAACTCACACAATCATTCAAAGACACATAGTAATCAAAGAAGGCATAAATCATGTATTTCACAAAAGTTGTATATCCAAATGAGAATTGCGATGAAAGGAATGCAAGGATTGGCTTATCAAAATTCTAAATAGCGAAAAATTAACTATATGCATGAATGAAAAATTAACTATATGCATTAATGAAAAATTAATTATATGCATGAATGAATTTCATGCCTCTCCCCCCAACTTGAATGAAACATTGTCCTCAATGATTAAAACAACTAAGAACAAAGGGAAAAGAGAGGAACGAAGTTACCAATCGACCAAGGTTGGTACGGTAGCAAGAATACCCTGCTAAGACTTATACACCAACCATCGGTTAGAGCAAAAAACGGGGTAAGCACAGATGGTGCACCCCAAAAACCATCCAAATTTCAAATGGTGAAAGGGAGGGATGAATCATTGGTCTTTTAAAGTCAGATTCCAAGACATCACACCAAAGAACGATGTGATACGGAGTAGCATCATCCGCTATTTATTTTAAGATGCAATTAGGCCAATCATGCACACAACGAGTTATAGACATTAAACAAGAAGCAAAATGCATGCAAGATGGCAACAAACACAATCAAGAAAGATTAAGAACTAGTGGCTTCCGGATAAACCGGATCCACTAACACTTCCACAATTTCCTCTTTTGCAAAATTCTCCAAAAATGGCTTAAGCCTTTGCCCATTAACCTTAAAAATCTTTCCATCATTTTGATTAAAAACATCAATAGCACCATGAGGATAGATTTTATGCACAAAATAAGGTCTAGTCCATCTTGACCGCAACTTACCTGGATGGAGATGAAGTTTTGAGTTGTATAAAAGCACTTTTTGACCCACCTCAAAGTCTTTCCTAACAATATGCTTATCATGAAAAGCTTTGACTTTGGACTTGTAGATGCTAGCATTCTCATAAGCCTCTCTCCTCATCTTTTCTAACTCATTCATCTGGAACTTCCTAAGAACACCCGCTTTGGGTAAAGAGAAATTTAGAGTCTTAAGAGCCCAAAATGCCTTATGCTCGACTTCTACCGGAAGGTGACAAGTCTTGCCATAAACAAGCCTATAAGGAGACATCCCTAAGACGGTCTTGTAGGCCGTGCGATAGGCCCATAAGGCATCAATCAACCGAGTTGACCAATCCTTCTTATTAGGATTCACAGTTTTCTCTAAGATATGCTTGACCTCGTTATTGGCTAACTCAGCTTGCCCATTGGTTTGAGGATGATAGGCAGTGGACACCTTATGAGTGATTCCATACTTGGCCATCAAGGCCGCGAATGGACGATTGCAGAAGTGAGTGCCTTGATCACTAATCATGGCCTTTGGCATCCCAAACCGAGACAAGATATTCTCCTTCATGAATTTGACCACAACCTTGTGGTCATTGGTCTTAGTGGGAATAGCCTCTACCCACTTGGACACATATTCTACAGCCAGGAGGATGTAGAGGAACCCATAAGAACTAGGGAAAGGACCCATAAAATCTATACCCCAACAATCAAAGATCTCTATGATAAGCATGGGCTGAAGGGGCATGGCATTCCTCTTGGAAATAGCTCCTAATCGCTGACATTGAGGACAAGACCGACAGAACTCATGGGCATTTCTAAAAAGAGTGGGCCAGAAGAAACCACGCTGCAAAATCTTTGCAGTGGTCTTCCTAGATAAGAAGTGACCTCCACATGCCTCAGTGTGGCAGAAAGACAAGATACTCTGCTGCTCCGACTCGGGGACACACCTCCTAATGATCTGATCAGCACAATACTTGTAAAGATAAGGATCATCGAAAGTGTACTTTCTCACCTCCACTAAGAACCTCCTTCTCGCTTGAGAAGTCCATTCACTAGGAAGCTGCCCTGTCACAAGATAATTGACGATATCCGTATACCACGGACACGTCGACACTGAATACAACTACTCATCAGGAAAATAATCAAGGACTGGAAGATGGGATGACTTATCCTCAAACTCAAGTCGGGAAAGATGATCCGCAACTACATTCTCAACCCCTTTCTTATCCTTGATAGTGATATCAAACTCTTGGAGCAACAGAACCCACCTAATGAGACGCGCTTTTGCGTCTTGCTTGCTCATTAGATACTTGAGCGCTGCATGGTCAGTAAAAACGACAATAGGAGAACCTATGATATAGGATCTAAACTTATCAAGTGCAAAGACCACAGCAAGCAACTCTTTCTCTGTGGTGGTGTAATTAAGCTGAGCATCATTTAAAGTTTTGCTTGCATAAGCAATAGCATATGGGACTTTACCTCTTCTTTGACCCAAAACGGCACCAATGGCATAGTCACTGGCGTCACACATCAACTCGAAAGGAAGACTCCAATCCGGGGCTTGCATAATAGGTGGAGAAGTGAGGCACGCCTTCAAAGTGCTGAAGGCTTTCTCGCAAGCCTTGGTCCAAACAAATGGTGCATCCTTGGCTAGAAGGTTGCACAAAGGGCGTGCAATCGCGTTGAAAGCACGAATGAAGCACCTATAGAAACCACAGTGACCTAAGAAGGATCGAATATCCTTGACACACTTGGGTGAAGGTAATTGGGAGATCAATTCCACCTTTGCCTTGTCCACCTCAATACCTCTAGGAGACACTATATGGCCTAAGACAACCATGAAGTGACACTTCTCCCAATTTAGCACTAACTTCTTCTCCTCACACCTCTCTAGCACTTTCTCTAAATTCTCTAAACATCCCGCAAAGCTATCTCCAAAAACAGAAAAATCATCCATGAACACCTTTAAGAAGTCCCCGACCATGTCATTAAAAATACCCATCATGCACCTCTGAAAGGTGCCAGGGGCATTGCACAACCCAAAGGGCATGCGCCTATAGGCAAAGGTCCCAAAGGGACAAGTGAACACTGTCTTCTCCTGATCCTCCAAAGACACTTCAATCTGATTATATCCTGAATATCCATCCAGGAAGCAATAGAAAGTATGATTCGCAACTCTCTCAAGGACCTGATCAATGAAAGGAAGAGGGAAGTGGTCCTTCTTTGTGCTGGCAATCATCTTTCGGTAATCGATACAAACTCTCCACATAGTGGCAATTCTAGTAGGAATCAACTCTCCCTCCTCATTAGCCACAACGGTGACCCCTGCCTTCTTAGGCACTACTTGAATAGGACTCACCCACTTACTATCAGCTACATGATAGATAATCCCAGCATCTAGCAACTTCAGAAACTCCTTCCTAACCACATCTTTGAGAACAGGGTTTAACTACGCTGGGGTTGGCGGGAAGGCTTGACATCGTCCTCCAAATGAATCCTATGGGTGCAAATTAAGGGACTGATCCCTTGTATATCAGCTAAGGTCCACCCAATTGCTCTCTTGAGCCTACCTAAGACCTCTAACAGCTGGGTCTCTTGGTGTTCCTCAAGAGAGGAGGAAATCACCATAGGATATGATTCATCGACTCCAAGAAAAGCATATTTTAACGAAGAAGGTAAAGGCTTCAACTCAAGCGTATGGGCCTCCTCACTACTAGGCATTAACAAATTGGAAGCTCCTCAAACTTTGGTGCCCAAAATGCAGCACCCTTCACCTCCTCAACATTATCTAAAAAAGAATAAAGATACTCTACATCAGTGGACTCAAGAAACTCCCTCTCCTCTTGGGTCAAGAATGTCTCTAATGGATCTGAGTACAAGTGTGTGTCCACATGTTCTTGAACCAAGCTCTCTATCAAACTCACCTCATGTATCTCCTCATCATCTCCCAATTGGGAGGCGACATTGTAGATGTTCAGATCAAGGGTCATGTTTCCAAAGGTGATAGACATATTCCTATTCCTAACCTTGATGACTGAATCTATGATGGCTAGGAAAGGACGACCTAGAATGATAGGGGCTTGATCACTTACTCCTAGATTTGGACATGTGTCCAACGTGATGAAATCTGCGGGGTACACGAAACTCCCTATTTGAACTAACACATCCTTCAGAATCCCCTTAGGGACTCTAACACTCCTATCTGCCAGCTGAAGTGTAATCAAGGTGGGCTGAAGTTCCTCCAACCCGAGTTGGAGGTAGATCGAATACGGTAGAAGATTGACAGTTGCCCCTAGATCACAAAAAGCTCTCTCTATCTTCTTTCCGCTATCTCTACTGAAATGCAAGGACAACCAGGATCTTTGAATTTTGGAGGAAGAGAACCAGAGATGGTGGTACTGACATTGGCTGCTAGGAGAACCTTGTTTTGGTGCAAGAATTTGCGCTTGTAAGTGCACAAGTCCTTGAGATACTTCGCATAGACAGGAATGTGTTGGATCGCATCCAAGAGAGGAATGTTGAGCATAACTTGAGAGAAAAGCTCTCTAAGAGACTCTGCAAGATCGGGCTTGGACTTCCCTCTCAACCTCTGAGGGAAAGGAGCTGGGGGTTGGAAAGCTTGGACTTTAGGGTCTTGAATGGTAGAAGTGGAAGATTCATCTTTTTTAAGTTCATTTGACTCATTCGACCTCTTTAAAGACTCATCCTTAGACTCAAAATTTTTAGGCTCCTCTACTTCAGGCGAAGTAGGAGGTGCCATGGAAGTAGAAACATCAGGTTTAGAGGGCTTGGGAGGGATGGTTTTATCAATGATCTTACCAGTCCTCAAAATGGTGACAGCCTTAAGTTGCTCCATTTGAGCATCCAACTCACCTGAATCAGCCACAAAGTGCTGGCCTTGAACATTGGGAATAGCTTGGGTAGGCAAGGCACCCTTAGTGGTTTGACTAGCACTCACCGCATTGGTAAGTGTAGTTAATTGAGATTTGATGTTCTCAAGGGTCCTATTGTTATACTCATTTATGGAAGTTTGACTATTCAAAAAGGCTTGAAAGGTATCCTCTAGACTTCTCTTATGGGGAGGCTGATATGGAGCATGACCCTGTGGGGGTCCTTGTTGCTGAAATTACTGATAAGACTGGGGTGGAAACTGCTGTTGAGATGAGAATCTCTGCTGCTGATACTGTGGGGCAGACTGAAAGAATTGCCCTTGACTCTGATTAGACTGAGGAAATTGCCCTTGATTCTAATAGGGCTAAGACTGAAAACCCGAAGAGTTCTGATTGTGAGATTGGGGAGGGTTGTCCCTCCACCGAAAATTGGGATGATCATTGAACCTAGGATTAAAATTTTGATATTGGTTAGATTGGAAAGAAGGCTTCTGCTGGGGATTCACAGCATTGACATCAGATGGAGGGTTACCATGGAGCAACTCCTTAATGGAAGGAATGGTAGGACAATTGTCTGTACCATGATCATTCTGCGAACAAATTGCACACAATTGATCCACTTGAGCAACTGGTGTAGGAGTAATCTCACTGACTCTTTTTAGCTCTAGACCTTCTATCTGATGGGTAAGCTGAGCTATCCTAGCACTCAAATCCTCCTTCTCACTCAGAGTAAACTTTCCTGCACTGGGAACACTAGGAAACACATTTGGAGTAGTTCTATCATTGGGATTGGTGGTGTCCCAAACCTGATAGTGCTATGCTAAACTCTCTAAATATGCATAAGCCTCATGAGGTTCCTTGGCACGGAAAGTACCATTGCACATCATATCAATGAATTGTTTGTTTGTCGAACTCAATCCCTCATAAAATATTATAACCAACTCAGGAATAGTAAAACCATGATGAGGGACCAAGTTCAAAGTCTCATGAAACCGATCCCAACATTGATGAAAAGACACCCCCCCTTTTTCATCAAAACTTTGAATATTTTTCTTTAAAGCAATTGTTTTCTGATGAGGAAAGTACTTTTTATAAAACTCCCTTTGCAATTGATCCCATGTGGTGATTCGTACCGATCGCAGATTGTTCAACCAATTTTTAGCATTCCCCTTCAAAGAGAAAGGAAACAGCCTAAGTTTGGCTGACTCTCGTTGAGCTGCATGACACATGGTTTCAATTATGGAATTGAACTCTTTAACATGCAAATATGGCATTTCAAATGTCATTCCATGAAAAGTGTTAATATGAATCAAAATATTCGGTTTGACCTGATATGCATTTGCACCCGAGCTTCATCGACAATACAAGATGGAGCATCAGTCCACCTAGGGGTCAAATAATCATCCATTGTCTTAGGTGGTACAGCTTGATTATGTTGATTATGGGGGTCATCATTATTCTGTCGATCCGCCATTGGTTCAAAAGTAGGATCGGGCAGGGGAAGCTCAACAAAAATGTCGATCCTTGGCCAATCAATTATTGAAACTTCTGCAAGATCTACTCTGACTAATCTGTTGTGTATGTCCCTACGGTAATGAGAGGACATATACAACCAACAACCCCAATTATCAAAATAATCACCTAATTCTAAAAGAAACTAAAAAGAAAAGAACAAGAAGAAATCTCTCAAAGCTGTTTTACCTTAAATTGCCGTTCCCCGGCAACGGTGCCAGAAATGCTTAGCTGTTTTTCGGTGTGTGTCCTAAGCGGAGGAAAATTTCATTGCTGAGTAGTACTTCGCTCATGAAGAGGTCGAATCCACAGGGAACGATCTAGAGGTTTTAGGCTATGGAGAACTTCTTTTGGTCGAGAGTGACCAACTTTTTTCTCAAAGGATGGAATTAATTCTAAGCTGAGGACTGATTAAAACTGCAGAAAACTGAATGAAAATGTTATACTAAAGAGATGGTTCAACCTTTGGGTTCAATTCACCCCGATTTACATAGTTTCATCTTCCTTTTCCTTACACAGGTAAGACTTGGATCAATCCAATCTTACCTGGAAAATTTCTTTGTGGAAATCAAATATCAATCTAAATTAATAATTTCCAAAGAGATTCCTAGACATTCTATTCAATAATCTGAGAGTCATCGACCTAAGCACTAGTTGTATCATCATAGATGAACACAATTAGTCAAAGGCTAAACATCTCAATTATGATTTCTGGAAACAGAAAATCCAAGGAAACTATCTTTCATCATTAAAGCATTAACCAAGGAAGACAATTCATGTAAATCCTAAGGTGAATTCCCCTTAGGTTAACCCATCTATAATTCTACCCCTCCATTAATGGAGAAGTCTTCAAACAAATTCTATGAATACAAAAGAACAAAAAGGCCATAATTGAAAGATTACCTCTATTAAAACTTGAAATAATATGAAGGATTCTGTCTCAATACAAGAATTCACTAAAATTGAACACTAATCTTCAATTAAAACTCACTATGCATTCATCTATGGAAGAAAAAGAGAAAAAGGGGCTGAGAAACTATGACGACTCCCAGATAACCCTAACTTTCGAGTTAGAGGGCTTTTTATAGGTCCCCACATTTCTAATTACAAAAATGCCCTAAAAAGCAAAATTCTCTTCAAATCCGAGTGTTCTACCGGTAGAACTTGCGGTTGGAACAATTCTACAGGTAGAACTTCCGGTAGACTGATGGAATTTAATTTCTTCAACTCTCTGCCATCTTTTTAGCCATTTCTACCGGTAGAAATTGCGGTTGAAACGTTTCTACCGATAGAACTTCCGGTTTGACAGGTAGGACTCCATTTCTTCAGCTCTCTGCCCAAATTTTGGCCATTTCTACCGGTAGGACTTCCGGTTGGAGTGTTGAAGTTCAATTTCCTTCTTTATGTTCCCTCAAACTTCAATTTCACTTGCTCCTTCAATCTGTACTTGATCTATTCATCATCTAAAAAGCTTCATTCTTCACTAATTTCCTGCAAATGACCAAAAACCAATACTCGTGCAAAATTATATGAAATCAAAGGAATTAAACACGAATCAAGGTGAAGGAAAGGCAATTAAGTCTCCAATTGCTTGACAATTAGGTACTTATCACAGAGGCCTTATTTTACATCCAACAAGCTCTGGATGAGACCATCTTTCCTAGGATAATGGGCGTCACCACATCAAATGAACCATGGGAATTGCTTCAAGATGAATATAAAGGTTCAAGTCAAGTTGTTACCTTAAAATTACAAAATCTTCGCCGTGAGTTTGAAAATTTATCAATGAAAAATTCTGAATTCATTCAGGGATTGTTCACAAGAGTTACAACTAATGTAAACCAAATTAGGTCTCTTGGTGAGGACCTAACTGATCAAAAAATTGTTGAAAAGGTGTTAAGAAGTCTCACTCCCAAATTTGACCATGTTGTTGCTGCCATTGAAGAATCCAAGGATTTAACTAAATTATCTTTGAATCAACTAATGGGTTCTTTGCAAACACATGAAAAAAGATTAAACAGAAATGCAGATAAGCCAGTTGAACAGGTCTTCCAAATAACACTTGATTTAAAGAAGGGATCAAGTAGCAATGCAGGGGGTACCTCCAACCAAAGGCAAAATAGCCAAGGTCGCGGTTGAGGTTGCGGGAGGCAAAATTTTCGTGGAAGTGGCCGAGGAAGAAACATGCATGATGGAAATGAGAGAAACCGCAACAAAGGAAATTATGAACCTCCTCAATGTTACAATTGCAAAAAAAGAGGTCATATTGAAAAAGACTGTTGGTACAAAAACAAGTCCTCAAATGTGCTCAATGTTCAAATTGTAATAAATTTGGACATGAAGAAAAGGATTGCTGGCATAAAAATAAAAATCAAGCAAATTTTCATGAAGAAATGACCAATGATGAAATCGAGGAAAATTTATTTCTCTCATGTTTATCTGCAAATATTGAACCTGTTGGAGATATTTGGTTTTTGGATAGTGGGTACAGTAACCACATGACATGTGATAAAACATTGTTTGTTGAGATGGATGAATCGGTCAGGTCTCAAGTCTTGATGGGAAATGATAGTCAAGTCCAGGTGCAAGGCAAAGGTATTGTTTCTGTGAACACCAGGTCAGGTACAAAGCTCATTCACGAAGTTATGTATGTACCAGGTTTGGCTCAAAACTTGATTAGCTTGGGACAATTAATGAAAAAAAGGTATTATGCGGTTTTTGATGAGGATAAATGCATGATATTTAAAAAGAAGAATATGGAGTTGGTCATGACAGTGAAAATGACTCAAAATAAAATGTTTCCTCTCAAAATTTCTGATCTTACCCTCAACGCATTCAAGTCTGTGGACTTTGATAATTCTTGGCTTGGGCATAAGAGATATGGGCATCTAAATTTTTATGGTTTGGATTCACTGTATAAACAAAACATGGTTGTTGGCTTACCTGTTGTGCATCATGGTAACAAAATATGTGAAGCTTGCATTTTTGGAAAACATCACCGAACCCCTTTTCAAACGGGTAAATCTTGGAGGGCTAATCAACCCCTAATGTTGGTCCATGCTGATATATGTGGTCCTATGCGCACAAATTCACTTGGTGATAGCAAATATTTTTTAATATTTGTTGATGACTGCACAAGGATGATTTGGGTGTATTTTCTTAAGAAAAAATCTGAAGCTCTTTCATGCTTTCTACAATTTCGAGCATATGTTGAAAAACAAAGTGGGTTCGTACTGAAGACATTAAGAACTGACCGAGGGGGTGAATTTACATCAAAAGATTTCCAAATGATTTGTAGAGATGCAGGAATAAGAAGAGAACTCACTACAAGTTACACCCCACAACAGAATGGAGTCGCGGAGCGGAAAAATCAAAGCATTGTTGAGGCCGCAAGATGCTTGTTGAAAGAAAAGGAGCTCCCAAAAAGCTTTTGGGCGGAAGGAGTATCTACAGCGGTTTATTTGCTTAATCGCTCTCCTACAAAGTCAGTCAATAAAAAAACACCATATGAAGCATGGTTTGGGAGAAAGACAAATGTAAGTCATTTAAAAGTCTTTGGTTCTATAGCTTATTCTCATGTTCCCTATGAAAAAAGGCACAAGCTAGATGACAAAAGCATTAAATGTGTTTTTGTGGGCTATAGTGAAGAAACTAAAGGCTATAGACTTTATGATCCTCAAAACAAGGATTTATTTATTAGTCGTGATGTGATCTTTAATGAAAATGATGCATGGAAGTGGGACATTGATGTTGATCAATACCCTCTAATTATTGAAGAAGAAGAAACATCATCCTTTGATTCACCACCTGATGCTCAATTAAGTCTGACTGGATTCACATCGTCGGAATCACCTCAAAGAAAGGTAAGAAGTCTTGTTGATATTTACCAGTCATGTGATTTTGTATGCTTTGCCTCTGAACCTGCTTGCTTTGAAGATGCAGTGAATGAGAAAAATTGGCATGATGCCATGAAAGTTGAAATGAATGCCATTGAAAAAAATAAAACATGGAGATTGGTGGACTTGCCACTAGGAAAAGAAGCCATTGGGCTCAAATGGATTTACAAATCCAAGTTTAATGCAGATGGCTCTTTGCAAAACATAAAGCCCGGTTGGTGGCAAAAGGGTATGCACAAATTCCAGGTGTTGATTTCTTTGAAACCTTTTCTCTTGTTGCTAGAATTGACACTATAAGGACTATTTTAGCTGTGGCTGCTCAAAAAGGTTGGAAAATTTTTCAATTTGATGTCAAATCTGCTTTTTAAATGGTGAATTGCAAGAGGAAGTGTATGTTGAACAACCCCCTAGGTTTGAAATTAAAGGGTCTGAAAAAAAGGTGTACAAATTAGAAAAGGCTTTGTATGGGCTCAAACAAGCTCCATGAGCTTGGTACAGTAGAATTGACAAATATTTTATGGGCCGCGATTTTCAGAAAATTGAAAGTGAGCCAACCCTTTATGTGAAAGTGCAAGGTGTGGATGAAATTCTCATAGTATGTTTATATGTTTATGATATGATATTTACTGGTAACTCTTCAAAATTGATTGAAGAATTCAAGAAAAATATGATGTCTGAATTTGAAATGACAGATTTGGGTCCGTTACATTATTTTTTGGGGATGGAAGTTATTCAAGACTCAAATGGTATTTTTCTACACCAAGGAAAATATGCAAGCGACTTGTTGAAAAGGTTTCGTATGTCAAATTGCAATCCAGCTAAAACACCCATGAATACAGATGGGAAGCTTATGGTAGAGGATGGAATTGAAAAGGCAAATGCAAAAGAATTTCGAAGCATGGTTGGTGGCTTGATTTATCTCACACATTCAAGGCCAGATATAATGTTTTCAGTGAGTTTGATTTCAAGGTTTATGAACAGTCCAAGTAAAGCTCACATGGGTGCAGCCAAGAGAGTTCTACGATATATTCATGGAACAATGGATCTCGGACTCAGGTATAAAAAATCAGATACTTGTAAACTTGTCTCTTATACTGACAGTGATTGGGCTGGTTGTGCAGATGATAGGAAAAGTACTACAGGCTATGGACTTTGTCTTGGGTCTGCATTGATATCATGGGCTTAAAAAAAAAACACAAACTACTGCACTTTCTACAACTAAAGCTGAATATATGGTGGCAACAAGTGCAGCTTGTCAAACTGTGTGGGTGAGGAGGATTCTAAGTGACCTGAAGCAAAAGCAAGAAGAAGCTACAATCTTATTTTGTGACAACAAGTCAGCAATTGAATTGACAAAAAATCCAGTCTTCCATGGAAGAACAAAGCATATTGAAGTTCGGCATCATTTTATTCGCGAACTTGTGGTCAAAAAAGGGTTAAAGCTGGAGTACTGCAGCATGGAGGAACAAGTTGCTGATATTTTCACAAAGGCACTCTCAAGAGAAAAGTTTTTCAAATTACTTAGAATGCTCGGTGTTGAAGGCATTTGAATTAAGGGGGAGTGTTAGAATATTAAATTAATTCAAATGTTATGCTATGTCATCAAACTATCTTTAAAATAGTCTTTGCTTGAAGAAGTCTCTGTAACGTGTCTGTGTTAGTTCTATAAGCTAGCTGTGTATGGGACACTTGCCCATTGAGTAACTCTGTTAGTTCTACAGAGTAGTGGACACCTGTCACTTTAGTGTTAGCTACCTTTATCTATTTAAGTGGTCCATGTAAGTGATATGGTATGATGAATGAAAAAGGCTTTCCATTTCTATTCGTTACTGTGCATAACTCTCCACTTTCAGTTTGCTTTATGTGTGTGTGCAACAGTCTATTCACATTTACTCTGCCAACATCCAACAAGATCTCCATGCCTTGGCGAAAGTGGACTGAAAATTATCCAACTCAGTTGAAGGTTCGATTCTGATCAACCTTGATGTTTACTGTGGACATTATCACGACCCTCGAGTATTTCTGGCCTCTGCAGCTTCCCTTTGCTTCTTATTGCTGGTTGCTTCTCTTTGCTTGTTTTTGCTGGTTGTAGCCATCCCTGTTTTAGGTGAAGCAGCAGAACTGGGGCCCTTTTTGGTGAAGAAGGGAACACCTGAGATCAAATTCAATTTCTACACATGGATCAAAGGCAAAAGTTTCCAGGCCTAGTTGTCTTTCCGGTCAGCAATTCTTCCTCGTCTGCCGGGTGGGTGTCGCAGTGTTTCTAGGTTGTGTCAGTTTTCTTCTAGCAGCTATGCTTTGGTTTGGCTGCTTTCATGCTCTTTGAAGTGCAGCATTGCAGTGTGCTCCTTAGCCTTTTACTGTTGTGGAGAGCCTTGGTTTATTGTCTTCACGTGCCACGTTTGGTGCTTCTTAATGAGCTACTACTGCTGGTTTGCTCTGTTTTCTGCTGCTATGCCTTGGAGAAGTGCAGCATTCTTGTTCTTCATGTGCCCCGTTTGGTGCTCCTAAATGAGCTATTGCTGCTGGTTTGCTATGTTTTCTGCTGCTATGCCTTGGTGAAGGTTGGTGAAGTGCAGCATTGCCTTTCTCCTCATTTGGATGAAGTGCAGCAAAGAGCTGCTGCTGCTGTCTGGAATTTTTCTTTTTCAGAGCTTCAAGGAGTTTTTCAAAAATCTGTTTCTTCTTCTTTCGTTTTCTGGTTTTAGCCCTCCCTGTTTTGAGGCAGGCCTTTTTGTTTTGTTTTCCTATGGATGTATTTTTTCTTCTCTTTGTCCTGGGGCTTTGCCCTTTTCTTTCTTTCAATAAAAATTTACCATTTAGCAAAAAAGACATTATCACGACCCTCGCAATCCAACCATGCTCGCAGGTCCGATTCGGGTCATGGTTCCCCCAAACAAGATTCTTTAGAACTATTTTACTAGGATTGGTCGAGTTATGGTTGAGTTTGAGGTAGAGTCTGATCCGGCCCATGCCGAATACTCTTAGCGGAATAAAAACAGAGCCGATTCATCTTTGGGTTCATGCTAGGTCTCATGACCTGAGCGAAATTTTTTTAAAGGGGGAGCAGGCCATTCTGGGACCAGGTTAGATTCAGACGGTATATACCTGATTGGGACATTAATCTGCATAGAAAAACTTCCCCTCATCGGCATCATTGCTAGTGTGTGTTGGAAATGTCCTAACCATCTCAAACGAGTTTCTTTTATTTTATCACCTAATGATGCCTCCGTTAAATGCACCCAAAAGTGTCATTTCTGATTGTACCACACATGAAAGAGGAAGAAATTCACTTCCTTTTACCGTACATCCGACATAACATTCTCATGTCCGATTCATTCATTTTGTGCATATGCTGCTTCGTGCTTGCCTAATATTCTACTCTATATGTCATAATAAGTCTAAAAGAGAAAATATTGGGCATTCGGTAACTCAAGAAAAACATGAAGAAAATATCAAAAGGCTCACTTTTTTTTTTCTACATCTCCCCTGCAGAAAACTTTCAATAATATATATAAAAATATTTCAAAATAATGATTAAAAAGTCTTAAAGTAAAGTAAAGACTTTACTTCACTAAATCTATCATGATGTATTTGATTACATATATGGTAAAGTAAAGGCAAATGCCTCATGACGGTAAAAGATGGGAAAAAGTATATGGTGAATTAAAGGCGAGGGGGGGGGGGGGGGGGTGTGGTTGATTAAGTACTCTTTTTGCTTGACTTTACTATATCACATTTTACCGTAAATAAAAAGTGACATGTTATAGAGTGACTTGTTTACTTGTGTGGTAAAGTAAAATAAAGATTGATGTCAGATCATTGTAAAATGTGAGGTAAAATAAGGTGAGATAAAATATGTGTTGAAGTAAAGAGGGACAGAGAATTGTAAAGTAGGTATTTTTTGAATAGAATTTACTTTACTACCGTTTCCCAGGATTTTGTGTGATGAAAGAAAAGTAGCTTGTGGTAAAGAAGAAAAATCGAAGTTGAACTTGACTTTGCCACACTACTTTCTTATTCGGGTAAAGTGAATTACATATAAACTAAAGTATTTAATAAGAATTTATTCTAATGATGAACTTTACTTTAATCGTTGCACCTTCCAAAAACTCAATTTAAAATATGCAATGTTTCTCAGTAATTGCCAGACAACAAAAATATTATAATATATTAATATTACACTATTCTATTATATACTATTTTATTCTTGTAACAACCAACTTTGCGAATATTTTACTCAGTAAGCATCCAAACGGGCCCTAAGATATCATCATTAAAGATAATTCTAAACTACAAGGAAAAAAACCCCTATGACTTCGTCTTCCAGGGTCGGCCCCACCTCGGTGTTTGCGGTCATGAAACTCTTATAGTAAGGACTCAAAGCTCTGCTCGGGAAAAGTGCTTCTTCTTTGTCAGGCCTCATAAGCTAGTCAATCACCTCGCTCAGACCTGCTTGGGTGCGTGTACAGTGATCCCTGTCAATGTGGCTCAAATACCAAGGCCCAACACCCTTGCTATCTCCATCGTCCAGATGGACCTTGCACCATATATGGGGTCCTTCTTGATCATCCTCAAGCGTGTTTAGGTGTGTATATTGGGCCGGACCAACCAGCATGAAAAAACTCGGGTCCTGGTCCTGCATGAAACATTGACCGCGTTGACCAGGCCGGCCTGGCCTGGCACGAAACAAAAGGATGGGTCATGCTTGGCTAGGGAGCCCAGGGCTGATGAATGGCCCGATACGACATTTATATACAAAAGGCTGATTTCTTTCGTATATATAAAATCTCAATTTATAATTAAAGTTTTATTTTTCATTTGCAAATTAGCATCAATATTTGTGCAATTACTCTAATAATTTCAACTTTATCTCAACTCGAGAACCCTAAAAGTCCGTAAAATCTCTTTTAATTTATATAACAAATTTAAAAAATTAGAGGAGGAATGTGGGTCGGCCCGTGGGTGGTAGGGCCTAGCACGGCATAACCTAAGCCGTGCCGTGTCCGTGCGGGCACGACCCGTTAGTTTTCACGACTTGACACTCCACTGCTCTGCCAGCCTGAAATCGGGTTATGCAGGCATGGCACGGCCCAGTTAACACCTTTACTCGTGTCTTGACAGTCTGAGAACGCCCCTTGCGAATTTCATATTTTTCTTCTTCCTCATTGCTTAGTGTTTTTTTGGGTGTGTGTCCTAAGCGAAGGACAGAACTTATCGCTGAGTAGCACTTCACTCTTGAAAAGGTCGAATCTATAGGGAACGAGCTAGAGGTTTCAGCTATAGAGAACTTCTTTTGGTCGAGAGTGACCAACTCTTTTCAATTGATGGAATTAAATCTATACTTAGGACTGATTAAAGCTGCTGAGAACTGAATAAAACTGTTATACTAAAGAGATAGTTCAACCTTGGGTTCAATTCACCTGGATGTACATGGATTCATCTTCCTTTTCATTACACAGGTAAGATTTGGACCAATCCACTTCTACCTGGAAGATTTCTTCATGAAAATCAAATAGCAATCTAATTTAATAATTACCAAAGAGATTCTTAGACATTCAATTCAGTAATCTGGGAGTCATCGACCTAAGCACTATTTGTATCATCATAGATGAACACAATTAGTGAAAAGCTTAACATCTCAATTACGATTTCTGAAAATGGAAAATCAATGGAAACTATCATTCATCATCAAAGCACTGATCCAGGAAAATGACCCATGTAAATCCTAGTGTGAATTTCCCCTAGGTTAAACCATCAATAAAACTACTTTCCATTAATGGAGAAGCCATCAAAGAGATTCTATGAACACAAAAGAGCAAAAAGAACATAATTAAAAGAATACCTCTATTAAAACTTGAAATAATTTGAAAGATTCAATCTCAATCAAAGAATTCGCCAAAATTGAACAATAATATTCACTGAAATCTAACTATGCATTGATCTATGGAAGAAAGAGAGACAAAGGGGCTAGGAAGCTAAGAGAATTCCCAGATAACCTTAATTTTCGAGTTAGTGGGCTTTATATAGGTCCCCCACATATCTAATTACAAAAATACCCCAAAAAGCATAAATCTCTTCAAATCCGACAGTTCTATCGGTAGAACTTCCGGTTAGAGTAGTTCTACCGGTAGAAATTCCGGTTTAAACAGTGAAGGTCTGTTTCTCCAACTCTCTGCCAGAAATTTAGCCTTTTCTACCAGTAGACTTGCGGTTAGACTGATGAAGGTCAGTTTCTTCAGTTCTCTGCCTAGATTTTTGCCTTTTCTACCGGTAGACTTGCGGTTAGACTGGTGAAGGTCAGTTTCTTCAGCTCTCTGCCAGGATTTTTGCCTTTTCTACCGTTAGACTTGCGGTTAGGTCAGTTTCTTCAGCTCTCTGCCAGGTTTTTGGCCTTTTCTACCGGTAGAACTTCCGGTTAGAGTGGTGAAGTTAAATTTCCTTCTTTTTGTTGACCCGAACTTCAATTCCACTTGCTCATTCATTCTCTACTTGATCTATTCATCATCCACAAGCTTCATTCTTCACAAAATTCCTGCAAATGACCAAAAACCAATACCCGTGCAAAGATTATATGTAATCAAAGGAATTTAAACACGAATGATGGTAATAGGAAGGTAATTAAGTCCCTAATTGCATAACAATTGGGTACTTATCACACCTCCCAACTTGGACTTTGCTAGTCCCTAGCAAAGTAAGAAGAAGCTATCTACCCTGAATAGACAATCCTCCTCTAACCATGAAAATACATGATTTATGCCATATCGAAACAAATGTCTAAGATGCTACATTCAACCAAAAGCTTGAACATCAAATTATCAATATCTACATCTCACTAGATCCAAACACGGAATCAAGATGCACAGATGGAATGAGTTAACCATCACACATAATCAATTCCAAAACTCACAAAAAATGTTTCACTCAAATTGAATGTCACACATTCCAGCAAACATATCCCATGAAAACTAATCTCACCATGTTATTCTAACATCACACACATACAGAACAAAACTAAAGTAGCATATAATTCAAACATGCATGCTGATTAAAGTAATGACACAAAAAGATCAAATAAGGATTTTAGGCTTGAATTGAAAAGGTGAACAATGAAAAGTTTGACAAAATGGGGCACGACCTAACATGGCTTGGGTCAACTACCCCTAAGCCGTGCCCAACAACATATGACTTGACAAAATGAAACAACTCATTCGCTAACTAGATCCTCCATCTCATCATCTCCTTCATCATCATCTTCATCTTCATATTCTCCCTCAGTCTCTTCTTCTGCAGCATCATCACCATCACCCTTTGGCTGGCTCGGACCTGCCTCTACTTCCCTATGAGGTGACACATACGGCTTAGCTCCCTGCGACTCAGCAAATTTCATCAAATAATCTTGTCGGGATCTCTGCCTCCTCAGTTCTTGTTTGATCTCTTTCTGTCCTTCAATGCAATCATCCACCTTGCAACTAATCCATTTCAATAATTCCTTCATGTATGTCTGAAATGAGGAACCTTTCACTTGTTTTGGAAAAGAAGTAGGTTGAATTGCTGTTGGAGGATCTCTTTTCTGAGATCGGGCCTTTGCCATTGTTTTGACAGTAATTGCTCCTCTCTTGCTAGGCAGAAGCCAATCATCGGGGCCCCTCACAACTTTCTGATCCAAACATAGTTTAATGATTAGACAAGGGTAAGGGAGTGCTGCCTTAGCTGAGGATTCTTCCGGGTACCTCCTCATCTGATTATAGATGAATTGTGCCACATTCATCCCCTCACTCGGACTCCAAATCACCCATAACAACTCCAACTCTTTCTTCCCCAACATTTTCTCGTCACCTCGAGGATAAATGTTATAATGCATTATCTTATTCAGCATACCTGCCTCTCCATTCAAATTTCCAATTGGTGTTGTCCCTTCCACCACAGCATCCTCTCTCAAAACCAACTGAGCATAGGGAATTTCAAAGGGAGCATTTTGAGGCCTAGGGTAGGTAATTCTCTCCCTATCCACTGGAGTATACCCTAAGGCCGTGGCAATGATATAAGGGTCAGCTCTAATCTTTGTTCCATTCACCATAGCAGCAATTTGTTCACCACCCACTATAATAAGATTCATAGTTTTATAAAATTGACGCACAAAGTTGGGGACATACCCAGCGAATGCAGTATCCATATACTCAAGCTTGCTGTCAATAACCGTTCCAAAGCATTCTCCACTTCCCAGCTTCCCCACATCGACTCGGCGCTCAATCACAAATGCCTTCTTATCCACCTTTTTCTCCCATTTCACCTGACCAGGACTTTTCTGTGGAGAAGGGGGTGAAGGCTCCCTCAACCTCTTTTCAGCCCTTCGATCACCTCCCTTTGAAGTCCCACCCTTGGACTTTCCACCCTTTGCAACTACGCCTTTTCTTGGCGTGCACCCACATTTGCATTCTTGGTTATTGGCATGGTTTAGGGTTGGATGTAGGATGTATGAAATGGGTTAGGGCAGGTATGGAAGTGGGTAGGAAATTTTGTGGAAGGATAGGGATTTTCGGAATGTAGGGTTTTGGGGTAATTGAGGATCTTTGATGGAGCTAGGTTTTTGTGAAATGGAATAATGGGCAAGGTAGGATGTGGAATGAAAAAAGGAATTGTGGAGGAAATTGGATTGGGTTTGAGGAAAGTATGGCTCAATGGGAAGAAATGAAGTTTTAGGCCAAGGTGGGTTTTCTTGGGATTTTTTTTTTGAAGGTTGAATCCGAAGTATGAGGGAGATATGGTGATGGGGAGAAGGTGTTTGGATGTTTTAGATGAAGATTGGGTGGTTTTAATGGAGGTTTAGAAGTTTGGTGCTAGGGTTTAAGGGAATATTGGTTTGAGAGAAGAGAAGGAAGAAGATGAAATGAAAACAAGACGAGAGAAAAAGTATAAGTAGGCTGCCTAGGTTCGCATTTTCTACCGGTAGAAATACCGGTTATACTTTTTCTACCGGTAGAACTACCGGTTATGATTCTTATACCGGTAGAACTTCCGGTTCTGACCTATTTATTGAAAATCCAACCCTCTGCCTCCAATTTCACTTTTTGAACCGATGTTTCTACTGGTACTGTCATTCATTCATTTGTCTCTACCGGTAGAACTTCCGGTTGGAACAACTTTTTCTAAAACATCACCTCTCTGCCTCATTTTTCACTCTTTAAACCGGTTTTTCTACCGGTACTGTCATTCATTTTTTTTTTATTTGAAAGAATGAATGAATGACTTGGCCATAATTCCAACATCTTCTTCCTCTGATTTTTCAAAACTTTCATTCAACGAGTAACTTGAGTCATGAGTCTCACTTATAGGCCAATGAAGTGACTCATTTACGAATTTCTCAAACTATGCAATGGAATACTAATAAAGAAGATGTCTCAATGAATCAGTCTTTATAAAATAAACCTTCATCTCAGTCACTCACAAACCCCACTACCAAAATATAGAAGATCATCTCCACTTTATAGCCATCCGTAGATTCATCATAACCAAACCCAATTTTTCATTACACAACCATTTTTACCTGCAGAAAATTCTCCAAAACCCCCCATTCCTCCTTACCTCCTTTACACCGATTCCCTAAGAGTTAGCACAAGAACAAGAGAATATAGAACATGGCTCAAACAAGGGTACAAGGGTGACTCTTTTCTGATTTCATAAACAACAAAATTGCCTTGTTTTAACAATTTGTGCCACCACTCCCAAAAGAGGCAAAATGAATGCAATTCAAGGCTACAAAAGTATGAGCTTGCAAGTGTGTGGAATCTACTCTATCACTCAAAGCACTCCAAAAAACAGGGGATATGGTACGAATTCAACCCAATGTGATGACTAACTCACGCAATCATTCAAAGACACATAGTAAACAAAGAAGGCATAAATCATGTATCTCACAAAAATTGTACCTCCAAATGAGAATTGTGAAGAAATGAATGCAAGGATTGAATTAACAAAATTCTAAATAGCGAAAAATTAACTATATGCATGAATGAAAAATTAACTATATGCATGAATGAATTGCATGCCTCTCCCCCCAACTTGAATGAAACATTGTCCTCAATGCTTAAAACAACTAAGAACAAAGGGAAAAGAGAGGAACGAAGTTACCAATCTACCAAGGCTGGTACGGTAGTACTAATAACCTGCTAAGTCTTAGACACCAACTATCTGTTAGAAACAAAGGCGGGGTAAGCACAGAGGGTGAAAGGAAAGGATTGAATCATTGGTCTTTTAAAGTCAGATTCCAAGACATCACACCAAAGAAAGATGTGATACGGAGTAGAATCATCCGCTATTTATTTTAAGATGCAATTAGGCCAATCATGCACACAAACAAGATATATACATTACACAAAAAACAAAATGCATGCAAGATGGCAACAAACACAATCAAGAAAAATTAAGAACTAGTGGCTTCCGGATAAACCGGATCCACTAACTCTTCCACAATTTCCTCTTTTGCAAAATTCTCCAAAAAATGGCTTAAGCCTTTGCCCATTAACTTTGAAAAATTTTCCATCATTTTGATTAAAAACATCAATAGCACCATGAGGATAGATTTTATGCACAAAATAAGGTCCAGTCCATCTTGAACGTAACTTACCTGGATGGAGATGAAGTTTTGAGTTATATAAAAGCACCTTTTGACCACCTCAAAGCCTTTTCTAACAATATGCTTATCATGAAAAGCCTTGACTTTGGACTTGTAGATGCTAGCATTCTCATAAGCCTCTCTCCTCATCTCCTCTAATTCAGTCATCTGAAATTTCCTAAGAACACCCGCCTTGGGTAAAGAGAAATTTAGAGTCTTAAGAGCCCAAAACGCCTTATGCTCGACCTCTACAGGAAGATGGCAGGTCTTGCCATAAACAAGCTTAAAAGGAGACATCCCTAAGACCGTCTTGTAGGCCGTGCGATAGGCCCATAAGGCATCAGTCAACCGAGTTGACCAATCCTTCCTATTAGGATTCATAGTCTTTTCTAAAATATGCTTGACCTCCCTATTGGCTAACTCAGCTTGCCCATTGGTTTGAGGATGGAAGGCAGTGGACACCTTATGAGTGATCCTATACTTGGCCATCAAGGCCGCGAAGGGAAGATTGCAGAAGTGAGTGCTTTGATCACTAATCATGGCCTTCGGCATCCCAAACCGAGACAAGATATTCTCCTTCATGAATTTGACCACAACCTTGTGGTCATTGGTCCTAGTGGCACTACTAGAAAAAGGACTTTTAGCAGCCGCCAAAAGCCGTCGCTAAAATCCCCCTGGCGGTTGCTAATACTCTTTAGCGACCGCCAATGAAGGGCCGCAACAAGTTCATCGCTAATAGTATTAGCGACCGCCAGCGACTACCGCAAAATTTTTTTTCAATTTTTTTTAAAGCTATTAACGACCGCCATTAGCGGTCGCTAATACGTCATTAGCGACCGCCATTATAGTATAATTTTTTTTTAATTTTTAATAGCCATATTTTAAAATTTTTTTTTTCCTTTTATAATTTTTTGCTAATTTTCCTGCTTTTTATACCTGTACATGAATCTATTATATCAAACTACGAAAAACAATTAAAAATACTAATACCAAAACAAATTATTATATATATTAATGATATTCAAAACTTTACAATAGTTCCAACAAATTAAATTCATTACAAAAGTTTTCACAAATTATATTAATTACAAAAATAAACAAATTGTCTGAGAAGGCTGCTGGGATCAATCCGATGCTCTCAAACCTGCAGAGAAAAGGGGAAATAAATATTAATAGTTAATTATAAAAATTGGCAATATATAGTAAAAATAAACAAAATGAAAAATTAAAATTAAAATTTTGAAAGTTAAACCTACGTTTCGACACTACGGTTAATCCGGGAGTCGGAATCCCGAGCCGTCAATTCCAGCAGGTCATGAATGCCTATGGACCCGTGCCCGTCCAGTTTCACAGGCACAGGAGCCCGTTTGCCCGTTTTGGACATTCCGAGGCCGATTTCCTAAGTTTGAAACCTACGTTTCGACACTACGGGCAATCCGGGAGTCGGAATCACGAACCGTCAGTTTTAACAGGTCATGAATGACTATGGGCCCGTACCTGTCCAATTTCACGGGCACCGGAGCCCGTTTTCCCGGTTTGGGCGCTTGGAGGCCAATTTACAAAGTTTTAACTTAACTTTTGAACTTAAACCTACATTTCGACAGTACGGACAATCCGGGAATTGGAATCCCGAGCCGTCAGTTCCAGCAGGTCATGAATGACTATGGGCCCGTGCCCGTCCAGTTTCACAGGCACCGTAGCCCGTTTGGCCGGTTTGGGGGTTTGAAGGCCCATTTACTAAGTTTTAACTTAACTTTTGAACTTAAACCTACATTTCGACAGTACAAGCAATCCGGGAGTCGGAACCCTGAACCGTCAGTTCCAGTAGATCATGAATGACTATGGACCTGTGCCTGTCAGTTTCATGGGCACCGGAGCCCGTTTGCCCGGTTTGAGCGCTCGGAAGCCAATGTACTTAGTTTTAGCTTAAACCTACGTTTCGACACTACGGGCAATCCGGGAGTCGGAATCCCCAGCCGTCAGTTCCAGTAGCTCATTAATGACTATGGGCCCATGCCCATCCAGTTTCACGAGCACCGGATCCCGTTTGGTCAGTTTGGGCGCTCAGAGGCCAATTTACTAAGTTTTAACTTAACTTTCGAACTTAAACCTACATTTCGGCATTACGGGCAATCCGGAAGTTGGAATCACGAGCCGTCAGTTCCAGAAGGTCATGAATGACTATGGGCCCGTGCCCATCCAGTTTCACAGGCACCGGAGCCCGTTTGCCCGGTTTGGGCATTCGGAGGGCAATTTACTAAGTTTTGACTTAACTTTTGAACTTAAACCTACATTTCGACAGTACGGGCAATCCGGGAGTCGGAATTTCGAGCCGTCAATTCCAGCAGGTCATGAATGACTATGGCCCCATGCCCATCCAGTTTCACTGGCACTGGAGCCCGTTTGCCCGGTTTGGGCGCTCGGAGGCCAATTTACTAAGTTTTAACTTAACTTTTAAACTTAAACCTACATTTCGAAAGTACAGGCAATCCGGGAGTCGGAATCCCGAGCCATCAGTTCTAGCAGGCCATGAATGACTATGGGCTCGTGCCCGTCCAGTTTCAAGGGCATCGGAGCCCGTTTACCCGGTTTGGGGGCTCGGAGGCCAATTTACTAAGTTTTAACTTTACTTTTGAACTTAAACCTACATTTCGACAGTACGGGCAATCCGGGAGTCGGCATCCCGAGCCGTCAGCTCCAATAGGTCATGAATGACTATGGATCCGTGCCCGTCCAGTTTCACGGGCACCGGAGACCTTTTGCCTGGTTTGGGCTCTCTGAGGCCGATTTACTAAGTTTTAACTTAACTTTTGAACTTAAAGCTACATTTCGAAAGTACGGGCAATCCGGGAGTCGGAATCCTGAGCCGTCAGTTCCAACAGGTCATTAATGACTATGGGCCTGTGCCCGTCCAGTTTCATGGGCACCGGAGCCCGTTTGCCCGGTTTGGGCGCTCGGAGGCCAATTTACTAAGTTTTAACTAAACTTTTGAACTTAAACCTACATTTCGACAGTACGGGCAATCCGGGAGTCGGAATCCCGAGCCGTCAGTTACAGCAGATCATGAAAGACTATGGCCCCATGCCCGTCCAGTTTCACCGGCACCGGAGACCGTTTGCCCGGTTTGGGCGCTCGGAGGCCAATTTACTAAGTTTTAACTTAAACCTACGTTTAGATACTACAGGCAATCTGGGAGTCGAAATCCCGAGCCGTCAGTTCTAGCAGCTCATTAATGACTATGGGCCCGGGCCCGTCCAGTTTCATGGGTACCGGAGCCCGTTTGCCCGGTTTGATCGCTCGGAGGCCAATTTACTAAGTTTTAACTTAACTTTTGAACTTAAACCTACATTTCGACATTATAGGCAATTCGGGAGTCGGAATCCTGAGCCGTCAGTTCCAGTAGGTCATGAATGACTATGGGCCCGTGTCCGTCCAGTGTCACGGGAACGGGAGCCCGTTTGCCCAGTTTGGGCGCTCGGAGGCCAATTTACTAAGTTTTAACTTAAACCTACGTTTGAGCTACTACGGGCAATCCGGGAGTCGGAATCCCGAGCCGTCAGTTCCAGCAGCTCATTAATGACTATGGGCCCGTGCCTATCCAGTTTCGCCGGCACCAGAGCCTGTTTGCCCAGTTTGGCCGCTCAGAGGCCAATTTACTAAGTTTTAACTTAACTTTTGAACTTAAACCTACATTTCGATATTACGGGCAAACGGAGAGTCGGAATCCCGAGCCGTCAGTTCCGGAAGTACTCTCTAAGTTTCTACATTTATATGTTTCCATCTTTTTAAGTTTCAAAACATCTATAAGTTTCTAAAACAACTTAGCCAATTTCTATACATGTTGAAATCTGGAATTAAAAAAATTTGGAATACTTGGTCAGGATCAGTCGAGGATGCTGGATCATGACTGCCCTCTCCAGCCGAGTCATGTCTCGCCCTGTGGCCGCTGCCAGCGTCAGGTGCCTGTGATTATTTATTATACAGCAAAAAACAATTAAAAAAACATAAATATTGACACATCAATGACATTATTGACAATTTAAACATACAAATTTTTTTCTTACTAACCTGAGTAGTGGGTGGCAGGTCTGATGTGAGCGGGCCGCGACTCTGTGATAGATGAGCCTCCAGCTCTGCTATATCGGATCTCCACTCGGCCCTCATCTCTGCCCTGACCCGCTCTTTGATCCTTGCCTCCATGGACTGCATCGATTGCTCGACCTCCTATCTATATGGAGGCGTCAGCCCTGGGAGGAGCTAGCATGCGGACCCACTGGATGCCACATCTCATCAAACTCCACATCAATGGGATTACCGGAATTCCACGTCCAGATTCCTCTGGCAGCGCCTCTCCCCCTGCTGGAAGATGGGCATGTGCTCATAGAAACTATTCAAATTAGAGATAATCAAATCGAATTGAAAAAAATTAATTTGCTAGAATTAAAATGTGTACCGATTTGTGAAGCTGATGGACTCGGCTGGGAGGACGATGGTCTACTCGGTGGGGCCATCTCACTAGGCTGGGAGGTCGATGGCCTACTCGGTGGGGCCATCTCACTAGGCTGGGCGACACCCTGTGCAAGAGTAGGGTCCCCAGATGGCCCACTAGCCTGGGGCTGACGCAGCAGCTCCTCAATCGTCCGTGGACGATCTCTCTTCTTTCGTCCTGACATATCTGTTCAAATGTTTGTAAAATAAATTAATTTAACGAGATAATTGATATTAACATTTAAAAAAGATTACACTGAAATTTAACATTGGTGAATTAGTTCCCAACCGTTTACTGGACGTGTAAGTCAACTGTATCTCCTTCAATGGTTTCCCGAACCCAATTAATATCTTCATCACGTTGAACAAGTGCATTCTGATCAAGAACTTGTTGGACGAATGCATCAATATCTGGCTCATCACATTCAATCTGATACACTCCCCTCCTTGACATTTTAACTGCAACCTGCCAGTTAGGATCTTTCGGATCCCTGACATAGTAAACTTGCTCCGCCATTGAGGACAGTACGTAGGGTTCGGCACTTATTCTATCATCCCGGTGTAACAAATTTTTAAAATTTACCAATGTAAACTGGTAATTATCTGTTTTCACCCCTCGGATGGGATCCACCCAGTCACACTTAAACAATAGAAATTTTAACCCATGGCGTATACAACTTCAACAATATCCTTGAACCGACCATAGTAGTAACCAGCATCGACAGACGGACAACCGAGCCCACTATTTTGCGTCGCTCGTTTCTCATCTATATCCTTGATGCGAAATCGAAAACCGTTGACGTCACAAGTTGTGTAACGTCAGGCCGTTCTGAAGGGACCATCAGCTAACTGATTCATTTCATCGGTCAAATTAAGATCGTTGGTTCTTCGTAAATTACACACCTACACAATGCATGTAATCACTGAATATCACTACATGAAAGTAATATGACAGGAGCAAGTTAAATTTGTCCTAATGATTCAATACGTACGTGATTCTTGAACCATTCGTGAAATAACCGATAATGGGACTGATGAATTTAAGGAGTTGTAGCATGAGGCATGTCCCGTTTGAGCTCATCGATATGTGTCCTGCGATGCATAACACGTGTTAATGACAACTACGATAATTTAGGCAAGAAATTGACAAGTTACAATTATGAATGAGTGATAACTTACTGAGTCAAAGCCACAACAGATGAGGTGTTGAACAACACCCATCGGTGAGCTTGAATCCACTCAATATTGTTGAGCTCAAATGGCGTGCCCTCCCCAACTGGACCATCATTAATCTGTGAGGGCCTGGTTAACTTTGTTTCAATATTATCATTGAGATATGTTTCAATATTATCATTGTGCACTCATCCATCAAATACCCCTTAGCTATGGATGCCTTTGGACGAGCTCTATTACGAACATACCTCTTCAATGTGTTCATGTACCTCTCAATCAGATACATCCATCTGAATTGGACGGGGCCGCCAAGCAGGGCTTCACTGGTTAAGTGTATGGTCAAGTGAACCATGACATCGAAAAATGCAGGTGGAAAGATTTTTTCTAGATGACACAATGTCACAGCAATCCTCACTTGCAGACCATTCAACTCATCAATTCGGTGAACTCTAGAACAGAGTTGTCTGAAGAAGTTGCTAACTTCAATCAACGGTGCTACAACATTCTTAGGCAAACAGTTCCGTATAGAGATAGGCAGCAACTGTTGAATAGGAATATGATTGTCATGACTCTTCAGACCCTGTAATGTTCTTTCTTTCATGTTCACACGCTTAGCGATATTTGAACAGTACCCGTCAGGAACCTTGACACTCTTCAGAACAGAGAGGAAGACATCTTTCTCATCTTTACTCATCGTGTACTGCGCAGGAGGCATGTACGCCTTGTTGGACTCTCTCATCTGCAAGTGCAACGGTTTTCTCAAGCCCATCTCTTCTAAGTCACGACGTGCATTGACACCATCCTTCGATTTCCCCTGAACACCGAGAATGGTCCACAATATATTATCACATACGTTCTTCTCGATGTGCATAACATCTAAGTTGTGCTTCAGTAAGTTATCTTTCCAGTATGGTAGATAGTAGAAAATACTTTTTTTCTTCCAATTATGACTTCGCCTTCTATTTGCACCGGTAATCGAAGGAAGCGGGAGGGCCAGTAAATCTTGAAAATCATACACGGTACGTACTTGCTCCTGCTCTAGCTGTGACAACAAATCAACTCCCGTCATTGTTCGAGGTGCTGGACCATATTCTCGAGTGCTGTCAAATGACACTCTGTCCCTCCTGAACCTGTGCAATGGAGGTAGAAAACATCTATGACTCGTGTATGCCCATTTTCTTCCGTGCTTCAACCAAGTTGACTTCTTCTCCTGATTGCAGCAAGGACATACAAACTCTCCCTTTGTGCTCCAACCCGACAAGTTAGCGTAAGCAGGGAAGTAGTTAATTGTCCACAATAATGCGGCGCGGAGTTTAAACATTTCATTGCCTTTGGCATCAAATGTCATCAGACCATCAGCCTAAAATTCCTTCAATTCATCAATCAAAGGTTGCATATATACATCAATCTTGTCCCCTGGTCCTCGTGGTCCATCTATAAGTGTGGATAGGATCAGAAAAGATTGCTTCATACACATCCATGGAGGGAGATTATAAGGCACCAAAACAACTGGCCACGTACTGTGATTTGCCCCAGTCATGGATAGGAATGGACTAAAACCATCTGCAGCCAAACCAAGCCGCACATTGAGACAATGCAAGGCAAAGTCTGGGTTCCTCCAATCGAAGTCTTTCCACGCTGGGGAATCAGCTGGATGGATTAACTTACCATCGTCCCTGCTATTCTCGGCATGCCATCTCATCAGTTTAGAAATCTTTGATGACATAAAAAGCCGCTTCAGCCTGGGCTTAAGTGGGAAATATCTCACTTGCTTTGATGCCACATGTTTGCCACGATTGATAACACTTGTAGAACTATTCTGACGATTGTGACCAACCCCGTCCTCTTTCCATCTCGATGACTGACAGACAATGCACGTATCAAGATGGGCATTCTCATTCCTAAACAACATACAATTGTTTGGACATGCATCAAAAGTCTCATACGTGAAGCCTAAATTTTCAGTTAACTTGGGGGCCTGATAGTAGGACTCAGCAAGTTTTGCACCGGACAGGAGCGCTCGATGCAACAACTGGAGGAGCATATCAAAGGACGTGTCAGACCACTGATTCAATGCCTTCAAATGCAACAACTCAACAATAAAGGACAATTTACCGAAGTCCTTGCATTCGGGATACAATTCTGTCTGTGCATCATCTAGAATTTCAAAATATCTCATGGCTTCTTCATCGGCACCAGAGCGAGGATTACTCCCACCCGCGCCGTCAGTCTCACAGCTTGTGTGCTCGGGTGCCAACCCGCATGCAATATCATTTAGCATCGCGATCATCGGATCAGTCTCTGACATATCATCCACCTCAATTTCATCTCTAGCCCGTTTGCGACATGAAACATACTCTTCTCCATGTCTTATCCAATTCTTGTACTGCTTCAAGTATCCGTTCAGAATCAGATGCTCTCGGACAAGCTCTCTTCTGTAATAATACCGATTCACACATTTTCTACATGGACAAATGATGAACTCATTGTCAAACCCATTGGTAAATTCTATGAACTGGTTAATCCCCTCCATGTATTCCCTGGACATCCTATTCGGTAAATCAATCCAGCTCTTATCCATCTCAGTAACTATTTCTGTGGAAATCTAAAATGAGCAAGTACAATTAGCCCAAGGTACCGTGCATCATGCAAATCACCTATCCATAAACTGCAAACTCCTTACTACAGGGTGGTTGGTCCTATCCCATTCGAGAATGCACGATCCAACTTGCACTCAACAACTCGAATGCTTCGTCCCCTAATCAGACAAAATTTCGGCAGCATGTCCGCGTGGTTCTCCAAGTACACGACACAGATACAACATCAGTCGTACCTATGTATGTACCCAGAGAACAACGGGACATCAACCGAAACTCTATCTAACATCGGACTTGCATGAGCCATTGAGTATAACATGGATAATTGCATTCCCAAACTGTCCGAACTGGACAATTCAAGAATCACATACGACAAAGTTCGAATATACATCACAAGAACGACGAATCTAGTCAAAGACCCAATCCGTCGCGTCAAGGATTACCGAACAGATGTCGTACACAATTCTCAAACGGGTCTAAGTTTCACTAATACATGCAAATGAATAAAAGTTTAACATCATGCCATATCAAACCAAATTAATCGATACCATCAAAACCAGATACATCCAGTTTAAAACAAATCTAAAGAAAAAAAAATTCCATCTAGCTCATACATTCAATTGACATCAGGCTGGGCCTCATGGTCGGGTCTTATACAATGCAATCATTCTGTATGTTTAGGTTGTCTATTTCAACCTAAGTAATAAAATGGATCAGGTTCATGTTGAACATATATATATATATATATATATGAGAGATGCTCCTACGAGAGATATCTCTCACCTTATATGAGAGATAAGTGTGGGGCCCTCACATTTAAGTTGCTGGCATTAGATATGTATGTGATAGCCCCTACCCAATCTCTATTTAAGGTGAGAGATATCTCTTATAGGAGCATCTCCATATATATGAGTTTCAGAAAATGGAGCAACACTAGTTTTAAAAGTGGAAGCAAGCTGTATGGACTTTTTAAGTCAGGGTGAGCCCGGACTCCAGGTATTGTGGGTCCCATATTAGTGTAAATTTAGGCAAAGTTCAGGTGCACCATGGACCTAACCAAACCCCACACCAGCTTCATCCCAAACCAAATAAGTGAAGACACACATGTGATGCTGGTGCCTTGTACATAGTTTCCTTTGACAAGTCCTTACTTCTTGCAGGAGTCAATTCATATTCTGACTCATCGTATCATCTTCTCAAGTCAAACCCCACGTGCCGATCAAGTCAAAGACACACAAAGCACAATTCAAGTTGCATTTGACTGTTTCTGTTTGCAAATGATGAATCTTACCCAGGTTAGGAAAAAGTAGCAATACAAAACAAAACATTATTTTGTATTAGATGAAAGGGAAGCTTTTGAATCCAATGAAGTTTCAAAAGGGGTCATGAGGGCCATAGATCTTTCACCGACCAAGTCATTTTACTAATCGTGAAAAATTTATCACCAAACAATCCCACACCTTACCAAACAACTCAAGAAACATTTCATGATTCATGATTTAGGTACCAATTTATGCACTGACTAATCCAAAGATCCATTTGGATAGTAGATAATTTATGAGTCTATTATGTTCTCTTTTTAATGAATTAATGGTGACATTATAAATGATATACAACACAATTGATCAATTTGATTTCCAAACTCATGAGATTTTCTTCTCTTCATAATACAAGAATGCAGCGGCTTTAATTTACTACAATGGATTGGATATGCCAACCTAAACCTAACCAAAAAAGTTCAAGTGGGCCAACACAAATCTTGAATTGCAAGGATGGGTTGGGGTGGTCACTATGCCATTTACGGATTTTGGGTCAGGTTGCTGTGTCAAACATGAACCCAGCTTTGAAGTTAGGATGAGGATTAACCTAAATCCTAAATGAACAAGTTGGATCCAACTTGGGATGGTGAGTCAAATGGGGGATTTCTTTCCTTTGGGTTTGAAAGCTTTCTTGTAGTAATCTTGTTTCTGTGAAGATTAGACAACTATTTTGCGAGTGTAGGCCATTATGAACAACAATTCATGCTGATGAAGGAAACGTAAAGCCCACATTCTTTTTACTTGAGGTTATTTTTTTTTATCTTGCAGTAAAGATGAATTTAGTCTCACCACACATTTTATTATTACTGGAGTGAGTGGGTCCTTAGTATAGGCAAACAGAAAGAAACCTAATATATGAGTTAGGCAGGACATCCCTTCTACCTGTCTGCATATTCTATCTACAATGCACATGAATCATGTTCTGTGGGGACTCAATCACAGATCAACACTGTTGAACTAATTCAATATTAATTTATACTGGTTGGAATTGATAGAAACATGAAAAGCAGTGCCAGAGACATTGTTTATTCCCACAAGAAGGTAGCTTTTGATTGGAAATGGCTCAGGCAGTTATCCAAATTTACATGCAGTGCATGTAACTAATGGAATTTATTAATGGTACTTAGGGTGCATTATTAGAATTTGGAATATATTAATAGTTTATTAAGGTTTTGATTAGAAAACAAACAAAGGAAGAAGAGTGGACGATCTTATCAAAGGCATTTGGAGGATAGTCCATGTCAATGTAAACAAGTCTTATAGAAGTTAATTTGGATTGAGAGATTGTGGTTGAAGCTTGAATTTTATGATTCCAAGATAAAGAAAATGATATCTTAGATCTACTTTAGCATTTGGCTTGACTTCCACATGCTCTCTTCTCTTCCACAAATAAAATGGCAAATGCAATTAATAGAGGTGGCAACACCCAAAGGAGGCCTCTCCCATAAGATTCAATGAAGAGATTTAGCACACCAGCTCCTTTTAAAAAAGACTGCCTAAGATCGATTGAGATCTTCTAACGCCACATCCAAAAACTCCTCTACAACACATCCATTCCGACACCGACCAAACAATGGATTGAACAACGTCCTCCAAAGAGCTGCTTTTGTTTCTAAACACTCAGTTATTCCTTTCCTACCAAAATTTCCAAAGGATAGCATACAAAACCGACTTCCATAAAATTTTATCTCTAACATAGTACTACCCAACTGCCATTGATGAAAATGATCGGCAACTCTACAAGGCATTACACATTGCATAGAAAACATACCGGAGAAAAATTACAATGGGTCATCAACTGATATACCGTTTCCTTATCCTTCAAACACATAAGGTAACCATTAACTATAATGTGCTTGTTTCTTCTCAACCCGTCTACAACATGAATTTTACGCCACCTCGCAGCCCAACAGAAGGCCAAAACTCTTGGCAGAATTTAAGGAAAGCCCAAAAACTCTCCCAACCATGCATATACTATTTGAAGACACATTTAGAACATTATAGAAAGACATAACTGAATTTTTTTCTTACACATCAGAAAGAAACCTAATATATGAGTTAGGCAGGACATCCCTTCTACCTGTCTGCATATTCTATCTACAATGCACATGAATCATGTTCTGTGGGGACTCAATCACTGACCAGCACTGTTGAGCTAATTCAATATTAATTTATACTAAAGCTTTTCCTTGTACTCGTTTGAGTGAATCCGGATCTCTACTCAGTCTCTTGAATTAGAGACTTCCTGATGGCTCGTTTATGTTTTGGGTAAAACTGTAAAAAGGGGTCTAAGAAACACTCATAGTTGAGTTGAGTGGTGTTGGCAATTGATTTCAGATAAATGACCAGGTGTCACTCCTGAGTCCTGACCAGTCGTCCTACATAGCCCCAAAAAAGAGCGTTTTAAAGGGAAGAGAAATACGGAGCCAAAAACAAAAACTGCTGCAGGTTGGAGCAGCCAGCACAGCCAATTCAGACAACAATCATTCTTGCCAAATATTGTCAAGATATATAAGACTTATTGCCAAAATATGTAACACAATAAGTTCGAACCAAAAAAAAATCCATAAATGGGAATTGTATAGAAGAAAATGACAAATGTGAAATGTATAGAAGAAAATTGGAGAAATACATAAATCAAATGAAAATAAAAAAAAATACATACCAGCAGCTGTAGCAAGAGATTGATTGCTGGCAGCTCCGGCGGTGGCGGCTCCGGCGCAGAGAGGGGGAGAGAGAGAACCGGTGGTGCAGAGTAGAGAGGGAGAGAGAGAGAAATAGAAAGGGAGAAAGGAACGGTGCAGAGCAGTGGGAGAGAGAGAACGGTGCATAGCGAGAGAGGGAGAGAGAGAGAGAGAGAGAGAGAGAGAGAGAGAGAGAGAGAATTAGAGAAAGAGAAAGGGAGAGGGAGGGCTCCGACGGCTGCTTGGCCGGTGCGACGGGAGGGCAGAGCAAGGAAGGGCAGAGCACGGGAGAGGGAGGGAGGGAGAGAGAGAGAAATAGAGAGAGAGAAAGGGAGAGGGAGAGCGAGAGGGAGAGGGAGAGGGAGAACTCCGGCGCAGGAGGTCTCCGGCGGTGGCGTGGCCGGTGCGGCGCGAGGGCAGAGCGAGGGCAGAGCGCGAGAGTGAAAAGTGAATAGCGAAGGAAAGTGAAAATGAAGGGAAGCCGGGGGAATTAAGTAGTGGGCTTTAGCGATCGCTTCTGCGACCACCATTGGCCGTCGCTAATACTACTTTTAGCGACCGCCACAGGCGGTCGCCCGCGTTTTTAAACCACGAAAAGTCAATCCTCTAGTAGTGTGGGAATAGCCTCTACCCACTTGGACACATAATCGACAGCCAGAAGAATGTAGAGGAACCCATGAGAACTACGGAAAGGACCCATAAAATGTATACCCCAACAATCAAAGTTCTCTATGATAAGCATGGGTTGAAGGAACATGGCATTCCTCTTGGAAATAGCACCTAACCGCTGACATTGAGGACAAGATCGACTAAACTCATGGGCATCTCTAAAGAGTGTGGGCCAGAAGAAGCCACACTGCAAGATCTTTGCAGTGGTCTTCCTAGATGAGAAGTGACCCCTACATGCCTTAGTGTGGCAGAAAGACAAGATACTCTATTGCTCCGACCACGGGACACACCTCCCAATAATCTGATCATCACAATACTTGTAAAGATAAGGATCATCGAAGGCATACTTCCTCACCTCAACTAAGAACCTCCTTCTCGCTTGAGAAGTCCAGTCACTAGGAAGCTGCCCTGTCACAAGATAATTGACGATATCCGCGTACCACGGACATGTTGACACTGAATACAACTGCTCATCAGGAAAAGAATCAAGGACAGGAAGATGGGATGACTTATCCTCAAACTCAAGTAGCGAAAGGTGATCCGCGACGACATTCTCAACCCCCTTCTTATCCTTGATAGTGATATCAAACTCTTGAAGCAACAGAACCCACCTAATGAGACGCGCCTTCGCGTCTTGCTTGCTCATTAGATACTTGAGCGCTGCATGGTCAGTAAAAACAACAATAGGTGAACCTATGAGATAGGATCTAAACTTATCAAGTGCGAAGAATACTGCAAGCAACTCTTTCTCCGTGGTGGTGTAATTAAGCTGAGCATCATTCAAAGTCTTGCTTGCATAAGCAATAGCATAAGGGACTTTACCCCTTCTCTGACCCAAAACGGCACCAATGGCATAGTCACTGGCGTCGCAAATCAACTCGAAAGGAAGACTCCAATCCGGGGCTTGCATAATAGGTGGAGAAGTGAGGCATGCCTTCAAAGCGCTGAAGGCCTTCTCGTAAGCCTCGGTCCAGACAAATGGTGCATCCTTGGCTAGAAGACTGCACAAAGGGCGTGCAATAGCGCTGAAAGCATGAATGAAGCGCCTATAGAAACCACAGTGACCTAAGAAGGATCGAATATCCTTGACACACTTGGGAGAAGGTAATTGGGAGATCAATTCCACCTTTGCCTTATCGACCTTGATACCTTTAGGAGACACTATATGGCGTAAGACAATCCCTTGTGTCACCATGAAGTGACACTTCTCCCAATTTAGCACCAACTTCTTCTCTTCACATCTCTCTAGCACCTTTTCTAAATTCTCTAGACACCCCGCAAAGCTATCTCCAAACACAGAAAAATCATCCATGAACACCTCTAAGAAGTCCCCGACCATGTCATCAAAGATACCCATCATGCACCTCTGAAAGGTGCCAGGGGAATTGCATAACCCAAAAGGCATGCGCCTGTAAGCGAAGGTCCCAAAGGGACAACTGAACACGGTCTTCTCCTGATCCTCCAAAGAAATCTCAATCTGATTATATCCTGAATACCCATCCAGGAAGCAATAGAAAGTATGACTCGCCACTCTCTCAAGGACCTGATCGATGAAAGGAAGAGGGAAGTGGTCCTTCTTCGAACTGGCATTAAGCTTTCGGTAGTCAATACAGACTCTCCACCCAGTGGCAACTCTAGAAGGAATCAACTCTCCTTCCTCATTAGCCACAACGGTCACCCCTGCCTTCTTAGGCACTACCTGAATAGGACTCACCCACTTAGTATCAGGTACAGGATAGATAATCCCAGCATCTAGCAACTTCAGAACCGCCTTCATAACCACATCTTTTAGAACAGGGTTTAATCTACGCTGGGGTTGGCGGGAAGGCTTGACATCGTCCTCCGAATGAATCCTATGGGTGCAAATTAAGGGACTAATCCCGTGTATATCAGCTAAAGTCCACCCAATTTCTCTCTTGTGCCTACCTGAGACCTCTAACAGCTGGGTCTCTTGGTGTTCCTCAAGGGAAGAGGAAATCACCACAGGATATGACTCATCAACTCCAAGAAAAGCGTATTTTACCGAAGAAGGCAAAGGCTTCAACTCAAGCGTAGGGGCCTCCTCACTACTAGGCATTCACTTAGCCTTCGACTTCGGAAGCTCCTCAAACTTCGGTGCCCAAAACGCAGTACCCTTCACCTCCTCAACATCATCCAATAGAGAATAAAGATACTCTACCTCAAGGGATTTAAGAAACTCCCTTTCCTCATGGGTCAAGAATGCCTCTAATGGATCTGAGCACAAGTGTGAGTCCACATGTTTCTGAACCAGGCTCTCTATCAAACTCACCTCATGTATCTCCTCATCATCTCCCAATTGGGAGGCGACATTGTAGATGTTCAAATCAAGGGTCATGTTTCCAAAAGTGATAGACATATTCCCATTCATAACCTTGATGACTGAATCTATGGTGGCTAGGAAAGGACGACCTAGAATGATAGGGGCTTGATCACTTACCCCTAGATTTGGACAGTGTCCAACACGATGAAATCTGCAGGATACACGAAACTCCCTATCTGAACCAACACATCCTTCAGAATCCCATTAGGAACTCTAACACTTCTATCTGCTAGCTATAGTGTAACCAAGGTGGGCTGAAGTTCCTCCAACCCGAGTTGGAGGTAGACCAAATAAGGTAGAAGATTGACACTCGCCCCTAGATCACACAAAGCTCTCTCTATCTTCTTTCCCCTATCTCTACTGAAATGCACGGACAACCACGATCCTTAAACTTTCGAGGAAGAGAACCAGAGATGGTGGTGCTGACATTGGCTGCTAGGAGAACCTTATTTTGATGCAAGAACTTGCGCTTGTAGGTGTACAAGTCCTTAAGATACTTCGCATAGACAAGAATGTGTTGGATAGCATCGAAGAGAGGAATGTTGAGCTTAACTTGAGAGAAAAGCTCCCTAAGAGACTCTGCAAGATCTGGCTTGGACTTCCCTCTCAACCTCTGAGGGAAAGGAGCTGGGGGTTGGCAAGCTTGGATTCTTGGATCTTGAATAGTAGAAGTGGAAGACTCATCCTTTTTAGGTTCATTGGACTCATTCGACCTCTTTGAAGACTTATCCTTAGACTCAGAATTCTTAGGCTCCTCCACTTCAGGGGCAGCAGGAGGTGCCATGGAAGTAGAAACATCAGGTTTAGACGGCTTGGGAGGGATGGTTTTATCAATGATCTTACCACTCCTCAGAATGGTGACAGCCTTAAGATGCTCCACTTGAGCATCCGACCCACCAGAATCGACCACAAAGTGCTGGCCTTGAACATTGGGAATAGCTTGGGTAGGCAATGTACCCCTAGTAGTTTGACTAGCACTCACCGCATTGGTAAGTGTAGTTAATTGAGATTTGATGTTCTCATGGGTCCTATTGTTCTGCTCATTGATGGAAGTTTGACTACTCAAAAAGGCTTGAAAGGTATCCTCTAGACTTCTCTTATGGGAAGGTTGATATGGAGCATGACCCTGTGGGGGTCCTTGTTGTTGAAACTGCTGATAAGACTGGGGTGGAAACTGCTGCTGAGATGGGAATCTCTGCTGCTGATACTATGGGGCAGACTGGAAGAATTGCCCCTGACTCTAATTAGACTGAGGAAATTGCCCTTGATTCTGATAGGGCTGAGACTGAAAACCTGAAGAATTCTGATTGTGAGCTTGGGGAGGGTTGTCCCTCCACCGGAAATTAGGATGATCATTGAACCTAGGATTGAAATTCTGATACTGGTGAGACTGGAAAGAAGACTTCTGTTGCGGATTTACAGCATTGACATCAGATGGAGGGTTACCATGGAGTAACTCCTTAACGAACGGAATGGTAGGACAATTGTCCGTACCATGATCATGTTGCGAACAAATTGCACACAATTGATCCACTTAAGCAACTGGTGCAGGAGTAATCTCACTGACTCTCTTGAGCTCTAGACCTTCTATCTGACGAGTAAGCTGAGCTATCCTAGAACTCAAATCCTCCTTCTCACTCAGAGTAAACTTTTCTGCGTTGGGAACAATAGGAAACACATTTGGAGTAGATCTATCATTGGGATTGGTGGTGTCCCAAACCTGATACTGCTCTGCTAAACTCTCTAAATATGCATAAGCCTCATGAGGTTCCTTGGCACGGAAAGTACCATTGCACATCATATCAATGAACTGCTTGTTTGTCGAACTCAATCCCTCATAAAATATTGTAACCAACTCAGGAATAGTAAAACCATGATGAGGAACCAAGTTTAAAGTCTCATGAAACCAATCCCAATATTGATGAAAAGACTCTCCCCCTTTTTCAGCAAAACTCTGAATATTTTCTTTAAAGCAATTGTTTTCTGATGAGAAAAGTACTTTTTATAAAACTCCCTTTGCAATTGATCCCATGTGGTGATTCGTACAGATCGCAGATTGTTCAACCAATTTTTGGCATTCCCCTTCAAAGAGAAAGGAAACAGCCTAAGTTTGGCTGACTCTCTTTGAGCTGCAGGACACATGGTTTCAATTATGGCATTGAACTCTTTAACATGCAAATATGGCATTTCTGAGGGCATTCCATGAAAATTTGGGATATGAGTCAAAATATTCGGTTTGACCTGATATGCATTAGCACCCTGGGCTTCATCAACAATACAAGATGGGGCATCAGTCCACCTAGGGGTCAAATAATCATCCATTGTCCTAGGTGGTACAGCTTGATTATGTTGATTATTGGGGTCATCATTATTCTGTCGATCCGCCATTGGTTCAAAAGTAGGATCGGGCAGGGGAAGATCAACAAAAATGTTGATCCCTGGCCAATCAAATATCGGAACTTCTGCAAGATCTACTCTAACTAATCTATTGTATCTGTCCCTATGGTAACGAGAGGACATATACAACCAGCAACCCCAATTATCAAAATAATCACCTAATTCTAGAGGAAACTAAAAGAAAAGGAAACAGAAGAAATACTCATAAAGCTGTTTTACCTCCAATTGGCGTTCCCCGGCAACGGCACCAGAAATGCTTATCGGATTTTGGGTGTGTGTCCTAAGCGGAGGACAAAACTTATCGCTGAGTAGCACTTCACTCTTGAAGAAGTCAAATCCACAGGGAACGAGCTAGAGGTTTCAGCTCTAGAGAACTTCTTTTGGTCGAGAGTGACAAACTTTTTTCAATTGATGGAATCAAATCTATGCTGAGGACTGATTAAAGCTGCTGAGAACTGAATAAAACTGTTATACTAAAGAGATGGTTCAACCTTGGGTTCAATTCACCTGGATGTACATGGATTCATCTTCCTTTTCATTACACAGGTAAGATTTGGACCAATCCACTTCTACCTGGAAGATTTCTTCATGAAAATCAAATAGCAATCTAATTTAATAATTACCAAAGAGATTCTTAGACATTCAAATCAGTAATCTGGGAGTCATCGACCTAAGCACTATTTGTATCATCATAGATGAACACAATTAGTGAAAAGCTTAACATCTCAATTATGATTTCTGAAAATGGAAAATCAATGGAAACTATCATTCATCATCAAAGCACTGATCCAGAGAAATGACCCATGTAAATCCTAGGGTGAATTTCCCCTAGGTTAAACCATCAATAAAACTACTCCTCAATTAATGGAGAAGCCATCAAAGAGATTCTATGAACACAAAAGAACAAAAAGAACATAATTGAAAGAATACCTCTATTAAAACTTGAAATAATTTGAAAGATTCAATCTCAATCCAAGAATTCGCCAAAATTGAACAATAATATTCACTCAAATCTAACTATGCATTGATCTATGGAAGAAAGAGAGAAAAAGGGGTTAGGAAGCTAAGAGAATTCCTAGATAACCCTAATTTTCGAGTTAGTGGGCTTTATATAGGTCCCCCGCATATCTAATTACAAAAATAACCCAAAAAGCAAAAATCTTTTCAAATCCGACAGTTCTACCGGTAGAACTTCCGATTAGAGTAGTTCTACCCGTATAAATTCCGGTTTAAACAGGTGAAGGTCTGTTTCTCCAACTCTCTGCCAGAAATTTAGCCTTTTCTACCGGTAGACTTGCGGTTAGACTGCTGACACAAAAAAGTCACTATGTCTCCTCAACATCAAGAAGCCTTGTGAAGTTGTATCCTGCTAAAAATAGGCAAGGCTATTTCAAGCATCAGATTTTGTCAAAATCAGACAGAAACTGAAAGATCCTTCAAGGCAGCCAAAAGAGGGGTACACCTGAGGTTTCGGGCCATTCCGACATCGTTTGGCCCAACTTCACTACTCCGACAGCTAAACAAGCGCTCCCAGCGGCGACATCATCAAAGACACCAAAACTTTGATCAGAGCCTACGAATGACTCCAGAATGTCTCCAAAGGGCTCCATGCCAAATTTCAAGTCAAACCGACAACGTTTGACCCTCCATCAATGGTCTGATAGCAAAATCAAACCTCCCGACGGCGGGAACCACCGAAGCCATCACTCATCAAACAAAGTACATGAGTGGTTTCAACATGCTTCAAAAAGGCTGCACGTCGAATTTCAGGTTATTCCAACAACGTTTGACCAGGTTTCGATGCTCCGAAAGAAAATCAAGCCTACTAGCGGCGGAGCAACCCGGGACCATGACATCCAAAACAGACTGATGGAACGTCTCAAAATGACTCCAATAGGCTCCTCGTAAAATTTCAGGTCAATCGGACATCGTTTGACCACATATCAAAGCTCGGCATTTTCCCCGCAGCAAAATCAAGTCAAGCATCGATGGGACCCCAAACGGCTTCAAAACTCAAATAAAAGCCCATGTTGGTCCTATCCACTGCTCAAGAAGCTTCACCTCAATTTTCAGGTCATTCCGACATCATTTGACCTAGTTTCAACTCTTGGCGGAAAATCGGCTACAAAGTCTTCGACTTTCCCGAAAAATGGGAAACTTTGTGTTCCGGTTTGCGCGAGTTCTCGTCAAGTTTTCTCCGAGAAAATTGAGTCAATAATTGAGGAAAAATGTCAAGAAAAATACAGAAGAAAGAAGGAACAAAAAAGACGGAAAAACGGCCGAAAATGAAGCTCTGCAATCGAAAAGGGCAAAAACCCTAAGGTCGCCGGCGACCCTGCAAATCCGGGTCGCCGGATTTTGCACCAAATTGCCCGTTTTTCGATCTTTTTCGCGTTTCGACATTCCTGCCTCTTTGATTTTCTGAGAATCCAATGTTTGATGCTTGAAAACGACTGATCTTCACCGACATCTCAGATCCGCCATCAAAAGCATGAAATCATCACCGATCGCTCCAAGATCACCAACCGGCTGACCAAGAAAGTGCACTTTCTGCCCGACCGATCGTGAAATCGACAAGACAGATGTCACCAGCCCACCAAAATCAATCAATGTCTGAAATTGCATCGCAATCCAACATCAAACAATGCGTGGATCCACCTATGATGATCGCAAGAAGAATCTCAAAAGGCGCAGCGCGGCCCGCGACTCTCACATGCCTTGGCGACCACTTAATGACGTTAATTGACCCGTTTATGACAACTTAATGCGGTCATTAACTCATTATTTTGGACGGCCCAATCAGATTCAAGCATTTGGGAGTTACAAATCCAAGCAATCATGGCATTTAACCCATGAAACTCTCATCATCATGAAGCTTAAAGGGAATTAAATGCCCACTACCTTCATCGGCCAATCACAAGCCATGAAAAAGGAGTTACAAAATCAACTTGTAACTTCCCATCAATTCTCTCATCATGGCTATTAATGCCCATAATCACCTCATGGCTACCAAAAGCCTATAAAAAGAGGTGAGTTCCAAAGAGAGGAGGAAAAAGAAAGAAAAGAAAAAAAAGGAGAGAATCCCAAGTGCAATCCCAAGCTCTGAAAATCCAGAAAATCTAAGAGAAAGACGAAGTCCTGCTGCTTTGCTCCCGGAAGCACCACAAGGTGATCAACGTCCTTTGGGGGGCCACCCCCCAAGGTCTCCTCCTTCTCCAACATGGCCTAAACGCTGTTTTTCAGCCCGTTTACTTGGTTTTTCATTGGATATAGGACCTCCTCTTGGTCCTTGTCCTTTAAAAAACCGAAGTTAGGAGCCAAGCCAAAGAATCAAAGCGTCACATGTTCTCATTTGAAGGACGATGGCGAAGTCCATACATGACTTGTGACCGTCGATCTCAACTTGTCCCCACAATCTCCTGAGAAGTTAGATCCATTTTCTTGCTTTTCTATTGTAGTTTGTATTTCTTAAAGAGACAAAAAGAAATCACAATTCTTGTCTTTCATATTTGATGAGTTTTGTAAAATCGCCTTTCACGGCAAACAAACAAAAACGCCTCCTATGGCATTCTCAAAAAACAAACTTGTGTCTTTTCTTAATATTTATGCAATTTGAAAAGTTAGAAAAAAGGATTGATTTCCTTTCCACTTATGAAGGTGAATCTCCGGATCATCACCATTCCAAATTCCAAGTAGAAAGTAAATCTGGCATACCCGTACAAAAATGTTGATGCCCGCGATTTTCCCTCCTCCGCCGAGACCCAGGTTAGCCCCCGGGGTGCGGAAGGAGAGGACGGAAGATTTCCGAGGGTCCATCATAGACTGATGAAGGTCAGTTTCTTCAGTTCTCTGCCCAGATTTTTGCCTTTTCTACCGGTAGACTTGCGGTTAGACTGCGGTTAGACTGATGAAGGTCAGTTTCTTCAGCTCTCTGCCAGGATTTTTGCCTTTTCTACCGGTAGACTTGCGGTTAGACTGCGGTTAGGTCAGTTTCTTCAGCTCTCTACCAGGTTTTTGGCCTTTTCTACCGGTAGAACTTCCGGTTAGAGTGGTGAAGTTCAATTTCCTTCTTTTTGTTGACCCGAACTTCAATTCCACTTGCTCCTTCACTCTCTACTTGATCTATTCATCATCCATAAGCTTCATTCTTCACAAAATTCCTGTAAATGACCAAAAACCAATACCCGTGCAAAAATTATATATAATCAAAGGAATTTAAACACAAATGATGGTAATAGGAAGGTAATTAAGTCCCCAATTGCATAACAATTGGGTACTTTTCACTCATCTATGCATTGTTAATTGCAGCACTGAAATGTATGTGGCCTTCAGCTGTGAGCCTTGGAATTGTAGCCGACACTAAAGTGAGGACTACTTTTGATTTAGTCAAAATCCATCCAGACGAAGCATCTTCAAGGATAGTTGAATTTGGATTGCATGCATTCTCCATTAATTTCATTAATATGCTCTAGATGATTTAATCACAGTCCATCCCTTGAACCTTTCATAAGGAGTAGCTACAACCACCATTATTTTAAAACTGAAGCCACTTCAACGGTTTTGTACGTTCTCTGCACTCTATCATTGTCCGAAGATTGCGTCCACTACTACGTACACAGTTACTATCATGTTTATGGACTTTGTCCAACTCTCATATGCTTGAACGGTTGTTTATGGACGTTGACCTCAACATCCTTGGAAATATGGTGGGTTCTTTCTCTCAAGACATGTAGATCTAGTGCCACTTAACTGCTAGACTTTTGACAAGGCTGTTATCCTTGGAGGAAGCATTAGATGGGAAGGGCTAGACAATCAAGAAGAGAAAGAAGAGGGTCTTAGGGGTGAAGGTGACTCCATCTAATTTGGCAGGGCACTTTAGAGACACTACTTACACTAAGGTATTTGTTGGGGGCTTTGCTTGGGAGACTCAGAGAGACCATGAAAAAATATTTTGAGCACTTCGGAGAGATCTTAGAGGCTGTTGTCATCACAGATAAGAACATAGGAAGAGAAGAAGGCTATGGATTTGTAAGTTCTCTTTTGTTCTATGAATACATATTTATCTGTTTAGTACTACATGTGTATAATATTTCCTCTTCTTTCCTGGGTTATGTAATTTGGATGTTGATACTATGATCCCAATCTTGTTTCTAACTGCTGAAAACTAAAATCTCTGCACTTGTAGGCCCTACTTCCAAAACCTGCAGATAGCAGAGATCTGCTTGAAGAAAAAAGATACCCCAAAAGCATCACGTCAGAAAAAACAAAGAGAAAACGATGGCCCTGCTGGAAATGAGGAGCACCCAAAACACATCAAATATGGGAAGATCAAAACATAGCTTATAAATTTCTGTAATTTCCGTAAAGAGATAGGGAAAAATGGAAGAGAGAGACAAGGAAAAAAAAAAAAGAAATTACATACCTTTCTTCAGTGAGAAATGATCCAAAGAGGCGATGAGAGGAGAGGACTAGGAAATGATATCCAAACAGATCCAAAGAGGGGATGAGAGGAGAGGAAGAGCAGACGACGTGGGAGAGGGAAAGAGAAGGAGTGGAACAGAAGCGGGAGAGGAAAAAAAAAAAGATAGGGAGAGGAAGCAGAAGGGAGGGAGGCCGTGAAATCATATAATACAATCTTACAAGATTCTTTCCTACACCATAGTGCTGAAGGAAAAAAATCTTTCAATATTTTAGAAGGTTATGAGATAATAGTTTAAATTCTAAAGTTATCCAAACATCTCATGTTTAAAGACAAGAAAACTTTCTTAAAAATAAAAAAAAATCTTGCACTTTCTTGTGCTTCCAAACAGGCCCTTAAGATTTGAATTACTAGGGTGATAGCCGGATGTTCCTTTCTCATCCTCCTTTGATTCAATCTCCATCAAAATGGGAGCTTATTTGATGGTCATTTTTTGTAAATTCGACCAAAAAAAAAAAAAAAAAAGAGGATATGAACTTCCCAGGACCCAACCCAAACCTACCTTGTCTTTGACAATTAGTCACACATGCGAAGAAATTGGGTACACGAAAAGGTACATTTGGTGAGCCACCTTATAACTTTTTTTTTCTTTTTAATTGCTTGCTGTAAAGGAGGATTATATTAAAGCAAACAGAAAAGATATAGCTGAAACGTCTCAAAATAGAGTAGGACAATTTCTGTCCCATACAAAAAAAAAAAAAAAAAACAGCTGATGAAATGTTTTTATCTATGATATTGACACCCTGGGTGAAGCCTGAACTTGGCCTGAAGGATGAAAACAAAAATGCAAAAGCATGAAAATCTCTAAGTTCAAAAAAATTCCCCACTTTCCTTTCCAAAGAGTTAAAAACATAAAAAAATTTAAGATCGTTTGGTAAACAATGATATCGCACTATATTTAAAGGTACTTCAAGTTCATAAGTTCATTGTTGTTATGCAAATGAAATCATGGATGGGTTTGGTGAAGTATTGAGTGTTGAGTACTCATACCCTTCTTTCAGGTCAAAACACATTGATTATGATAATTATACAACAAATACAACTTAGATAAACCTGCTCAATTTAATTAAACAGGCCCATTATTTTTAGGGATGTACATGGGCTGGGCAAGCACAAGCCCGACTGAAGGCCAGCATGCAATGGGTTGCATCTGGGCTATGGTTTAGGTCTGTTCATGCTTAGAGGCCCTGCCTGGCCTATATTTTGCAATTGTTGGGCCTGGGGTTGAAATTTCAAGCTGTGGACTTGAACTGGCCTGTGGGTTGGGTCGGGTCGGGTCGGGTTTGATACTGATCATTTAATAAATTTTAAAACAAAAAAGATATTATATTAATAAACAAATATAACTTGATTTGGATCTCTAACTACTCAGGTCTTGGGTCTTAAACATCCACTGCCACTTGTGCAAGACAGGGACAGAAACCCCCCAGAAATTTCAAAAAACCCATTTACGATAAAAGAATTTTATTTTATTTTTTCTACATTGAATCTTTCCGGTTAAAGAATTGTATAGTTTAACATAGTGGACCTGGCAAATTTCCTAGCTCGACCGCTGGTGCAAGATTAAGGTACTGTGATGCTGGCAAATTTTTTTTTAGCCTCACCCAAGAGAGTTTTCATATACAGAAAAAGATTGACCACTCAAGTGGGAAATGAGCCCCAACAAGTGGAATGGAGATTGCATGAACGAAAAGATGTGGCGGACATAGGATCCAAATCTTGAACAAACAAGTGAGAGCAGCTGCTCCTTGCCACTCGAGTAATGATCCGTTGTCCATGCGTGCATTTGAAGAAACGGTGATGATATATTTCTTCCATATGACTTGATATATCTACAGATAAGATTCGAAGAAGACGACCCTCCTGCCACCAGAAGTGAAAGGCCAACTATGGATTGGACTTGTAAGTGCCTAAATTATACGGACTTAGTTTAAGTGATGGAGGGGATTAGGAAAATCCTGTTTAGCTGATCGGAGAAGTCACCGACGGCCTGAATCCTGAAAAGAGGGAAGAAAGAGCAGTCAGAGCCCGAGGCTGTTGTCAGCCAAAGGCACTCCGACGCCTGAGTTAGTGCAATCACTGAACTAGGGTGAAGTGAGGGAGAAGATGTGGGTGAAATAAACAGGATGTAGACTGTATATTGCTTACCTTCTATGGGGCTCCCATGCAGGTATTTGTAGGAGAGAATAGAAGAGTCCATAGTGGAGGTAGGTGAGGATACTTGTCCCATCAGCCCACTCCTAGGATGGTAGGTGAGGATACTTGTCCCATCGGACGTCCCCTCAACCCCCTCACATAAATGTGGAAGTGATAGGGAAGGTCCCTTATCAGCACTTGGCCACCTTCTGTCAGGGGGGCTTTGTCATGTAGCCGTCCCATCTCATAAATGGAGATTAAGACGGACATCCATCTCAGTCAAGTGGACCGAGATAGGAATTACCGAGATCAGGGGATGCAGGAGGTCGGTCATGGGTACCGAGGCGCTCAGGGCAGAGCCCGTAATGAACGAGGTCGGTACGCAGACCGAATCTAACTCCAACTCGGTGACAGCTGGCACTCCTGCCGAACTGGAATAAATCAGGCAGGAGATTACCTCGGTATTACGTAAGCACTCCACACAATTGCCCCTCAGCTGTCGAGCTCGTCAGCTCGGGGCTGGAATGAGGTCGGGAGCTGGAGACGTGGAAGCTTACATGAATACCGAGCTCGCATACTTTTTATACCGGCTGCGGTTGTCACGGTCTTCATAATGACTTCATTTAAGAGTTCCATCAATCAGTCGCCAGCCTGTCCGCTGGGAAGCGCCAAAATCGCTGCGCCTGCCCGAGAAAATTAATTGTTCTGACGGTGTTTACTGCGGAAGCCGCCCTGATCTTGACACGTGGCGCCATCTGGTTTACAGTACCGTAAACTGAAGCGATGTGTGCGTCTTTTGAGGCGGTGTAATGAGGGCATGCTTTTGGTTTTCGAGGAGACGTCTTGCTGCCCTATAAAAGCAGCACGACCTTCTTCCTTCGTCCACCTTTTTGCTCTGAATCTGGGGGAGACTCTGCCTGCGTGATTCTCAGACCATCTCTGTATCTTCCCAACCTTTCTGTCCTTCCGCGTCTAGTTTACTGTAAGTCTTCTCCTCCCTGATCTTTCCTTTGAGCACCTCTCCTCCAGTTTCTTTCTTTAGTTAGGGCTTTTCGTTCACCCATCTTAGTCTTCAAAAACATGGGAAAAGGGGTTTACCGTTGTCTAGCCGATACCCCTGAGGCTCTATTTAGGTTTAGGGCGACCTACGATATTCCGGACGACGTCCGGGTTAGGCTGGATGATCCAGACAATCTCTGGGATGGTGATGTCTACCGAGATGGGGCGATGCCCTTTCCATTGGTCTCGGTAGTGGAAGGGGGAGTGAGGTTTCCCGTCCACCCGTTGCTCAGGCGATGTCTGGCAGCGTGGCATCTTGCCCCTTGCCAATTGATGCCGAATAGCTACAAGATTATAATGGGGACAGTAGCACTGAATAGGATTTTAGGCATCCAGCTCGGTGTCCACGACATTGAGGAGGCATATGATATTAGCAAGTCCACCGGGGTGATCGACGACCGTTATTACCTCCGGAGTAAACCGAAGATGGTCTCGTTCGTAAATGCCCTGGAGGACTCGATGCGCCACGCCGGGACCGATAGGTTGTTCGTTACTGGCAACTGGGAGATCGGTGCGAACGAAACCGAGGCAGAGAAGAGGTACCGGATACCTCGTCACTTTGGGCGCCTCCCAAGTAAAGCACCGAGCTCAAAATAGCTTAACTTTTTATCCTGCCATCTTCCTGCCGGACTGACACACGCTGATCTGTTCTTTTGTGCAGGCGTTGCTGAGAGGAGACAAGCGGCCATTCGCGACGGCTGGAGGAAGAACGGAGGTTGGTTCGAAAAAGTCCAGCACTACCAGGGGCATAAAGGCCGGGCTGCCTGGTGTCTCAAAGGCTACTTGCCGAGATACAGGCATTACAACAAAAGGTAGGGGTGGGAAGTGCTTGAGGTCGGTCCTAGCTACGCACCAGAGGCGGTTGGGCAAGAGCGGCCGATCTCACCCCTTACCGACCCGAAAGAAGCTTCTGAGGAGAATCGGCCCGGTACCGAGATGGGTCAAGATCCTCCTGTCACCAACCTCCGGGAGAAGCTTCTAGGAAAACGGCCATCCTCGTCGTCGAGGTCGGCTCATTCTTCTTCTTCTTCTAGGGACGCCCATCCGGCTCCCCCATCCGGCTCCTCCCGGGATGACTCGACTGCAGCCAGGGAGGAGAGGCAGACGAAGAGGGCGAAGGGCGAAGAGCCGCGCCAAACCAGGGCCCGGAAGGAGAGGGCCAGTCGGAAAGGTCCGACGGAGGAGGCGGAGGAAGAGCCGCGGGTGGAAGAAGAACCTTTGGTTCGCCGAGGGAGGCAGGAGGAGAGGATGTCGGGGGCGCCCGGAAGAGAGGGCCCATCCCGGCAAGACCCTGTCCTGCCCTCGGCGCCTCGCGCCCCTCTGGATGAGCCCTGGAGGCCATCCTTCCTTCTAGCCCCAGGGACGCCGCTGACCTCGGGACACCATTTACAAGGCTGTCCGGCAGTGGCGGCCGTGCTGGCTGGGGCGTGCTCGCTTCCCCTGGACGTCGAACGCTTCAGGAGAATGGAGGAGGCTACACTGCATCAGGCCAATCTGTCGTCGGCCCTGATGGTGAGCATTACTCTTTATGTATATAGATTTAGAGACATGCTGTGTGTTGCTTCTAACTTGTTCCTGCTGTCCAGGTGGTCCAGAGGTCTGTAGTAGCTTTGGAAAAATGTCAGCAGAGCCGCACCGAGATCCAATCCTTGCAGGCTGATAGACAGAAACTTGCTGCAGCCCTGGAAAGGAGCTCGGAGGAGCTGAGGAGGTCTGAGGAGGCATACGCCAAGCTGAACGCGGAGAACGAGGCTGCCATGGAGGCGATTACCAAGAAAAGCGCCGAAAATTATGGCCTCCAGGCAGCCGCGTATGAGATGGAGAAGAGGGCCAAGGAGAGGGAGGCCGAAATGGAGGTTCTGAAGAAGGAGAAAGCCAAGGCCTAAGCTCTGCTGAGAGCCGAACAGGAAGCTTCAGCCAAACTGAAGGCTGACTTCGAGGCTTCTCGGGAAGCCGAGCTCGAGACCTCCCTCCAGAAGGGGGTGGCACAGGCGACAAAGCTTTATGAAGAGCAACTCGTTCCGCTGGGGGAGGAGCTCTTCGAAATGGGATGCCTGGCCGTGCTGAGAGAAATGGGGGTTCCCGAGGACCACCCCATTCGTCAAGGCTTGCCCAAGCTCCCCCGAGCCGAACCTGAGTCGCCAGCCCCTCCGTTCTCCGAGGCACCTCTGGACCGCGTAGATGAAGAGCCTCAGGCCTCAGAAACTCTCCAAGTTCCAGCCACCGAAGCTGCCGCTGCTGATCTCGGGCCTGTTGCCACTGAGGCCCCTCTTGCTCCTGCTGGCGATGGTGAAGTCGAAGATGTGTCCATCATTGACATAGATCGGCTGCCATGATTTTTCTGTCTTCTTTTCTTGTGCCCATTTGGGGAGATACATGTAATTTTTTTATGATTTATGAAACCTCCGTTTTGTACATGATTTTGAAGTGAATGGAATTTTTTCTGCTTTTATGCTCCAATTCATTTTGTACATGATTTCCTTGTCTTGTTTTTTCTCTTTATGCGTTTGGCTGAACAACCAGAATAAAGTAGAAAATAAAACAAGTCTATGAGCTCGGTCCATAGCCGTGCTTAATGTATTTTTTGTAACCCGAGATGCGGTATTGATCTTGCAATCATAACAAGCGTTGACCTCGGTAACAAGTGCTCGGTCCTGTGACCAAAGCTGAGTCCGGTTTTACAGAAAAAACTTGACTGGCCCAAAGGCCGCGCCGAAGTGGTTGATTCTGGTAACCAGGCTGTATGCATATGCCGAGCTCCATAGCTCGGTCATTTTCCTTGAGAACAGGAGATAATTTGGAAAATATAAATATATTCTATAAAGAGAACCTGTTTATTACCTTCCGAAATTAGATTACATCTTAAAAATAGAATTTCTTGAGGTGGGTGGCATTCCACGGGCGTGGTAGCTCTTTGCCTTCCATGTCCTCAAGCCTGTAAGCAGACTGCCCAGCTACCGAAGTCACCTTGAATGGCCCATGCCAGTTCGGTGCAAACTTTCCTTCGCTAGGGCTTCTGTCTGCTGGAAGGGTCTTTTTCAAGACCAATTCTCCAGGGGAGAACTTCCGCTCTTTGACCCTCTGATTGTACCCTCTAGCCAACTGTCGTTGGTAGGAAGCGAGGTGGATGGCTGCAGCATCCCTTCGTTCCTCAGCCAAGTCGAGCTCTGCGGCGAGGTTTGTATCATTTTGGCCTTGGTCGAACAGTTCCGACCTGAGAGTCGGGAGACCGACCTCAAGTGGAATTACAGCTTCCATTCCATAAGCTAGTGAGAAGGGGGTTGCCGAGGTCGAGCGCCTTGGGGTAGTCCTGTACGCCCAGAGGACACTTGGAAGTTCCTCTATCCATCTGCCTTTGGCTCGATCTAGTCTCTTTTTGAGTCCGTCAAGCACCACTTTGTTCGAAATTTCAGCCTGTCCATTACACTGGGGGTAAGCCGGGGTAGAATAGTAGTTCCTGATGCCAAGGTCTTGACAGAAGCTTCTGAAGAAGTTGGAGTCGAACTGGGTCCCGTTATCCGTGACCACGGCTCGAGGAACTCCGAATCTAGTTACGATGTTTCTCCACACGAAGTTTTTGGTATCCTTCTCAGTGATGGAAGACAACGCCTCAACTTCTATCCATTTGGTAAAATAGTCAGTAGCTACCAACAACCATCTCTTGTTTCCTGGAGCTCGGTGGAGTGGTCCCACGAGGTCCAGCCCCCATTGGGCAAAGGGCCAGGGGCTAGAAAGAGGACTTAGGTCATGTGCTGGCTGATGGAGAGAGTGGGAGAACTTCTGGCACTTCTCACATTTCCTGGCGTAGACCTGTGCGTCCTTCTGCATATAGGGCCACCAGTATCCCTGACTGATAGCTCGGTAAGCCAGTGACCGACCTCCAATGTGGCTGCCGCAGATCCCTTCGTGAATTTCATAAAGGAAGTCCTCGACTCTGCTCGGGTGTACACACTGGAGGTAAGGGCCATTGTAGGACTTTTTGTAGAGTTTGCCATCCGGAGAGAGCCAGAATCGGGCTGCCTTTAGCCTGATTTTGTGAGCCTGGTTCTTGTCGTCGGGCAGCTGGTCATTCTTTAGATAGGAGATGAGTTCATCCATCCAGCTCGGGCCGAGATCAATACACATGAGCTGCCGAGGTGGTTGAAGTTGTATACTCGGTCTGTCTAGTGCTTCTACTTCGACAGTTCTTCTTTTTCCTGCCTCGACAGCAGAGGCCAAGTTTGCAAGGGCATCGGCGTGAGAGTTGGAGTCCCTGCCTATCTGCCTGACTTCAGCCTTTTGGAACTGAGATAGGAGTTGCTTGGTGTGGGCCAGGTAGGCTGCCATCCTGTCATCACGGGCCTGGTAATCCCCATTGAGTTGGTTTGTCACCAGCTGTGAATCGCTGAAGATCACCAGTTGTTGTGCCCCCAGGATTTTTGCGCTGCCCAGCCCTGCAATTAGTGCTTCATACTCAGCTTCATTGTTAGATGCTTTGAAGTCAAGGGTCAGGGCTTGCTCAATGACGAGGCCCTCTGGAGATTGAAGGACTACGCCAGCGCCAGCCCTTTTGGAGGTGGAGGACTCATCGACGAAGACTTTCCAGGATGAGGCGAGGAAATGTTTCCAGGACTGCTCCTGTTCGGTCTCTGCCGAAGTGCTCACCTCCTTGCCCCCCAGTTCGGTGTCGAGATGGCTCGGTGCCGAACTAGGAGAGGTGAATTCCACAATGAAGTCTGCCAATATTTGGGCTTTAATGGCCGTCCGGGGCTGATAATTGATGTCATATTGCCCGAGTTCGACAGCCCATTTAGACACTCTTCCTGAGAAGTCTGCTCTCCGAAAGAGGGACTTGAGCGGGTGTTCTGTCACAACCGTTATGGGATATGTCAGGAAGTAGTGGGAGAGCTTGCGGGATGCACTGACGAGTGCAAATGCGAGCTTCTCCAGTGGCAGGTATCTCGTTTCGGAGTCCAGCAGAATTTTGCTTGTGTAATAGATGGGCTTTTGCTGCCTGTCATCTTCTCGCACGAGTACAGAGCTCACTGCATGGTCCGAAACTGCCAGATATAGGTATAAGACCTCACCCCGAACCGGGGTGGAAAGCAGAGGAGGGGAAGAAAGGTACGCCTTTAGTTCCTGGAGAGCGCCTTCGCATTCCGGGGTCCATTGGAACCCGGAGTTCTTTTTCAAGAGCTGGAAGAAGGGATGGCATTTATCTGAGGCTCAACTGATGAATCGGTTCAGTGCTGCTGCCATACCGGTAAGTCTCTGAACCTGTTTTGTCGAGGTCGGACTCTGTAGGGCTCTGATGGCCGAAATCTGATCGGGATTGGCCTCGATTCCGCGCCTAGTAACCAGGCTGCCAAGGAACTTGCCCGAGCCGACGCCAAATGCACACTTGGAAGCGTTCAGCTTGAGCTTGTATTGTTTGAGGATGGAGAAGGTTTGATGGAGGTCAGTCAAGTGGTCCTGTGACCGTTTTGACTTAACGACCATGTCATCGATATATACCTCGACCGTCCTGCCGAGCTGGTCCCGAAACATCTTGGTCACCAGCCTCTGATAAGTGGCACCGGCGTTTTTTAACCCGAAGAGCATGACTTTGTAACAGTAGGTGCCCCTGGGTGCTATGAACGCGGTCTTTTCTTGATCAGGCTCGTGCATTGAAATTTGATGGTAACCTCGGTAGGCGTCGAGGAAACTCATCCTTTCATGCCCAGCAGTGGCGTCGATCAGCTGGTCTATCTTTGGTAGAGGAAAGCTGTCTTTGGGACAGGCCTTGTTAAGGTCGGTGAAGTCTACGCAGACCCTCCAGCTCCCATCCTTCTTTTTGACCACAACCGTGTTGGCTAACCACACAGGGTAGTGGACTTCTCTAATGGCGTCAGCTTCCAGTAATTTGTTGACCTCCTTGGTCACAGCCTCTGCCTGTTGGGAACCCGATCTTCGAATTTTTTGGGCAACAGGTTTATGCTGAGGGTCTACATTCAGCTTATGGCTTATGGCCTCCGGGCTGATGCCAGGCATTTCATATGGGGTCCAGGCGAAGACCTCTCTGTTTTGCAACAAGAAGTCGAGCATCCTGGCCCTTTCCTCATCAGCAAGTTGACTACCGAGCAGGAAGAACCTCTCTGGATCGCTGGGGTCGATCCCGACCTGGGTGAGGTCCTCGATGCTCTTCTGCTCGGGAGTCCGGCCCACAGCATCGAGCTCAGCCTCGAGCTCGGTCATGTGGATTCGCTGAGGCTCTGTCTCTCCGGGGACCACGGCCAAGAGGCATTCTTTGGCCATGTCTTGGTCGCCGCGGACTATGATGACTTCGAAGCTCCCGTCCTTGTTCTGTAAAGGGAACTTGAGCTTCTGGTGATGGGTCGAGGGAACAGCCTCCATGCTATGAAGCCAGGTTCTCCCCATAATGGCATTGTATGGAGATTGTGCATCCACCACCAGGAAGTCTGCCGTTGTGGGGGCTCCTCCGACCTCGACCTTGAATGAAATCTTCCCTTTGGGATATACCGTCTTGGAGCTGAATCCCACTAAGGGGGTGCGAGCTTCGAGCAGATCCTCTTCCTTCAGACCCATTCTTTTGAAGCAGTTGAAATAAAGGATTTCTGAGGAGCTCCCGGGGTCCACTAGGATCCTCTTGACGTTGAAGTTTTGCAACCTCATAGTCAAAAGAAGAGGATCATTGTGGGGTAGCTGAACCCCGGCCAAGTCTTTGTCGGAGAACCAAATCTTTGGTCTCTCTATGCGGGACTTCTTTATAGAGGGACTGAGCTCGGCCGCCATCACATGTTTGCCGTGCTGGGCCCTCCTGGCCTCGGCACGCGCCTGATCGCTGCCTCTGGGAGCAGGGGCCAGGTGAATGACATCGATGGTCCCTATAGGCCCATCGCTGTCCCTGTCATCGGGGTGGTGCTGCTGGGCTTGGTTTACCCTTCCCTCCTCTTTGATGTGATCTCTGAGGTGCCCGTCTTTTACAAGCCTTTCAAGGTGATTTTTGAAGGAGTAGCAATCCTCGGTTCGGTGTCCTCTATCTTTGTGCTAGGCACAGAACTTGCTCTGGTCTCGTAAGGCAGCGTCACCTTTCATAGGCTGGGGCCATTTGAAGAAAGGCTGGGCTTGGATTTTGCCTAGGAGTTTGTAAATGGGCTCCTTGAAGATGGTGTTTACGGCTTTGTGAGGGGCGCCACTTGGCTTCGGCTTTGCGCTGCCTCCCGAAATGGGAGCAGAACGCGCTGCCGAGCTGGATGGTTCTCCACTTCGGTCCACCTCCCTCTTAGCAAGCCTCTTGTTCCTCCTTGAAGGTCGGCCTTCCGAAGGTCGGCCCTCGGAAGGTTGGCCCTCGAGGAGTGGGAGCCAAAGATGATGGCTTTCCCGAGCCTGGAGCTCATCTTCTTCCTACTCTACATACTGGTTCACCCGGGCCATGAGTGCCTTCACTGAGTCCGCTGGGCGACGCGCCAACTTCTTCCGAAGCTCATTTCCGGGTAGCAAACCTTGTTAAAAGGCTGTGACGGCTACCTCATCATTGGAATTCTCGATTACGCTGTAGATGGTCCAGAACCTCTTGGCGAATCGAGTGATATTCTCTGTCGGCCTCATCTTGATAGAGATTAGGTCGGCGTCGGTCTTTGGGATGACCCGATGTGCTTGAAACTTCTCGACGAAGGAGTTTCGGAGCTGTCGCCAGCTCGAAACCGATCCCTCGGAGAGTGCACAGAACCACCGAAGCGGGAGGTCACCTAAGCTGGAGGAGAAAACCTTGCAGTCGAGGTTGCCGTCGCCGCTGAATACCGACATCTTCTGGGTGAAGTGTCGGAGGTGAGCTTCGGGGTCTGACGTCCCGTCATAAAGATTGAAGCGTGGGACGCTAAATTTATCAGGAAGAGGATGGTTTGTGATTTCCCGAGTAAATGGGGAGGTGCCGTGGATGTCGGCATATCTGGTAACCAACCGACCTCGAGCGAGGCCGGCATGCTCCAGGTTCTGCTGCACGGCCAGCTTAATCTGCTGATCAATATAAGCGGCCATGTCGGGGTCGGCACCGACCTCCCGCTTTTGCCTCTGGCACTGACGCTGGTCGGCGCTGGCATGAGTGTTACTCGAGCCTTCTTCCCGAGCTCGGGCACGTCTCTCATTTAGCTGCTCCCTTAGGTCTGGCTGACCTTCAGGGACCCGCCGAGTTTTCCGCTGAGGTGGGGGCGTGTGAGAGGCTTCGGGCAGGGGTCCGCCCTTGACCTCCAGTTGTTGCTGGAGCTGGAGGATCTATGCCTTCTGTTCCTCAATGACGAGGTTCTGAGCCTTGATTGCTTCAGTTTGTGCTTCAGCATCGTCCTCTTGGGCCATGTCGTCGTCACCTTCGTCACTGAGGTGGATATGGTCCTCCTCCATGTGGTCTTCGTGATGAGACCGAAGAGGCTGAGATTGTTCAGGAACTCTACCTCGCTGGGACTGTTCCTGAGGAGGAACGTCCTTGCGGGGTACTTGGGTGAAAACGACCTCCAGGCGTGGATGCTCCGCCTGGGAGGGTGTTGTCCGGGCCCGTACTGCTACGGGACCGCTCCGAGGAGACGCTGGTACACCTCTCGACGACGAGTGCGTCACCGTGACGGGTGACCCTACGCTTCGAACACCAGGATCCCCTTCCACTCTTTTTGACTGAGGGTTGGGTGGTGTTTGTCTGACATCTCTTTGCTGTCTTGTCCCTAATGCCCCTGCCTGGTTCGTCACCAGTGGAGGCGGCATGAGAGGCAAGAATATCTCTGGCTGGCTGGACATGGATGGTCCAACAGCGCTCTTTCCCTTCTTAGCCTTAGGAGGCATGGCTGTTGGGATGAAAGTGAGGATTTTTCAGATAGTCTTCCCCACAGACGGCGCCAATTGTAAGTGCCTAAATTATACGGACTTAGTTTAAGTGATGGAGGGGATTAGGAAAATCCTGTTTAGCTGATCGGAGAAGTCACCGACGGCCTGAATCCTGAAAAGAGGGAAGAAAGAGCAGTCAGAGCCCGAGGCTGTTGTCAGCCAAAGGCACTCCGACGCCTGAGTTAGTGCAGTCACTGAACTAGGGTGAAGTGAGGGAGAAGATGTGGGTGAAATAAACAGGATGTAGACTGTATATTGCTTACCTTCTATGGGGCTCCCATGCAGGTATTTGTAGGAGAGAATAGAAGAGTCCATAGTGGAGGTAGGTGAGGATACTTGTCCCATCAGCCCACTCCTAGGATGGTAGGTGAGGATACTTGTCCCATCGGACGTCCCCTCAACCCCCTCACATAAATGTGGAAGTGATAGGGAAGGTCCCTTATCAGCACTTGGCCACCTTCTGTCAGGGGGGCTTTGTCATGTAGCCGTCCCATCTCATAAATGGATATTAAGACGGACATCCATCTCAGTCAAGTGGACCGAGATGGGAATTACCGAGATCAGGGGATGCAGGAGGTCGGTCATGGGTACCGAGGTGCTCAGGGCAGAGCCCGTAATGAACGAGGTCGGTACGCAGACCGAATCTAACTCCAACTCGGTGACAGCTGGCACTCCTGCCGAACTAGAATAAATCAGGCCGGAGTAACCCCTAATTGGTAGTTTAGTGCCGAGGCAGGAGATTACCTCGGTATTACGTAAGCACTCCACACAGGACTACTCCAAATTGGAGTGGTCCCCACACCCACATCATAGAAAACAGGAACCCGCACCAACTTTCTTCGCATGGTGGGCCCATTTGGTGAGGTAGGTGAGCCTAGATCCCCATAAATCCTTCCTCACAGCGCCCCCACTGCAGGGATCTCTCTCTCCATCTCCATCTCCATCCTCAACCAATCTCTTCTGATTTTTCTTCTTTCCACACCAGCCACACGAACATGGGCTCGACCCACGGCCAGACCAGCATGACCAGTGAGGATGAGGAGTGCCTGTTTGCCATGCAATTGGCTAGCGCCTCTGTCCTTCCCATGGTCCTGAAAGCGGCCATAGAGCTGGATGTGCTCGAGATCATAGCCAAATCAGGGGCTGGTGGGTGCCTCTCGCCTTGGGAGATTGCATCTCAGCTTCCCACAAAGAACCCAGATGCACCCATCATGCTCGACCGGATCCTTCGACTCCTGGCCAGCTACTCCATCCTCACTTGCTCTCTTAAGACCCATGATGATGGCAGTGTGGAGAGGCTATATGGTCTGGCCCCTGTTTGCAAGTTCCTGGTCAAGAACCAAGATGGTGTGTCTATTGCCCCCTTGGTGCTCATGAATCAAGACAAGGTCCTCATGGAAAGCTGGTATGCTTTTGCCCCTCTACAACTTTCTCTTTGATGTGCCCCACTTCATGATACCATAACATCATTGGTTGGGAAGACCTCTGTTCCCACTTCCTCTTCTCTGGGCCACTTTTCCTGATACCCATCTTTGATATTTCATATGACTGACTGTTGGTGGTGTGTGTGAGTTTGCTCAAGTGGTCCCGCAGCTTATCTTGTTTGGAGTCCACTCCTGATCACCTAGACAAAAACTAAATTAAGGGGTTGGAAATCCACAGTGGAGCCCATCTGTTGAAATCCAAACTGTATGGACCCATATAATTGGAGCCGTCTATTTTGAAACATATGGATTTCAATAGATGGGTACAACTGTAGAGCTCCAGTTCTTTGTAACTCAGGATTTCACTAATGAAAGTTGAAAAGCTTGAGAGGATCTGAATTTATTTATTTTTTTTAAATATATATCATCTGTGTGTGTCTATCTGTCTACATAATTAGAACACCCATTTATAATTAAGTTGTGATTTGGTTTTAGGTATCATTTGAAAGATGCAGTTCTAGAAGGGGGCATTCCATTCAACAGGGCCTATGGAATGACAGCCTTTGAGTACCATGGCACGGACCCTCGATTCAACAGGATCTTCAACAGGGGCATGGCGGATCATTCCACCATTACCATGAAAAAAATTTTAGAGATGTACAAGGGCTTTGAGGGACTGAAAACTGTGGTTGATGTGGGAGGTGGAACTGGGGCTGTCCTCAACATGATCATCTCCAAGTATCCACATACTACGGGCATCAATTTCGATTTGCCTCACGTTGTTTCCGACGCACCCAATTATCAAGGTATGCCACCTTATACCGTGTTATTGTGCTCAAAGGATTTCTTATCTTATCTTTATTTTATTTTAGTTATTGAGTGTGAACAAGAAATGGGTTTTATTGTGGTAGGTGTGGAGCACGTTGGGGGAGATATGTTTGTTAGTGTTCCCAGCGGAGATGCCATTTTCATGAAGGTGAGTTTGTTTGTGATTTTACAATAAATGGTTAGGATTATCTCAACAGTGACTTTTGGATTTGCCAGTTTTCCATGGAGAGCCCACTTTTGAATTTGTATATTGAGTGGGGTTACTCATGATTACTCTCACAGCACCATTTAAATAATTGATGGGGCTCATTGAGCAGGTTCTTTTGGTGGGCTACATTCAAATTAATTTTCCATCCACTTGTTTGTTTAGTTTGACGGGGAGGGGAGGAAAAATCCCCTCTTTGTCTCCCTCTTTTCCCCTCTTTTCCCACATTTTTGAAGGGAAAATTTGGGAAAAATTTTACCCCCAAATTCCCCTCCCCCACTTTCCCTCCCCCCTTCCCAAACTCCCTCTATTTTCACTTTCCCCTCTTTTTTTTCCTCCCCCTCATTTTACCCCCTTCCCAAACATAGTGTAAAACTCTCAGTGGTTGCATGGTTGCACCAGAGTCTTAAATGAATGCTATTGCCGGAGATTTTAAATCTTAATACTGGGTCACCTAGCTCCTTCTGTCTTATTTTTTTGTTAAGGGTTTTTGTTTTGGCAAATTTGGATTTATAAAGGGGATTTTGACCAAAACAATTGAAGTTTAAATATTTTCTGCATGACTCGTCTTTTTTTTTTTCTTTATTAAAAGAAAAAAAGAAAAAACAATGTGATATGCACGAACCAAGGACATTTCACAAACAATTCTATAGAAAATATTTGAATTTAAACAGTTTAGAGAGATAAAGGGGAGCTGCAGCAGCTCTGTAGAAAATATTTAAAATAGCTCTAAAGGCATTTATACCATCAAAATCCCTATATAAATCTTGACTTGGCCCTATTAAAATAAAACTACTTAACAGAGGTTACCTAAGACGGGGAGTGTTGAACTTCAAACTCAGATTTGCTAGATCTAGCATAATTGAGTACATAAAGAATGCCACGTTGGGTTCACCTCATAAGGCAAGCCCACTCAGGGTTGCTTGCTAGTTTTGCCAGCTAAACCTAGCCGCGCCCTGGGATCGTATGGAGAGGGAAGCTCTAGGCCTTTTTGTTTTTTCTTCATGCAAAGAAAGGTCAAGCCCTGTTTAGGGTTTAAAGACTGATGCAGGTGTAGGAGGTGCCATTACGCTTCCCTGTTTGAACCAAACAGGGGATCATTTTCCTTACGCTATATATTTAAATCTAATTTAGGCAGACCTGCCTTCTCGGTCAAGAAAACATGTGGCTCTCCATTAACTTCCCTACCAACAACACAACAGCTGACAATACCTTCCATCTATTTAATATAGAAAACCAAAAACAAAAATGAACAAAAAAGCTTGGTGGTGATCACATCACTAATCATCTTTATTTGCTTCTTTCAAACCACATGTCATGGTGAGTTCAATGCAAAAATCTAATTTATTTGCATCATTGGGGGGAAAAAAAACAAGAAAATAAAAGAAAATAAAATAGGAACATTAAAATTATTACAACTGTCGGAACTTTTTCCATTTTTTCATGGGCTTTTGGTCTTAGGGCGGCTACTGCAAAAAAGGCGTTAAGTGTCTTTTTAAGTCCAATCTATAATAAGATCCCAAATGGCCCATACCCCATTAGAAATAAGCCATCACCCCTGTCAATCAACGAAATGATGAAGTAAGTAAGATTATGGTCACATCTGCCCCCTTCAAATGAAAAATCCTATGTCTGCCACTGCTTGGGGCCATCAGTTTTTTTTCTATCCAAGTGGAGGACAATCTGAGTCTATGAATTGACTCAGTCAAGTATCCTTGAGTAGTTTCTTTTAGTAATAAATAATATGCTTGAGGTACCTTCCTCATAACTGCTCGGATTCATTCCCTGGTCATATATGGACCCTATTTGAAGTTGTCTATGTTAGCAGTTCATTGTAAGTTTTCCAGGCATATGATATGAATTTGGGAACTATGGTTGTATAAAACTTGCAGTGGATCCTTCATGACTGGAGCGATGAGCATAGCGCGAAATTCCTTAAGAACTGCTACAAAGCATTGCCGGCTAATGGAAAGGTGATCATCGTGGAATCGATTTTACCTGTGCTTCCTGAGAACAATGTTGCATCTCAGAGGTTCTTCCAGTTGGACAATATAATGTTGGCTCATAACCCAGGAGGGAAAGAGAGAACTGAAAAGGAGTTTGAGGCTTTGGCCAAGGGAGCTAGGTTCAATGGCTTTAAAGTCCTGTTCTGTGCTTACGGCTCTTGGGTTATGGAATTCAACAAATAGACACATGAATTTTTTCGCAAAAAAAAAAAAAAACAAAAAAGAAAAAAAAGAAAGAAAGAAAAAAGAAAAGAAAAAAACATGTGAGTTCTACTTGCTTGAGTTCTTTGAGCTCATGGGTTTTGAAATATTTGGATGCATTTCAGAGGCTGTTTTGTATTTAAGAAATAATGAGACTATAGCATGCAATATTGTTGTATGCTATAAAAAAATGATATTGTTGTATGCTACTATATCTCATTAATAAGATTTGAGAGTTTTTGAATGTTTTCTCTACAATTGACTCTTCTGTAGCAAGTCCTTCAATCTAAATAGATTTGATTATGGGGATTTACTATTAGAGGGTTTTTGACCAAAGGTGGAACTATCGGCATGTGGGCCCGTTTTGCCAGAAAGAAATCAACCATTCTCTTAGGCTGACGTACAAAATTTATCTCAAGACTTCTCGATAATAAAGGGTAGGTCAATGGTAGGAAGTTCTTTTTTCATCCAACTACCTAGAGTTCGATTCTTGGTCATCTATTTTGCTTGTATAGGTAGTCTTTTCTCCTACGTGTCGGTCTTCTCTCTTATGTGTATTATAGTTTACTCCTGCATCAATTGGATTTCTCAAGAGCCTAGCCACCTTGGCTAATAAATACAAACATGCATAAATTAAGAGGGAAGAAGCCAATTTAATTTCTTGATTTGGCATTACCATAAGCTCTCCAATAAATAATGTATGTGTCTATTTTTTAAGGATCCGTCGGGGATTAAACTTAAATCTAACTTTTGCTTCATCTTCCGAGCTTCTGGATTTGATATTTTTCTCAACCCAAGCTATGTTGGTATAAGTTGGGTTAGGTTTTGATCAAGAACATTTTACACTAAAAGGGTTAGAGGTGTTAGCATAATAATGATTTGTTCAAGTATTAGTGCCTGTTTGAAAAATCTTATGTATTTGATCTTAGCCAAAAGGTTGAGAAAGGTATAAGTCTTTATTTGAAATAGAGCTAATTCAATTAGACATTCTACTCCCACCCAAAAAAAAAAAAAAAGAAGAAGAAAAAAGCGGGCATTCTACATTTAGACTATTATGCATTTCTGATTCAATTTGATAAGACAAACTTGTTATATTTTGAAAGTAATATAGTAAATTAGTACGTGGAAATTTGGCATAAAATAAATAAAACATTGGCAAACTTAATATATTATGAAAGTTCCACAGATGTATTTGTATAAAAAGATGCAAAAAGTGTTTGGTGCTATACACATTCATGACTATTTTAAATAAATAAATAATAGGTCTAAAAACTAATTGATTCATATTTCTATTTATACAGTAAAAAGTTCTTAAACATTAAAATATTTATTTGAAATAGTCTTAAGTCAAATAGACATAAAAACTAAGCTTGCCAAACGACATCTTAAATTGCTATTGATTGGACTTGATTAGGATGAGATTAGATTTAATGTATGACGTAAGTAAGTTATCATGCTTATCTTAAGAGTGATTAAGTTGTTTGGGTTAATACTTCAATCTTCAAGTAATCACTATTGTACTCCAGAAATATTATTTCTTCCTAATGATACAGACCTATGAGTTTTACAGGGTTCTGCGGACAATGGTCTTGTCTTCTTCTGTGATATTCACGGTACCAACCACCCAACCCCTTCTCCAATCCTGTCTCTTTTCTCTCTTACCAACATGGATTTTCTATGGGCAAGTGGTGGGATTAGATTGAACCCCTTGGCGGTCCGGCCAAGATCAGCAATAAAAAAAAAGGAAAAAGAAAAACATAGCTTTCATACCTAAAACCTATCCCATCCCAGTGACTGTGAAGTCTTACTATCTTGTGTATATTTTATTCAATCCTCTCCATCGAATGTTTTCTTGACGAGTCACTATCCCACCGACGTCTCATCACCAGCATGGCTTACTGAAAAACCTGCGGTAATACAGGTGGAGGTCCTAATAACCAGATCTCTATCAAATATTAATTCATATGTGATTAAATTAATAATTAATTTTAAATTAAATTAAAAGCAATCAAACCACACAATGAGAATGACACACGATTTATACATGGAAAACCATACTCAGGGAAAAACCACGGGTCTTATCGTCTAGACCAACAGACAACCAAGCACTATTAGAAACGAAAATTATAGGAGGACTTACAACACTTTTCCAGTTGGTAACTCAACCTAAGGACTGCTTTGATCTTGTCGACTACTCGCCGTTCACCTTCGACCGTGCCTAAACAAACCACCTTGAATCCGTCTTCAAGATGTCTCTACTTTAGGAAGTAGAACGGAATCGACCCAACGCGTGATCTTCAACACACGAACTAAAAGCTTTGGGGGAAGATGGATCTCTCAAAATCTTGATTAGAAGTGCTTTGGAATAGAGAGAGAATGACTATAAATAAGCCTGAACTCGTGTCTCAAGACTTGTGATACAATTAGGATAAGCAAAGCATATTGAGAGAATTTAGGAAAGAATTTCCGAATGCAATTCTAATTCGCCCAGGATCGCTCGAGCGAACTCGTTTTTGTCTCATACGATCAGTGCAGAAGTAAGATGGCTCGAGCGGAGAAATCTCTGTGAAGAGTTTGCTCGAGCGGATGGGGCATTACTCGAGCAGACGCTATCAGTTCCTAGAACTACTGTTCTTCTTTGCTGACAATTTTTGGTAGTCCATTCTAAATAAAATTACAATTTTAAGAGTCCCAGTTTTGTTCGTAACCAATGAATTAGCCAACTCTCTAAAACCTTACACATACAAAGAGGAATCCAAAGCCAGCATTTAAGGCTGGGTTTGTTCTTTTATATAAGCCTCTAAGAAGCACTTAGCCCACAACTTTTAGCCAAGATCACTGGTCTTCTAGCAAGGGCATGCTATGAAGTATGGTTTGAAATTCTCAGAACCCAAACCCAAAGACACCCATTTCCCATCTTAAAATTGCAAATAAACCCATCTCATGATTTTGACCGTGGTCCTAATGACCAGGGGCGGACCCGGGCATAACCACACGGGTGCGGCCGCACCCGTTAAACCATGGTACATTTCAAAAAATCCATTAAAAATTGTGGGGCCACCCTCAAAATCCACTTGGATATCCTCAATTTGCCTCAATAACTAAAATACCTATTAAGGTTCGCACCCCTCAAATGAGAATCCTGGTCCGATGTTACTAATGACTCTATGGTTTTAAATTCACAGCAACACTTTCATAGTGTTATTAATGGCATTACAGGCACAGCTGTCCTTACCGGTCTTTCTGAGGCCACAGCGCCAGCGGAGACAACCGATTTGGTTCCTCCAAGAGGACTAGTTACGTGGAAGTGAAACAATATCATATGAACGTGATATTGAACCGAAAATTTAAAGGAAAACTTTTGATTAGGGAAGTTGTTAAAGAACGTTTTACACTTTTCATTCCTTGCATTATACTTAAATGTGCAAGTGAATGTTGTCGATGTTGTAAATGAATTTTGTTTTGTATAGGAGAAATGTATATTTGTTTATATTCCGCATAATGAGTTATTTGATATCCCTTGTGAATTTTATGTGATTGAAGTTCACCGGAGTAAGTATGTTACGCGACTCGAGGTTAACTCGGATTAATCAGAATCTCGGGCTCGAGTCGTGTCATACTTATTGTATGGCATCAGAGCTAAGTGAAAGAGTTAAGAAGAGATTTTAAAACCCTTAGAAAATGTAAGGACACGGTGAGGACGCGTCAAATTGCAAATCAAATCTTGCTTTTGGATTTGTTGTTTATTGCTTTCACTAAATGTGAATTGCTTTCACTGTATGTAATATAGATATGTGATGGAAGATAAGATATATTCCTGTGTTATTTTCATAATGGCATCTAGATCAGGAAGTGGAGGAAATGGGAACGATAACCCTGATTTTGTGGTTAGTAGGAATGAAGGTCCTATACCCACACCTCCTACTCCAAATAGTGATGCTAAATTTACTGCTATCTTAGAGCAGATGGCTAAGAGTTATGAAGCGCAATTGAATATGCAAGCTCAGATCAATGCCATGCTACAAGTGCAGGTTCTGATGCAAACTCAGATGCAAGCTCAAATTCAAGCTCCACAAGCACTACCAATTCAATCACCGCCTAGTGTTGTACTCAGGTGGTAGTGCAATCTAAAAATAAAGATCCTAATGTTGTTTATGAACAGTTTATGAAGAGATGAGCCACTGAATTTCATGGTAAGGAAGATGCATTGGTAGCGGATGACTGGATACAACACATTGAAGATGTGTTTGATACTATTGTATGTACTTCAAAACAACGGGTATTGCTTGCCTCTTCTATGCTACAAATGTAGCGAAAGATTGGTGGAAAGGTGTAAAAAGTGAAGTAATTAAAACACCTGTAGCCACTATATGGGAGAGTTTTAGAAAGCAGTTCGAAAGAAACTTTGTCCCAGAGCACGTGAGGCAAAGGAAAGAGTCAGAGTTCTTGAATTTGAAGCAAGAGAAGATGATGGTGACAGTATATGTGCATACATTCATAAAGTTGTCAAAGTATGCCAAGGACCTAATAGATACTGAAGAAAAGAAGATAAAGAGGTTCGTTAATGGTTTGAACCCAGCCTACAAGAAGATGGTCCTGGTAGGTCAAAAGCCAGTGCATTTTGATGATGCAGTAGATAAAGCATATATTGCTGAAGAAGTTCATAGAGAAGAACTTGAGATGAGTGCTGGTCCTAAGAGGAGTGGTACCTCTTGGTTTAAGAAAGGAGACAAATTCAGGAGTAAGAAACAAAAATATGTTGCTAGAGCTGAACCTAAACTAGTTTGTGAGACATGTGGAAAGGCTCACAAGACTGAAGTTTGTTGGAGAAACACTGGAGCATGTCTAGCTTGTGGCTCAATGGAGCATAAGATGGCTCTGTGTCCCAGAGTTAAAAGAGATAATCTTGCTCCTTAGCAACAGCCTCCTCGAGAATAGGCAGTAATTCCTACTCCTCCACAATAGCGTCAATGGCAGCAACGTCAGAGGCAGCAGCAACCACGACAACAACAACAACAACAGATTAGGCTTAAGATTGCAGGACAAGTATATGTTGCGAATAGGGAACAAGATGAAGCTGCAACTAATGTGGTGGAAGGTATAATTTATGTTGATAATAGACCAGTATTTGCATTATTTGACCCTGGATCTACTCATTCATTTGTTGCACCTCCATTTATTTGTAACATGCAAAAACAAATTAGGCAGTTATTATATGATTTTACTGTAACTACTCCATTGGGAAGAAAAGTAGTATGTGAATTATATGTACCCCAATGTAGTGTTAAAATTGGAGAGGTGTCTATGCCAGCAGATTTAGTAGTGTTGGGTATGAATGATTTTGATGTAATTTTTGGTATGGATTGGCTTGCGAAGTATAGAGCCTGTTTGGACTGTTTCTGTAAAATCATTACTTTTACAGTAGATGAAGCCAATGCCAGTGTCTTGTTTGAAGGAACCCAGAGGAAATTTAATACCAGGCTTGTTTCAGCAATAAAAGTTGAAAGAATGATGCGAAGTGGTTGTGAAGGCTATATCGCATTCATCACTGAGAAGAAGCCAAAGAAGGAATTAGAAAATCTTCCTGTAGTCTATGAATTTCCAGACGTGTTTCAGAAAAAAGTGTCAAGTCTGCCTCCAGCAAGGGAAGTAGACTTTACTATAGAGCTTGTGCCAGGTACTGCACCTATATCTCGGGCACCATATAGAATGACACCATCAGAATTACATGAGTTAAAGGAACAAATACAGGATTTGCTCGACAAATGTTTTGTTAAACCTAGTGTTTTGCCATGGGGAGCACCTGTATTGTTTGTCAAGAAGAAAGATGGCACCATACGCATGTGTATTGACTATAGGCAATTGAATCAAGTAACAATCAAGAATAAATATCCATTGCCTATAATTGATGAGTTGTTTAATCAACTTGAGGGTGCAGCGTACTTTTCTAAGATTGATCTCCGATCTGGTTATCACCAGATTCGTGTTAGAGATCGGGATATATAGAAAACGGCATTCAGGACCCGATATGGGCATTGTGAATTTTTAGTTATGCCTTTTGGGTTAACGAATGCACCTGTAGTGTTTTTGGCTTTGATGAACAGAATCTTTGCTACTTATTTAGAACAGTTTGCTGTGATCTTCATTGATGACATCCTGGTATATTCAAAGACAGAATGAGAACATGCACACCATCTAAGAACAGCATTGCAATTGTTGAGAGACAATCAATTGTTTGCAAAATTAGAGAAGTGTGATTTCTGGTTGCAGCAGGTGGCATTTTTGGGTCATATAATTACTAGTAAAGGTTTAGCGGTGGATCCAGCAAAAGTTGAAGCCATTACTAAGTGGCAAAGTCCAAAAAATGTTCCAGAAGTTCGTAGCTTCTTGGGATTGGCTGGATATTATAGAAGATTTGTGAAAGACTATTCAAAGATTGCAGGGCCATTAACGAAACTGACTCGGAAGAATATTCCATTTGTATGGGATGATGAATGCGAGTCTAGTTTTCAAATGTTGAAACAGAGATTGATCTCAGCCCCAATCTTGTCATTACTTGACGGAAGAGGAGGATTTGTAATATATTCTGATGCTTCCGGTATAGGATTGGGATGTGTACTGATGCAAAATGGCAAGGTCATTGCTTATGGATCACGTCAGTTGAGAGATCATGAGAAGAATTATGCTACTCATGATTTGGAGCTCGCGGCAGTTGTGTTTGTTTTGAAACAATGGAGGCATTATCTATATGGAGAAACTTTTGAAGTTCATTGTGATCATAGAAGCCTTCAATATTTTTTTACTCAGAAGGATATTAATCTAAGGCAACGCCGTTGGTTAGAGCTGATTAAAGATTATGATTTTCCGTTCACCTATGTACCTGGAAAGGGTAATGTAGTAGCTGATGCTCTGTGTCATAAATCATCTAACTTGGCATCACTGGTGGGTGGATGACATTTGATTGAAGATTTTAAAGATTTGAATGTGTCTATTGAAATGGTGGACAATAGAGTTATGGTTGCAGCAATGTCTGTATTTGAGCCTCTTCTTATCAAACAAATTAAGGAAAGGCAATTTGAAGATTCTGAATTGGTGAAAATCAAGGATAACATTGCAACAAGGCCAAATTTTGTGTTAGTTGAAGGAGTTCTTTACTTTAGAAATAGATTGTGTATACCAGCACAAGAAAATTTGAAACAGGCAGTAATGTTTAAAGCTCATCACACTCGATATTCTATGCATCTAGGAAGTACAAAAATGTATAGAAATCTCAAGGACAGGTTTTGGTGGAATAATATGAAGCGAGATATTGCAGGATATGTATCTTCATGCTTGACCAGTCATCATGTGAAGTTTGAACACCAAAAGCCGCCTGGATTGCTTCATCCTTTACATATTCTTAGATGGAAGTGGGAGCACTTAACCATGGACTTTGTATCTGGTTTACCAATGACCAGGAGACAACATGATACCGTATGGGTGATTGTGGATCGTCTTACAAAGTCAACATATTTTCTTCCATTCAGAAAGGATATGGGATTTAACGAAATGTCCAAGTTGTTTGTGAGGGAAGTGACTAGATTGCATGGAACACCAGTTTCGATTGTGTCAGATCGAGATAGTCGGTTTGTTTCCACATTTTGGCAGTCATTTTGATAATTCTATGGGTACTAAACTTCGATTTAGTACTGCATATCATCCACAGACAGATGGACAATCTGAGAGAACAATTCAGACTTTGGAAGATTTGCTTCGTGCCAGTGTTATGGATTTTGGAAGTGATTGGGATGAATATCTTCCGTTGTGTGAATTTGCATAAAAAAAATAGTTATCAGTCCGGCATTGAAATGGCACCATTTGAAGCATTGTATGGTTGAAGATGTAGAACTCTAGTTAGTTGGGAAGAAGTTGGAACAAGAAGTTTCCATGGTCCTACTACTATTGTAGAGACAACTGAAAGAGTTCAGAAGGTGCAGAATAGATTGAGAGTAGCCCGATCAAGGCAGAAGAGTTATGCTGATAATCGTCGGCGTGATTTACAATTTGCTATTGATGATTGGGTATTTTTGAAAACTTCTCCAATGAAAGGTACAATTCGATTTGGGCAGAAAGGAAAGCTTTCACCAAGATATATCGGACCTTTCAAGATAAAGAGCAGAATTGGAGATGTGGCTTATCGTTTGGATCTTCCATCACAACTCTCCGGTATCTATAATGTATTTCATGTATCGATGCTTCGAAAGTATATGGCGGATCCTACGCATATCATCAACTATGATGAGATTCAAGTTCAACCGAACACCACATATGTTGAGAAGCCAGTGCGAATTATTGATACCAAGGAACAATTTCTTCGTACAAGAACGATTAATTGGGTTAAAGTCCTTTGGGCTCATCATGAACCCAATGAATCTACATGGAAATTGGAAGAACAAATGGCTTGAAAATATTCAGAGCTATTCGTTTAGGTCAGTTTTTACTTATTTGTGTTTATTTTGTTTGTGTTACATTCAGAGGACCAAATGATTTTAAAATTTTGGGAGAGTGTTACACCCCATCTCAAGTTAATAAAGATTAACTCTAATTAATTGAGATTAGTGTGGATTAAGTGTGATTAATCAAGATAGATGTGATTAATGAGAGAAATGAATTAAATTATGTATGAAGGATTGAGTTAAGCATAATGAACAAGTTTGACAGAGATTAACTTAGTAGAGATGAATTTAGACTCAAATTAGTGCGATTGAGGGCTTTTCCATAAATATGGATTTGTGAGTATTTCGTCGGATGTGATAAAATTTGATGTCAACGTGTGTATCTTAATGAGTACAACAATTTTCATAATATACTCGTCTTCATTTGACTTGAAATGAGTCAAGTGAGTCTTGATTTAACTCAATTTAAGAATAAGTTAGAGAATAAGGGTTTATGTGCAAAATACAGTTATAAAGGTTCTAAAAGAACCCATTCTCAGTCATTCGATGCTTATAGAGAATACAAGAGCTGTAGATCAAGGTTCTTCTTTCTTTTGCGTTTCGTTTTCTTTGATTTGATCTAGTAGGAAGAGATTTCGGAAGAACTTAGTAATGGCAAAGTGGTTTTTCATCTTTTCCTCATCATCTTATCGAATTGGTTGAGTTCTTGGAGTTAGAGTTTGGAAAAGATCTCAAATTTCCTTCTCACAAGCTGTCAAGTAAATGTTAAGAGTAATTTCAGCTGTAAATGAGTTCTTTAAAACCCTTTTTTTTCCATCTTGAAAACTCATTGAATTTGGATTTGAATGATTTGATGATGTTAGGGTTTGATTTGGGTGATTTTGTATCAAGTAAAGCTTGGAAAAGAAAGGGGTTTTTGTATCCAGTTGGTTGTAAGGCAAGTATAAATAGTTATTATGATTAAATGCTAGTTATTAGGGTTTTTCCTATTGATTATGTTATGAAAAATGAATTCAGCCTTATATATGATTCAATTGTGTATGTGAATGATTGTTTTGGAGAAGAAGATGGGTTCTATGGTGTTTAAGTGGATTGGAGAATTTGTGTATATATGAATGGATGATTGAGAAGGGGACAGGAGGTCCCAACTTGTGTGCAGGTTCTGAAGGAGATGAAGAGAAAATAGTCGGTTCAAAGATCTGGCACTGAATTTGTTCCAGGTCCGATCGATCGGACAGATAGGCCGATCGATCGGACAGGTCCTAACTGGGACCTAATTTCAGGCCGATCAATCGGACCTGAAGGTTTGATCGATCGGAGGACTCAAGTTGAGTCCGGTGAAATTTGTGGTTTAAATTAAATCGAATGTTTTGTTTGTGAGTATGAATAGTTTATAAAATTAGTCTAATGACTAATTATAATATAAATGAGAGATTTTAAGCAATTAAGCTTTCTCTAAAGTAATATTCTTGGATTTGGATCCAAGATGAATTGAGAGTTAACCAAAGGGTTACCTAAAAATGAATAGTTGTAATTCGATGACGGAAATTAGCTTTTAAAGCTAGCCGATTCAACGTTGATTAGTTAACTGAAACTAATCAGATTTTAGAATTTAATTCTGAGTTAAGGAAAATAACCTATTGATTAACTCAAGGCTGCTAATATTGTCTTACCTCCATGGGTCTTAGCTAAGAGACTTTAATGTACAAAATACACATAAATTGTGATGTCCATCGAGAATAACACATACATTAAACATCTGAAGGCTACATCTAAATGATTTTTATTGTTTAGTTAAATTTGTATATTGAATTGAAATTGAAGATTTTAATCGAGTGAAATTAAATGATTAACAGGATTGTTATTTGAGTCTAGCACTACATAGTGATTTATATAAGCTCATTAGAGTTGATACTGCTGCAGCAGGTTATTTGGGAGTGTTTTGGAACTCCGTGGTGATGTCAGATGTCCCTGGCCCGGGCACTAATAAATCCCACAATATATGATTCCTTCCGTGTGGAAGATGTGATTCCTTCCTTTTTAGGAAGACGTGATTTGAAATGAAATGCTATTGTAGATTGCCAAATGCTAAAGACTCTCATTGATTTGGATTAAATGTGTAATTAGCATGTTAAATCATGTATCTGTTTATACATTGCTGAATTGTCAAACTCATAGTGTTATTAATGGCATTACAAGCACAGCTGCCCTTGCCGATCCTTCTGAGGCCATAGCACCAGCGAAGGCGAACAATACGGTTCCTCCAAGAGGACTAGTTGAGTGGAAGTGAAACAATATCATATGAATGTGATATTGAACCGGAAATTTAAAGGAAAACTTTTGATAATGGAAGTTGTTAAAGAACGTTTTACACTTTTCATTCCTTGCATTGTACTTAAATGTGCAAGTGAATGTTGTTGATGTTATAAATGAATTTTTGTGTATGAAGGCATGGATTACCCAACCAAACAAATGGTAGAATCTTTCAGTAGTGAGCAATTTACACAGAAAATAGCAGAAGAAGCTTGGACATTTTTGGAAGATACCGCTGAAAACACATTACTGTGGGCCCTTATCAAAAGGGAGCCCATCAAACCCACCATTCCTGAAAAAGGGGGGATGTTCAAGATTGAACCCAAAATTGAGGCAGAAGCCAAATTGGCCACACTGGTGAGAAGAATAGAGGCCTTAGAGCTGAACCAAAAGCCCACTCCAAACACCTTTGAGTCATTAAGATATAATTAGGCCATGGATGGAGGGATTGACCCAACAATTTTGGGTCAGACAGAGTTTGTTGAGGAGGTGAATGCGCTACTTCAAAACACTCGTTTTGGTAATCGTCAGAGGTATGACCCATACTCTAACACTTACAATCCAGGTTGGAGGGACAACCCCATCTTTTCTTGGACCAAAGGCCTAACTCAAGGTGGCCCATCTCAGTCCACTCAATTTCAACCCAATCAATATCAAATTAGTGCCCCACCCTGTTTCCAAAAACCCAATTTCAATCCCAGTCCATTGACCCAGAGGGTAGATTCTTTAGAAGAGGCCATGAAACTCATGTCTCAAACCACGACCCAATTGACTCAGAGTACTGCTCAATTCCAGCAGACCACTACTCTACTTTTGAATGGCCACACTCAAACCCTTGCAAACTTAGAATATCAGATGGGCCAACTAGCCAACTCCATCAGTGCTAGAGATAAGGGAACCTTCCCTAGTCAACCCGAACCTAATCCCAAGGGCCAAGTTGTTTATGATCCTAAAGGAAAAGGCCCAAAACAAGTCAAATCCATAATCACCCTTAGGTCTGGTACACAGGTTGATAACAAGGTCAAACTACCCAAGGAACCTGAGAAAGAATCAAGTAAGAAAGTAGGAACTGAGGAACCAAGTGTGAATGCTGAACCTATATTAGAACCAGAGAACTCAATCAATACTGGACCATCACCTAGTGAGCCCACTCTTAGGACCTATGTTCCCAAGGCACCATACCCACAAAGGCTAGGCCCAGCAAAATCAACTGTTTAATTGGATAAAATGCTAGAAGTATTCAAACAAGTGAGAATTAATATCCCACTGCTTGATGCTATCCAACATATTTCGGCTTATGCAAAATTTCTGAAGGACCTTTGCACCTTCAAAAGGACTACTAATGTGCCCAAGAAGGCTTTTCTAGCCCAACAAGCTAGCGCAATCATTTCCTGTCCAACCCCAATCAAATATAAGGACCCAGGGTGTCCTACCATTTCTTGCCAGATAGGGGACCATTACATAGAGAAAGGTTTGCTAGACTTAGGTGCAAGTGTGAACTTTCTTCCATACTCTGTTTATGAACAATTAGGTTTGGGAGAGTTGAAAAAGACCCATGTGACCTTGCAATTAGCTGATGCATCAATTCGATACCCCAAGGGGTTAGTCGAAGACGTTCTTATCAGAGTCGGACACTTTGTGTTCCCTATCGATTTTATTGTTTTGGATACCAAACAGACATCTGGGGCTGAACCCAAAATTTCAGTAATCTTGGGGAGACCATTTCTAGCCACCTCAAATGCCTTGATCAATTGTAAGAATGGAGTAATGCAAATTTCTTTTGGGGCCATGACAGTCCAAGTGAACATTTGTAATGTCAATAAGCAACCTCCTGATGAGGTTGATGGGGTTTTTGAAGTTAGTTACATTCATGAATTGGTGGAAAACCACTTACCCTATTTGAAACTTGAGGATCCATTAGAGGCCTGTCTGGCCCAATTTGGAAGTGATTTTGATGTAGATGGACATATTGAGAAAGTCAACGCACTGTTAGACTCAACCCCATCCATGGATTTCTCTAGGTGGCAACCGAAGCATGAGATTCTAACTCCATCTGCTTCCCCACCTGTCCCATCAACTGTAGAGCCCCCTAAGTTAGAACTCATGCAGTTGCCGGATACCTTGAAATATGTATTTTTAGGCCCGCTAGAAACCCTTCCAGTGATTATAGCTTCAGACTTGGACCCTATCCAAGAGCAATAACTCCTGAAAATTTTGGATGAACACAAGGAAGCTATAGGATGGTCCATTGCAGATATCAAAGGAATTAGCCCATTTGTAGTCCAATATAGAATCTATTTGGAAGAAAATGCAAAACCTTCTCGTGAACCACAAAGGCAACTAAACCCTGCAATGAAGGAAGTGGTCAGGTAGAAAGTCTTAAAATTACTCGATACATGAGTGCTTGACCCTATATCTGATAGTGCATGGGTGAGCCCGGTTCAAGTGGTACTAAAAAAATCTGGAATAATAGTGGTTCAAAATGAAGCCAATGAATTGGTACCTACTCGGATACAGACTGGATGGAGGGTATGCATTGATTATAGGAAGTTGAGCTCAGCCACTCGAAACGATCATTTTCCCCTCCCATTCAATGATCAGATGCTTGAAAGGTTAGCCGGTCGTGCATATTATTGTTTTCTTGATGGTTATTCCAGTTATAATCAAATCCCAATTGCACATGAGGACCAGGAAAAGACCACCTTTACCTGTCCGTTTGGCACTTCCGCTCACAGACGCATCCCTTTGGGCTATGCAATACACCGGCCACCTTTCAAAGGTGCATGTTGAGCATATTTTCTGACATGGTAGAAAGATTCATTGAGGTTTTTATGGATGATTTTTCGGTCTTTGGCAATTCTTTTGAGGAGTGCTTACATCATTTGTCCCTTGTGCTTGAAAGATGCAAGGAAAAGAATCTAGTATTAAATTGGGAGAAATGTCATTTTATGGTAAAAAGGGGCATAGTTCTAGGATACATTATTTCTGATAATGGAATTGAGGTGGACAAAGAAAAAATTGAATTGATCTCCAAATTGCCACCACCAAAATAAATTAAGCAGATTCGATCATTCCTGGGCCATGATGGTTTTTATCGTAGATTCATCAAGGATTTTAGTAATATTGCTAAACCTTTGTGCCAATTGCTGACAAAAGAGGCTTCGTTTGAATTTGATAAGAAGTGTCTAACGGCTTTTGAAAGATTGAAAAAGGAACTAACTTCAGCCCCTATAATTCAGCCACCTGACTGGAAAATTCCATTTGAGCTAATGTGTGATGCATCCGATATTGCTATTGGAGCTGTTTTGGGTCAACGGGTTGGAAAGTTACCTCATGTGATTTACTATGCTAGTAGGACCCTCAATGATGCATAACTAAATTACACAACCACTGAAAAAGAATTGCTAGCTGTAATTTTTGCCTTGGAGAAATTTCGGTCTTACTAAATAGGGTCTAAAGTCATCATTTACACGGATCATGCAGCCTTGAGATACCTTCTGTCCAAAAAGGATGCAAAAGCCAGATTGATCCGGTGGATCCTTTTGCTACAAGAGTTTGATTTGGAAATAAAAAAGGATGTGAGATTGTTATAGCAGACCATCTTTCGAGGATACATTTAGAGCCATCAGATGAGGTCCCACTGAATGAAAATTTTCCAGATGAACAATTGCTCAGTATTTCTCAAATCCCCTGGTTTGCAGATATAATCAATTACCTTGTTACAGGGGAGATACCTATCCATTGGTCAAAACAGGATCGATCAAAATTTCTAGCTGAGGTCATGTACTTTTTCTGGGATGACCCGTATCTTTTTAAGTACTGTCCGGATCAGATCCTCAGGAGATGCATTCCTGATCATGACCATTACTCAATCATTTCCTTCTTCCATGATCATGCTTGTGGGGGCCACTTTAGTTCGAAAAAGACAGCTGTAAAAGTTTTGTAGTGTGGATTTTACTAGCCCACTATCTTTAAAGATTACCACACTTTCTGTTTATACTGTGAGAGGTGTCCAAAGCTTGGCAAGCTCAATCGAAGGAACATGATGCCCTTGAATCCCATACTTGTGGTGGAAATTTTTGATGTGTGGGGAATTGACATCATGGGGCCATTTCCAAATTCCTTTGGAAATCTTTACATTTTGCTGGCAATAGACTATGTTTCCAAGTGGGTAGAAGCCATACCGACAAAGAAGAATGACCACCATGCGATGATTAAGTTCGTGAGAGATCATATCTTTTCTCGCTTTGGTACACCTAGAGCAATTATTAGTGACGGAGGCACTCACTTTTGCAACCGTCCCTTTGAACATTTGTTAAAAAAATATTCTGTCACCCATAAGGTTGCTACACCTTATCACCCACAAACAAGTGGCCGAGTGGAAATTTCAAATAGGCAAATTAAACAAATTATGGAAAAGACGGTCAATCCCACTCGGAAAGACTGGTCTTTACGATTGATCGACGCACTGTGGGCCTATCGAACCGCTTACAAGACCCCTATTGAGATGTCCCCATATAGGTTGGTCTATGGAAAGGCATGCCACTTTCTTGTTGAATTGGAGCAGAGAGCTGATTGGGCCATTAAGAAGTTTAATTTTGACTTACCCACTGTGGGTACTCTGTGCAAATTGCAACTCAATGAGTTGGAAGAACTTCGAAATGATGCCTATGAGAATGCCAAGATCTATAGGGAAAGAATGAACTTGAACCATGATAAGTCAATTTTACGAAAATCATTTGAACCGGATATGAAAGTCCTTCTGTATAACTCTTGGTTACACCTATTTCCAGGGAAGTTACGAACCCGGTGGATTGGTCCATTCATTGTTAGGACTGTTTACTTTCATGGTGCGGTGCAAATTGAAAATCCCAAGAATGGGGATATTTTCAAAGTGAATGGTCAACGGTTGAAACCGTTTCTGGAACTGAAAGATAAAATCGTTGAGGATATCCTTCTGGAAGACCCAATTTACCAGGACTAATCATATTTTTTTGTCACGTCGGGTTGACGACATTAAACTTAGCGTTGTTTGGGAGGCAACCCAATTTTGGAATGTAATTGAGTTGGTTGATCACATTCTTTTGCATCACCCCACATGGTAACATGTTTCAGTTTTCCTTATTGTTCATTTTCACGTTACACATGCATTCATAACATTGAGGACAATGTTGAATTTAGGTTTGGGGGTGTGAATTAGAACTTGACATTTGATCATCTGTTCAATTTTCATTCTACATTATCTTTTTCGTTTTTTTTTAGGAGTTTAAAAAAAATTTAGAGGGAAACTACCGAGAGAATTTTTATTGGCTGAATATATTTATTTTGGGCAAAAGAAAACAATGGTTCATTATTTTATTTACGGAAATAGTTTTTGGAAAAGTGCTAATTTTGATCCGTCACTTTTACACAGATTGTATACGTTTTTAAGGTTTTGAATGTGAATCTATGCTTTTCGGGTTTTTTTTTTCCAAGAAAAAAAAAAAAAGAAGAGGAAAATCGACCCTTAGTGTACAGAGCTTCTTGGTTTGACGGGTGGATACACGAAATGGGTTGCCTATTTTTGGGGATCGAAAAAAAAGAGTGTTTAGAAGTCTTGAAAAGAAGAAAAGGTTTTTTGACTAGTTTGGGTTCGTAGCCTTTGTAACCCGAGTTAGTAAGCCCTTAGGGGTATTTACATACCTAATTCCCTAAAGCCATCTGGTTTGGGAGTCGTTGGCCTAATGCTCATTACATGGGTTAATTAGAAAGCTTAAGGAACCTAGGCATTGCACAGTCACATGTATGTGTTTGAAAAAAAGAAAAAAAGAACAAAAAATGTGTCCATTGAAAAAACAGTAGTGCGAAAGCCGTCATTATTGCCTTAAGAGGAAGACTGTGTTTCTTTGCTACATTTAGGCGGCCCTGAATCTAATAAAAAAAAATAATAATAAATTTTTATTTTCACGAAAATTATTGGTGGCTCATTTGATGCTTATTTCGTATACATGCTCTTCACCATGCACGATCAATTACCATGATTTCGAGAATTTCTGACTAAAAGGTGGGATTTGTTAACCGAATTTAAGATTTGTCCTTGAAAATTCCGAGAATCGAGAATAGTCAGTGTCTATAGTTTTCTGTTGGAAGAAGTTTCCCTGGATTTTGATAGGTTTTAAAAATCTTTTGCAAAAAAAAAAAAAAAGAATTTTGTGGGTATATTCACTGCAAACTCTCACGAGGCACAACTCATCCACTAGGGGGAACCTAGGGGTTTAACGGCTTGTTGCATACGCTAAATGCAACCGAGAATACCAGCGAAAGTGGTTTTGTTTTCATATTTACTTTCTTTTCTTAGATTAGGTCAAAGAACTACAAACCTTTTTACTCGCAACTTTTGCTAAGGGACTAGCAAAATGCTGGTTGGGGGTGTGTTGAATTCATGAATTTGCACATTTACATATCATTTTAGGATGAATTAGGGATTTAATTAGGTGAATTGCATCATTATTCATATAATTTCATCATTTCATGCATTTTCACCTAGAAACGTAAATTTTCATACTTTTCATACATTTTCTGCATTAACTTAGAATGTTTTGCAAATTTTCTCTGAAGAGTACCAATTGGAGTAGAACTCTATCCGGGTGGGTCCCGCCTCAATATGGGCTCTTCAGTATTTGATGTGTTGAATTAGAATGCGCAGAAAATGAGAATTACATGCCTCTATCATGGAACCCACTTTCAAGCACACATTGTCATCCTGGGCCCTGCATTACTGAATTGATGTAAATTGAAGAATTCACCATGTGGACCCAACACACAAGCCATATGCAAATTAATCAAAGGAGGGGTCCAATCATCATGTCAATGAAGAGTCCTAACTACAGTAGAGGACTTCTCATAGGGCCCACTGTCCAAGCAAATGAAATGTCAGGGTCTGCAGTAGTTGCAAATTTGACATTATTAATGAATAATTCAAAGAGTACAATTTCGATTGGAACAAAAGAAGAAGAGTTTGAGTCATCCACATCTGATGTCCTTTCAAAGATGAAAGTTGTGTAGAGATAGAATCCATTGCAAATCAAAATTTACAAGTTAATCCCATTTTTCTCAAAATAATCATCTTCAAATGACAATAACTTTCAATCCGACCGTCGGATCAATGAAATTTACCTACTGTTGGAAAGCTTATTCAAAATAGATATTCGTGGAGTGCAAGAACGTGCAAATCAGAGCTATATTGACAAATTTATGGGCCCGGAGATTTTCATGTTTATTTTTAGACGAGATTGCAATTAAATCGACACCGTTGATAATCAATTGCTACACATCCCTTGTGGGACCCCATCTGAAGATTAGCCAAGGACACCTAAATTAAGAAAGAGAATCATCTCAAAGCCAAAAGTCTTTCCAAAAGAAAAGTTACCTTGGAGAACAGGAAAGAATCCCTACAAATAAGGAAAAAAGATACCTAAAAGGGTGGTACTTTTTTACTAAAAGAGGTTTGCAAAAAGCATAAAAGGGGACATGATGGAGACCCATGGGAGACATTCCATACGTCCAAAACAGCTCTCCCTCTCTCCTATTCCTTTCTTTTTCTCTTCCGTTCTTCTTTTTCATTAGTTTATTTTTATTATTGGTAGCCTTGGGCCATGTCCAAGGATTTATTTTGAAAGAGAAGATTTGTGAAGGAGAAGTTGTAAAGATGCAATTTTTAACGATAAATCAAGAAGCATTCTTTGCAATGGCGGGCTAATTTTCTTGATTAGAGTTATGGATGAAGGTAAGTAATTGTCTTTTTATTTGTTTAGTAATTCTAATTTGTGTTCCATGATTATGTGTTTAATGATTAATAGGCTTGTCTTCGTGCCATAGGCAAATCTCTATTTTTATTTCTAAAAATAAAAATCAGTTTTTGACTACTCATGCTTAGGTTTGATAGGCCATGCTTAGGATTTAGATCTTTTGATGGTTTATGCTTACTTTTGATAGGTGGTGCTTAAATTATTTTTATTCTTTTATGAGATGAAGGAAGTCTTGAGTTTTGAATTTTATAATTAAAAAGGGATACTAAAAGTTAGATTTTCCAAATTAAAAACATTGATTTGTCTTTGATTTGAAGTAAAAATTGGAACAAGTTAGGGTTACTTGATAAATAATTGGTGGATGCTTATTTGATTCCTATGCTCTAATCACCTTCATTAATTGGTAGATTTTGAATTTCTAAATTAGTTGCTTATTTTTTTATCTAAGAACTCAAAACTTTTCTTAATTGTTAGTTAATTAGTTTTCTTAATTTAAAAGTTTCTTTAATTAGCTCCATGTGGGTTCGACCCGTTCTTTCCACTGTCTCATCTAGATACCCTTGCACTTGTGGTATTTTATGATTGATATTTATCACAACAAGTGGGTTGAGGCATGGCCCGATACGATATTTATATAACAAAAGGCTGATTTCTTTCGTATATATAAAATATCAATTTATAAGTAAAGTTTTATTTTTCATTTGCAAATTAGCATCAATATTTGTGCAATTACTCTAATAATTTCAACATTATCTCAACTTGAGAACCCTAAAAGTCCATAAAATCTCTTTTAATTTATATAAGAAATTTAAAAAATTAGAAGAGGAATGTGGGTCAGCTCGTGGGTGGTAGGGCCTAGCACTGCAGTTAACACCTTTAGTTTTCACAACCCGTTAGTTTTCACGAGTTGACACTCCACTGCTCGGCCAGCCTCAAAGCGGGCTATGCAGGCATGGCACGGACCAGTTAACACCTTTACTCATGTCTTGACAGTCCGAGAACGCCCCATGCGAATTTCATATTTTTCTTCTTCCTCATCTATGCATTGTTAATTGCAGCAGTGAAATGTATGTGGCCTTCAGCTGTGAGCCTTGGAATTGTAGCTGACACTGGAATTGTAGCTGACACTAAAGTGAGGACTGCTTTTGATTTAGTCAAAATTCACCCAGACGAAGCATCTTCCAGGATAGTTGAATTTGGATTGCATGCATTCTCCATTAATTTCATTAATATACTCTAGATGATTTAATCACAGTTCATCCCTTGAACCTTTCATAAGGAGTAGCTACAACCACCATTATTTTAAAACTGCAGCCACATCAACAGTTTTGTATGTTCTCTGCACTCTATCATTGTCCGAAGATTGCGTCCACTACTACGTACACAGTTAATATCATGTTTACGGACTTTGTCCAACTCTCATATGCTTGAACACCGCAAGGACTGTTGATATAAGAATGGACATTGGACGTATCAGTTAGCGAATGACAGCGCTTAGACAAGAACTTGACGGTCGAGTCTTTCCCTATTGCAATTAAAAGCAGGACCATTTCAATGACACTCATGTCCCACCTACCATGTATCTCCCTATATATATGGGTCCTTTGTATACTTAATTTTCATCCTCACAGCGCCTCATCTTCATCTATACTACATACTTGAAGATGATGAATATGGTTAATTCCCACATCCTTGTAGCTCTCCTCTTTTCCATCGCTTCCTCACTCGTTTATCTCCAGGCCCAGTTCTGGGTGAACGCATAACAAGCAGTCCTCGCTTCGTTGGAATATTTGATTTTGTATTAAACATAAAATAATGGCTGCTCGCCAGTTTGCATCTGATACTAGATTATAAGAAATGAATTTTTTTCGTCAAAAGACTCTAAGATCTCTAATGTTGTGGTTTTTTTTTTTTAATTGGCCTTTCCCCACCCTTTCTGTACAAAAAGAAGTGGAATCTTTTACCAAAGCCCCAGAGAAGGGTGAAAACTACGATTAGTTTACTGTTGGCCACCTATTATCCTTCAGCCCACCCGATGTCAAGGGTAGATATAGCCAATTTTTACTAGGGCCATACTAGTATCTGTGCTCTTGGGCCCGCCCAGACAGAGCCCGATCCGGGCCCACCCTGCCGTTGGCTGTGTTTGCATTAAGTGATAGAAAGCCTAGACCAGGCCTGGCCCGTGTAAGAAATGCATGTAATTTGATTTTATTAGTCAAAATAATTGCTCTAATGCTTAAAAAATTGAGAAAAAGCCCGGTTCAGCGCAGCCCGATTGATTAAATGAGTGGCAACGGGCTTGACTTTTGTGGGCCGTGTCGTGCTTGAGCCAGACCCACGGTTGAACAATAAGATAAATGTTGAAATTGGCTTATATATCAAGCATCAAAACCAATGGTTGATAGCCAAAAGGTCCCACGGAAGTAAAAAAGAAAAAAACTTGATTAAATCATTTCCTATTAATGAACCACTTGATAGACGATGTATTCCTGCTCCAACATAGATCTCCATGCCTTGGCGAAAATGGACTGAAAATTATCCAACTCAGTTGAAGGTTCGATTCTGATCAACCTCGATGTTTACTGTGGACATTATCAAGACCCTCGCAATCCAACCATGCTCGCAGGTCCGATTCGGGTCACAGTTCGCCCAAACAAGATTCTTTAGAACTATTTTACTAGGATTGGTCGAGTTATGGTTGAGTTTGAGGAAGAGTCTGATCTGGCCCAAGCCGAATACTCTTTGCGGAATAAGAACAGAGCCGATTCATCTTTGGGTTCATGCTAGGTCTCATGACCAAAGCGAAATTTTTTTTAAGGGGGAGCAGGCCATTCTGGGACCAGGTTAGATTCAGACGGTATATACCTGATTGGGACATTAATATGCATCGAAAAACTTCCCCTCTTCGGCATCAATGCTAGTGTGTGTTGGAAATGTCCTAACCATCTCAACGAGTTTCTTTTATTTTATCACCTGATGATGCCACCGTTAAATGCACCCAAAAGTGTCATTTCTGATTGTACCACACATCAAAGAACAAGAAATTCACTTCCTTTTACCGCACATCCAACATAACATTCTCATGCAGAGAAACTCAGTATCCATCCTATTAATTCCCCTGCTACTTTGGATTTCAATAACATGATGGCTTCTTCTGGCCTAATGGACATTGGTTTCTCTGGTAGCAAGTTTACTTGGTCCAACAACAGGCAAGGAAGTTCCTATGTGGCTGCCGGGCTAGACCGCTCACTCACCAACCACGCCTGGTCCATCTCCTACCCTGATGGTCTTCTTCAGCACTTGGTGACGCAAAATTCAGACCACAGTCCAATCCTTTTGTCCACTCGTCCTCCCCTAGCTGTTAGATCCATTCCCTTCAAATTTGAGGAAATGTGGATTGGCCACCCTACCTTCAAAGACCTTGTGGCTTCTTTGTGGAAAATTCCTATCCAAATCCTCAGTTCATCCTTCATCAGAAGCTGAAATCTCTCAAAATCAAATTAAAGTCTTGGAACAAGGAAGTTTTTGGCAACCTCAAGTCTAACATCTCTATTGCTGAAAACAACATTCTTCTGCTGCAAGATAGTATGGACTCAGTTCCCCTGGAATCCACTAAAGTGGCCCTTAGCCTTGCTAGATGCAATCTCCAAAACTTGCTTCAAGCTAAAGAGATCCATTGGAAGCAAAAATCCAGGACTAATTGGCTTCAGGAAGGAGATAGAAACACTAAGTTTTTTCACCTTGCTGCTAAGATCAGAGGTTCAAAAAATAGGATTGACAAAGTGGATTTCAATGGCAATGTCATTTAAGGTCATCCTTAACTAAAAACGGCTGCTGTGGAATTTTTCTCTGATACCTATAAGCCCTCCCCTGTCCTCATGGATCCTAGGCTATTTCAAGTGCATAATAAAGAGTTTCTACAGGCCAAAACTCTATGCTTCAAGCTGTCCCTTCCAACGAAGAAATCAGAATTTCTGTCTTCAGCCTTAAAAAATCCAACTCTCCTGGGCCTGATGGGTTCTCTGGCAGCTTCTTCTACGGCTGCTGGGACATTTTTGGTGACTCTGTGATTGCTGCAGTGAAGAAATTTTTCTTGTCCAGAAAGCTTCTCAAAGCTTCGAACTCTTTCTTCATTTATCTCATTCCTAAAGTTGCAGCCTCGTCCTGCTTTGGTGACTTTCGCCCTATTAGCCTTCTAAATTTCTCCTATAAAGTGATCTCCAAGATCTTAGCTACCAGATTGGCTGCTGTTCTCCTGGATCTCATTTCCCTTCACCAGGTAGCCTTCATCAAAGGCAGGAAACCTCAAGACCACATTGCTCTGGCCCATGAGCTTACTCAAAGCCTTCAAAAGGGAGCCAAAGGCAAAGGTATTTGCTTGAAGCTGGATATCTCCAAAGCCTTTGACAAGTTGAGTTGGGACTTCTTATTCAAAGCATTGGACTCCTTTGCTTTTATTAGTGCTTGGTCTTCCCCTGTCTAGGAATGTGTGTGCACTTCTAAAGGTTATGTTCTTATAAATAGAGAGCCTGCCGGCTACTTTGCAGTGGAATGTGGGCTTAGGCAAGGTGACCCCTTATCCCCCTACCTCTTCATCCTAGCGGAAGAGATTCTCAGTCTCAACATCGAGAATCTGGTCTCTCAGCAGCTAGTGCATCCGATTTATAGTGTGCCAGCCTCTCCCTCCATCTGCCACTTGTTGTTTGCAGACAAATTCTTCTCTTCTTCAAAGCTTTTCCTAGGAGTATTAAAGCAATCAAAGATCTGCTGGAAGCTTACCAATCGTCAGCTGGCTAGCACTTCAATCTCAGGAAAAGTCATGTCCTTTTTGGCAACAACAGGCAGTCTTTTAAAGTCAGAGTGTTGAGATCCTTTAGCATCCCTCAGGCTTTCTTCCCGACCAAATACCTGGGTGTTCCTCTATTCATTGGGAGCCCCAAAGCCCATTACTTCGAGAGCTTGAAGGATACTTTTAGGCAAAGGCTATCTGGCTGGAAAAAGAACATGCTCTCCTTTGCTGGGAGACTCATCCTTGTCAAACATGTGCTTCAAAGCCTCTCTGTGCACATCCTGCTAGTTCTTCCTATCCCCAGCTCGGTCTGCACCTTCCTGGAGAAATGGATGAGGAATTTTCTTTGGTCTGGAGGTTCTGAACACCTAAAGAGAAGCCCCCTAAATTGGAATTCTATTTGCCAGCCTAAATCTGAAGGAGGGCTGGGCCTTCGTCACTTTAGGGATCTGATTCATGCCAATTCCATTAGACTTGGTTGGGCAGCTCTATCCACTTCCTCCCTTTAGGCCTCCTGGTTTAAAGGAAAATATTTCAGAGGCTTCTCTCCCTGGCACCCTTGGTTCCTATCCTCTGGTTCATGCATCTAGAGACCAATCAAGAGGAAATATCAATTTCTTTTTAACAACAGCCACTGGATTTTAGGTAATGGGAAAAGTGTTAGTTTCTGGCATGATAAATGGCATGGCCCTCTCTCTCTGGCACAGACCTTTCCTGACATCCACTTTCCCTGGGCAGGCTCTGCTCATGATTTCATCTCCAACAGCCAGAGGATTCTGAGCATCAACCTACCTCAGCAGGCTGCCTCTTTTTGCAACTCTCTTCTCATAACTTTCTCCCTAGCTGCTGAGCTTGACTTACTGGTTTGGTCAAGCTCCATTTCCAGCCACCTCTCCTTTGCAGCTGCCTAGGACTCCATCCGTTTCAGAAGTCCCACCATCCCCTGGTATAAGTTTGCATGGAACATCCTTCTCAAGCCTTCCGTGGCCTGCTTTGCTTGGAAGTTGTTCCACAGCAAACTTCCAACAAATGCCTGGGCTCAGTCCATTGGTGTGCAGCTGGCTTCTTCCTGTTACCTATGTGGATCTCATCAAGAATCTGCGCTCTCCTTGTTCTTCCTCTACCCCTTCAGTGCCTCATTCTGGGATTGGTTTCAGGACAAAGGTAAGTTTAAATTTGGACCTTCTGGCACTGCCTCCTCCATGTGGGATTCTCTGTCTGCCAATTCCTGTCTCAGAGCCAAGAAGGGCTTGGGAGCCATCTTCATCACTGCCATCTTCAGTCTTTGGAAGGTCAAGAACCAAGTGGTCTTTAAAAGTATGTCTCCTTCTCTTGACTCTGCTGTTAATTTTTTCTTAATGGATGCAGCTGCTTCTCTGAAGAATTTTTCTTTTCCTTTTTCAAGTAGAACTTTACACTCTTTCTCTCTATTATGTAATCAGCCCTATCATTTTGTAAGATAGTGCCTGGCTCTTTTTCTTTTCTCTGTCCTCAGCCCTGTGTGGCTGCTTGTTTGCTTTCTGCTGCTTCTGTTTCCCCCCTTTTTTCTTAATTCAATTTTGCAATTCAGCAAAAAAAAAAAAAGAACATAACATTCTCATGTCCGATACGTTCATTTTGTGCATATGCTGCTTCGTGCTTGCTTAATATTCTACTCTATATGTCATAATAACTATAAAAAAGAAAATATTGGGCGTTCAGTAACTCAAGAAAAACATGAAGAAAATATCAGTGTCTTTCAAAAGGCTAACCTTTTTTTTTCTACATCTCCCCTGCAGAAAACTTTCAATAATATGTATAAAAATATTTCAAAATAATGATTACAAAGTCTTAAAGTAAAGTAAAGACTTTACTTCACTAAATCTATCATGATGTATTTGATTACATATATGGTAAAGTAAAGGCAAATGCTTCATGATGGTAAAAGATGGGAAAAAGTATATGGTGAATTAAAGAGGGGGGTGGGGGGTGGTTGATAAAGTACTCATTTTGCTTGACTTTACTATATCACATTTTACTGTAAATAAAAGGTGACATGTTATAGAGTGACTTGATTACATGTGTGCTTAAAGTAAAATATAGATTGATGTCAGATCATTGTAAAATGTGAGGTAAATAAGGTGAGATAAAATATGTGGTGAAGTAAAGTGGGTGAGAGAATTGTAAAGTAGGTATTTTTTTAATAGAATTTACTTTACTACCGTTTCCCAGGATTTTGTGTGATGAAAGAAAAGTAGCTTGTGGTAAAGAAGAAAAATCGAAGTTGAACTTGACTTTGCCACACTACTTTCTTATTCGGGATAAGTGAATTACATATTGTGTGGACTGTTTCCACCGAAACCGATGTCGCCTCGACTTCGGCAATGGTACCAATCAAAGAAGGCCTTAACCCCCATCTTTCTGCCACAGCCGCATCTCAGCCGTTGTCAAGATGGGACTGGTCCCGGTAGAAATACCGACCACATCCTTCCGAGCTCGGCCTTGCGCTTGCATCCTTGTCCGATCTCGGGTATAACTGACCTCGGTGCTTTCTCCAGTTCGGCCCATCGGCCGAGGTGAACACTGGGCGTCCAAACTCCCATTATGAGATGGGACGGGTGTTTTATAGGGAATCCCTGACAAGTAGGGTGGCCACCGCCATTGATAAGAGCTCGTTCCTATCAACAGATCACATCCACATTTATGTGAGGGATTTGAGGGGAGATCTGATGGGACAAGTATCCTCACCTACCCCCACTAAGGATCCCAGGTGTGGACTGATGGGACAAGTATCCTCACCTACCTCCACTATGGAATCTTCTACGCTCCTATATATATATGCCTGCATGAAGAACCATGAACAGGTACATGCAATACACAGCCCGCACTGTTATTCTGCTAAACACCTTCTTCTCCACTTTACCCTAGTTCAGTGACTGCACTAACTCAGGCGTCGGAGTGCTTTTGGCTGACAGCAGCCTCGGGCCCTGACTGTTCTTTCCTCCCCTTTTTCAGGATTCAGGCCGTCGGTGACTTCTCCGATCAGCTGAACAGGATTTTCCTGATCCCCTTCATCACTTAAACTAAGTCCGTAATAATTTAGGCACTTACAATTGGCGCCGTCTGTGGGGAGCTGATCTGAAAAATCCATATTTTCATCCTAACAGCCATGCCTCCTAAGGCTAAGAAGGGAAAGAGCGTTGTTGGACCGTCCAGGTCCAGCCAACCAGAGATATTTTTGCCTCTCATGCCACCTCCACTGGTGACGAACCAGGCAGGGCCATTAGAAACAAGCCAGTCAAGAGATACCAGGCAAGCACCACCCAACCCTCAGTCTAGAAGAGCGGAAGGGGAGCCTGGTATTCGAAGTATAGGGTCACCTGTCACGGTGACACACTCATCGTCAAGAGGTGTACCAGCGTCTCCTCGGAGCGGTCCTGTAGCAATACGGGCCCGGACAACGTCCTCCCACGCAGAGCGTCCACGTCTGGAGGTTGTTTTCACCCAAGCACCCCGCAAGGACGTTCCTCCTCAGGAACAGTCCCAGCGAGGTAGGACTCCTGCGCAGTCTCATCCTCTTCGGCCTCATCACGAAGACCACATGGAAGAGGACCATGTCCACCTCGGTGACGAAAGTGACGCCGACACGGCCCCAGAGGAAGATGTTGAAGCCCAAGCTGAAGCAACCAAGGCTCAGAACCTCGTCATTGAAGAGTAAAAGGCGCAGATCCTCCAGCTCCAGCGACAGCTAGAGGTAAAGAACGGAACCCTGCCCGAAGCCTCTCACACGCCTCCACCTCGACGGAAAGCCCGGCGGGGCCCTGAGGGTCAGCCAGACCTACGGGATCAACTAAACGAGAGACGTGCCCGAGCTCGGGAAGAGGGCTCGAGTAACACTCACGCCAGCGCCGACCAGCAGCAGTACCGGAGGCAAAAGTGGGAGACCGGGACCGACCCCGACATGGCCGACTATATTGATCAGTAAATTAGGCTGGCCGTGCAGCAGAACCTGGAGCATGTCGGCCTCTCTCAAGGTCGGTTGGCCACCAGGCATAGTGACTTCCACGGAACATCTCCATTTACCCGAGAAATCAGAGATCATCCTCTCCCTGATAAATTCAACGTCCCGCGCTTCAATCTCTATGACGGGACGTCAGACCCCGAAGCCCATCTCCGACACTTCACCCAGAAGATGTCGGTATTCAGCGGCGACGGTAACCTCGATTGCAAGGTTTTCTCCTCCAGCTTGGGTGACCTCCCGCTTCGGTGGTTCTGTGCACTCTCCGAGGGATCGATTTCGAGCTGGCGACAGCTCCGAAACTCCTTCGTCGAGAAGTTTCAAGCACACCGGGTCATCCCGAAGATTGACGCCGACCTAATCTCTATCAAGATGAGGCCGACCGAGAATATCACTCGATTCGCCAAAAGGTTCTGGACCATCTACAGCGTAATCGAGAATTCCAATGACGAGGTAGCCGTCACGGCCTTTCAATATGCTTTGCTACCAGGCAATGAGCTTCGGAAGAAATTGGTGCGTCGCCCTGCGGTTTCAGTGAAGGCACTCATGGCCAGGGTGAACCAGTACGTTGAGCAAGAAGAAGATGAGATCCGGGCCTGGGAGTGCCATAACCTTTCGCCCGCGCTCCTTGAGGGCCAACCTTCGGAGGGCCGACCTTCAAGGAGGGAAAAGAGGCTTGCTAAGAGGGAGGCGGACCGAAATAGAGAACCATCCAGCTCGGCAGCGTGTTCTGTTCCCACCTCGGGAGGCAGCACAAAGCCGAAGCCGAGTGGCGTCCCTCATAAAGCCGTCAACACCATCTTCAAGGAGCCCATTTACAAACTCCTCGGCAAGATCCAAGCCCAGCCCTTCTTCAAATGGCCCCAGCCTATGAAAAGTGACGCTGCCTCACGAGATCAGAACAAGTTCTGTGACTACCACAAAGATAGAGGACACAGAACCGAGGATTGCCATGCCTTCAAGGCGCACCTTGAAAAACTCGTGAAAGACGGGCACCTCAGAGATCATATCAAAGAGGAGGGTAGAGTAAACCAAGCCCAGCAGCACCATCTCGACGACAGGGATAGCGATGAGCCTATAGGGACCATCGATGTCATCCACTTGGCCCCCGCTCCTAGAGGCAGTGATCAAGCGCGTGCCGAGGCCAGGAGGGCCCAGCATGGCAAACATGTGATGGCGGCCGAGCTCGGTCCCTCTGCAAAGAAGGCCCGCATAGAGAGACCAAAGATTCGGTTCTCAGACAACGATTTGGCCAGGGTTCAGCTACCCCACAATGATCCTCTTCTTTTGACTATGAGGTTACAAAACTTCAATGTCAAAAGGATCCTAGTGGACCCCGGGAGCTCCTCAGAAATCCTCTATTTCGACTGCTTCAAAAGAATGGGTCTGAAGGAAGAGGATCTGCTGGAAGCTCGCACCCCTTTAGTGGGATTCAGCTCCAAGACGGTATATCCCAAAGGGAAGATCTCCCTCAGGGTCGAGGTAGGAGGGGCCCCCATGACGGTAGACTTCCTTGTGGTAGATGCTCAATCTCCTTACAATGCCATCATGGGAAGAACCTGGCTCCATAACATGGAGGCTGTCCCCTCCACCCATCACCAAAAGCTCAAGTTCCCGTTACAGAGCATAGACGGGGGCTTTGAAGTTGTCATAGTCCGCGGTGACCAGCAAACGGCCAAAGAATGTCTTATGGCCGTTGTCCCCGGAGCAGCAGAGCCACAGCGAGTCCATGTGACCGAGCTCGAGACAGAGCTCGATGAAGTTGGCCGAACTCCCGAGCAGAAGAGCGTTGAAGAGCTTACTGAAGTCAGGATCGACCCTAACGATCCGGAAAGGTTCTTCGTGCTCGGTAGCCATCTGGCTGATGAAGAAAGGACCGAGATGCTCGATTTTCTATTACAGAACAGGGAGGTCTTCGCTTGGACCCCATATGAAATGCCCGGCATTGACCCCGAGGTCGTAAGCCACAAACTGAATGTGAGCCCCAAACACAAGCCTGTAGTCCAAAAGACTCGCAGGATGGGCACTCAGCAAGCAGAAGCTATGACCGAAGAGGTCAAAAAACTGTTGGAAGTAGAGGCTATCAGGGAAGTGCACTACCCCGAGTGGTTAGCAAACACGGTTGTGGTTAGAAAAAAGAACGGAAGCTGGAGGGTCTGCGTGGACTTCACCGACCTCAACAAAGCCTGTCCCAAAGACAGCTTTCCTCTCCCCAAGATAGACCAACTGATTGATGCCACCGCCGGACATGATAGAATGAGTTTCCTCGATGCTTACCGAGGTTACCATCAGATCCCGATGAACGGGCCTGATCAAGAGAAAACCGCGTTCATAACACCCAGAGGCATTTACTGTTACAAAGTGATGCCCTTTGGGTTAAAAAACGCTGGTGCCACTTACCAATGCCTGGTAACCAAAATGTTTCAGCCCCAGCTCCGGAAAACGGTTGAGGTCTACATTGATGACATGGTCGTTAAGTCTAAACGGTCGGAGGACCACTTGACTGACTTACATCAGACCTTCACCGTCCTCAAACAATACAAGCTCAAACTGAACGCCTCCAAATGTGTATTTGGCATCGGCTCGGGCAAATTCCTAGGCAGCTTGGTCACCAGACGAGGAATCGAGGCCAATCCCGATCAAATCTCGGCGATAAGGGACCTACAAAGTCCAACCTCGACAAAGCAAGTCCAGAGACTGACAGGAATGGCAGCAGCGCTGAACCGCTTCGTTAGCCGAGCTTCAGACAAATGCCGTCCCTTCTTCCAACTCCTTAGAAAGAGCTCGGGGTCCAATGGACGCCTGAGTGTGAAAGAGCCCTCCAAGAGCTCAAAAGATACCTCTCTTCGCCTCCCCTGCTTTCCACTCCGGCACCGTGTGAGGTTCTTTACTTATATCTTGTGGTTTCGGATCATGCAGTAAGCTCGGTACTCATAAGAGAAGATGACGGGCAGCAGAAGCCCATTTATTACACAAGCAAAATTCTGCTGGATTCCGAGACAAGATATCTGCCGTTGGAGAAGCTCGCATTTGCACTAATCAGTGCCTCCCGGAAGCTCTCCCACTACTTCCAGACGTATTCTATAGTGGTTGTGACCGAACACCCACTCAAGTCTCTCTTCAGAAAAGCAGACTTCTCTGGGAGAGTGTCCAAATGGGCTGTTGAACTGGGACAATATGATATCCAATATCAACCTAGAACAGCTATTAAAGCCCAGGTACTAGCAGACTTTATTGTGGAATTCACTTCTCCTAGTTCGGCACCGAGTCTCCTCGAAACCGAACTGGGGGGCAATGAGGTGGAGACGACCACCAAGACCAAAACAGAGCAGGATCGGTCCTGGAAAAACTTCCTCGACTCATCTTGGAAGGTCTTCGTCGATGGGTCCTCAACCTCCAGAAGGGCTGGCGTTGGCATCGTCCTCCAGTCTCCAGAGGACCTCATCACTGAACAAGCCTTGACCCTTGGCTTCAAATCATCTAACAACGAGGCTGAATCTGAAGCACTAATAGCTGGGCTGAACAGTGCAAAAACTCTGGGGGCACAACAACTGGTGGTCTTCAGTGATTCACAGCTGGTGACGAACCAACTAAATGGAGACTACCAGGCCCGTGACGACAGGATGGCGGCCTACTTAGCCCACACCAAGCAACTTCTATCTCAGTTCCAAAGGGCTGAAGTCAGGCAGGTCGGCAGAGATTCTAATTCTCACGCCGACGCACTTGCAAACCTGGCCTCTGCTGTCGAGGCAAGAAGAAAAAGGACGGTCGAAGTAGAAACGCTGGACAGACCGAGTATAGAGCTCCACCCACCTCAGCAGCAGCAAATCATGCGTACCGACCTCGGTCCTAGCTGGATAGACGAGCTGATTTCTTACCTCAAGGACGACCAGCTTCCTGAAGACAAGAACCAGGCCCATAAGACCAGGCTGAAAGCAGCTCGGTTCTGGCTCTCTCCAGATGACAAGCTTTACAAAAAGTCCTACAATGGCCCTTACCTCCAGTGTGTTCACCCAAGCAAAGTCAACGATTTCCTTTATGAAATCCATGAAGGAATATGCGGCAGCCACATCGGAGGTCGGTCATTAGCTTACCGAGCTATCAGCCAAGGTTACTGGTGGCCGTACATGCAGAAGGACGCCCAGGTCTATGCAAGGAAATGTCAGAAATGTCAGAAATTCTCTCACTCTCTCCATCAGCCAGCTCACGACCTAAGTCCTCTTTCCAGTCCCTGGCCTTTCGCCTAGTGGGGACTAGACCTGGTGGGACCACTCCACCGAGCCCCAAGAAATAAGAGATGGTTGATCGTAGCAACTGACTACTTCACCAAGTGGATAGAAGCTGAAGCGCTTTCCTCCATCACCGAAAAGGACACCAAAAACTTCGTATGGAGGAACATCGTTGTTGACACCAAAAATGTCACTTTGCCTCTTCAACATCAAGAAAGCTGCATGAAGTCGCAACCTGCCATAAATAGGCAATGCAACTTCTCCAAAAAATCAAATCTTGTCAGAATCAAACAAAAACTGCAAGATCCTTCAAGATAGCCAAGAGAAGAGTACACATGAAGTTTCGGGCCATTTCGACAACATTTGGCCTAACTTCACTTCTCCGACAGCTAAACGGGAGCTCTCGGCGGCAACATCATCGGAGACTCAAAACTTCGATCAGAGCCTACAGATGACTCCAGCATGTCTCAAAAGGGCTCCATACCAAATTTCAAGTCAAACCGACAACGTTTGAGCCTCCATCAATGCTCGAGCAGCAAAATCAAGCCTCCCGGCGGCAGGAACCACCGAAGCCTTCGCTCATCAAACCAAGTGCATGAGTGGCTTCAACATGCTTCCAAAAGGCTGCACGTCGAATTTCAGGTCATTCCGACAACGTTTGACCAGGTTTCGATGCTCCGAGAGAAAATCAAGCCTACCGGCGGCGGAGCAACCCGGGACCATGACATCCAAGACAGAGCCCATGGAACGTCTCAAAATGACTCCAATAGGCTCCCCGTCAAATTTCAGGTCAATCGGACATCGTTTGGCCACATATCAAAGCTCGGCATTTTCCCCGCAGTAAAATCAAGTGAAGCATCGACGGGACCCCAAACGGCTTCAAAACTCAAACAGAAGCCTATGGTTGGTCTTATTTATTGCTCAGGAGGCTTCACCTCAAATTTCAGGTCATTCCGACATCGTTTGACCGAGTTTCAGCTTCTGGCGGAAAATCAGCAGCTTTACGCGACAAAGTCTTCGGCTTTCCCGGAAAATTGGAAACTTTGCACTCTAAAAATGCAAGGATTCTCATCAAGTTTTCTACAGGGAAATCAAGCCAATAAATGAGAAGAAATGTCAAGAAAAATACAGAAGAAAACGGCGACGAAAAAGACCTCAAAACGACCGCAAAACGGGCTCCGAAGGGGAAAAATCCCCCAGGGTCGCAGACCCCTGCGACCATGGCCCATGGTCGCAGGCCCCTGCGACCATGGCCCATGGTCGCCGGTCCATGGTCGCCGGCGACCATGGCCCATGGTCGCCGGCGACCATGGCCCATGGTCGCCGGCGACCATGGAGGTCCGGGTCACCGGATTTTCCGCCGGTGACCCGTTTTTCCGTCTTTCTTCGCGTTTCGCGCACTTTGGCCCCTGTGGTTTCCTGAAAATGTGATTTTTAGTGCTTGAAATTGACTCATATCCTCCGACATCCGTCAAAATCACCGGTCAACCTCCAAAAGCATAAAATCATCATGATCGTTCCAAGATCGCCAACCGGTCGACCAAGAAAGTGCACTTTCTGTCCGACCGATCGTGAAATCGACAAGACAGATGTCACCGGCCCATTCTTAGCTATCAATGTCTGAAGTTACATGTTCATCCGATGTCGATCAGCATGTAGATCCATCGATGATCATCGCCAGAAGAATTCCAGAAGACACGGCACGGCCCGCGACTCTTCGACTGCTCGGCGACCAATTAATGTGGTTAATTGACTAGCTTTATTGCAGTCATTAATTCATTTCTTTGGACGGCCCAATCAGAAGCAAGCATTTGGGAGTTACAAGTCAATTGATTCATGGCATTTAAACCATGAAACTCCTCCCATTATGGTAATTAAGGTGATTAAAAGCCCTTAATCTCCATCGGCCAATCAGATTCAAGGAAAAAGGAGTTACAAAATCAAGAAATAAATCTTGTAACTCCTCCCATTAAAGCCATTAAGGCTCATAAACCCTCCTAAATGGCTACCAAAAGCCTATAAATAGGAGAGCATTCCATTGAAATTCGGATCGGAAAAAAGAGGAGAAAATCAGAGGATCAGAAAAAAAGGATCAGAAAGAGATCTGAGAGAAAGAAAAAGAGAGAAAAACTTTGCTGAAGTTCTGCACCGGCCACCACTACAAGGTGACAAAAGTCCCTTGGGGGGCACCCCCCCCCCCAAGGTCCTTGCCTTCTCCTGCTGCCTCCAATGGCTTAGACGTGGCTTTTCAGCCCGTCTACTTAGCTTTTTATTGGACATAGGACCTTCTCTTGGTCTTTGTCCTCTAAAAACCTGAGGTTATAGCCAAGCCAAGCGAATCAAGAGCATCTTCTGTTCTCATCTGCATGGATGATGGCGAAGCCCATACATGGCTTGCGACCGTCAATCTGAACGAGTCCCCCACAATCTCCTGAAAAGTTAGATCTTCCTTTTCTTGCTTTTCATTGTAGTTTGTATTTTTCTAAAGAGACAAAAATCACAACTCTTGTCTTTCATTATTGATAAGAATTGTAAATCGGCTATAAACGCCAAAATCGGCTATAAATGCCAAACAAAATCGCCTTTCACGGCAAATTAAGAAAATGTCTCTTTTCTTAAATATTTGTGCAATGGAAAACTTGAAAGAAGTTGATTTCCTTTTTACTTGCGAAGGTTGATCTCCGGATTACCACTTGCAATTCCAAGTAAAATAGAAAATCTGTCACACCCACATAAAAGAAATGTTGATGCACGCTTCAGGGCCCGCCAGGGCGCGAAAGGGCCGGACCCGACGGACTCCCACGTTCCGCCGACCCCGGTAGCCGCCCCACGGCGCCTCGGAGCGCGTTTCATCAAGCTGGCACACCCGGTGGGACTCGTTCATTTGAGAACACGGTGCTTGGAAATGAAATATTTGCATATCATACTTTTTGCTCTATGCTTATACTTCTTTTCCGGATTCCTTGGCTACTTTCTAGCTGGTAGCCTATGTTGGATTTTGCATCCTAAAAAAAAAAACATGAGATGGGATTTTTTGGAAATTTCTATTTCTTTGAGTTTGTTTCCATTCTTTCTCTTTTCAAAAAAAAAAAATCAGTTTTCTTAGTTTGAATTCAAAATTGGGAAACTCTGATCCTATCCTATCGTTCTTTGGTGCTTGCAGAAATGTTGAGCCCGTTCGACTAAGGTTTTGGGCCATCGTTTCTCTTCGATGAGTTCATTAGAGATTTCAAAAAAAAAAAAAATCAGTTTTCTTAGTTTGAATTCAAAATTGAGAAACTTTGATCCTATCCTATCGTTCTTTGGTGCTTGCAGAAATGTTGAGCCCGTTCGACTAAGGTTTTGGGCCATCGTTTCTCTTCGATGAGTTCGTTAGAGATTTCAAAAAAAAAAAAAATTTCAGTTTTCTTAGTTTGGATTCAAAATTGAGAAACATTGATCCTATCCTATCGTTCTTTGGTGCTTGCAGAAATGTTGAGCCCGTTCGACTAAGGTTTTGGACCATCGTTTCTCTTCGATGAGTTCATTAGAGATTTCAAAAAAAAATAAAAAAAAAATCAGTTTTCTTAGTTTGGATTCAAAATTGAGAAACCTTGATCCTATCCTATCGTTCTTTGGTGCTTGCAGAAATGTTGAGCCCGTTCGACTAAGGTTTTGGACCATCGTTTCTCTTCGATGAGTTCATTAGAGATTTCAAAAAAAAAATATTAAAAAAAAATAAAATAAAAAAAAATTAGTTTTCTTAGTTTGGATTCAAAATTGAGAAACTTTGTTCCTATCCTATCGTTCTTTGGTGCTTGCAGAAATGTTGAGCCCGTTCGACTAAGGTTTTGGGCCATCGTTTCTCTTCGATGAGTCTATTTGGGATTTTTATAAAAAAAAAAAAAGGGACATAGACCACTAAGGTTAAACCAATTGCGTTCTTTGATCACGATTGATTCAAGAAAAGCCTTGTCCAGAGTGTGGAGACAGCTTGACTGTTCTAGGCAAGGGTCCTCCAAACGGGTTCATTAAGTAATCCTACCCTTACCTGGGGGCAATTCTATCAATTGAGGTTTCATAAGACCGGGTTAGGAGGCCTATGTGTACTCTCTCGTCTTTAAATCTTAAAAAATTAAAAAAAAATAAAAATAAAAATAAAAAAAAAGATTTTCAAAAAAAAAATCTTAAAAAAAAAAAAAAAAATTTCAAAAAAAAAAAAAAACAAAATAAAAAAATAAATAAAAAAATATATTTTAAAAAAAAATAAAAAATAAAATAAAATAAAATAAAAATAAAATAAAATAAAAAATCATTTCAAAAAAAAAATCTCCAAAAACTCGTCACTTTTTGGATTCAAATTCGAGAAATTGTGGTCTCTTCCCTTCTGAGTACTGGCGCTCGCGGAAATCGTTGAGCCCGTATTTGAATCGGAATGTCACCTGCTCTCTTTGACGAATCCATTTCTGACATTTCAAAACAAAGAATCCCATCTCATGGATGCGATCTCCAACATTTGTGCATAGCAATACTGGTACGCCCTTTCAGGGTCTACTGTATCTGTGACCGGCACATTTGTAACTCCTACCTTATATTCTTCTTATCTCGAGCAAGCCCTGCTTCTCGATAAGTCGAATTTAGGTTTACAATTGCTTCTAGCAGTCACTGGAATGCTCATTCTGGGCTCACCATACTTGCTGTCAGAACAATTGTACCATCTATGGCTTTTTGCCTTCTTCATGTCGCTTGGGTCATATCCCTTAAGCGATTTGAAAAGACAACCATAGAAATTCCCATTTATGATCATTATATTCTTGTGATTACTAATGGATGTGGTCTTGTTTTCAGAACTTTTTCGAAACTAACAATGGCAGCCTTAACCATTATCTTCGATGAGAACAAGCACCAACTCATGCTTCAACAGAAGCAAACCGAGCGCACTTACAAGCGCCCCGCCAGCTGCCGAAGCGTCAACTCCCTCGGCAACTCTCTGAACTCCGGGTCGACCTCGACTCCCCGGACCATCGTCTTCGGGACACTGGGACCATTCCCACTTCCCGAAGAACAAACTGCGCCTGCCAAAAGGCAGAAGATCGCCTCTCAATGTGTCACTCCCGTGACACCAAAGGCGAGCGCCCAAAAGCCTGAAGCCCGCGGCACCCCCGCGAAGCCTCGACCCACAAACAACCAGGTCTATCCCAAGACTTGGTCTCCAAGACCTTCCCCAAAACAAAGAAGGTCTCAAATTTCCACCAAGCCAGCATACCTGGCCCCACTCAAAGAAAACCAGTTCTACCCTCTTGCCTACATGAAAGAGGAGAGACCCATCTCCAACTTGACTCCCAAGTCAACCCAGCATGAGCCGGCTTGTTCCTACAGGCCCAAAATCAGATCATGCATCACTAGGCCTCTACAAGCACCTGCTAGGGCCTACACCCCTTCAGTTCGACCCTTTATCTCTACAGGGGCCGAACTCGAAAGGTTTAAAGCTTCGCTGCAACAGGCAGAGGACCGGGTCCGCATCCTGTCCTTGCCCAACCACAAAGAAGACAAGCTCGGCTGTTGCGCCCGAGGGAGCACATCCTTCATCGTCAGAGCCCAGCCGGAGCTGACCAAAGCTCAAATCGCTCGTCGAGCACGCCGCCGTGCGTCATATCGACAAAAGAGACTAGAGAAGCAAAGGACCCAGCCTCCTACACTTCAAGTCTCCCACAAATGGGTCGAAAAAGAAAGACCCGACCAAGTTGCTGCCGTCCATATGGTTGGAAAAACCAGAAGACGCCAAAGGTCAGCATCAAAAATCCATGTCCGACGTCCGGTGACCCGTAGCATCACCAGGACACAAAGACATCCCGAAGAATCTCCTGCCCCTTCCAGCCAAGGACGGGAGAGTAATCCTTCATCAAGCTCTTCATCAAAAAGGATGAGCCCCAGCTCGGTCACCAGGACGATTTCTTTGTTCGAATCCCGAGGGATGAACGTCTTGGCTACAAGTTCTGAGCCGCCACCTCAGAATCCACCTCGAGATGATGCGCTCACACGCATCCAGCAGTTGGAACAAGGCCAGCAGAGGATTGAAACTCTGATGGAAAACCTTCTCCTTGTCGTCCAAAATCAGGTGAACAATGAGCCTCCTCCAAATCATAGCAATAACGAGGGAAATGGAGAAGAAAATGAGTCACGCGCCCTCACCAAAAAGGACGTAGACAGTATCCTCGCCAAAGCTAAAGAAGAGGATATACTCAAAGAGCATGGGATCAAGCCACCATATCCTTTATGGATGGACTCGGTCCCGTTCCCCACAAAATTCAAGCATCCTACTCTCCAAACATATACGGGGAAAGGATCAGCCAGACAGCACGTCATCCACTTCAAGATCTTGACGGGAGCTATCGCGGATCAAGATGCACTCAAGATCCGCCTCTTTGCAAGTACCCTAAAAGGTACGGCCTTCGATTGGTACTCCACTCTGCCGGAGAACTCCATTCAGAACTGGGCTATGCTGGAGACACGCTTCCTGACCCACTTCCAAGGTGAGGATCATCCTGTTACTATGGCTCAGCTCTGCAGCCTAAAACAGGGAGAGAATGAGTCAACTTATGACTTCATTCACAAGTGGAAAGCAATGGCGTACAAATGCTCAGATGTACTGCCACAAGCGTCGCTAGTCGACATCTGCCGAAACAACATGAGAGCTAAAATCCGCTCCATGATCATCGGCAATAAATCAAAGAACCTGGGGGAACACCTGGAAGCTTCCATGGAAGCTGAAACGGTGATCAAAGACCTCAACAGTCAGAAATCATCAAAGAAAGAGCCGACTGCTGTTGCAACCTCTAAACCAAAGAAGAAGGAGGTTCTCAATGTGCAGACTAAGTCAGCTCCTCAGCAACCAAAGAAAGCTGAAAATAGAGCTGCAGGTAAGAGACCTGAACTCTCTGATGCCTTCAAAGAGCGAGTAGAAAAGAAATATCCGTTCGATGAAGACGTCGAAGAAATCTTTGAGGCTCTCCTAGCAAATGGCAAACTCATTTTGCCAGAGCCCAAAAGACCTGGAGACGTTGGCAAAACCAATGATCCTCGGTACTGTCCATACCACCAGATGGTTTCGCATCCTCTCAATCAATGCTTTGTTGTGAGAGAGAAGATAAACGAGATGTGGAAAAACGGAGTCATCACCTTTGACAAAAACTATGGGACTGCCTCCGTCAACATGGTGTCATATGGACAAACACCAAAGTCACCGAAGAAGAAGATCACTACTTCCTTCAAGGTGATAAATAGAATTCAAACGTCCGAAGTGTTGGTTCCTTGCCCGACACCAGACGGACAACCCATATGGGTACATCCCGATCTCCTGGAAGATGAAAATTGGGAGATCGTCAAAACAAAGCCGACCGCTCAGCAGCGAAGGCAAGCCAAGAAACATCTCCTCAGGCTCAAACGGCAAGAGAAGACCCAGCCAAAACAAGAAGTCCATGAAAAGGCAGAGGCCTCCTCTACCACTTCACTCGGGGCAACAGAAACGTCCCCTCCAGAGACTTCAAAGGCGGTAAGAAACTTCACTCTCAGTGATTTCATGCCACCTCAATTAAAAAAAGAAGCCATGCAGGGGGCATCATACTCTTGCAACTCGGTAGTTGGATTCTCCATTGATGGATACGAGTCCAGCGACACCGACGATGGATTCGAGCCCAACTACACCGATGAGTGGGAGGAATCTCTTGAAACAGGAGAATATCTCTCCGATAAAGAATGGGTTCCTGAAACTCACCTTATGCCAGTAATCTGGTATAACCCCTTGCAACCACAAGGATCCTGGTCTGATGATGAAGAAGACCAAGAGGCTGCACAAGAAGATGCTGTTAACCCAGCACCTGTCATTGCTCCAGTGGAAATCAACTATGTTGAGCCACACGGAGAAGACGAAGAAGAGGATCTGGTTCCCATGCCTGATCTTGAAGAATATGCAAGGATCTTGCAGCGTCTCGCTCTAGAACAAGAGCAAGACCGCGTCAACGAGATTCCTCACAATCCAGAGCCGGAAGTCCCTGAAGCCCATCAGGTACCTCCTCCCTCAACTCCTGAAAATGGAGAACATTGCTGGATTGACGATCCTCTTACATCCGAGGATGAGTCTGACTCCGAGCAGGCAACATCTTCTATCAGAGCTTCCTGTAATGTAATATATCAGGATTATAGCTCTTCTGAAGCGTCGTCTGATGAGATTACCTACACTCCGACGACGCCTAGCAATGTATCCTCTGGAGCTACCTCGTCTCACGTGACTTTCACAGAGATGACACCCTCTCAGGTTTCTTCTCCTGAGACTGTGACTTCAGGATACACATTCTTCCCGACTCATCATCATGAAGAAAACCCAACTTGGGGTGATGGATGGGTCAACGAAGAAGAAAAGCTGCTGGATGCTGTTCAGGACTTGCTCCCGGAAAATGCTCCGTGCAACACAATCACTGAGGATGGCAACTCTGCTGCAGATACATCCCCAGTAGATGAAAAACGACGGCCTCTTGATCCTGAAGACAATCTTCCAAACGAAGATCCTTCTCAAGAAGCTCTCGAAGTTGGTAGAGGCACCCGTTCGGGCCGGGACTACCACAAAAATTACAACCAATCTTCCTTTACTTATGTAAATCCTTCGGGAAAAGATGTTGTAAGCGCCCCCAGTGGCAACAATGATGAACATGCAGGCCCTAAGGAGGCTTTCAAGTATGATTTGGTTGAGCACTTCAAACACATACCTGCACGTCTTCACATCCTAGACTTATTGCGAATGTCTCCACGCACTCGTGATAATCTCATATCAGAATTACAAAAACTGAATGAGGATGTCGACAAACATGCCCCACAAGTCCTCCAAATTGAAATGGACTACCGGGTCAAAAACTCTGAAACTTCCTTAAAAGAAGAAAAAAATAAAACTGAGGGATCATGCATCCAATGCCTCTCGGTTCAAAAGGCAGCCAGTGCAACCATCGCCTTCACTAAGGAAGACCTCCTACTTGGCGAAGCAAGGCACAACCGACCCCTGTACTTCACAGGGTACATCAAAGAAATGCCGATACATAGAGTTCAGATCGACCCAGGTTCTGCACTCAACCTTATCTCCACTTCGGCTCTTGAAGAGTTGGGCATCCCACCCGACAAGCTAAGCCACACATCTGTATCTATCTTTGGATACGATGGGAGCACTCAAAGGCCTATCGGCAAAATCAGGTTCAAATTGCAAATCGGTGATCTTATCTCTGAGGTCACTGTGTATGCAATAAAAACCCCCTCATGCTACAACATCCTTCTCGGACGTCCTTGGATACACGAGAATGGTGTTGTTCCTTCAACTCTACATCAATGCATCAAGTTTGTCGGCGACGACGGCATGGTACATCGAGTCTTTGCGGACAGGAAACCCTTCAAAGGTAAAGAAGTCCACTTCGCAGACTCCCAAATGTATGAAGGAGAAAAAGAAGAAGAGGAAATAGCACCCCCTGCTGAAAATCTCCAGAAAGATAAAGGCAAGGCTCCTCAAAAATCACCGGAAGAAAACAAACCCTCCGGCAAATTAGAAGAGAGTAGTCAATTTCCCTTCGTTATCTCCCTCAAGAATTCAAAACCTTTGGTCATCATGACTAAAGTGAAGAAGGCGAAACAAAAGCCTGGGGGCAAATTTGTTGTTTCTCTCGTGTCTATCATGCAAGACACAGACTCGGACTCAGAGCCAGAAGACGATGCATCGTCAAGCCAAGCTGACACTCAGCAAGTTCAGCCTGCTCTCACTCCGATGGAGACACCTGCTGATGTAGAAGATCCTACGTCAGCTACCTTTGTTGTTCCGGCAACATCACCAAAGCAAAGGCCGATCTTCTTCCATAGATCGGACGCTTCTTCATCAAACTCCATGCTGGAACCTTTTCAAAATGAAGGTATGCCTCAGCTATCTCTATATAGTCCTGTGGCACAAGCAATTATGAAGAAAATGGGCTATGACGCTCAAAACCCAGTCGGTTTGGGAGAAAGACGCGGTATTCTCACGCCATTGGAGCCCGCCTTGACCAAAAGCCAGCTGGAAGATTGGAGACTCTACGGTCATGTAGAAAAGTCTTCATATGGGTTAGGGTATGATCCCGACACTCCTCTGAGACAGTTGACACAAAGGCTTAAAAGTCGTTTTACCGACCAAGCCTCAACATCTAAAGTCCACGAAGACATCGATCTCCTTGGAAATCTCTTTAAAGAGTTACCTGACAAAGATCCAGGAAGCTCATCCAATTGGTATGATTTCTCTGATGATAAAGAGGAATCGTCCGATAATACAGACTTGTGGCATCCTGACCTAGAAGAACCCTCGTCTCCAAAAGAAATACCAGACTCAACAGGCGATTGGGACTATCTCATAGCAAGCCTTGAGGAGATCACCAATCAAGAAAATCCATGGAAAGGAACAGAGCCTTGGTCTGGTAATGCAGTTGAAACTCCAGAAGGTTTCGTTGAGTTGGAAGCCTCCGAAAATATTGTGGAGGAACCACCTTCGAACCTTCCGACAGAAGATCCTGTTCAAAAGATAAACTTGGGAACACCTGATAACCCACGTCCTGTATTCATAAGCAAGAATATAAAGGATGATGAGTTACCCGAGTATATCGCTTTTCTTCGTGAGTTCGTTGATTGCTTTGCATGGTCCTACGCTGAAATGCCTGGTTTAGACCCCAAAATAGCAGTCCACAAACTCAATCTTCAAGAAGAAATCAAGCCTGTCAAACAAGGCCAAAGAAGATTCCGTCCAGATGTGATGGATAAAATTGAACAAGAAGTTCAAAAACTCAAAAGCGTTGGCTTCATCCGTGAGGAACAACATCCAGAATGGATGGCCAACATTGTCCCCGTGACAAAGAAAAATGGGCAGATCAGAGTCTGTATTGACTATAGAGACTTGAATGGCGCTTGCCCTAAAGATGAATTCCCGCTCCCCATACCGGAGGTGATGATTGACAATACCTGCGGATTCGAGCGAATGACATTCATGGATGGCTTCTCTGGTTACAATCAGATAAAGATGCATCCCGAGGATGAAAAACACACTTCATTTCGGACTCCATTTGGCGTGTATTGCTACACTGTCATGCCATTTGGTCTGAAAAATGCTGGTGCCACATATCAGAGGGCTATGATGAAAATATTCCAAGATATGCAGCACAAGACGGTCAAATGTTACGTTGATGACCTCGCCGTCAAAAGCAGAAGAAAAGAAGACCATCTCAAAGATCTTCGGGAAGTCTTCCTCCGACTTCGCAAACACAAACTGCGGATGAATCCTCTAAAATGCTTCTTCGGCGTCTCGTCGGGTAAGTTTCTCGGATTCCTTGTTCGGAAAGCTGGAATAGAACTTGACCCCATAAAAGTCAAGGCTATTCTAGAAATGCCCTCTCCAAGAACCTTGAGAGAACTAAAAGGGCTCCAAGGGAGATTGGCCTACATCAGACGGTTCATCTCCAATCTTTCGGGGAAATGCCGTCCATTCTCTCGATTGATGAAAAAAGGTGTAGACTTTGTCTGGGATACCGACTGCGAAGCCGCATTTCAAGATATCAAGTCATACCTGACCAAACCTCCAGTGTTAGCTGCCCCTGCCACTGGAAAACCATTCATCTTGTACACAAGAGCTCTTGATCATTCTGTAGGCGCTCTGCTAGCACAAGAGAATGGTGAGGGAAAAGAAGCTGCTCTATACTACCTCAGCCGCATGCTAGTAGGTGCAGAGCATCGCTACTCTCCAGTCGAAAAAGAATTCCTTGCAGTGATGTTTGCCGTACAAAAGCTACGTCACTACTTGCTTTCCAACACAGTCTACCTCGTCTCAAGGATCAACCTCTTGAAGGTCCTTGTCACAAAGGCAGGTTCTCTTAATGCCCGACTGGCAAAATGGTCCATCCTTCTATCACAATTTGATATTAGGTATGTACCACAAAAAGCAATCAAAGGCCAAGCTCTAGCAGATTTCCTCGCAGAGCATCCATTGCCTAAAGATTCACCACTCAGAGATGATCTCCCAGACGAACCTATCTACAACGTGGAGACTTCCTCACCAAATGCCTCCTGGGACATGTACTTTGACGGTGCAACCAGGACAAATGAAAACAGAAAGCTGATCTCGGGAGTTGGCATCCTCTTTGTTAGCCCCGACAAATGCATGATTCCACACGCTTTCTCGCTACTGGAACCATGCACAAACAATGCAGCTGAATACCAAGCTCTGATCCTAGGATTGGAACTCGCCATCGAATCCGGTATCACTATACTGGAAGTCTTTGGAGACTCTCAACTGATCGTCAACCAGATGAATCAGAAATATGAAGTCAGGAAGCCCGATCTGCTGCCTTATTACAACAAGGCACAATCGCTTCTGCAAAAGTTTGACATCTGCAACATCACCCACATTCGTAGAGGTGAAAATATCCGTGCAGATGCCCTGGCCGGACTTGCCGCATCAATGGCGATCCAGGAAGGGGAAAACATGCAAATTACAGTGTGCGAGAGAAGGATCCTCCCTCCTCTTAACACCCACCAAGCAGTTGCCGAATGCCACCGAGTGGTTGGAAGTCGGATCTCTATCCTTCAACCTTCAATCGTCGACTGGAGGGATCCGTTCATTGATTACACTATGTTCGGAATCCTACCTGAAGATCCAAAAGAACGGGTAAGCATACAAAGGCGAGCCCCAAACTTTCATTTGGATATTCCTTCAAAAATCCTCTACAGGAAATCCTTCAACGGAGTACTTCTACGCTGCTTGTCACAACAAGAGGCCGAAGAAACACTTAAAGAAGTTCATGCTGGTCTTTGTGGAGCCCATCTGGCAGGTCCTAAGCTCTATGATCAGATAAAAAGGTTAGGTTACTATTGGCCTACCATGGTTGCTGATGCAATGCAATTTGCCAAACTCTGCCAGCTATGCCAAGTTCACGGAGATTACATTCACATGCCTCCGGAATGGCTGCATCCTACAGCAATCTCATGGCCTTTTGAAGCATGGGGCATGGACATCATAGGTCCTATCTCTCCCCCTTCAAGCAAAGGTCATCGCTTCATCTTCGCCGCAACGGATTATTTCTCCAAGTGGTCAGAAGCATTTGCGTTCAACGAAATGAAGACCTCATCAGTTCTTCAATTCCTACGCACCAACATCATTTGTCGTTTCGGCATACCCAAGAGATTCGTCCATGATAACGGACCACAATTCCGGGATCATCGATTCTACAGGTTTTGCGACAAATACAAAATCCAAAGCTGTCCTTCGACTCCATACAATCCGGCAGCAAACGGGTTAGCAGAAGCCTTCAACAAGACACTCTGCAAAATCCTCAAGAAAATGGTCTCTAGTCACAAAAGAGACTGGAGCGATAAACTGTCTGAAGCTTTGTGGGCCTATCGAACCACCGTTCGAGGACCAACCCATAGCACACCATTCTCCTTGGTCTATGGATGCGAAGCTGTCGTGCCCCTAGAGGTACAAATTCCTTCTCTGAGGGTATCTCTACAAAATGACATGACTCAAGAAAGCAATGTCAAATTGAGACTCCATGAGCTGGACAATCTCGACGAGAGACGGCTCGAAGCTCGACAAAGCATTGAACTTTACCAAGCACGCATGGCAGGATCTTTTGACAAAAGGGTCCGGCAACGCGCCTACAAAAAGGGTGACTTGGTTCTTGCGGTAAAAAGACCAATGGTCTTCGCACACAAATCCAAAGGCAAATTTGAACCAAAATGGGAGGGACCCTACGTCATCGACAAAGTCTTCTCCAACGGCGCATATGCCCTCCTAAACATGGAAGGCGACAGATGTATGCTGCCTATCAACGGCAAGTTCTTGAAGCGGTACTAGCCTTGAAGACTTACCCAACTGGGTAAGAGCAATGCCTGTATGGCTCGTCAAACCCACTCTCTTTAGAATTTTCATATCAAATGTCAAAATTTCTAGAGATTCAAAAACAATGCTTACTTTCATTGTTTCATTGTTCCAAAACAAAAAAAAAATCCAAGTTTAGGAGCCTCTCCCTGACTTGACCAAAACTTTCGATCCTTGAACCAAAATTCATGGTTTGAAACAAAAATCCGGATTCAGGGATTTCTACCCTAGTCCACCTTACCTTTTACCGCCAAATGGTTCCAGGTCAAAATTTACGACCCTCGTGTCTTTAAACAAAAAAAAAAAATGGTTTTTCAAAAATCGTGGGGAAACGACATCAAAGTCAGTACCCGCAAAACAAAAAATTTTGAAAAAAAGCAAGGATGCGACATTCCATCGATACTTGCATCCAAAATCGCAGGGAAGCGACATTTCGTCGATACTTGCAAAATCCAAAATCGTGGAGAAGCAACAAACCAGTTGATATCCACAACCCAAATTTCAAAGGTTCGAGAAAACCTAAAATCATGGAGATGCAACATACCAGTTGCTATCCACAACCCAAAATTACAAATGGTTCGAGAAAACCTCAAATTTCAAAAATCGCGGAGAAACGACATCAAGTCAGTACCCGCAAAACCAAAAGTCTTGGGAAAAGCAGGGAAGCGACGCTTAGTCGATATTTGCACCCCAATTCGCGAGGAAGCGACATTCCATCGATACTTGCAAAACCTAACCCGCGAGGAAGTGACATTCCATCAATACTCGCAAAACCGAATGAGCAAGGAAGCGACATTCCATCGATACTTGCAAGACCATTCAGTGGGGAGGCGACATTTAGTCGATACCTGCATTTTGAAAACCAAAACTCGGCTATAAATGCCAAAATCCGGCTATGAATGCCAAAACAAAAATTTCCGGCTATAAACGCCAAAATCGGCTTTCATGCCAATAAAACAAAACTCGGTTTTCAAAAAACTCGGCTACAAATGCCACACACAAAAAAAAAAACCTGACTCTCATGTCAAAACCGGCTATAAATGCCACAAATTGGCTATCAATGCCACCAAACCGGCTATAAATGCCACCAATTGGCTATCAATGCCACCAAACTGGCTGTAAATGCTACAAAAATCCGGCTATAAATGCCACAAACCGGCTATCAATGCCACGAAAAATTGGCTTTCACGCCGACAAACCAAAACTTGGCTTTCAAAAAATGGCTATCAATGCCACAAAACCGGCTATAAATGCCACAAATTGGCTATCAATGCCACCAAACTGGCTGTAAATGCCACAAAATTTCGGCTTCCATGCCAACCCAAATTTTGGCTTTTACGCCATAAAATTTCGGCTTCCATGCCATCTCAAAATCGGCTTTCACGCCACAACCAAAATCAGGCTCCCATGCCAAAACAATTATTTGACAAAAGATTTTCACAAAATGACAAAGCTTTTGATCAAATCCCATTTAGCAATTGCTTTCATCACAAAAAGATTTGAGTGAGCGTAGGGAACAAAAAAAAAAAGGTACCAAAAGAATACATGTGGTACCAAAGCAAAAAAAAAAGAAAGTGTTCACAAGCACTACAAAAAAAAAGAAAAGAAAAGTACCCAAAAAATACATGTGGTACCAAAGCAAAAAAAAAAAAGAAAGTGTTCACAAGCACTACAAAAAAAAGAGTACCAAAAAATACATGTAGTACCAAAAAAAAGAAGAATGGTTTCTGCTATAAAAAATCAGGAGCTCAGCCAAAAATGGTCTCCAGCCAAAGCTTCAGCTCCTCAAGCAAACTTTTGGCCTCAGCCGTCAGAGTTTCCAAGGCACGCTTCTTCAGGAACTTGCCATGAGATGCTGGCGAATGCCGTAACCCTTCTTTTACACCGGGAAGCTCTTCCCCAGCAGTTTGCCATCGTTCATTTTCTAGAGTCCTCCTCTCGAGAACTTGACCGGCATCTGCAACCCTGCGAATCAGAGTACTCTCCCTGTCACGAGCCTCTGTTATAGCAGCCCACTTCGCATCGACTTGTGCCTTCAAATGCTCAAGACGTTTCCTGGCCTCCTCAACTTCCCTATCAAGGACGTTAAGGTCATGCCTCAATCCGATGATGGCTAGCTCTTCCTTGTTCTTCTCCCGAACTAGCTGGTTCTTGCTTTGTGTAGCCTCATTCAGGTCAGACTTAGCCTTATCGGCAGGGTCCAAGAACATCTCCTTGAAGAATTGGTCGTCAGGGAAACCCATGGTCTCAAACCACTTGTCACCCAGTGCAATGATCCTATCAACGATCGCCCTGGCACCTGTGACATCCAGACCAACCTCTTCGGTGTCGGTCAGAATCTCCTGTACATGTGGGATCATGCCAAATCCTGCCTCCAAGTGTCCAGAAAGGAGAGTCTTGACCCAAGAACTCAAAACCCGAGCCAGCTCCTTCTTCGCAAATTGAAGAGACGAACTGGATGAAGATTCACCCTTCTCCGCTGATCGGCTGCTCATGTCATGTCCCATTGGAAGAGTAACAAAAGAACTCTTTTCACTTGGAGCCACTGGAGAGGGAATCTCAACACGAGGCATCTCCTCAATCATGTCTGAACTGGTCTCTACCTCCGGATCGACCTCTGGGATCCCTTGCTCTGGTTCTGAAGAAAGCGATGGACTCTCTTCTGTCACTTCAAAACCTGCAAATGAAACACAAAAAGGTATGAATATGATCATGTTCAAAAAAAAAAATAAAAAAAAAAAAATAAACTTTCTCAAAAAAAAAAGGGGGAGAAAGAAAAGAACAAAAAAAGAGAAAGAAACTTTCTAGAAAAAAAAAAGAGAAGAAAGAAAACAGCAAAAAAAAAAAAAAAAAAAAAAAAAAAAAGAAAAAAATCAGGGGCTGGCCCATCAGGCCGTGGCCCACAGGCCACGTGGCCGTACGGACCAGATCCGTACGGATCTGTCCGTACGGCCCACAAAAAAAAAAGAAGAAGAAAAAAACGTGTGAAAAAAAAAAAGAAAAAAAACAAAAGAAGAAATCACGTGGAAAAGAGAAAAAAAAAAGAAGAAGAATAGAAAGAAAAGAAAGAAAGAAAAAAAAAGAAGAGAAACTTTTTTTTACCATCCTATTCTCTACATAAAGTTTTCTTGAAAGAAAAAGAGAGAAAACTTACTTGAAGCCATTGATGGAGAAGAAGAAGGAAAAAGCTTGAAGATCCTTGAAGAAGAAAAACTCTTGGCCTTGGAGCTCTCTTGAGATTGTTGCAAAAGAAAGCAATAAGAGCAAGAGATCCTACCTTCCTTTGCTTTTATAGGAGAGAGCAAATCAAAGAAGGAAACAAAGAAGAAAGGTAAGTGTTACTAATTAGTAACCTTACCAAAAGAGAAGGAATTAGAAAGATTCTTTCCCAAAAAGAAAGATGTCTTTGAGAGATTTCCTCCCAAAATCAATCAAATGAGAGATTCTCTCCAACAAAAAAGGATATTGGAGATTTCTTCCCAAAAAGAAAGATACCTTGAGATATTCTCTCCCAAATTAAGGGAATATGAGAGATTCTCTACCATAAAGATATTTTTAGATATTCTCTATCCAAATGAGATATCTTTAGATATTCTTTACAAAAATGACCCCACATGAGATCTAAGCCATCCTAAAAAGCTTAAGGTCCCATGGGCTAGCCCATATGAGCCAGGTTTGACCACCTAGGCACTAAAAAAAAAAAATGGGCTTTTAGTCAGGAAAAAAAATCCCTCTTACCCAAGAGCATACAAAAATGGTTCCATGCCTCTTTTGAGTTGATTGAACCATACAAAAAATTCCAAGCCCCATGAGCTTCCAAAAATCAAACCATCCAGCCTCATATACCAAGTTGAGCCAAAATCTTGAAATTGACATTCCACAAAAATCCAAACCACTCCAATGGACCCACACAGTCCCAAAGAGTGACCAAAAACCAAATCCTGGTCCCCTAACTTGCCACATACAGCTTGTTAGGTCACAAGACCAAAACCAAAAACCAAATCATGATCCCCCAACTTGCCACATACAGCTTGTTGGGTCACAAGGTCAAAACCAAAACCCGATCCCCTAACCTGCCATATATAGCTGGTTAGGTCACAAGATCAAAAACAGAAATCCAAATCCACATCCCTGATGTCATCTTCAAAACTTTGCCTCGAGATGGTATTTGATTCCTTTCACTACCATAAAATTCCCCTGGAAGCTCAAAGGCTACTCTACCAAAGCAAAGATTGCTCAAAGACTCTTGGTCAAGACACAAGCTCTCCTTCAAAAATCTCTTCGAGGCACATCGACTACAAAAGTCAAGCAACTCGTCGCTGTACCTCGAGGGGGCATTTGTTGACACCAAAAATGTCACTCTGCCTCTTCAACATCAAGAAAGCTGCATGAAGTCGCAACCTGCCATAAATAGGCAATGCAACTTCTCCAAAAAATCAAATCTTGTCAGAATCAAACAAAAACTGCAAGATCCTTCAAGATAGCCAAGAGAAGAGTACACATGAAGTTTCGGGCCATTTCGACAACATTTGGCCTAACTTCACTTCTCCGACAGCTAAACGGGAGCTCTCGGCGGCAACATCATCGGAGACGTCAAAACTTCGATCAGAGCCTACAGATGACTCCAGCATGTCTCAAAAGGGCTCCATGCCAAATTTCAAGTCAAACCGACAACGTTTGACCCTCCATCAATGCTCGAGCAGCAAAATCAAGCCTCCCGGCGGCAGGAACCACCGAAGCCTTCGCTCATCAAACCAAGTGCATGAGTGGCTTCAACATGCTTCCAAAAGGCTGCACGTCGAATTTCAGGTCATTCCGACAACGTTTGACCAGGTTTCGATGCTCCGAGAGAAAATCAAGCCTACCGGCGGCGGAGCAACCCGGGACCATGACATCCAAGACAGAGCCCATGGAACGTCTCAAAATGACTCCAATAGGCTCCCCGTCAAATTTCAGGTCAATCGGACATCGTTTGGCCACATATCAAAGCTCGGCATTTTCCCCGCAGCAAAATCAAGTGAAGCATCGACGGGACCCCAAACGGCTTCAAAACGCAAACAGAAGCCTATGGTTGGTCTTATTTATTGCTCAGGAGGCTTCACCTCAAATTTCAGGTCATTCCGACATCGTTTGACCGAGTTTCAGCTTCTGGCGGAAAATCAGCAGCTTTACGCGACAAAGTCTTCGGCTTTCCCGGAAAATTGGAAACTTTACACTCTAAAAATGCAAGGATTCTCATCAAGTTTTCTACAGGGAAATCAAGCCAATAAATGAGAAGAAATGTCAAGAAAAATACAGAAGAAAACGGCGACGAAAAAGACCTCAAAACGACCGCAAAACGGGCTCCGAAGGGGAAAAATCCCCCAGGGTCGCAGACCCCTGCGACCATGGCCCATGGTCGCAGGCCCCTGCGACCATGGCCCATGGTCGCCGGTCCATGGTCGCCGGCGACCATGGAGGTCCGAGTCACCGGATTTTCCGCCGGTGACCCGTTTTTTCCGTCTTTCTTCGCGTTTCGCGCACTTTGGCCCCTGTGGTTTCCTGAAAATGTGATTTTTAGTGCTTGAAATTGACTCATATCCTCCGACATCCGTCAAAATCACCGGTCAACCTCCAAAAGCATAAAATCATTATTGATCGCTCCAAGATCGCCAACCGGTCGACCAAGAAAGTGCACTTTCTGTCCGACCGATCGTGAAATCGACAAGACAGATGTCACCGGCCCATTCTTAGCTATCAATGTCTGAAGTTACATGTTCATCCGATGTCGATCAGCATGTAGATCCATCGATGATCATCGCCAGAAGAATTCCAGAAGACACGGCACGGCCCGCGACTCTTCGACTGCTCGGCGACCAATTAATGTGGTTAATTGACTAGCTTTATTGCAGTCATTAATTCATTTCTTTGGACGGCCCAATCAGAAGCAAGCATTTGGGAGTTACAAGTCAATTGATTCATGGCATTTAAACCATGAAATTCCTCCCATTATGGTAATTAAGGTGATTAAAAGCCCTTAATCTCCATCGGCCAATCAGATTCAAGGAAAAAGGAGTTACAAAATCAAGAAATAAATCTTGTAACTCCTCCCATTAAAGCCATTAAGGCTCATAAACCCTCCTAAATGGCTACCAAAAGCCTATAAATAGGAGAGCATTCCATTGAAATTCGGATCGGAAAAAAGAGGAGAAAATCAGAGGATCAGAAAAAAAGGATCAGAAAGAGATCTGAGAGAAAGAAAAAGAGAGAAAAACTTTGCTGAAGTTCTGCACCGGCCACCACTACAAGGTGACAAAAGTCCCTTGGGGGGCACCCCCCCCCCCCAAGGTCCTTGCCTTCTCCTGCTGCCTCCAATGGCTTAGACGTGGCTTTTCAGCCCGTCTACTTAGCTTTTTATTGGACATAGGACCTTCTCTTGGTCTTTGTCCTCTAAAAACCTGAGGTTATAGCCAAGCCAAGCGAATCAAGAGCATCTTCTGTTCTCATCTGCATGGATGATGGCGAAGCCCATACATGGCTTGCGACCGTCAATCTGAACGAGTCCCCCACAATCTCCTGAAAAGTTAGATCTTCCTTTTCTTGCTTTTCATTGTAGTTCGTATTTTTCTAAAGAGACAAAAATCACAACTCTTGTCTTTCATTATTGATAAGAATTGTAAATCGGCTATAAACGCCAAAATCGGCTATAAATGCCAAACAAAATCGCCTTTCACGGCAAATTAAGAAAATGTCTCTTTTCTTAAATATTTGTGCAATGGAAAACTTGAAAGAAGTTGATTTCCTTTTTACTTGCGAAGGTTGATCTCCGGATTACCACTTGCAATTCCAAGTAAAATAGAAAATCTGGCACACCCACATAAAAGAAATGTTGATGCACGCTTCAGGGCCCGCCAGGGCGCGAAAGGGCCGGACCCGACGGACTCCCACGTTCCGCCGACCCCGGTAGCCGCCCCACGGCGCCTCGGAGCGCGTTCCATCAATCGTGACAAGATTTGGAGTGCCTCGAGCCTTGGTCTCGGACAACGGGACTCAGTTCGACTCCAACTCCTTCAGAAGCTTCTGTCAAGATCTTGCGATCAGGAACTACTACTCCACTCCAGCTTACCCCCAGAGCAATGGACAGGCTGAAATCTCTAATAAGGTGGTGCTCGATGGACTCAAGAAGAGACTAGACCGAGCCAAAGGGAGATGGGTAGGAGAGCTTCCGAGTGTCCTTTGGGCATACAGGACTACCCCGAGGCTCTCGACCTCGGCTACTCCCTTCTCCCTAGCCTATGGGATGGAAGTTGTAATTCCGCTTGAGGTCGGTCTCCCGACCCTCAGGTCGGAACTGTTCGACCAGGGCCAAAATGATGTGAACCTCGTCACAGAGCTCGACTTAGCTGAGGAACGAAGGGATGCCGCAACCATCCGCCTCGCTTCCTACCAGCGACAGTTGGCTAGAGGGTCACTACAACAAAAATCATTTTTCGCGGCAAATATTCCGCGACGTTTTGAGATTTTGTCACTAAATGTTGTTTTTCGCGACGAAATATTCTTCTCGTCGCCTAAAAAGAAAACACAAATTATTTAGCGACGATGATTTTCAATTGTCGCTAAATATTGTCGCGAAAAGTTTTGCACCAAAAAATAGAGTTGGTGCCATCGAGATGTAAAGTTTTTCCGACAAAACTTTTTATTTGGCGATGAGTTATTTTCGTCGGTAAATCATTTGCGTCATATTTTATTAAAAAAATTTCGCGACAAAAATATGTGGTCGCGGAATGCATAAAATTTGGGGGTGGCGCCATCCATCTTCGCGGTTCATTTTTGAGCAATATTGGCCGACGGAATGAACCTCCGCGAACTCAACTCTTCCCACGCCAAACTCCTCCCTTTTTTCTCTCTCTCTTTCATTTCTCTCAACGAGGTTTTTTTACAGAGGGTTTCCTCTTCTTCAGATCTCAAAATCCAAAGAAGGTACGCTCTCTCTCTTCTTTCTTTTATTCTTCTCATCTACTGATCTCCTCTTTATTCCCATCTCTCATCAACAAAACCCCATAAAAGAGGCTTTTCATTCATCTGCTGCAATTTGATTCTCTGTTGAAATCTCGTTGTATATTGCAACACTTGAAGTTGTTTTCGATTTTCAAGTGAAAAGGAAGCATGGAGATTTTTAGATTGAAAGAGAAAGTCCTTAGGGCATCTTTGTGGATGCCAGTTTTATGTGGCATTTCGTTTCTTCTATTGTGATTTTCTTTTCTGTAGAAAATGGAAACCTAAAGACTTGATTTTTATGCAGTCTTAGTTTCCATTGCTTGTGTAGGATTGATTAGAATGATAATCTACCTTTTGGGGGTTCAAATATGCTTTCTGAGAGATTTGCGAAAAATGATTTCATATCGAAAAATGGAAGCCATTGTGCTGTTGTGTGACTGCTATGATAAGAAAATGGTTTTTTGGTTTTGCCATTTATGTGGGTGTTATTGTTTCCTTGGCACTTTCTTTTAACTTCTTTCTCATTTTTTATGCTCTCTTTTTGTTAATGGTTCATGCAATTGCTTGGCATTCACACAGCGGTTATGCTGTTGGGTTTTGTTGATCCGTTCTATTTGTGGATTTTAGACCGGGATGGCTTGTTATTCTTTTAGAGTAATTCTTATCTTAAAAAAAAAAGAAGGAAAAAAACTTTATATCTGTAGAGTGCCAGCCCTTCCACTCGATGTTGTCGGATCACAGTCTGACTTCCATCCCTGCCCAATGGGTGGTGGGTCTTGCAATCAAGCTTTTCCTTGCTCAATCGGCAGGTCTTGTAGTTAAGCTCCTTTTTGCATTTGCACTTGGGATTCAATCTCTGTTTGGCCCAAGGTTGGTTGGGGTTCTATAGGGCGTGAATGCATGAGTTGAGTCCTCTCAAGCTGAAAAATGGAAGTTGGAAATTTTTTTTCCTATCTTTTTATATGTTAATCGACCACCCTTCCACAAGGGATTATAGGGTCCACTACAAAGTAGCAAAAAATGTTCTTTTAAACAATGGCACGGTTGATGGTTTAAATTTTAAGGCCTTGCTCTGTCTCTTCTTCGTCTACTTTCCTGATCTTTTTTTTTTTTTGGGGGCTGGGATGTAGATTGTTGGGGAGTGGGATGGAGCAAGGTTTCTGCAGGGATGGGTTGCTATGGGAATGGGTCACAGATGGGGCTGGGTTAATTAAAACAAAAGAAAAAAAATCAGAAAAGCAATACTATATATATATAAAAAAAAAACCCATTCCTGCAGTAACCTTCATCTTTACTCTGTAGTAAAGATGAGTCCAGCTCTGTTCTCCTCAGCCCATGAGGTGTGGATGCTTTGCAAAGTGCAGAGTGCAGAATCAGATCGTGTCTTCTTGCTTTCTTTTGCTGTCCTGCAGTGGGGCGTAGTGTTTTGCTTTGGGGTGCTTTCTCTCTGGGCAGTGAAGTCTGGTGTTTTGGTAGTGCAGTGTTGTGTGCTCAGTTCAGTGATCAGTGGTTTTCTGCTGAGTAGTGTGTCGAAGTGTTGAGCTTCTGTCTTCTTTAGTATGCTGTGATCAGTGGTTTGTGCTGAGTAGTGCAGTGTTGTGTGCTCAGTGGTTTGTGCTGAGTAGTGCAGTGTCGTTTGCTCAGTTCAGTGATCAATGGTTTTCTTATTGATGATCCTTGGAAAGCTCTAAGAAAATAATGGCAAGGATAAGCATCCTAACTTTTTAGTTTCCAATTTTGGCCGTTTATAATCACTCTTTGGAAAATAGGGAAAAAATAGCCTGTTATTTTATATCAATTGGAAAATAAGGAAAAGTAGCCTCTTACTTACCTTCTTCTCCTAACCGATGTGGGAAAGCTTAATTTAATTGGAAATGATCATGTCTTGTCTGGTCGTTTGAGAACGGTAAAGGCTAAGTTTACATAAGACAGGGGGGGCTGGTATTAGTCACTGTCTAAATACAAATACTAGTAGGTTGGGATAAAAACCTTTTAGTTAGAGAAAAAATCATGACTTTAAAGCTCACCATTAAAACCTCAGCCCCAATGCCTTGTTTCTCTTGTTTCATCTTCACAGTAAAAGAAAAACCACCACCTCCCACTGTATACTTTTCCATTTCCTTCTCACCAGTAAAATCCCATTGCTTTCTTTCCTAACCACAAACAAACAGTAACAGCCAGGCAAAAACCCCCAGCAACAAAACCCACTAGAAGATGTGCCCCTCTTTTGACTGATTAAGACCCAAACTGTAGAACCCACTTCGTAGAATTTTGATAGCTTTTTGAAATTAACAATGTAATGAAGATTTTCTAATTCCTGTTAGCTTGTAAGGTGTGATTTGCATGAGATTTGTTGAGATGTCTTTAAGTTTAAATTTGAATTTAAATAATGTTTAAATTAAGTTTTAGATAAGTATGAAATAGAGTTTGCATTTGATTTAGTTTCCTACTTTACTCTATGAATTTATGTTTGTGTTAATGAAAATGTGTACAGTTAGATCTATGAAAATGTAGCTTGACTTTTAGAGTGAGGCCAGATGAGCTTCTGTTGCATTTACCATAACAGGCTGTTTAGTGTTTTCCTAATTGGACCTTCCTGGATTACAATTTTCCTCCTATCACTTTTTCAGGGGAAACATTGAGAAATTCACAAGTCGGTTTATTTCTAAATGACTTCTCAAGGCTCTCTGAATTTCTTCATGAAGCTTAAAATCTATCATTTTTCTAAGTTCTTGAAGTTAGTTAATTCCTACTGGGAGGGGTATAATGAGAGCTCAAAACCTTTTAGTGTTAGCAAGGGGCTGGTTTTTGGTTGGATCCACATAACCCCAGCTCAGGCCTAATATGATTGAAGCGATCAATGCTTGAATCCAACACGTAGGATAGGATTAGGCAAACTTAGTATGGTTAAGATTGTATTAGGTTTTTATCATAATCAGCATCATCTTTGCCTTCGTCTGTCTATATGGGTCAGCAGGATTGGGTTCTGTTGTTGAATTGGGAGTGTTCAGCTAATAGCTTGAGCAGAGATGAATTTTTATGTAACAAAGTAAAAAATTCTTGTCACATAGACTAGAGATGTGGATATTGGTTTTTGACTGATGATTGATAGTGAGAGCACCAATTAATTTTTCATTTGACTGTTTTTACCTATGCTCATAGAGATAATTCTACTGATTTGTCATAGTTGCTAAAGACTACATTTAGTTTGGGTTTAGAACAATTTTGGGAGAAAAATATGGCAGCAGTTCTTTCTGTAATTAAATATGGCTATGTCAGGTTGATTTGGTATTATTCTATAGTGAGAGAGAGAGAGAGAGAGAGAGAGAGAGAGAGAGAGAGAGAAGATATGGAATCAACTTCTCATTCTCTGGTTCCATTTGGCATGTGTTCTCATGTCACATTATGCTGGGAACGTCTCAGCCACTAGCATTCTGTGTTTAGCTGCTCTATGCCACTGTATGTTGAATGCCTCGGCCTGACTTGTGCAAATGCAGCATCCAAGCCTCTCAGTTATGCAGTAGAAATTCTGTACATATTTGGTGTTGCATTTTTTTTCATGTGCTTTGTTTTGCTATTAGATATTGATTTTTTACATAATTTGTTTATAGTTTAATTAGGTTTTCTTAATTGAGATTTAAGTTTGTGATGTAATAAAATCATATGAATTATTATTATTATTATTACTATTAATTGTGATTTAATTTTGTTGGGGCGTGTTTGATTTGATATATACTTTATGAAGCATTGGTAGGGATGATTGTTTAATTCGTAGGAATGATTGTTGAAGTGAACAGGTCAAGTGCATCATGCACCACTGCCAGCCCCCTCTTTTATTATGCTCCTGAGATGGGATGTAGCCATATAGGTTACACACTATCTATAGACAGTGCAACATGTGCTCATCTCATGGTTTCTTCTCTCACTCGGTTCCAAATAGAATATTATTCACAAAAATTTATGTAGCTGCCTATGTGGTGTTAAACCAAATGCAACTGAGGTGTAGCTTCTTTGTGTTGTTATGAAGCTTTTAGAAGGGTGCCCATTTCTTATTCTTTATATGCTTGATGTATACACCAAGTCAAAACAAAAACTTCTTAAATGCAGTTTGTATTTCTTGTTGGAAACAATGCAGAGAACTGATTTCAAACAGGACTCAGCATGGCCGAACCATGTATGAAACTGTGATAATTTCGTGGGCTATTTGAACTAGTTGTAAAAATGATTTTCTGCACTTAAATAGAGAATATTCATATATGAAATTTAACTGAATAAGCAACATTTAAAAATGATATCTGAGTTTATGTGCATTAGTGCTAGGTTGCATACATAAGTAAAAAAATTCCTGCACTAGTTTTGGGATACACGGTGAGATTATTTTGTTTGGATGGGAGGAAACCCAATAGATTTACATTTAGTTTGGTATTAAGCATCAGAGATGGTGAACAGAGATTGGGTGAAGTAGCTTCACCAACCATTAGAGAAGCTATTGGTGCTTCAATGTGTTAGAAATGCTACAGCTGAAAGTTCTGATGTGATAGAAATGCCACAGTTGAAAGCTAAATGCCACTGTTTTCCAATTATGTTGCTCCCCTGTACAGCAGTTAGGAGTTCCGAAGAGCTGTGAGGAGTGATATGTTGTGTTCACTTTTCCCTCAGTGCAGGCTGTGAGTATTTCAATTGCTTGTTTCTCCTTTTCTTGGTTGTGCAGTGCGGTGTTGTGCAGAGTGGTTTGGTAGTACTGTTAGTTCAGAGTTTCAGAGCTGCAGTGGAGTGTTGAGCAGCTTTGGTTCTATTCTGCTGCTGATCCTAGGCCTGCCCAGTTGCAGTGCAGGTTGGGTTTAGCTAGGCAGAGTCTTGTTAGTGCAGGGAGGGAGGAGCTTTGCAGTTGATGCTCCCCTGTAGTGCTGTTTTTTTTTTTTTTGCTTTAAGGTGAAAATTGTATTAGAAAAGAAACAGAGAAGAGGAGAGAAGAGGAAACATGGAAATGCATTCTTACCTTGTTAACTTGAATGCACTCCTCAAAACCTTCCCAATATGGAAACATTTACATATTTGAACTCCTCAATACCCTTTCCTTTTTTCTTGCTGTCCTCTTACTTCTTCATTTCCTCTGTCTTTGAAATTTCTCCTTGCCATTGTTCAGATTTCATTTACTACTTGGTCTCACTCATCTGTGTCAATACTATCTACAGATCGCAACTTTCTTCTCTTGAAGCATGAAGGAATCGATGGGTCTGTTTTTTCTCTTTTTGTGGGTGTCCTCAGTTGCTGCTGTTACTGAAAATGGATTTTCTGCTGTTCATAAGCCTCGTTTTCTTAGTGGATTTGGTAATTTGGATTCTAAGTTACTGAACCGTTCTTGCTTTTTTGCCTGCATTAAGAGATTGAGTGGTTTTAGTTACCTTTTCTTTTGTGTAAAATGGGTTGGTAGAGAGGGATTTCTGTTATTAGATCAGAGTAAACTCTCTTGAGGCTTTTTAAAAATTTTTTTTTTTATGTTGTGTTGTTTAGTGTTTGAATTTCTGGGTTCTTCTTACTTTGTGGGCATTGCATCTGTCTAACTTCCATTTCACCATGGACATCACATAACATATTAACTGTTAGGATAGTGATTCAGGTTTGTGATCTTGAATCAACTTGTTTTGCTTCAAGTTCACTTTTTATTTTTTAATTTTCCCAGGCTTTTATTTTGTCTCACTTACTTTGCTTTTGATTCCCATGTTTAATTCCTAATACTTTTTTTTTGTACCACAGGTTGGGACTGAAGATCAATGTAATAGAGGCCAATTGCTTGAACATCTTTTTGTTTTTCATGAGAATATTGTACTTACACTATTTTGGATGCTACATTTTTACTTGAATTAGTAACGACGACATGGCTAAACTTGTGGGTTGGATTTAATAGTTATATGTTTCCTAATATGTTGAAGGAGCAGGTTTTGTACATTTTTTATTAGTTAAATGAGTAGACTTTATTGTACATTTTATTTGAGTTGAATAAGCAGGTTTTATTGTACATTTTGTTTGAGTTGAATGGACATGTTTTATTGTACATTTTATTTTTGTTGAATGAGAATGTTTTATTATACATTTTATTTTAGTTGAATGAGCAGGTTTTATCATATTCAGCATAAATGAGGTTTTTGAGGTGGCAGGCAGTAATTTATAATATAAATATATTATTTTTAGCGACGAATTTTATTTGTCGCCTAATAAAAATAAATATATCTTTGCGTATTATTCCTGACATATATAATTTGTCGCCTAAGAGAATTTGTGGCAAGGTTAAATATTCGGCGACGAATTAAGATGGTCGCCTAATGTCTACAAACTATGCGCGGCAAAACTAATTCGTCACCTATTATAACTTATGGCAATTCATGCACTATTTAGCGACAATATAGTTTTGTCGGTAAAATCTATCATTCAGCGACGACTCCATTTTGTCGCCAAATTCCTTTTTCACCATTTTTTCCATTTTCTTGCAATGAATTATGGATATTTGGCGACAAAAAATGTCATTTTTGCCGACATAACGTGTTGTCGTAGAAAATTGATATTTGGCGACGATAATGTGTTGTCGCAGAAAATTGATATTTAGCGACGATAATGTGTTGTCGCAGAAAATTGGTATTTAGCGACGATTAATTGTGATCGTCGGCAAAAAAATTCACAGACGCCAAATAGGCGACGAACTGGCGACAAAAATGGTTTCGTCGCAGAATATATTGGGCGACGATTTTTTGATTTTCTGCGACAAATATTTGCGTCGCGAAAAATGATTTTTGTTGTAGTGGGTACAATCAAAGGGTCAAAGAGCGGAAGTTCTCCCCTAGAGAATTGGTCTTGAAAAAGACCCTTCCAGCAGACAGAAGCCCTAGCGAAGGAAAGTTTGCACCGAACTGGCGCGGGCCATTCAAGGTAACTTCAATTGCTGGGCAGTCCGCGTATAGACTTGAGGACATGGAGGGTAAAGAGCTACCGCGCCCGTGGAATGCCACCCACCTCAAGAAATTCTATTTTTGGAATGTAATCTGATTTCGGAAGGTAATAAACTGGTTCTTTTTATAGAATATGTTTTTACTTTCCAAATTATCTCCTATTCTCAAAGAAGATGGCCGAGTTATGGAGCTCGGCATATACATACAGCTCGGTTACCAGGATCAACTGCTTCGGCGCGGCCAATGGGTCAGTCAAGTTTTGATTATAAAGCCGAACTCAGCTTTGGTCATAGGACCGAGCTCCTTTTACCGAGGTCAATGCTTGTTATGATTGCAGGATCAATACGGCACCTCGGGTTACAAAAATACATTAAGCACGGCTATGGGCCGAGCTCATTTACTTGTTTTATTTCCTGCTTTATTCTGGTTGTCGAGCCAAACACATAAAGAGAGGAAAAACAAGAGAAGAAACATTCACCACAGATGTTCGAGATTGGAAGCAAAGCCAATTTTATTCAAAATTGAAGAATGATTACAAATCTCTTCCAAAACAAAGATTTAAACCTTCCCTCCCAGTACGGAAAAACAAAAAGGAAAATACATAATCTTTTTCAAGCCACGGCCCCCTCAGTGTCACCAGCAGCAGCGTCCCCCTCGACTTCGGTAATCACTTGTCCGGCGTCGACATTAGTTCCAGGGACAGTGTCTTCGCCTTCCCCGACAGGGACCTCAGGAGCTTGGCTCGGTGTAGGCCTGGGAGGAGGAAACTGAGGGATCTCTGTGTACACAGGGCTGTCCTCGGGGACCCCTGCTGCTCTTAACGAGCTCGTCCACCCCAGCCTCCAGGCTCTCAGGCTGACCTTCTTGACTTCGGCGATATAATGTTCGGTGGCTTCTGCCACCCCTTCGTCAAAAGCCTTCTCGACTTCAGTCCTCAGCTTCTCAGCGTCGGCGCGAAGTGCAGCCTCTACCTCCTCCCACTTCCTTTCAAGCTCGGCCGCTGTCCTGACTTGGTTTTCCAACTCTGCTCTGGCCTTATCAAGCTCGTTTTTAAGGCCCATGGCATACGTTTCTTGCTCGGCCGCCTTCTTTTTTGTTTCCCCGAGCTCCGCCTCAAGCTCCATTCCTCTCTTCTCCGCCCTCTCTGCCCGACCAGCGCTCTGTTGGGCCTTCTCCGCCAACACCAGACCCCTTTGCAGGATCTGTGAAAACAAGTGTCACAAGGAGGTCAGTAGTGAAAGTGTAGAAGTCAAAGGAGAAATGCAAGCTCAGAAGAATAAATTACCTTGAGGGGGTCGCCCATCTGGGCCACATCCAGCTCGACCTCGCTCAGCTTCCAATGTTCTGCCATGTCTCCAGGCAGAGCGCAGGCATGCGCGAGGGCACTGACAACGGAAGTGCCGTCAGTCAACCGGGCGTCCGATGACAATGACTGGCCGTCTTCCAGCAGAAAAATAGGCTTCCAGAGCGGAGGGCCGAGCAGCGGAGATTGCTGAGGGACGGGGTTGGGCTCGTCCTCGATTGGATCTACAATCCTAGGCCTTTTTCCCAACCGAACTGAGTCCCGATGGGATTTAGTGCGACACTCAGTCGTTGTGGAAGGCTGAAGAAGAGACTGACTCGGGGGAGAGACGGCTGTGTCTTCCAAGTTCCGAGGGAGAGCGGGTCCTGAGGGGGTGGGCGAGTCTCCGAAGATGACATCCTCAAGGCTTAGATCGCCGCACGGCGTCGCCCCATCCCGACCTCGTCTGATCCGGAAGACTGGAGGTCCACAAGCTCCACTCGCCGAGCCTCCTCGGATTCGCCCTCTGACTCGCGCTCCTCTTCGGAATCGGTCTCTGCAGCGGCCTCAGCCCGTGAAGGCCCGGCTTCGGCAGAAGCTCTAAAGGGTATGATCTCGGGGGACACTCGTGCAGACCCTTTAGCTAGGGTTGTTTGCTCTTTGGCTTCGGCAAGAGTTAAAATCTGCGCCCCCTAAGGTTCTCGTGCCGTCTTCTTATAAAGGATCGGTACACGGGCTCGTACCCGAGAAGGGCTGAAGCTGATCGCTTCCGATGACCCTTGTAACTGTATATTCTTTTTAGCCAGGCGACGTTTCGCCGCCACCTGGAGTTCTTTTTCTGCTGTTTTCTCTCTTTATGACCTGCACGCCAAGAAATTGAGCGTCAGTTCGGCAAAACAGAAGTACATCAAAAAAACTAGAAAATGAGATATTTACTCGGTGGCACTCCGAGACGACGGGGTATGTGATCCACCCTGGGCTCTCCAGGGGCATACTCCTAGCTCCTGGTGACGTAAAGGCAGTCATCCCCAGCGTATTTCGTGTTGTCCTCAAGCTCGTTGATTATGGGATTCCCCTTCGACCGAACTCGGAGATAATATGCGTCGTCCTTTGGAGATCGACAGAGGTCGTAGACGTCCTCAATATCCTCAACGCCGAGCTCGGTTCCCAATATCCTATTGAGTTTGGCTATACCCATGATTATCTTGAAACCATTGGGCATTAGCTGGCAGGGGGTCAGGTTCCACCTCCTGAGACAGGCCCTCAGGAGAGGATGGACTGGGAATCTCACCCCGCCTTCGATTATGGCCACTAGTGGGAAGGGCATCCACCCATCTACAAGAACCCAAGGTCGGATTCGGTCACCAGGCTCGTCCGCCCTAATCTGGACATTCTCTGGTATCTGATATTTTCTCCTAAGCTCTCCTAGGGCAAGCTCTGTGTCTATACCCCCATCTTCCCCAACATAAACCGGAGTACAGGTGACAGCAACGGAGAAGAAGGACAGAGAGCACGAACCCCCAAAAAGAAAAAAAACCCCAGAGAAGGAAAAATGGCAGAAAGGCAGAGAGGGACTCACTAGGACACAAGGCCGGAAGGAATGCAGAGACAATGGAAACCCCAGGCTTCGAAAGGCAGCGAATGGACTTCTCGGACGACGAGGCTTCAGGCAGATCTCAGGCAGAAGCTCCAAACGCAGTGACTGCAAAAGTAGTCCTCCTTAAAAAACGAGAGCTCTTATACAGAGATGAAAAATCTGTTCGTATCCCGAAAGGCGCGCGCAGACACTGCCTCGAGCACGCCACCCTTCTCCTCGATAAGACGTCGCGACCATCAGGGACGTGACACCTGGTAGCACCGCGTCGCCTTCATGATGATATGGATGGGCTATTAAACCGCCTCCAGACAGCCAGGCGCTATTAAATGCGCCTCGGAAAACAAAACGACACCCCACGCTTTTTTATAAGCTACGGGATCGGTTTCAGAAAATACTCGTCCTATCACTCCTAACCTCGTGGTGTTGTCCAGGCCCCCGAGGTCAGGAGCAGGGGGCAGTTGTGTGGACTGTTTCCACCGAAACCGATGTCGCCTCGACTTCGGCAATGGTACCAATCAAAGAAGGCCTTAACCCCCATCTTTCTGCCACAGCCGCATCTCAGTCGTTGTCAAGATGGGACTGGTCCCGGTAGAAATACCGACCACATCCTTCCGAGCTCGGCCTCACGCTTGCATCCTTGTCCGATCTCGGGTATAACTGACCTCGGTGCCTTCTCCAGTTCGGCCCATCGGCCGAGGTGAACACCGGGCGTCCAAACTCCCATTATGAGATGGGACGGGTGTTTTATAGGGAATCCCTGACAAGTAGGGTGGCCACCGCCATTGATAAGAGCTCGTTCCTATCAACAGATCACATCCACATTTATGTGAGGGATTTGAGGGGAGATTTGATGGGACAAGTATCCTCACCTACCCCCACTAAGGATCCCAGGTGTGGACTGATGGGACAAGTATCCTCACCTACCTCCACTATGGAATCTTCTACTCTCCTATATATATATATATATGCCTGCATGAAGAACCATGAACAGGTACATGCAATACACAGCCCGCACTGTTATTCTGCTAAACACCTTATTCTCCACTTCACCCTAGTTCAGTGACTGCACTAACTCAGGCGTCGGAGTGCCTTTGGCTGATAGCAGCCTCGGGCCCTGACTGTTCTTTCCTCCCCTTTTTCAGGATTCAGGCCGTCGGTGACTTCTCCGATCAGCTGAACAGGATTTTCCTAATCCCCTTCATCACTTAAACTAAGTCCGTAATAATTTAGGCACTTACACATATAAACTAAAGTATTTAATAAGAATTTACTCTAATGATGAACTTTACTTTAATCGTTGCACCTTCCAAAAAATCAATTTAAATTATGCGATGTTTATCAGAAATTGCCAGACAGCAAAACTATTACACTATTTTATTATATACGATTTTATTCTTGTAACAACCAAATTTGCGAATAATTTACTCAGTAAACATCCAAACGGGCCCTAAGATATCATCATTAAAGATAATTCTAAACTACACGGAAAAAAACCCCTATGACTTCGTCTTACAGGGTCGGCCCCACCTCGGTGTTTGCAGTCATGAAACTCTTATAGTAAGGACTTGAAGCTCTGCTCGGGAAAAGTGCTTCTTCTTTGTCAGGCCTCATAAGCTAGTCATTCAGCTCGCTTTGACCTGCTTGGGTGCGTGTACAGGGATCCCTGTCAATGTGGCTCAAATACCAAGGCCCGACACCCTTGCTATCTCCATCGTCCAGATGGACCTTGCACCATATATGGGGTCTTTCTTGATCATCCTCAAGCGTGTTTAGGTGTGTATATTGGGCTGGACCAACCAGCATGAAAAAACTCGGGTTGGGGTCCTGCATGACATATTGACCGCGTTCACCAGGCCGGCCCAGCACGGCACGAAACAAAAGGATGGGTCGTGCTTGGCCAGGGAGCCCAGGGCCGAGGAATGGCCCGATACGACATTTATATAACAAAAGGCAGATTAATTTCGTATATATAAAATCTCAATTTATAATTAAAGTTTTATTTTTCATTTGCAAATTAGCATCAATAATTGTGCAATTACTCTAATAATTTCAACTTTATCTCAACTCGAGAACCCTAAAAGTGCATAAAATCTCTTTTAATTTATATAATAAATTTAAAAAATTAGAGGAGGAATGTGGGTCGGCCCTCGTGGGTGGTAGGGCCTAGCACGGCATAACCTAAGCCGTGCCGTGTCCGTGTGGGCATGACCCCTTAGTTTTCACGAGTTGACACTCCACTGCTCGGCCAGCCTGAAAGCGGGCTATGCAGGCATGGCACGACCCAGTTAACACCTTTACTCGTGTCTTGACAGTCCCAGAACGCCCCCATGCGAAATTCATATTTTTCTTCTTCCTCATCTATGCATTGTTAATTGCAGCACTGAAAAGTGTGTGGCCTTCAGCCGTGAACCTTGGAATTGTAGCCGACACTAAAGTGAGGACTGCTTTTGATTTAGTCAAAATCCATCCAGACGAAGCATCTTCAAGGATAGTTGAATTTGGATTGCATGCATTCGCCATTAATTTCATTAATATACTCTAGATGATTTAATCACAGTTCATCCCTTGAACCTTTCATAAGGAGCAGCTACAACCACCATTATTTTAAAACTGCAGCCACATCAACAGTTTTGTATGTTCTCTGCACTCTATCATTGTCCGAAGATTGCGTCCACTACTACGTACACAGTTAATATCATGTTTACGGACTTTGTCCAACTCTCATATGCTTGAACACCGCAAGGACTGTTGATATAAGAATGGACATTGAACGTATCAGTTAGCGAATGACAGCGCTTAAACAAGAACTTGACGGTCGAGTCTTTCCCTATTGCAATTAAAAGCAGGACCATTTCAATGACACTCATGTCCCACCTACCATGTATCTCCCTATATATATGGGTCCTTTGTATGCTTAATTTTCATCCCCGCAGCGCCTCATCTTCATCTATACTACATACTTGAAGATGATGAATATGGTTAATTCCCACATCCTTGTAGCTCTCCTCTTTTCCATCGCTTCCTCACTCGTTTACGCCTACGATCCCAGTCCCTTACAGGACATTTGTGTCGCAGATCTTAACTCAGAAGGTAAAACATAATTTGCTGTGCGTTTTTTCTTAGCTTGGGCAAGGTGATTGTGCAGATTCTATAATTTTTCTCGGATATAATATAACGGTTACAATTTGATTTTGCAGTGCTTGTGAATGGGTTTTTTGCAAGGCAATAAAGGAGGTCAAAGCAAATGATTTCTTCTTATCAGGCTTCGACAAACCGAGCAACACCATGAACAAGGTTGGGTTCAATGTGAAGAATGCCCTTGTAAACCAGATACCGGGACTCAACACTCTTGGCGTCTCCTTGGTTCGCTTAGACTTTGCGCCTTACGGAGAGAACCCTCCTCACACGCACCCACGTGCCACAGAGATACTGACGGTCCTCGAAGGGAAGCTCTACGTGGGCTTTGTCCTCTCCAACCAGAACAGTAATACCCTGATAACCAAGGTCCTCAACAAGGGTGACGTGTTTATCTTCCCAATTGGCCTCATTCACTTCCAAGCCAATATCGGCCACACACCTGCTGTAGCCATTTCCGCTCTCAGCAGTCAGAACCCAGGTGTGATCACCATTGCTAACTCTGTGTTTGGATCGCACCCGCCCATCTCCGATGATATTCTGGCCATGGCGTTTCAAGTGGACAAGAAAGTAATTGATCGTCTCCAGGCCCAGTTTTGGGTGAACGCATAACAAGCAGTCCTCGCTTCGTTGGAATATTTGATTTTGTATTAAACATAAAATAATGGCTGCTCGCCAGTTTGCATCTGATACTAGATTATAAGAAATGAATTTTTTTCGTCAAAAGACTCTAAGATCTCTAATGTTGTGGTTTTTTTTTATTGGCCTTTCCCCACCCTTTCTGTACAAAAAGAAGTGGAATCTTTTACCGAAGCCCCAGAGAAGGGTGAAAACTACGATTAGTTTACTGTTGGCCACCTATTATCCTTCAGCCCACCTGATGTCAAGGGTAGATATAGCCAATTTTTACTAGGGCCATACTAGTATCTGTGCTCTTGGGCCCGCCCAGACAGAGCCCGATCCGGGCCCACCCTGCCGTTGGCCGTGTTTGCATTAAGTGATAGAAAGCCCAGACCAGGCCTGGCCCGATTAAGAAATGCATGTAATTTGATTTTATTAGCCGAAATAATTGCTCTAATGCTTAAAAAGTTGAGAAAAAGCCCGGTTCAGCGCGGCCCGATTGATTAAATGCGTGGCAACGGGCCTGACTTTATTGGTCCGTGTCGTGCTTGAGCCAGACCCGGGCCAGTGTTTCTAATGTCGGGCCGGGACTGCATATAGCTTAGCCCGGGCGATGGCCACCCCTACATGCAATCATGGCCCAAAAGATCTGTGCCATGTACATGAAGATGAGAAGTTTGGTGGTTAATATTTTTTGATAGTATATTGAACAATGGGAAATATTCATATGCGTCTATCCCTCACCATTTTTGGTGAGGGACACCCCTTTTGGGGGTGCTTCAAGTACAAAAGGGAGGTACAAAGTACCCCTCTTGTACTTGAAACACCCCCAAAAGGGGTGTCCCTCACAAAAAATGGTGAGGGATAGATGCATATGAAGATCCCCCTTGAACAATAAGATAAATGCTGAAATTGGCTTATATATCAAGCATAAAAACCAATGGTTACTAGCCAAAAGGTCCCACGGATGTAAAAAAGAAAAAAACTTGATTAAATCATTTCCTATTAATGAACCACTTGATAGACGATGTATTCCTACTCCAACGTAGAGCTTCATGCCTCGGCGAAAATGGACTGAAAATTATCCAACTCAGTTCAAGGTTCGATTCTGATCAACCTCGACGTTTACTGTTGACATAATCACGATGCTAACAATCCAACCATGCTCGCAAGTCCGATTTGGATCGCGGTTCCCCCAAACAAGATTCTTTAGAACTATTTGTTGACACCAAAAAAGTCACTATGTCTCCTCAACAAAAAAAATCCTCATAAAGCTACATCCTGCTAAAAATAGGCAAGGCTACTTCAAGCATCAGATCTTGTCAGAATTAGACAGAAACTGAAAGATCCTTCAAGATAGCTAAAAGAGGGGTACACCTGAAGTTTCGGGCCATTCTGACATCGTTTGGCCTAACTTCACTTCTCCGACAGTTAAAAAAGTGCTCCCGGCGGCGACATCATCGAAGACACTAAAACTTCGATCAAAGCCTACGGATGACTCCAGAATGTCTCCAAAGGGCTCCATGCCAAATTTCAAGTCAAACCGACAACATTTTACCCTCCATCAACACTCGAGCAGCAAAATCAAGCCTCCCGGCGGCGGGAACCGCCGAAGCCATCACTCATCAAACAAAGTATATGAGTGGCTTCAACATGCTTCCAAAAGGCTGCACGTCGAATTTCAGGTCATTTCGACAACGTTTGACCAGGTTTCGATGCTCCGAAAGAAAATCAAGCCTACTGGCAGAGGAGCACCCCAGGACCATGACATCCAAAACGGAGCTAATGGTTTGTCTCAAAATGACTCCAATAGGCTCCCCGTCAAATTTCAGGTCAATCAGACATCGTTTGACCACATATCAAAGCTCGGCATTTTTCCCGCAGCAAAATCAAGTCAAGCATTGATGGGACCCCAAACGGCTTCAAAACTCAAATAAAAGCCCATGGTCAGTCCTATCCATTGCTCATGAAGCTTCACCTCAATTTTTAGGTCATTCCGACATCGTTTGACCTAGTTTCGACTCTTGACGAAAAATCGGCTACAAAGTCTTCGGCTTTCTCGAAAAATGGGAAACTTTGTGTTCCGGTTTTGTGCGGGTTCTCGTCAAGTTTTTTCCAACAAAATCAAGTCAATAATTGAGGAAAAATGTCAAGAAAAATACAGAAGAAAGAAGGAAAAAAAAAGACGGAAAAACGGCCGAAAATAAAACTCGGCGACCAAAAGGGCAAAACCCTAAGGTCGCCAGTGACCCTTGCCCAAGGTCGCTGGCAACCCTGGATGCATGGTCGCCGGCGACCCTGCAAATCTGGGTCGCTGGATTTTGCACCAAAGCGCCCGTTTTTCGATCCTTTTCGCGTTTCGGGTATTCCTGCCTTTGTGATTTTCTGAAAATCCAATGCTTGATGCTTGAAAGCGACTAATCTTTACCGACATCTCGGATCCACCGTCAAAAGCATGAAATCATCACCGATCGCTCCAAGATCGCCAACCGGCTGACCAAGAAAGTACACTTTTTGTCCGACCGATCGTGAAATCGACAAGACAGATGTCACCGGCCCACTAACATCAGCCAATGTCTGAAATTGCATCGTGATCCGGCATCAAACAACGTGTGGATCCACCTGTGATGATCACAAGAAGAATCTCAAAAAACACGGTGCGGCCCGCGACTCTTCACATGCCTTGGCGACCACTTAATGTCGTTAATTGACCCGTTTATGACAACTTAATGCGGTCATTAACTCATTATTTTGGATGGCCCAATCAGATTCAAGCATTTGGGAGTTACAAATCCAAGCAATCATGGCATTAAACCCATGAAACTCCCATCATCATGAAGATTAAAGGTGATTAAATGCTTACTACCCTTCATCGGCCAATCACAAGCCATGAAAAAGGAGTTACAAAATCAAAACAGAAAAACTTGTAACTCCTCATCAATTCTCTCATCATGGCTATCGATGCCAATAAACATCTCATGGCTACCAAAAGCTTATAAAAGGAGGTGAGTTCCAAGAAGAAGGGAGGAATCCCAAGTGCAATCCCAAGCTCTGAAAATCTAGAAAATACAAGAGAGAGACGAAGTCCTGCCGCTTTGCTCCCAGAAGCACCACAAGGTGATCAACGTCCCTTAGGGGGCCGCCCCCCCCCCCCCCCCCCCCCCGCCCCCCCCCCCCCCAAGGTCACCTCCTTCTACAACATGGCCTAAATGTGGCTTTTCAGCCCGTTTACTTGGTTTTTCATTGGGTATAGGACCTCCTCTTGGTCCTTGTCGTTTAAAAAACTGAGGTTAGGAGCCAAGCCGAAGAATCGAAGCATCAACCGTTCTCATTTGAAGGACGATGGCGAAGTCCATACATGACTTGCGACCGTCATTCTCAACGTGTCCCCACAATCTCCTGACAAGTTAGATCATTTTTCTTCCTTTTCTATTGTAGTTTGTATTTCTTAAAGAGACAAAAAGAAAATCACAATTCTTTTCTTTCATATTTGATGAGTATTGTAAAATCGCCTTTCATGGCAAAATCGCCTTTTACGGCAAACAAACAAAAACGCCTCCTACGGCATTCTCAAAAACAAACTTGTCCCTTTTCTTAATATTTATGCAATTTGAAAAGTTAGGAAAAATGATCGATTTCCTTTCCACTTGTGAAGGTGAATCTCCGGATCATCACCATTCCAAATTCCAAGTAGAAAGTAAATCTGGCATACCAGTACAAAAATGTTGATACCCGTGTTTCCCCTCTTCCGCCGAGACCCAGGTCAGCCCCCGGGGTACGGAAGGAGAGGACGGAAAATCCGAGGGTCCATCAAGTTGGCATACCCGGTGGGACCCCGTTAACTTGAAAACGTGATGCTTTGATCCCTTGGCTCTTTTCTAGTTGGTGGCCTATATATGTTGCATTTTGCATCTAAAAAAAAAAACATGAGATGGGATTTCAATTGTTCTTTCTCACTTCAAAAAAAAAAAAAAAAAAAAAAAACAAATCTGATCTCTTTTTCTTTAAAACTCAACTTTGAGAAATTTTGATCCCCTCCTCTTCGAACTTGATAGCTCACAGAAATGTTTGCAGCTATCGTTCATATCGGGGATTGGGCCATCTTTTCTCTTTGATGAGTCCAATTGAGATTTCAAAAAACAAAAAAAAAAGGCTTCTTTCTTTTGAATTCAAATTCAAAGAAACTTTGGTTCTTTCCTTTTCGGATTTAACGCTCGCAGAAATGTTGAGTTGTGGTTCGGATTGGAACACCACTTGTTCTCTTTGATGAGTTCATTAGAAACCTTTTTAAAAAAAAAAAACATATAATTTCAAAAAAAAAAAAAAGTCTTCTCTCTTTTGAATTCAAATTCAAAGAAACTTTGTTTTTTCCCTTTCGGATTTAACGCTCGCAGAAATGTTGAGTTGTGGTTCGGATTGGAACACCACTTGATCTCTTTGATGAGTTCATTAGAAACCTTTCAAAAAAAAAAAAAAACACTAAGGTTGCACCAATTACGCTCTTTGACTAAAGTGGATTTAAGAAAAGCCTTGTCCAGAGTGTGGAGACAGCTCGACTGTTCGAGGCAAGGGTCCTTCAAACGGGTTCATTAAGTAATCCTACCCTTACCTGGGGGTTGATCTATCTACTAAGGTTTCATAAGATCGAATTGGAAACCTACGTGCACCTTTCAAAACAAAAAAATTCCGTCACTTTTGAGTTCAGAATTGGGAAATCTTGGTTCTTTTCCTTTCGGATTTAACGCTCGCAGAAATGTTGAGTTGTGGTTCAGATTGGAACACCATTTGCTCTCTATGATGAATTCAATCTTAGAACCTTCAAAAAAAAAAAAACTTCCGTCACTTTTGAGTTCAGAATTGGGAAGTCTTGGTTCCTTCCTTTTCGGATTTAACGCTCGCAGAAATGTTGAGTTGTGACTCGGATTGGAACACCATTTGCTCTCTTTGATGAATTCAATCTTGACCTTTCAAAAACAAAAAAAAACTTCCGTCACTTTTGAGTTCAGAATTGGGAAATCTTGGTTCCTTCCTTTTCGGATTTAACGCTCGCAGAAATGTTGAGTTGTGATTCGAATTGGAACACTATTTGCTCTCTTTGATGAATTCAATCTTGACCTTTCAAAAAAAAACTTCCGTCACTTTTGAGTTCAAAATTGAGAAATCTTGATTCTTTCCCTTTCGGATTCAACGCTCTCAGAAAATTTGAGCCCTTGTTCGGATCGGAATACCATTTGCTCTCCTTTATGAATCCAAATTTGAACTTTCAGAAAATCCCATCTCGTGTCCTTTCCAAGGATGCGATTTGCAACATTTGTGCCTAGCGGTGCTAGTACGCCCTTTTGGGTCTACTGTATTCATCACCGACACATTTGTATCTCCAACCTTATATCATTTTACCTCGAGTGAGCATTGCTTCTCGGTAATTTGAACTAAGGTCTACAATTGCTTCTAGCAGTCACTGGTACGCTCACCCTGAGCCTACCATACTTGCATTTTAGAACAATTGTATCATCTATGGCTTTTTTGCCTTCTTCATTTTGCTTGGGCTGGGCCATGTCCCCTCAAGTGATTTGAAAAGACAAAACCATAGTTGTTTTCCATTTATGATCACCATACTCTTGTGATTACTAATGGATTTAGTCTTGTTTCAGAAGTTTTCCAAAACTAACAATGGCAGCTTCATTAACCATCACTTTCAATGAGAACAAGTACCAGCTTATGCTTCAAGACAAGCAAAACAAGCATAAGTGCCCTGCCAGTTGCCGAAGCGTCATCTCCCTCTGCAACTCTCCAAACATCGGGTCAACTTCAACTCCTCGGACCATCGTCTTCGGGTCGCTGGGACCATTCCCACTCCCCGCAGAAGACACCGTACCTGCCAAGAAGCAGAAAATCGCCCCGCAATGTGTCACTATCGTGGCACCAAGGGCGAACACTAAGAAGCCTGAAGCCCGTGGCGCTCCCACGAAGCCTCAACCCACAAGAAACCAGGTTTACCCTAAAACCTGGTCCCCGAGATTTTCACCAAAGCAACGGAGGTCCCTAACATCTGCAGAGCCAGCATATCTGGCCCCTCTCAAAGAGAATCGGTTCTACCCTCTCTCTTACATGAAAGAGGAGAAACCTACCCTCCGCCCAAAAAACAAACAAAATCATCATGAGCCGGCTTGCTCCTATAAACCAAAAATCAAATCCTGCATCGCTAGGCCTACGCAAAAACATGCTGAAGCCTGCACTTCCGCGAGTCGACCCTTCATCTCAACAGGGGCTGAGCTCGCAAAATTCAAATCTTCACTGCGACAGACAAAGGACCGCGTCCAGATTCTGTCTTGCCCAGTTTTAAAAAAGACAAACTCTGCTGCTGTGCACGAGGGACTACATCTTTCATCGACAGAGCCCAGCCAGAGCTGACTGAAGCTCAAATTGCTCGTCGTATGCGTCACCGTGCAGCATATCGACAAAAGAGACTTGAGAAACAAAGAACCCAGCATTCTACTCTCCATGTCTCAAACAAATGGGTCGAAAAAGAAAGACCCGACCAATTCGTTGATCTGTCCATATGGTTGGCAAAACCAGAAAACGCCAGAAGTCAGCGACCAAAATCAGTGTTAGACGTCTAGTGACTCGCAGCGTCTCTCGAACTCGAACACATCCGGAAGAATCCTCCACTCCTCCAAGCCGAGGACACCGGAGTAATCACTCCTCAGATTCTTCATCCAGAAGAATGAGCCCCAGCTCAGTCACCAGGACGATTTCTTCGTTCGAATCCCGAGGGATGAACGTCTTGGCTACGAGTTCTAAGCCGCCTCCACAGCATGATAATGTAACTGCACGCATCCAGCAGTTGGAACAAGAACAACAGAGAATTGAGGCTCTGATGGAAAACCTTATTCTCACTCTACAGCGTCCACCACCTAACAATGAAACCCCTCCGAATCATGAAGATGACGAGGGCAATGCAGAAAATAATGAGTCACACGCCCTTACTAAAAAGGACGTGGACGATATCCTCGCAAAAGTAAAAGAAGATGATACATTGAAGGAACATGGGATCAAGCCACCCTATCCTCTATGGATGGACTCGGTTCCGTTCCCTGTAAAATTCAAACAACCTACTCTCCAGACATATACGGGGAAAGGTTCAGCCAGATAACATGTTATTCACTTCAAGATCCTGACGGGAGCTATCGCGGATCAAGATTCGCCTCTTTGCAAGTACCCTACAAGGTACTGCTTTTGATTGGTACTCCACTCTGCCGGAGAACTCTATCCAGAACTGGGCTATGCTGGAGACACGCTTCCTGACTCACTTCCAAGGTGAGGACCATCCTGTTACTATGGCTCAACTCTACAGCCTGAAACAGGGAGAAAATGAGTCAACTTATGACTTCATTCACAAGTGGAAGGCAATGGCGTACAAATGCTCAGATGTACTGCCACAAGCGTCGCTAGTCGACATCTGCCGTAACAATATGAGAGCAAAAATTCACTCCATGATCTTCGGCAACAAATCAAAGAACCTGGGAGAACTCCTCGAAGTTTCCATGGAAGCTAAAATGGTGATTAAAGACTTCAACAGTCAGAAATCATCAAAGAAAGAGCCGACTGCTATTACGACCTCAAAACCAAAGAAAAAGGAGGTTCTCAATGTGCAGACCAAGTCAGCTCCTCAGCAACCAAAGAAAGCTGAAAACAAAACTGCAGGTAAAATGCCTGAACTCTCCGATGCCTTCAAAGAACGTGTAGAAAAGAAATATCCGTTCGATGAATATGTTGAAGAAATCTTTGAGGCTCTCCTAGCAAATGGCAAACTCACTTTGCCAGAGCCCAAAAGACCGGGAGATGTTGGTAAAACCAATGATCCCCGATACTGTCCATGCCATCAGATGATCTCACATCCTCTCAATCAATGCATCGTTGTGAGAGAGAAGATCAATGAGATGTGGAAAAACGAAGTCATAACTTTCGACAAAAACTACGGCTCCACTTCTGTCAACATGGTGTCATGTGGGCAAGTTTCAAAATCACCAAAGAAGAAGACCACTACTTCATTCAAGGTGATTAAAATGGCTCAAGCATCCCAAGAGTTGGTTCCCTATCCAATACCAGATGGACAACCTATATGGGTGCATCCCGATCTCTTAGAAGATGAAAATTGAGAGATCGTCAAAACAAAGCCGACCTCTCAGCAGCGAAGGCAAGCCAAGAGACAACTCCGCAGGCTCAAACAGCAGCAGAAATCTCAACCAAAACAAGAAGTCCTTGAAAAGGCAGAAACCTCTTCCACTGCTTCACTAGGGGCGACGGAAGAATCCCTTCCCAAAACTTCAAAGGCGGTAAGAAAATTCACTCCTTATGATTTTATGCCACTTCAATACAAAAATGAAATTGTGCAGGGAGCATCATACTCTTGCAATTCGGTGGTTGGGTTCTCCATGGATGGATACGAGTCCAGTGACACTGCCAGTGACATTGATGAGTGGGAAGAATCTTTTGAAACAGGAGAATACCTCTCCGACGAAGAATGGATTCCCGAATCTCATCTTATGCCAGTAATCTGTTATAACCCATTGCAGCCACAAGGATCCTGATCCGATGATAAAGAAGACCAGGACCCTGTTCAAGAAAACGTTGTTGATCCAGCACCAGCCAATGCTCTGGCGGGACCCAACATTGGTGAACCACAAGGAGCGGATGACGAAGAAGATTTGGCTCCTATGCCTGATCTTGAGGAATAAGCAAGAATCTTACAACATCTTGCCATAGAGCAGGAGCAGGAGCAGGATCGCATCAATGATCTTCATCATGATCCAGAACTGGAAGTCCCTGAAAATCAATGGGAATTTTCTCCCTCAAACTCCTGAAAATGGAGAAAACAGTTGGATTGATGATCCTCTTACATCTGAGGATGAGTCCGATTCCCAACAGTCTACACTGGGGGCATCTCCTGTCCGGATAACTTGTAATGCGATAGCTCAGGGCGATAGTGCATCTGAAGCTTCCGAAGACACGTACTCCCCAACCGGTAGTGCGTCTTCCGGAGCTACATCCTCTCAAGTGACTTCCACTGAGATATCATCCTCTCAGCCCTTATCTCCTAAAGCTGTGACATCGGAGCTCAAGCCTCTCCCGGTTGATCATACTCCTCCCAATGAAATTTTCTTCAATGAAAACCCAGTTGATTGGTCCCAAATACCCGATCTCACAGACGATGTCTGGACTAATACAGAAAGGTTGTCGGATATTGTTCAGGACTTGTTCCCGGAAATTACACCATGCAACACAACCACTGAAGACGCCAATGCTGTTACAGAGACGTCTTCAGGAAAGGATCAACCCTTTGATCCTGAGAGTGATCTTCCAAAAGAAGACCATTTTCTAGAGGCACTTGAAGTTGGTAGAGGTACCCGTTCTGGCCGAGATTACCACAAAAATTACAATCAACCCTCTTCTTCTTATAAGCAAGTTGTAAATGCCCGACTGGCAAAATGGTCCATCCTTTTATCACAGTTTGATATTAGGTATGTACCACAAAAAGCAATCAAAGGCCAAGCTCTAGCAGACTTTCTCGCAGAGCACCCATTGCCTAAAGATTCTCCACTCAGGGATGATCTCCCAGACGAATTTGTCTACAGCGTGGAAACTTCCTTATCAAACGTTTCCTGGGACATGTACTGTGACAGTGCAACCAGGACAAATGAAAAAGGAAAGCAAATATCGGGAATCGGCATCCTCCTTGTCAACCCCGACAAATAAATGATTCCACACGCATTTTCGCTACTGGAACCATGTTCAAACAATGCAGCTAAGTACCAAGCCCTGATTGTGGGATTGGAACTCGCCCTCGAATCCGGCATCACCATGCTGGAAGCTTTTCGAGACTCTCAACTGATCGTCAACCAGATGAATCAGACATTTGAAGTCAGGAAGCCTGATCTGCTACCTTACTATAATAAGGCGCAGTTGCTTCGACAAAAATTCAACATCTGTCACATCACCCACATCCTCAGAGGTGAAAACATCCGTGCAGATGCCCTGGCTGGACTTGCCACATCCATGGCAATCCAAGAAGGGGAACACATGCAAATCACAGTGTGTCAAAGAAGGATTCTCCCTCCTCTTAACACACACCAAGCAGTTGCTGAATGCCACCAAGTGGTTGGAAGTCGAATGTCCATCCTCAAACCTCCGATCGGGGACTGGAGAGATCCGTTCATTGATTACATCATGTTCGGAGTCTTACCTGAAGATCCAAAAGAGCGGGTAAGCATCCAAAGACGAGCCCCGAACTTTCATTTGGATATACCTTCAAAAACTCTTTACAGAAAATCCTTCAACGGAGTACTCCTACGCAGCTTGTCACAACAAGAGGCTAAAGAAACTCTCAAAGAAGTACATTCCGGTCTTTGTGGAGCCCATCAAGCTGGTCCTAAGCTCTACAACCAGATAAAAAGGCTAGGTTATTATTGGCCAACCATGGTAGCTGATGCAATGCAATTTACTAAGCGCTGCAAAAAATGCCAGATTCATGGAGATTATGTCCACATGCCTCTAGAATGGCTACATCCAACAACAATCTCATGGCCTTTCAAAGCCTGGGGTATGAACATCTTAGGTCCTATCTCTCCCCCATCAAGCAAAGGTCATCGCTTTATCTTCGCCGCTACGGATTATTTCTCCAAGTGGTCAGAAGCATTTGCGCTCAGTGAAATGAAGACCTCATCAGTCCTTCAGTTCTTGCGCACCAACATTATTTGTCGCTTCGGCATACCTAAAAGATTCGTTCATGATAACGGACCACAATTCCGGGATCCCAGATTCTATAGGTTCTGCGACAAGTATAAAATCCAAAGTTGTCCTTCTACTCCATATAATCCAACAGCGAACGGACTAGCAAAAGCCTTCAACAAGACAGTCTGCAAAATTCTCAAGAAAATGGTCTCTAGTCACAAAAGAGACTAGGGCGACAAACTACCAGAAGCTTTGTGGGCCTATCGAACCACCGTTCGAGGACCAACCCATAGCACACCATTCTCCTTGGTCTATGGATGCGAAGCTGTTGTCCCTTTGGAAGTACAAATTCCTTCCTTAAGGGTATCTCTGCAAAATGACATGACGCAAGAAAGCAATGTCAAATTGAGACTCCAAGAGCTGGACAATCTCGATGAAAGACAACTCGAAGCTCTACAAAGCATTAAGTTGTACCAAGAACGCATGGCAGGATCTTTCGACAAGAAGGTCAGGCAACGCGTCTACAAAAAGGGCGACTTGGTTCTTGCAGTAAAAAGACTCATAGTCTTTGCCCACAATTCCAAAGGCAAATTTGAACCAAAATGGGAGGGACCCTTCATCATCGACAAAGTCTTCTCCAACGGTGCATACTGATGGACCCTCGGATTTTCCGTCCTCTCCTTCCGCACCGGGGGGCTGACCTGGGTCTCGGCGGAGGAGGGAAAACGCGGGTATCAACATTTTTGTACGGGTATGCCAGATTTACTTTCTACTTGGAATTTGGAATGGTGATGATCCGGAGATTCACCTTCACAAGTGGAAAAGAAATCGATCCTTTTTCCTGACTTTTCAAATTGCATAAATATTAAGAAAAGAGACAAGTTTGTTTTTGAGAATGCCGTAGGAGGCGTTTTTGTTTGTTTGCCGTAAAAGGCGATTTTGCCATGAAAGGCGATTTTACAATACTCATCAAATATGAAAGACAAGAATTGTGATTTTCTTTTTGTTTCTTTAAGAAATACAAACTACAATAGAAAAGGAAGCAAAATGATCTAACTTCTCAGGAGATTGTGGGGACACGTTGAGAATGACGGTCGCAAGTCATGTATGGACTTCGCCATCGTCCTTCAAATGAGAACGGTTGATGCTTCGATTCTTCGGCTTGGCTCCTAACCTCAGTTTTTTAAAGGACAAGGACCAAGAGGAGGTCCTATATCCAATGAAAAACCAAGTAAACGGGCTGAAAAGCCGTGTTTAGGCCATGTTGGAGAAGGAGGGGACCTTGGGGGGGTGGCCCCCCAAGGGACGTTGATCACCTTGTGGTGCTTCTGGGAGCAAAGCGGCAGAACTTCATCTCTCTCTTGTATTTTCTAGATTTTCAGAGCTTGGGATTGCACTTGGGATTTCTTCCTTCTTCTTTTATAGGCTTTTGGTAGCCATGAGGTGTTTATTGGCATTGATAGCCATGATGAGAGAATTGATGGGGAGTTACAAGTTTTTATGTTTTGATTTTATAACTCCTTTTTCATGGCTTGTGATTGGCCGATGAAGGGTAGTGGGCATTTAATCGCCTTTAATCTTCATGATGATGGGAGTTTCATGGGTTTAATGCCATGATTGCTTGGATTCGTAACTCCCAAATGCTTGAATCTGATTGGGCCATCCAAAATAATGAGTTAATGACCGTATTAAGTTGTCATAAACGGGTCAATTAACGACATTAAGTGGTCGCTAAGGCATGTGAAGAGTCGCGGGCCGCGCTGCGCCTTCTGAGATTCTTCTTGTGATCATCACAGGTGGATCCACATAGTGTTTGATGCCGGATTGCAGTGCAATTTCAAACATTGGTTGATGTTAGTGGGCCGTTGACATCTGTCTTGTCGATTTCACGATCGGTCGGACAGAAAGTATACTTTCTTGGTCAGCCGGTTAGCGATTTTGGAGCGATCGGTGATGATTTTATGCTTTTGACGGCGGATCCGAGATGTCGGTGAAGATCAGTCGTTTTCAAGCATCAAACATTGGATTTTCAGAAAATCACAAAGGCAGGAACACCCGAAACGCGAAAAGGATCGAAAAACGGGCCATTTGGTGCAAAATCCGGCGACCCGGATTTGCAGGGTCGCCAGCGACCATGCACCTAGGGTCGCCGGCGACCATAGGGCTTTGGCCCGTTTGGTCGCCGAGCATCATTTTCGGCCGTTTTTCCATCTTTTTTGTTCCTTCTTTCTTCTGTAATTTTCTTGACATTTTTCCTCAATTATTGACTTGATTTTCTTGGAGAAAACTTGACGAGAACCCACGCAAAACCGGAATACAAAGTTTCCCATTTTTCGAGAAAGCCGAAGACTTTGTAACCGATTTTCCGTCAAGAGTCGAAACTAGGTCAAACGATGTCGGAATGACCTGAAAATTGAGGTGAAGCTTCTTGAGCAATGGATAGGACTGACCATGGGTTTTTATTTGAGTTTTGAAGCCGTTTGGGGTCCCATCGATGCTTGACTTGATTTTGCTGCGGGGAAAATGCCGAACTTTGATATGTGGTCAAACGATGTCTGATTGACCTGAAATTTGACGGGGAGCCTATTGGAGTCATTTTGAGACGATCCATGAGCTCTGTTTTGGATGTCATGGTCCCGGGGTGCTCCGCCGCCGGTAGGCTTGATTTTCTTTCGGAGCATCGAAACCTGGTCAAACGTTGTCATAATGACCTGAAATTCGACGTGCAGCCTTTCGGAAGCATGTTGAAGCCACTCATGTACTTTGTTTGATGAGTGATGGCTTCGGTGGTTCTCGCCGCCGGGAGGCTTGATTTTGCTGCTCGAGCGTTGATGGAGGGTCAAACGTTGTCGGTTTGACTTGAAATTTGGCATGGAGCTTTTTGGAGACATTCTGGAGTCATCCATAGGCTTTGATCGAAGTTTTAGTGTCTTCGATAATGTCGCCGCCGGGAGCGCTTGTTTAGCGGTCGGAGAAGTGAAGTTAGGCCAAACGATGTCAGAATGGCCCGAAACCTCATGCGTACCCCTCTTTTAGCTGTCTTTAAGGATCTTTCAGATTCTGTCTGATTCTGACAAGATCTGATGCTTGAAGTAGCCTTGACTATTTTTAGCAGGATGTAGCTTCACGAGGCTTTTTGATATTGAAGAGACATAGTGACTTTTTTGGTGTCAACACATACGCTTTTCTAAACATGGAAGGAGACAGATGTATGCTGCCCATCAACGGCAAGTTCTTGAAGGGGTACTACCCTTGAAGACTTCCTCAAACAGGTCAGAGCGATATCTACACGGCCAAAGCCTATTTCCAAGTACTTGCTCGTCAAACCCACCCCTTTTGAAATTTTCATCTTTATATTGAAGTTTCTAAAAAAAAAAAACTCTTTCAAAACAATGCTTACTTCCATCGTTTCATTGTTCGAAAAAAAAATCAAAATCCAAAAATCCAAGTTTAGGAGCCTCTTCCCAGACTTGACCAAAATTTTCGATCCTTGAACCCAAAATTCTTGGTTTGAAACGAAAACCAGGACTCAGGGATTTTTACCCTAGTCCGCCTCGGCTTTTACAACCAAAATGGTTTTAAACAAAAAATGGTTTTTCAAAAACCGGAAGGATGCGAACCCCATTCGATACTTCCAAAACCCAAAAATCGGAAGGATGCGAACCCCATTCGATACTTCCAAAACCCAAAAATCGCAAGGAAGCGAATCCCATTCGATACTTGCAAAACCTCAAATTTCAAAACCGTGGAGACGCAACAGTCCAGTTGATATCCACAACCCAAATTTCAAATGGTTCGAGAAAACCTCAAATTTCAAAAATCGCGGGGAAACGACACCAAGTCAGTACCCGTAAAATCAAAAGTTTTGGGAAAAGTAGGGAAGTGACGCTTAGTCTATACTTGCACCCTAATTCGCGAGGAAGCGACATTCCATCGATACTCGCAAAACCAAGACCACGAAGAAGTGACATTCCATCAATACTCGCAAATCGAATGAGCAAGGAAGCGACATTTTATCGATACTTGCAAGACCATTCAGCGAGGATGTGGCATTTAGTCGATACCTGCATTTTGAAAACCAAACCCGACCATAAATGCCAAAAATCGGCTATAAATGCCAAAATCGGCTATAAATGCCAAAATTCGGCTATAAATGCCAAAATCGGCTATAAACGCCAAAATTCGGCTATAAACGCCAAAATCGGCTATAAATGCCAAAAATGGGCTATAAATGCCAAAATTCGGCTATAAACGCCAAAATCCTGCTATAAATGCCAAAATCGGCTTTCATGCCAATAAAACAAAAACTTGGTTTTAAAAAATCTGGCTCCCATGCCAAAACAAAACAAATAACAAACACAACAAAACTAGGCTCCTATGCCATTAAAAAAAAATCGGCTTTCATGCCATCTTAAAATTCGGCTCCTATGCCATTCCAAAAATCGGCTTTCATGCCATCCAAAACTCGGCTCCTATGCCATCTCAAAATTTTGGCTCTAACGCCATCCAAAAACCTTGGCTCTCATGCCACAAACAAAAAAAAAACCTTGGCTCTCATGCCACAAAAAAAAAAAAGAACCTTGGCTCTCATGCCACAAACAAAATTTTGGCTTCCATGCCACAAATTAAAATTCGACTTCTATGCCATTCCAAAATTCGGTTTTCATGCCATCTCAAAAATCCTGGCTCTAATGCCATCTCAAATTTTTTGGCTCCTATGCCGCAAAACAAATTTCTGCTCTTACGCCACAAAATTAGGCTTCCATGCCATCTAAAATTTGGTTTTCAAACCATCAAAACCCAGGCTTTTTTGCCATAAAATTGGCTTTCATGCCCAAAACAACTCTTTGACAAAAGATTTTCACAAAATGACAACCTTTTGATCAAATTCTCAAACAAACATTCCCATCAACTTTTACTCAAATGTGTTTCCATCAAAAAATGATTTAAGTGAAAAGAAGAGGATACAAAAAATATAGTACCAAAATTGTTTATACATGGAGGTACCAAAAAAAAAAAGAAGAAAAAAGAGTTTGTTACAACTCAAGAGCTCAATCTAGCATGGTCTTCAACCAAAGGTTCAACTCCTCAAGCAGACCCTTGGCCTTAACTTCCAAAGTTTTTAGGCCACGCTTCTTCAGAATGTTCCCATAAAACGCGGCCGAATGCCGTGACCCATCTGCATCACGAGGAAGTTCTTCCCAGAGGACCTGCCACTGCTCATGCTCCTGAGTCTTCCTCCGGACATTACCTTCAGCTTCCTCAACTGGCGAATGAGAGTTCCCTCCTTGTCACGAGCCTCCACAATGGCGGTCCATTTGGCAGCAGCTTCTTCCTCCAAAAGCTCAAGACGCTGCCTAGCCTCGACAACCTCCTTATCAAGGCGGTCCAAGTCTTGCTTCAGCCCCATAATGGATAACTCGGTAACGTTCTTCTCCCGAACGACCTGCCTCCGAGTCTTCTGACCTCAGTCAGCTCAACTTTGACTATGCTGGATGGCTTTATAAACATCTCATCAAAGAAGTCACCATCTGGGAAACTCTTGGTCTCAGTCCATTTGTTCCCCAAGGCGATGATTTCCTTAACAAAGTCTTTGGCGCTTGCAATGTCCAGACTGACTTCTTTGCTATCAGCAAGAATGTCCTGAACATGCTTGATCATGCTAAAGCCAGCTTCCAAATGACCTGAAGAGAGAGTCTCAACCCATGAGCTCAAGACAGTCTTCAACACCTTCCTTGCATACTGAAGGTGCGGCGCAGATGAGGATTCGCGTGCCCCACTGCCCATGCCATGCTCCATTGGAAGAGTAATCAATAAACTCTTTCCAACTGAAGAAGCTGACTCATTGAAGGAAGCAGAAGCCCCCACTCCTGGATCAGCTGCAGGTATCCCCTGTTCTGGCCATGAGGAAGACGGAGGGACCTCTCTTGTTGCCCCACAATCTGCCAAAGAAAAGACAAAAAGGTATGAATATAATCTTGTCAAAAATATATCAAGATTATTATTGCAAAAATACATGCTTCGACGACCGGCGGAGTACTCTCTGCCTCTCTGAGCTCATCCGAAGCACCGTCAAAGGTTGCGTCCATGGATGGCTCGAAATCATCAGAATCCTCTGGCAAGTCAAGAAAACAAAAGCTACATGTTAGCAAAAAACAGCACAAACAAAAAGAAAAAAAAAAGAAGCCAAAGCAATCATACCAGGTGAAGGTTCTGGAACCACTCCAGAGTCCCTGGGCTCTCCCTCAGATGCCACGACTGGATCCGTCATCGGCTCATCGGCAGGAACCTCGGGCATCACCAGGTCATCATCCTCTGCAAAGAAAAGCAACGGATCAAAACAAAAAAATCTCTCTCAAGAGAAAAGAAGAAACAAAAGAAAGAAAGAGGATCATACCTGCTGTCTCCTCTTCTTTGCTCCTCTTCTCTGGAGGCTCGTCAGCATCCTCAGACACCTCCTCAGCAATGGTGAGAGGAACTTCAAGATCAGAAGGACTATCATGCCGTCTCATGTTGCGACGTTGTCCTCTCCTCCTCTTACTTCGGCGGGTCAATCTACTCGACGATCTTGCTCCACTATCGACATCAGGCCTCTCATTAGAGTCCTCACTGGATGGTCTACTTTTCTCAGTAGACTCCATGGAAGCCTTTGTACGCTCTACTTGCATCATAGCATCGATCTCAGCCTCCTCCTCTTCCAGTTGTCTCAAGACTTCACCAGGAATTCCTTATGCAGCTCCTGATCTGATGATGTCCTGCTCATTGAGAAAGCTGATCTTATGCTTCTCTCCAGAGAGGAAAGCCAAAACTTCCTCCCGACGGACACCAATCGATTTGCCAAGACCTTTCCCAGGAGATTGCTTGACAGCGAGCTCTTTCTTGGAAAGCCCCCGGTACACTGAAAAGCTCTCCACGAACCACTTCGTGAAGCCAGCAGTCCGGAAGGTGGGCAGCTCAGGATAGGAAATCATGGCGGTAGTGTCCTCAGCGCTATAAAAAGCCCATGCATTCCTCCCATCCTGCAGACCTCCAAAACGCTTCACCATGCTCGAAGGCGCTCCAACAACACCTTGAGAGAAGCCAAGCTGCAATGCAAAACGCGAAGGGACATACGGCTGGATATCGACAAAAAGATGTCTGAGGTACACCATTGTACCAACCCGTATGTTGAAGAACCATCTCTTCTCCGCGTCTGTCAAAGCATAGTGTCTTCCCGACCCTGCCCTGGTCGAATCACGGGAGACACCAAAGTCGAAAGCCTTCTTCCGCAAACCTTTGAAAAAGCTTCACTGAAGACTGCCTAATCTCGACGTCCCTAAATCGCCGGATCCTCAAACGGGCAGACAAAAGTGATTCAGGAACGGCTGTCCCTCTAGCCAAACGAATCATAAAGGGATCTTCGTCCTGTGCAACTCCCAATCGATGGAAGCTAGGACAGTGGTATACATACCACGAATAGAAGATGTGGGCAGAAAATACCCTATTCATGGGAAGCCTAAGTCGAACCAGGAAAGCAGCAGCCTGAAGTTCGGTACACAAATAGGAGTAAAGAGCAGGTACCAAAGCCAGCCGCTCTCCAAACGCTATCTGACAAGTCGGAAAAATACAGTGTGGCCTGATGTGCGTTCCATCTACTCCAGCAAAAACAGCCTCATAGCAGCGATCTTCTTCAAACTTGATGTTTTAGCCTTAGCATCCTGGGCCATGCCATCAGAAGACTCCCCGTTGTCAAAAAAGTTGGAGCTGCAACTTCTCCAACTGCTACATCTAACTTTCGAGCCCTCCTTCTCTTTTAAAATATCATAGAAGGCAACGAGCTGAAAGTACACAAGCCTAAACTCCTCAAACTGCTCCTCAAGGACGCTGTCAATAGGCATGAACTCCTCATAGAGTTTGCCAAGGATAGGCAATCCGGTGATGGCACTCAGTTCCTTCGAAGAAAAACCAATCTCACCATTCGTCACAATGAAGGTGTTGGTTTGTGGAAGGAATGACTCTAGCATGGCCATGAAAGCCTCATCGGAGAAAACAACGGTTTGCCGAAAAGCACGAACCGCATCAAAAATCTAGGCCTCCCTCAGAACGGCCTCGCCAATTCTCAGGGTGTGATCAGTCCATGATTCCCAGCTCGAGCCAGCACTGAAGCAGCCACGAAGTCGAAAAGGCTTCACCCAATTACTGCCATCACCCCGAAAAATGCAAAGCCCCACCAGTCTCAAATTGATCGATGGATGATCAGAACCTTGGTAGCCACTGGCTGGCATCAACATGTCCATACGGACAGGTGGCTTCTCTGCAAAACCGGAAGGGCCGCCAACAAAAATCCCAGTCTTGATCACACTGGTCCTCTTCACCCAGCTCGGAGGATCTTCCCTCTTAGGGCACGTGGGAGAAAGGCTCAGGATCGGGATGGTCCGATCAAAAGTCGACCGGGTGGAAATAGTTCTCTCCTCACCATCTGTTGTGTAAGAGAACTGAAAACATCTCCTTTGGTATGTCAAGTCGTCGGGGACTGCATCACCAAAGAAAAAGATAGGCTTGAGCACAACGCTCTGATCGTCTGTAACCCGAGGACGGCTGCTTACCATGATCTTGTAGAATTCCTCATCTTTGAGAGCGATCAGTCGCTGTCTCATCTCATCGCGATTGAGGGAATCGCACTCTTCCAAGTTCTTCTCCACAAACTGGACATTCTCCCAAGCCTGCTGAACGGCCGCATTGGAAGATCTGGCAGACCGACGAGGTGCGTCAGTAACAGGACCTTTACCCTTGTTCATTCTGGAAGAACTACCTGCAAAAGATGGAAGAGAAAAGATTAATCAACATCAAAATGACAGAATTTTGCTACAAAAAAAATTCTAGCAAAATTTTGACATGATTCCGGGGCAATTCCGAAGAAAAGGAAAATACTCCGAAAAAGACAGGAAGCCTGAAGATGAGCTCAACATCGCTGCGAGCTCATAGTCAGTACAAAATTCTCAAAGAAGGTTCTAACTCAACACCGCTGCGAGAACGAGCCAATCTCATCAAATTTCTGCAAAATCTGGAAAAGAGCTCAACATTGCTGCGAGCTTCAGAATCCAAAAAATTGCAAAGTTCCTCAAAATCCAGCAAGACCGAGAAAGAGCTCAACATCGCTGCGAGCTCAAAATCCCAATACTTACGAAAGATTTTTAGGTATGCATCATCATGTTTCAAAGACTATTTACAAAAAAATCATACATCAAAGAATATCATCATGCATTAGAAGCTAGGAAAACCTTGACCAAAGTTTGACCAATTCCAACCCAATTTGGTCAAAACCAATCAAACTTTGTCCAAGTCAAAAATCATGTTGGCTTGACCTAGAGACTCTAGCCTTCTATCTTGATGCATCAAAAAAAAAATGCATGAACATATTGAAATTGTATGATCCTCATTATCATAGTGAGCAAACAAAGGAAAAAAAAAAGAGAAAGAAAGAGAGAAAAAAATCTCAGCAAAAAAAAAAAAAAATTTGCTGGCCCACAGGCCGTGGCCCACTGCCACGTGGCATCCGTGCAGCCAAGAAAAAAAAACAAGAAAAAAAAAACAAACAGCAGAAAAAAAAAAGGGAAAGACTCTGAAAAAAAAAAGGGAAATCAGCGTGTAGAAAAAAAAAAACGCTGATAGAAAAAAAAATAAGCGTAAAAATAGAAAAAATCGCTGACAAAAAGAAAAAAGAAATCAGCGTGGAAAAAAAACAGAGAGAAAAAAAAAGAACGAAAAAAAAGAAGAACGAAAAAATAAAAAGAAAAAGAAAAAAACATGCTTGGGGAAAAAGAAAAGAAAAGAAGGAAAAAAAAAAGGGAAGAGAAAAGAAAAAGAATAAGCTACTTTTACAATGGAGATTCTTGTGGAGGAAGAAAACTTACTTGAAGCCATTGATGGAGAAGAAGAAGAAAAGCTTGGAGCAAAAGCACTTTTTATCTTGGAGAGCACTCTTGGAGATTTCTTGCAAACAAAGAAAGCAATGGAGCAAAAGAACCAACCCTCTTGCTTTTATAGAAGAGAACAAGCTAAAAGAGGAAACAAGGAGAAAGAAAGGAGGTAAGTGCTAAAAATAGTTACTTTCCCAGAAAGAAAGATATTTTGAAAAAACCTTTCCACAAAAGGAGGAAACTTGAGAAATTCTCTCCAAGCAAGGGTATTTTTAGATATTCTTTACACAAAAGAGGTATTTTTAGATATTCTCTACAAATATGACACCATATGAGATCTAGGCCATCTCCAAAGCCTAAGGTCCCATGGGTTAGCCCATATGAGCCAGGTTTGACCACCTAGGCACTAAAAGTGGCTTTTAGTCAAAATTTTCCTCTTACCAAGAGCAAAAAAAAAAAAGAAGAGAAGAAAAGAGCAAAAAATGTCCCATACCTCGTTTGAGTTGATGGGACCATTCAAAAAAAAAAAAAAGAGAAGAAGAAAAATAAAGCCTCATGAGTTTCCAAAAACCAAACCATCCAGCCTCATGAACCAAATTAAGCCCAAATCTTGAAATTGACATTTCACAAAACCAAATTCCGGTCCCCTAACTCGCCACATACAGCTTGTTAGGTCACAAGATCAAAACCAAAATCCAATCCAAACCAAAACCAAAACCAAAAAACCAAATCTGACCCCCCAACTTGCCACATACAGCTTGTTGGTGTTAGTGCCACATTCCAATGAGCACTTGTTTTGTATTGTCAATCCCGTGTCAAAGAGTCCAAGACCTTGCCTCTCAAAGTTTCACAAGGAAGATCAAGTTTGAAGGCACAAGATTAAGTCTTGGAAGGCCTGGATTCATCGAGAAAGAACACCATGTGTGTGCCAACCTATTCAGGTAAAATGGGACCCAAACCAACCAAGTAGTGGACCGTAAAAACCCTTAGTTTAATGGCTTATTTCATGGGGTTTTAGAAATTGTTTTTGAGCCTTTTTCAAGACTCAAAACTGGTTCCCTTACGGCTAACCGCCTGGAGCTTTACGGCTAACCGCAAGCAGCCGTAAGTATTACGGTTTGCTTTCCAGAGAGCAACTTTTTGCAGATCTGCTTTCGGTCACCTCTGCGATCAGGTCACGGCTAACCGCCAGGGTCTCTTATGGCTAACCGTGAGCTGACCGCTTTCAAAAATATATCCATTGGGGTGGCGGCTAACCGCGGATTTGAAGGGGGCTAGCCGCCAAAAGCCGTTAGAGAGCCGTTGGAAGGTTTTTTTATAAATAGAAAATGCCCCAAATCATCCAAAGTCTCTTAAAGATTATGAGAGCTCATGTCCTAACCATGGTCCATCATATTTGACCTCTCATAGATCATTCCACACACACTTTGAGCTTGCATTGGGAAATCTAAGAGCTTCATTAGCTTAAGGAAAGTGTGGTGTGTAAAAACAAAATTGCCCACACACACTATGAGCTTGTATTGGCAAATCTAAGAGCTTCATTAGCTTAAGGAAAGTGTGATGTATGGAAACAATATTACCTAGGGAAGAACTTGAGCCATCATAGGTTAAAATCCAAATCCCTAGACCAAAGACCTTTTCCCTTGATTGAGCACAACATTGGAGCATCATCATCAACATCAAGGAAGCATTGCAAGAGGCATCAAAGCTTGGAGCTGCGGTGACAAGCTTGGAAGAGCATTCTCCGGACTTCGTCAAAGAGGCAAGTGGCAATCTCCAGACTTTGTCAAAAGAGGCAAGTGTTCTTCCCCTTCACTTCATTAAATTCAGAGCATTGTAAGAGTGGCTTATTTCTTTGTGATTTGACCACTATAAAAAATGTAGAGGGGAGTAGATCTTTGTGATCGAACCTCGTAAACAAAAGTGATGTAGAATCAGTACTTGTGTAGTTTGATTCTTCATAGTGGAACCAGGGAACTGTGTGACCCTTGAGAGTGGATGTAGGTCTGTGTGACTGAACCACTATAAATCCCTTGTGTCAATTCCTCTTTCTCTATCTCTTGTGCTTGATTTACATATCTATAATTTGTGGAGATTGATATGAATGATATTTCTTCTTTGAGTTTAAATTGACACACATCCACTTGTGCGAAAACAACATTGAACATATTGGTAAATCTTGTCTTGTTTTGCACACACTCTTTAAACATATATTCAATTGACCACATTGATATAAATCATAAGTGAATTTGTGAAGAGTAGTCTACACACACTTGTGCTTATTATTATGAAATTAATTGTCATATCTTTGATTGCTTAAGCACTCACACATTGAACACATATTCCGTATAAGTTGTATTCTTATTTGTGTTCATTGTGTTCTTCGTCCTAGTTGTGATTAAAATTAGACTAAGTTTCTTTTATTAGGAAAAGAATTCCATTAGTCCTATTCACACCCCCCCCCCCCCCCCCCCCCCCCCTCTAGGACACTTTCATTGGCTCTAGCTGCACTTTCAATTGGTATCAGATAGAGGTTACTCCATAAAGGCTTAACAACCCGGAGTTGATCTTCTATCATTGCTAGTGCCAATTCCTTAGAAAGACCTCATGTATTGGAGGGACCTCAAGGCCAAACCTACCAAAACCTTATGATGATTTTCAAAGGAAGATCGTTAGAGAGATCTTAGGTCATGAACCCCTTTGGACCAACCTATTTATTTTCAGGTATTTCATATTGTTGGCCCTTGTACTTTTACAAAAGTATTTGTTGTCAATTGATTTTGTTTTCATAAACTTTTATAGTTATATCTTTTGGTTCACAAAATCACTTAATTGCATCATATTGATGTGCATTTTGTTCTCATATTGTTATTTCTACGAAAATGCATTTCAATGCTCTTTTAATGTGCTTCAATTAATTATGGACTTAAAGGATCTTTTATCCATGATCAATTGATGTTACATCCCCTGTTTTTCAAAAATTAATGAATTTCATAATTTATATCTTTTTAAAGAAAAATTAGATATTTTTGAAAAACAAATTTTCCATAGTTTTTGTTTTCAAATGGGAAATTATTCTCAACTTCTTTTTTTGTTTCAAATAATTATTTTGTTAAAAAAAATGCAAGTTGAAAGTTACGAGAATTGAATTTGTTTCTCTCTTTATGTTTCAAATCTTGTATAAGAAATTCAAATCTTATAATATACTTGAAACTCAATTAGTTATCTGTCTATAGTTATATTTGTCAAAATAAATGTGTTTTTGAATAAACGCATTTTCCAATTGATATCAAGTCATGTTTTAAATCAATTTGTATAAGTCCTTGTAGTTGTTTTCTTTAAAATACAAATTGAAAAATGATTATGTGTTATCTTCTAAATCATTCTCTTTATGCTCATTGTTGGATTTTGTGTATTGAAATGATTTGAAGATTGTATGAATGGAAAATGCTCTAAAACATCATTAGTTATAATCATCAAAGCATGTTCCATGTTCTCATTTCCTTGTGCATATGGTTATATCATCTTAGAAATGGAAATGAATTTGTTACAAGCAATTTGCATCTTTACTCATTTGGTTACATTCTTTTTATATGCAAATTGAATTGTATGTTTTGTGGATCATGAAATAGATTTGCATTCTACACATAGTCTTGTGCATCTTTTCAATGCATAGTGATGATGTTTCATGATTCTCTTAGTACATTTGCTAGAGTGGAATTTTTGTATGGACCATGTTAGATGAATTGATGTTAAACTCTTTTTGCATGCTTTTTATAGTTAAACTCACATATATGTAAGAGAGTTATTTTCATTCCTATGTAATTCATGGCTCCTTTCTAACTTCATATCTACATGTGCACACATAGTTGTATTCTTCATTAATGATATGATATAAGTTAGATCTTGATTTTAATTGATACACTCTATGCAAATGTCAAATCGTTCCTTGTATGGTTGCATTATTAGTTACATTTGAAGATACCATACTAGAACTCACAAATCCATCCTTTAAGCTTTCTAGTCATTTTTTTTTAAATGGATGGTTATGATGTTGATTCATGTATATTCTTTAAATGATGTCTTCCTTACATGCTTCAACTTCATATTAGTGATCTTGATCATATGAATTTCTTTGAAATTCATTTCTTGTATTTCATAGTTATATGTATTGTTTGATGAATTTCTTAGATGTTGAATTCATATGGTTTTGACACTTTAAAAATTGCATGTTTTACAAAGCTATATTCTTTCATGCAATTTAGATTGTTCATCACTATACTCAATTGTTATATCATTAAAAGTGATGAATATTCATTTATGATGCTTGATGAAATTTTGTGTTTATCACATCCTTGCTCTTAATCATGTTTCAATTTTCATAAGTATGTTCTTGCTCATGTGAATCTCTTCAAATCCATTCCTTGTACACTATGGTCATAACTATTGTTTAATGGATGTTATATTTGTTGAGTTCATATGTTTTTACACCTTGGAAAATTGCACACACCATACAATCATATTTTTATGCAATTTCCTATATTCATCGTTATGCTTTCTAGTCATATTTCTTTTAAATGATGAATATTTATGGTGCTTAGTGAATTTTGTGTTTGTCACATCCATGTTCTATTCATGGTTTCCTATTTGTTTGGTATACCTTAAAATGTGACAAATCTTGTAAACATTGATTTGAAATGTCACTTTAGCATCATATCTCTCATGTTTGCCTCCTCTAATACATGATTATGGTTGTTTTCTTGAAGAGGTTCGCTTCATTATAGTTGAACTTCATTTCATAATACATGTTCTCTATAGTTATATTTTATGAAATGATGATAATTCACATAGCATAAGATTTTCAAGAGATTTAAACATGCTTATGCTATGATTAATATCACTATTCTCATGGATTTCTCTGTTTTGGAACATATCTATTAGTCACATGATTTCAAAACCAGTTCAATGTTTTTGTATTTAAAAAAAAAATTTATTACAATCCATGATTTTAAAATGATTGATTGTATCCTTAACGTGTTCATATTTCCGGAATTGATTTAATGCTTTGGATACTCCACCTTAATTCATTCCAAGTTGCACTCATATTGGTATATCTATTTGAATCATTCAAACATTAATGTTTAAGGTAGGATGGCTAGGAGAGTGGGAGGAGACCCCTCACGTGATGGGTTCGCCAAGCGTAAATCCTTATGGGGTAGCTTTGGGACAGACCTGTAATTCTGTGTGATCACGTAAAACACTACTCTGATGCTTTTATCATCACCATATGAAGCATGATTCATATACTTGGTTGAATCACAAGTTGTTGTCCTTCATTACACTTAAATCTCTTTCGATCTTGTCTATGTTTTGGAATCAACAATTCATTTATTTCAAAAGAATTTGTTGTTAATTTTTTTTGAAACCCACATTGACCATCCTTGTTCTCTTTATTGGTATATTAGTATGATAGTCAAGTTGTGTGGAAATTCATTTTACATATGTTCTTGATAGGTATATATTTTGAAATGCAAATTTGAATGCGATGTGATGAGCTAAAAAGCGTTTTCATTTAATGTTCCATCTCATATTTTTCAAATTAAGTGCTTTGTCATTTTGAAAATAAATATGATTTGAAAAATGAATTTTTCCATGGATTTTAAGTTTTTACTTCATTGGAGAATTATGCAATTGATTTTCATTTTGGGCTTTGTTAAGTTAAATGCTTTTAAAATGAAATTCTCAATTGGTACTCATCTATTCATCATCATGTCTTTCCATGATTAGCAACATCTTGAGAAATTTGATCAATGTGAACTTTAATAGTTATATTTGAGAACTCCCTAGTTTCATGCCTTACATCTTCTTCATGCATTATATAGGTATATTCATTGTCATCATATTGACAAAAGAAGAGAATGATGTAGAGAGGGAGTGTAGACATCTCTAAAATGATCAAATGTGAGTTTATATTTGAGGATCATGGAGATACATATATGGATAGGATGAATATTTGTTTTTAAGTATTTTGAAAACAAAAAAAAATTTACTTGAGAATGCATTAACTTTTATAGGTACATCTTTATGTATTTCTCATATTGCCACATCCATGTGCTTTTAGTTCTGGTATTTTTCTAAGATATGTATGTTTTTACTTTTGATCATCACTATGCTTTGTAATGTGATTTTTTTTTGTGATGATTTTGCAAGTCATATGTGTTTTCTATTTGTAAAATTCCAATCTTGACTTGTTTGGAATGCAATGTACTCAATTCATCATTTTGGATTATAATCACTTTGTTTGATGATTGAATACATTTGGTGATTGCATTCATTCTCATAACATTCATTATGCCTTTGTAAGTTAAATTTTTCTAAAGATTGAATGTTATGGCTTTGGATTTTATTTCCATTGGTATAATTTTGAGTTTTAAAATTGAGCTTTAAAAGTCTAAAATATTTTGTTCTTAATGCATGTTCCTATCATATGTTTTTGAATGGATTGATTTTTCATTTGGAACTTCATGCATTTCTCATAATCATTGTATGTGCTTCATAGTTATATCAGTATGTTAAACTAATGATTATGCAGGTTCATCACTATGCTTAAGTGGTGAAAATGATCAATGAAATAAAATTTCATGTGATCTTTATTGAGTCCTTGCTCTTCAATTAGTTTGTATCTTTGGAAGGACTTAGAGAATCCTAATTAAATGGAATCATGGAATTGATATGGACTTACTTAGTTGATTGATATAGTTCAATTCCAACTTAGCATAATTGCATCTCTTTATAGTCAAACCCTTTGATATCATGCTTGCTAACTTCCCTTCATGCTTATAAGTAAATCTTTTTATGTCCTTGGTATCATAATGTACTGAATATTGATATCTCTCTAACATCTCTTTGTCAACTTGTGACAAAAAGGGGGAAAATAAATGAATTGAATCCCGAAAAATGGAGAGATTAAATTAAGGGGGAGAGTGTAGAACAAAAGGTGAGAACACTCTATCTATGATATTTTGTGACTAACAATTAAGGGGGAGTAGCAATCCCACCAAAGAATGTATTTCAAAATGTTCTATGCAGGTGAATCTTTAAGAGACAAAGCACATTCTCTGGGGGAGCTTCTAGAGTCATGAGTCTTTGAGTTGTAATTATTGTATCTTGTGTAAAGATCATGTACTCCTATAATCTTGGTTGTATTTGAGTCCATTTATTGTAATTCAATCTAGAATAGTTGTTTTGCCACGAAATTGACAAAGGGGGAGATTGTTAGTGCCACATTCCAATGAGCACTTGTTTTGTATTGTCAATCCCGTGTCAAAGAGTCCAAGACCTTGCCTCCCAAAGTTTCACAAGGAAGATCAAGTTTGAAGGATGAAGATCAAGTCTTGGAAGGCCTGGATTCATCAAGGAAGAACTCCATGTGTGTGCCAACCTATTCAGGTAAAATGGGACCCAAACCAACCAAGTAGTGGACCCTAAAAACCGTTAGTTTAATGGGGTTTTAGAAATTGTTTTTGAGCCTTTTTCAAGACTCAAAACTGGTTCCCTTATGGGTAACCGCTTGGAGCTTTACGGCTAACCGCAAGCAGCCGTAAGTATTACGGTTTGCTTTCCAGAGAGCAACTTTTCGCAGACCTGCTTTCGGTCACCTCTGCGGTCAGGTCACGGCTAACCGCCAAGGTCTCTTACGGCTAACCGTGAGCTGACCGCTTTCAAAAATATATCCGTTGGGGTGGCAGCTAACCGCGGATTTGAAGGGGGCTAGCCGCCAAAAGCCGTTAGAGAGCCGTTGGAAGGTTTTTTTATAAATAGAAAAGGCCCCAAATCATCCAAGGTCTCTTAAAGATTATGAGAGCTCATGTCCTAACCATGGTCCATCATATTTGACCTCTCATAGGTCATTCCACACACACTTTGAGCTTGCATTGGGAAATCTAAGAGCTCCATTAGCTTAAGGAAAGTGTGGTGTGTGGAAACAATATTGCCCACACACACTATGAGCTTGTATTGGCAAATCTAAGAGCTTCATTAGCTTAAGGAAAGTGTGATGTATGGAAACAATATTACCTAGGGAAGAACTTGAGCCATCATAGGTTAAAATCCAAATCCCTAGACCAAAGACCTCTTCCCTTGATTGAGAACAACATTGGAGCATCATCATCAACATCAAGGAAGCATTGCAAGAGGCATCAAAGCTTAGAGCTACGGTGACAAGCTTGGAAGAGCATCTCCGGACTTCGTCAAAGAGGCAAGTGGTAACCTCCAGACTTTGTCAAAAGAGGCAAGGGTTCTTCCCCTTCACTTCATTAAATTCAGAGCATTGTAAGAGTGGCTTATTTCTTTGTGATTTAACCACTATAAAAAATGTAGAGGGAGTAGATCTTTGTGATCGAACCTCGTAAACAAAATTGATGTAGAATCAGTACTTGTGTAGTTTGATTCTTCATAGTGGAACCAGGGGACTGTGTGACCCTTGAGAGTGGATGTAGGTCTGTGTGACTGAACCACTATAAATCCCTTGTGTCAATTCATCTTTCTCTATCTCTTGTGCTTGATTTACATATCTATAAGTTGTGGAGATTGATATGAATGATATTTCTTCTTTGAGTTTAAATTGACACACATCCACTTGTGCGAAAACAACATTGAACATATTGGTAAATCTTGTCTTGTTTTGCACACACTCTTTAAACATATATTCAATTGACCACATTGATATAAATCATAAGTGAATTTGTGAAGAGTGGTCTACACACACTTGTGCTTATTATTATGAAATTAATTGTCATATCTTTGCTTGCTTAAGCACTCACACATTGAACACATATTCCGTATAAGTTGCATTCTTATTTGTGTTCATTGTGTTCTTCGTCCTAGTTGTGATTAAAATTGGAATCAAAGATGGTCCTCTTATGGTAAGGACTCGAAGCTCTGCTCTGGAAAAGTGCTTCTTCTTTGTCAGGCTTCATAAGCCAGTCATTCACCTCGCTCAGACCTGCTTGGGTGCGTGTACAGTGATCCCTCTCAATGTGGCTCAAATACCAAGGCCCGACACCCTTGCTATCTCCATCGTCCGGATGGACCTTGCACCATATATGGGGTCCTTCTTGATCATCCTCAAGCGTGTTTAGGTGTGTATATTGGGCCGGACCAACCAGCATGAAAAAACTCGGGTCGTGGTCCTACATGAAACATTGACCGCGTTGACCAGGCCGGCCTGGCCCGGCACGGCACGAAACAAAAGGTCATGCTTGGCCAGGGAGCCCAGGGCTGAGGCATGGCCCGATACGACATTAATATAACAAAAGGCTGATTTCTTTCGTATATATAAAATCGCAATTTATAATTAAAGTTTTTATTTTTCACTTGCAAATTAGCATCAATATTTGTGCAATTATTCTAATTATTTCAACTTTATCTCAACTCGAGAACCCTAAAAGTCCATAAAATCTCTTTTAATTCATATAAGAAATTTAAAAAATTAGAAGAGGAATGTGGGTCGGCCCGTGGGCGGTAGGGCCTAGCACGGCATAACCTAAGCCGTGCCGTGTCCGTGCGGGCACGACCCGTTAGTTTTCACGAGTTGACACTCCACCACTGGGCCAGCCTCTAAGGAGGCTATGCAGGCATGGCACGACCCAGTTAACACCTTTACTCGTGTCTTGACAGTTCGAGAACGCCCCCATGCAAATTTCATCTTATTCTTCTTCCTCATCTATGCATTTTCAGCATACAGAAGATGGCAGGGGGTATTTGGGGCTGTAGAGAGAGGGATATGGAACTATTGGAGACCAAGTTTTGGATGTTGAGGCTTAACATTTCTACAGCATGGATAAAGAGGTAAGGGGATAGAGGATCCCCTTGCCTTAAGTCGCAGGAGGAGGAGAAAAAACCAAAAGGAGATCTATTGATAAGGACAGACCCTTTAGCAGTGCAGACACATTCTCTGATGAGGTTGATCCATCTAGCAGAGAAACCAAACTAGTGAAGGGATTTGAAGAGGAAAGGCCAGCTGAGCTTATCAAAAGCTTTGGAAATGTCCAATTGCATACAAAGAGTACCACCTTTCAACTTGGAGTTGAGTTTTTGGAACAATTCATGGGCTAAGGCTATGTGCTAGTGAATTGATCTACCTTGGACAAACGCGGCCTGGTTGGGAGAAATAAGATGAGTGATGATCTTGGAGAGTCTAGAGGCCAAAATTTTTGCAATTATTTTGTAGGTAAAGTTGAGAAGACTAATTGGCCTATAGTCTGCAAAAGTTGATGGGTTGTTGGTTTTTGGAATCAGGGTAAGGAAATAGTTATTGGAAGCTCTGTAAATCTTACCAGAGATGAAGAATTGCTGAACTGCTTTTACCACTGAAGGACCAATGATGTGCCAGATTGCAGTGAAAAAGTGTCCTAAGAAGCCATCAGGGCCTGGAGAGCTATCTTTTTAAGAGCAAAAACTACATTCCTAATTTCTTCAGCCTCCGGGGAAATGGAAAGGAGGGTGTTCATATGATATCGATCCTTCTATTCCTCAAAGCCCAGAAAAGGAGGCTTTTAGCTTTGAAGGAGGTTATCCTCTGTTACCAATCCAACGCTGGCCAACACATCAATTTGGAGAAGAGAAAAATGTTCTTAGGCAATTGCAACTCTAGCAAGAAAAGCCAGATTTTGGCCATCACTAATATCAAGGAAAAACCCCCCAATTCCTTCTACCTTGGAGCTCCTATCAATATTGGCACCCCAAAAAGACAGCATTTCCCTCTCTGCTAGACAGAATTCTCCGCAAACTTTCAAGTTGGCAATCGAAGCTTCTCTCCTTCACTGGTCGTAGAACCCTGGTGAGGCATGTGCTCAGTAGTCTGCCAATTCACATAGGTTGATCCTTCCCCTTCCTAAGTCTGTGACCAACCATATGGAGACTATCATGAGGAATTTCCTATGGTCTGGTGGGGCTGTCAAGCAAAAAAGAAATCAGGTTAGCTGGGCCACAGTCACTCTCCCTACCTCAAAAGGAGGCCTAGGCATCAAGCATATCAGTGAGCAAAATGAAGCATCTTTTATTAAATTGGGCTGGACTGCTATGACTTCAACTTCTCTCTGGGCAACCTGGATGGCTGATAGATACTTCCCAAACTCCTCCATCTGGAACTCTTCAGCCTCCAAAACTGGATCCTGTATTTGGCGGAAAATCAGGAACCTGGCTCATCACATCCACTCAGGCAGTAAGTGGAAAGTTGGAGATGGCAAGCAAATTGATCTCTGGTATAACAACTGGATGCAAATTGGTAGCAGGGCATCTCTTTTTCCTTCTATATCCTTCCCTCCCAATCAAATGCTTCACTCCATTTGGGATGGTGCTCATTGGGTGACTACTTTTGAGTTTCCATAAGAGGCAGCTGACACCTTGAGGCAAGCTACTCATCACCTTTCGTTAGGTTCTTCTTCAAAAGATTCCCTCCTTTGGATCTCTCTTCAGGATCATGGCCTCTCTCTCCAGGAAGCTTGGCAAATTATCAGATCTCGCAAACCTTCAGTAGAATGGTCCTTCTGGGCTCCGTTGATATGGAATTCCTATCAGTTTCCTAGGATCTCTTTCTTCACTTGGAGGCTGCTGCATGGTAAAACTCCTTCTCAAGTGTGGGCTCAACACTCGGGCATCAGTTTCGCCTCCCGGTGTAGCCTATGCTTCCTAGAGAATGAGTCCACTTTGCACCTTCTTTTCCTCTGCTCTTTCTCCTCTAAAATTTGGAACTGGATCCTTTCCAAGGCTGGTTTGATGGTCATTGGTCCCCTTTTTCCTTCAAAGATTTGGCAGGCTCTTTCCTGCCATAGCGACCGTCTGGCCTGCAAAGGTGCTGCAACAATTTTCTTCTCTACAGCTTATGCGATCTGGATGTGCAGAAATGATTCTTTTTATTCTAACTCTAGAGCTTCCCAGACTAAGGTTACTTCTTACTTGTCTGAGCTCCTCACCGTCTCTCTCAAGCGCATTACAAAGCCTTTCACTGGTAGACTTCTTCAGTCTTTCTGTAATTCCTTCAGCCTGGCCTGTTTCTCTCCTCTCTTTTCTCTTCTCCTGTTGTTGCTCTCTGAGCCTCTCTTTGGTAGGTTTTCTGCCTTTGTTTTCTCCCCCTTCTCTCTTCTTTCTTTTTGCCTTTAGTAGAAAAGTAAAGAAAAGAAAAAAAAAATCTAGAAAAAAAAAAAAGGAAAAAATTTTTTTCTTTAAATTTTCTTTTAGCGTTGAGTTTCTCTGCTTGCTCTGCTGTCTCTCCCCTGGGAAGGCGTCGATAGCTTTCTGTGGTTCTGCTGGGGCTTTCCTTAAGGCAGTTCAGAGTGTCCCTGCTGGTGTCTCTCTGCTAAGCTTCTGCTGGGTGCTTTCTTCTGTGGTCTTTTTTGTCTTTCTGCTGAGCTTCTGGTTGGTGCTGTGGTTGTGGCTGCATCGTTTTTGGTTTTTTTCTTCTTGTGTGTTGTGCTGCAAACTCTGCTGTTTTGGCTGTTTAAGGCATTGTTTTCTTGTTGGTGCTGTGCTGCATTTTCTGCTGTTGTGGCCTGGTGTTCTTGCTTGCAATGTGCTGCTCTGCTGCTTGCTGCCTTCAGCTCCTGCTTTTCTTTGTGTTTTGGTTTCCGGCTAAGTGCTGTGTTGATTGTCCTGCTGCTATGGCCTGTTGTGTGCTGCCCTACTGCTTGCTGCCTTCAGCCCTGCTTCCTGGTTTGTTGTGTGCTGTGTTGCTAGCCCTGTTGTTGTGGTCTAGTGGCCTGGTGGTTGCTGTGTGCAGCTCTGCTGCTGGCTAGTTTCAGCCCTTGTCTCAGGGTTGTGCTTTGGTTCTCCTTTTTGCTGTGTGCTGCCCTCTGTCTTTTTTTGCTGCTTTCAGTTCCCTATTCAGGGTGTGCTTTGGTCTCCTAGAGTCCTTGGTTGTACTTTTTCTTTCTTTTTCCCCCTTCCCTGTTTTTTTGTATTTTCTGGTTGTTTTTGCTGCTGGGTTGGTTGTTCTGCCTCCTTTGTGGCTTCTCTCTGTTTTTGGGGGCCTTTGGCCTTTCCCTTCTTCTTAATTCAAATTGCCATTTAGCAAAAAAATCTATGCATTGTTACTTGCAGCACTGAAATGTATGTGGCCTTCAGCTGTGAGCCTTGGAATTGTAGCTGACACTAAAGTGAGGACTACTTTTGATTTAGTCAAAATCAATCCAGACGAAGCATCTTCCAGGATAGTTGAATTTGGATTGAATGCATTCGCCATTAATATTATTAATATACTCTAGATGATTTAATCAAAGTTCATCCCTTGAACCTTTCATAAGGAGTAGCTACAAAAACCATTGTTTTACAACTGAAGCCACTTCAACAGTTTTGTACGTTCTCTGCACTCTATCATTGTCCGAAGATTGTGTCCACTACTACGTACACAGTTAATATCATGTTTATGGACTTTGTCCAACTCTCATATGCTCGAACACCGCAAAGACTGTCGATGTAAGAATGGACATTGGACGTATCAGTTAGCAAATGACAGCGCTGAAACAAGAACCTGACCGTCTAGTCTTTCCCTATTGCAATTGAAAACAAGACCATTTCAATGACACTCATGTACCACCAATCATGTATCTCCCTATATATATGGGTCCTTTGTATACTTAATTTTCATCCTCACAGTGCCTCATCTTCATATATACTATATACTTGAAGATGATGAATATGGTTAATTGCCACATCCTTGTAGCTCTCCTCTTTTCCATCGCTTCCTCACTCGTTTATGCCTACGATCCCAGTCCCTTACAGGACATTTGTGTCGCAAATCTTAACTCAGAAGGTAAAACTTAATTTGCTGTTCGTTTTTTCTTAGCTTGGGCAAGGTGTTTGTGCAAATTCTATAATTTTGCTTGGATATAATATAACGGTTACAATTTGATTTTGCAGTGCTTGTGAATGGGTTTGTTTGCAAGGCAATAAAGGAGGTCAAAGCAAATGATTTCTTCTTATCTGGCTTCGACAAACCGAGCAACACCATGAACAAGGTTGAGTTCAATGTGAAGAATGCCCTTGTAAACCAGATACCGGGACTCAACACTCTTGGCATCTCCTTGGTTCGCTTAGACTTTGCGCCTTATGGAGAAAACCCTCCTCACACGCACCCACGTGCCACAGAGATACTGACGGTCCTCGAAGGGAAGCTCTACGTGGGCTTTGTCCTCTCCAAACAGAACAATAATACCCTCATAACCAAGGTCCTCAACAAGGGTGACGTGTTCGTCTTCCCAATTGGCCTCATTCACTTCCAAGCCAATATCGGCCACAAACCTGCTATAGCCATTTCCGCTCTCAGCAGTCAGAACCCAGGTGTGATCACCATTGCTAACTCTGTGTTTGGATCGCACCTGCCCATCTCCGACGATATTCTGGCCAAGGCCTTTCAAGTGGACAAAAAAGTAATTGATCATCTCCAGGCCCAGTTCTGGGTGAAAGCATAACAAGCAGTCCTCGCTTCGTTGGAATATTTGATTTTGTATTAAACATAAAATAATGGCTACTCGCCAGTTTGCATCTGATACCAGATTATAAGAAATGAATTTTTTTCGTCAAAAGACTCTAAGATCTCTAATGTTGTGTTTTTTTTGTTTTTTAATTGGCTTTTCCCCACCCTTTCTGTACGAAAAGAAGTGGAATCTTTAGCAAAGCCCCGGAGAAGGGTGAAAACTATGATTGGTTTACTGTTGGCCACCTATTATCCTTCAGCCCACCCTACGTCAAGGGTAGATATAGCCAATTTTTACTAGGGCCATACTAGCATGTGTGCTCTTGGGCCGGCCCAGACAGACCCGATCCAGGCCCACCCTGCCAATGGCCATGTTTGCATTAGGTGATAGAAAGACCAGACCAGACCTAGCCTGTGTAAGAAATGCATGTTTGATTTTATTAGTCGAAATAATTGCTCTAATGCTTAAGAAATTGAGAGAAAGCCCGGTTCAACGCGGCCCGATTGATTAAGTGCGTGGCAACGGGCCTGGCTTTTGTGGGCCGTGTCATGCTTGAGCCAGACCCGGGCCAGTGTTTCTAATGCCGGGCGGGGACTGCATATATATAGCTTAGCCCGGGCGATGAACACCCCTACATGCAATCATGGCCCAAAAGATCTGTGCCATGTACGTGAAGATGAGAAGCTTGGTGGTTAATATTTTTTGATAGTATATTGAACAATAAGATAAATGCTGAAATAGGCTTATATATCAAGCATAAAAACCAATGGTTCCTAGCCAAAAGGTCCCACGGAAGTAAAAAGGAAAAAAACTTGATTAAATCATTTCCTATTAATGAACCACTTGATAGACGATGTATTCCTGCTCCAACATAGATCTTCATGCCTTGGCGAAAATGGACTGAAAATTATCCAACTCAGTTGAAGGTTCGATTCTGATCAACCTCGATGTTTACTGTTGACATTATCACGATGCTAGCAATCCAACCCATTGGGACTGTATTGTTTCAAAGTATAGTGTATGAAAGAAGAATGCAAGGCAACCCATTGAATCACTACTGTATATAAAACGTAAATCGAACCTGTAGTTTCTCTACAGATATATCATCAGGACTTTTAACAAGCTCATCTCGAGCTATATCCATAAAATGAACCAAGAAATCACCCTGTGAGGCAATTGACAACACACTGAGTCAAAATAAAAGAAATCAAAATAGTTCAGGTGTGGGACACTCCCCAAAAAATTCCTCTTGTCAGATGATTCTTATCATCCAATTGTAGAATTATCTTTATGATAGTGCCATTGGGTCTCTAGGAGTCCCATGTAACCAATGGCCTTTTGTGCTTTTGTGTTGAAAAATGACCATGAGCTACGATTTTTAATCATGCCATGGTTCTATAACTCTCACCACCAATTTCTCACCCTTCATCCCACAGGAACCAAATAAGACACGCATGACATGCCCAGCAAGTTTTCTGTAAAAGCTCTCTCCCATTCTTTCTATCATTTTGTCTCTGCCCATTTACCAAACCAGTTAAAAAAGAATTTGCAACAACTTCACAATTTTTGTTTTCTTGTATAAAAGTCAGATAAAAATTGCATGACTTACAGCTAAACAATTTTTGTTGTCTTATGCAAGATTCATCCACATCAAAATATAGTAGGGTCACTTGATCCCCTATAGGCAATGGTAGGGTCCAACCCACCCCACCCCAAGTCCCACCACCACCCCGACCCAAAAAAAAAAAAAAAAAAACTCTGAACCCCCAAAACTAACCGATACAGCTTCATTTTAGAATTATACTAATTTCCCTTTTCTTTCTATATTTAAATATTTATAAATTTTTTTGTGCTTTTCCATTGCGTCCTTTCTGAAATGGAGAAAAGGTGATGGCCAGCATGGTGAAATGTTTCATTCCATGGCCAAAATGGAACAGGGACAAGAACAAAACGAACGACTATGTTCAAAACACAAAAACACCTACTAAAAGGAGAGCTCTTATGGCTGCTGCAAAGGCATGATTGACCAAGCCATTCTTGAAATGGGATCTTGACTCAACAAACTGATTAATCGCCAAAAAGTTCTCACAGATAGGAAATATCCACTTTGTCATTTCCTGCATTAGCAAATTCAAATCAGTCCATAACACCACAGATTTCAGATGCAGACAAATGTGTAGACTATTTTGTTCCTAACCTGTAGAGCTAAATCCACAGATGCATCAATCCGAAACGTAACAAGACTTTCCTTCCTTCGAACCCTTTTTAATGAAATATATCGTCCCTCGATTCCAACCAAAACAGAGAGCAGATCATCTATGAGTAAGAGCTCCTGAATTTTCATGAATCCAAAAAAATCACACCTAGACCCAGATAATGAATAATTAACAGTCACAAAACAGACTAATTCAATACCTTTTACAACAATCAACAGCTTAAAAATTGTTATAAGTGCACTGATTTGTTAACAAAAATCAGTAAGTTCAAAGCAACGTGTCAAACAAAAATAAAATACATAACATGAAATGATGTTGCTCACATTATTAAAAAGGAAATACAACTTCTACAGCTCCATCGTCATATAGATATCTCCAGTCTCCACTGTAACACTGATCATCAATTTCATAACGTTTATGACAACACCATTACTGCTTGTAAGCCCCATTATCCATATTGATGAGTCTGTATAATAATTTGGTGGATTTTGGGCTCACTTTTTCTCGACAAGCCCAAGCTTTTGAGATGTAGGGACCCATCATTTCCAAAATACATAGCAAACCAAATTACTGTGGCATGCCTCATGCGCTCTTCGATGTTCTTGTGAATTTCTAGGAGGATTCTCCTCTTAAACAACATGATTATGGGAGATAATGACCGTGAGATCTTTATGCAGGAGCAAATGGTCATATTTTAAAGGATCACATCTCAGATCAAGCATCATCAATTTTAGAGAAACTGGATTAATTTAATGGTACTTTGATCCATTTTTCCAAGGGTCCAAGTGTCTGATCAAACGGATTGAATCAAATTATAAAATCAACGGTTCAGATGGCTCCAATTCAAATATAAATGTGTTAATTTCATTATGCAGTTAAAACAGATTTGAGATAGGCCAATTGGATCTGCCTAAGTATCCGATCCAGGCCCAACAGTCCTATGGGTTAAACAGAAGCTCAGTTGGGTTGGAGCCAACTGAACCAGGCCCAATCCACGGGACAGCAACCAAGCAGGTCAACTGGGCCTGAAGTACATGTTTCAGCAGCTAGCTGGCCCACCAGCCAGCACGCGGGAAACATTGATGCAAAACAGCAAGCCACCCAAAGAAACCTGTGCACAATCCTTCTCTACATTCCATAGTTCTGACTCCTGAGTTGTATTCTTTCATTTATTTGAGTTCTAATGGGCCACCTAATTGAAGAATCATTGTGGGAAGATAGGATTAAGATAAGAAAGCATGGTACATAGGAACTCTCACATCCAAATCTTCTCTAGCAAACTGCCAAACTTCTCTTTAGATGCTCTTGATTGTTTAAACAACTATGTCCTTTCCTATTTCATATGTACTAGGACTCTTAAAGGATTTCAATGATGTTTGATTTAGATTAATGGCTAGGATTGTGTTTAGAGTTCTAAATTATTTAAAGTTCATCTGGGTCCGTTGTAAGGGTCTACCAGCCCCCACTTGGTTATATTTTTAATGAAGGTTGCAATTTCTGCACTCTGATCTTTTTTTTCACCTTGGTTTGAGATAGCTCCACTGGATTGAAGATTTTAATCAGTAAATTAGGGATCAACAGTAAGCAATCTACTGTGCTCTTTGATTTACATTTCAAAATGAAGATCAGGGGTCTTTGGGTTTACAATCAATCTGATTTGGCTTCCTTGACTGCGTCAGATCTCTTCAAAATTTGAATCTAAAAAATGTACCAAGTTGTCCTCCTTCCGTTGTCCATTGTTTTAGGGAAGAGTATGCAAAGACCTCAAAGCTCATCTCTGCCTTTTACCACCAATAGGGAATGACTATTCTCTAGATCTGTCATCTCTGGATTACACTAAGCCTCTTACCTAATTTTCTTATGGCTCACTCACAATCTAATAGTACACTTCTGCAACATCACTTCTCTAAATCAACTGCATCTGGTCGCCTTCCCTTCACTTTAACTTTGGACATGCACTGCAACATCCACCTCTGGTTCTTGGCAATTTGGAAGATAAACAAATTTCCTCCTACTTCTAGGCATATTTCCCCCTCAATCCTCCTTTATGAAGGTGCACAGATTCTTACCCTTGGGCATCCACATTCCTTCCCTCCACTGAGTAGATCAACCTTCATAACTGCTCTAAAGGTGGCCCAATCCTCATTACTGCAACATCACTATGTAAAACCATCCAAATGATCTTGTTGAAGCATTTCTCTTCTTAGCTTTGACAGTTTACAACTAGCTTTGACACAAATCTTACCCCCAGTTCCCTATGGACTGAAGGGACATGTTGTCTAAGTAACACACTCTTGATTATATTATCTAAGTGTCAATATCTTTAAAGGCAACAATAATTTAACCCAGAAAAAGTGGTTAAGCAAAATACGGCAAGCAAGTGAAAACAAAACACAAGAGACTGAAGTGATCTTCTTCACACTACAAACAAGAATTTTGTATGGGATAACTATAATAAAATGAGGCCATTGAACCAAACAACTAGAAAAATGAGGAAATCATGCTAGCACCTGTCAAGTTAAATAGTAATCCTAGCATTGTAACTAGAAAAGACATACCTGAACAGAAGTAGGATAAGAACCAATATGATTTTGCGAACTCCAACTGCCAAGCAATCAAATTTAGAGACAATAAAGCATCTATTTATGGGTAACAAGACTTGAATCAACAATCTTGTGGTTGTGGTATTGTCACAATGAGCACCTTTCAACTGTACTACTGCTATGGGCTCTTGTAAGAAGGAAAAGTACACACATTTATGGAAGATACAATCCAAATGTGCATCAAACCAACTGATCATGGGCCCACCTCCATGATCAGAACCACATCCAGTGGTTGATCTTGGTCAACCCATGGTGCCATAATAGTAGTAGTAAAATCACACTACTCCATACGGAGTTCTCTCCACCATTAGAACAATCATGCGTGAAAAAACATTACTACATTTTGCATGTGATCAATCCAACAGTGCGTACAGCTGCAATTGAAGTGAGATTTGGGCAAGTTCCAAATCAAAGAGAGGCAAGCTATAAATGAAGTCATTCATGAAATGATGGCTTCAGATCTATACCTGAAGGAGTCAGAAGAATATCCCTTTGCAGCACCAATTTGAGAGGAAGAGTGGTTGGATTCCTGCAATGACGAAGGAATTGACAGCGAAATCAGAAATCTTCAAATCAGAACAGATGGAATCTTCCTTCATTTTCAGAAAAATCTGGTTTTCGATTGAGTTGTTGTTACCTTACCTGGTGGAATCGGTTAGAGAGAAATGGGCGTTCGACGTTCCATCGAGGACTCGGAACGGAAGGCGCGAAGCAGAATCCATGGAATTTGAATTCCAAAAACCTAGATTTTGAAGAAAACGGGTTTGGGAGAAAGGAATTCGAAAAGGGTGGGTGGGTTTTGAATTTTAAAGCAGGAGAGAGAAGATTCGGGCAAAACCCTTCAATTTAACGGTGATAGATTAAGCATCCATGTAGGCTATAGTCACTGATGGACAGTCGATGGTTTCAATCTCCCGGCAGCATCATTTTGTAAAGAAAGATCCTCCCTTGCCATGTTTATAAATTCACCAGCAGGGCCCACCTAATCACGCAAAATTAATACCATGTGGCTAGAGATGTCAAATGGGCCGTAGGACCCCATATGGCCTATCAAAACCTAATATTACATTGGACACGGGAGGGGTCCTCTTACTCAATTCGGTCTTTTTTTAATATTTTTTTCTAGGATGGTCAATATTAACTATCACAGAAAGACTCCAAACCAGTGTAACTATTCATCTTCTTCTTCTTATCTTTCTCGTTCTTCTTTATTCTATTATGTTCCATTTTCTGCGACTCCCACCATCTCTACCTAATAGTTCTTCTTCTCCCCTGTGAAAATCCTCGGCTTTTCCCCTCAAGAGATTACAAATAACAAGAACCAACCAAAACCAAATAAGTTCGCATCTCCTTTTGTTGAGTTTTCATTTCTTTTATAAATAAAACTAATATCCACTCATACACCAACCCCAATATAAATATATATAAAGTATTTGAACTTATGAACTATCAACTTCACTATATTTGAACCAAAATCCCTTCTCCTGGGATTCCTCCATTTACCATGAATAAGAGATAGTAACCAGATGGTGCTAAAACACCCGAATTGGGTGCCTCCCCGTCGACTTCAAAAGTCAAACCTGACACCGTAGTAGCTCTCCAACTTATCAAAAACAACCATCTCTGATTCATGGAGAAGGAGTGAGTAGTAAATGATGGAGCTATCAATGGCACTACAACTCCCTCTACGCTTACTCCTCTAATAACAACTTGAAACCGAATCAACTTCCAGCCATAACTCAATTTCACAGTAGATGTTGATGTTGTGATCTTTGGCCTCAAATCCGAATCCATGTAAGAAGGCAAAAACGCCTCCAAGCTTAGCTTCGTCGGGTACTAACCCTAATCCCCTTCAACCCCCCTCTGGATTTCATTCCTGTCTTTTTGCCCCAAAGTAAGAACTTTCTAACCCTAAATAGTGCTCCAAACGAAACCCATTTCTTAGATTCAACCCTTTTTCGCAATCATGGATCTCAAGCTTCAACCAATCCTCCACCATTCCTCCAAAACGATCATCATTAAGCTTTCACTACGAGCCACTGTACCGGCTGCCATTCGCCAGAGATTCTTCTGATTTCGTGTATTCTAGGGCGCTGAATGCGGTTCCGGTGAAAATAGTTGATATCGACCATTTTTGTCAGTACAAAACAATTTAACTGAAAGGCAGTACTTCTGTCTTCAGAGAAAATGGTTGATATCGACCATATGGAATGGTCGATATCGACCGTTTCTGTCAGTACAAAACAATTTAACTTGGAAGGCAATAGCTTCAGTCTTTAGTGAAAATTGTCGATATTGACCATCTCGCAAAATGACAAAAAAGAAAAAGGAAAAGAAAAAGGCTACATAAGGACCCCTTCCGTGTCAAATGATAAGTCCTTAAAAATGCCTAATTTCATCATCAATTTAGAATTAATTAAGGACTTAATCATCAAATTATAGGCCATTTTAGTAAAAAAAAATCATGATTTTATATTTATGTGCATCAAAGTCTAACTTCCAATCAAAATTCATCCAAAATTGCATTTTCACATAAAATCATGAATTTCTCTATTTTTTTGCATTGGAAGTCATAAATTTCTCATAGCTTTTTATTCACAAATAAATGATGTACTTTCTTTGCACCATTAATTTAATTGAAGATTTGATAAAATGGTGACATTTTATGTATCTATTTAGTGTGAATTGGGCCCGCATCTTGCATCATTCCTTCCCTATATGAATACATTATTCTTTGACATTTGTTTTTATTTTTTTTTGTAGGGAAGTCCAATTTCTTGGGGCCCATGGAAGAAATAAATCAATTAAAGAGTTCAAGATGGATGGCCAAGATTCAAAATAATGCAAAAGAAAATCCAGCCATATAAAGAATGTCCAAGGTTAGGAAATTCAAGCATTGCACTCACAGGTGGGGCCCATCGTGTGTTCCAATTGATAATAAAAATCTGAATTTCAGATTTGGAATTATTTAAGCCAAGATGAAGAACGTCCAAGCATGTGAATTTTTTTTTTAGATTCATACAACCCTTGTGGGTCCACCAAGCATTCAAATTCCAAGAAGAAAATCTGATTTCAGATTTGAGGAATTTCTTTTAAGAGAGGAAGTGGGCCCAAAATTTGGATGGATTCAAGCAAATCTTAGAGTCCTAAATATGGAGGGGAGTAACCAAGAAGTTGCAAGATAAATTCAAATCCAAAGAGTCCAAGTTTCCATTTCAATCAAGATAGGCTTCCAAGATTTGAAATCTTGCAAACCAAAATTCTCCCAAAGCAATCACACGTCCAACTTTGTCCAAAAAAAAATGGGCTGTCCACGTGAGTTCCAAAATTTGTTTCAAATCTGAAATTCCCACAAAAGTCTCCTAAATCTACCAAAAATCCTATCCTAACTTGGAGATTAAGATAAGAACCTTTCCAAACAAAAAGGGGAACCCAAGCCATACCAAACAAAATTTCAAAAATCCATAAAAAGTGTTGGACGTGCAACACATTCCTCCTTGGAAATTGTTTAATATTTTTTCTTGGCTTACCACACAAAACTCTCTCCTGGGCCCACTCATCATATATATATATATATATATATATATCTTCAACTGAATTCCATCCCCTAACACATTACCTTGGAGACCAGCAACCAGCCATACTCCATTAATTTTTTTCTATCTTTCTCTTCTTTCATCACTACTTCATCCAAGGCCTTCCCTAAGGCTACCACTACTTGGATTTCTACACCGTCGCGCCGCTGTCGTTGCTCCGTCGCTCCATCATCAACCAGCCATCTACTTCTCCATTGGTGAGGGATTGAAGACTTGAAGATGGGATTATGCGCAAGTCCTATTTTCATGATGTGTTCGATCTAGGGTAAGGAAAGATTCATTTTATTTTTCAGTTTTGATTATTGTTAGGAAATTATTAGTTTATTGGTTCAATTTAATTTAAAAGACGCAATCAATGAGGTCAAGGTGTCACGCCTTGGATCGGCATCGCGTGTTTGTGGCTAGTGACAGTATGCACTTGGTGCGGTATTTTTGCAGTCTTTTACTAATTTTTGCCAATATAATGTTGTGATTTCCCATAATAAAAATATTTAGAATTCTTTTTATCCTTCTTTATGAATGATATTATTAATGGACTTTTATTTTAATGCATGAATTATTTACTTTTATGCAATTGGTGGTTTGATGTCTTTTATGTTTTTGCAGTCTTTAGACTAGGATTTTTAGATTAGGAATTTTTATTTGGGATTGTAATTCTTAATTTGGATTTGTAATAAAATTTTCAATTTCAATTTTGTAGAGATTTATTTATATAGAATTTTGATAGGCTAGATTAGTTTTTCAATAGGACAGGTTTTATGCGATTAATTACTCCATGTGGATCGACCTCGGACTTCACAGAGTTATTACTACAATCGCGGCCTTGCACTTGGGGCTAACGATCATCCAACGTGATACTGGAGTTCTATGGGCACTTTTCCCGTAAATTCCTCAACCCCTCCCGTGTCCAACGTGATACTGGAGTTCTATGGGCACTTCTCCCGTAAATTTCTGTATGTATAATCATCAAATTTGAAAGAAAGAAGAATAAGTAACCATCATGGGTTATTTTAGTCCAAGTCCTAAAAACCCAAAGCTCTGAAACCACATATTAATTTAAAGGATTAACATACATAAATCAGATCAACAATATTAGCATAGATCTGAATAAGGCAAAGTTAAATCTCAACCTACATGCATAGTTGCTTCATGAGGAAGTTGACTTGAAAAAAGAACAAAAAAAAGATATGAATCGTGCGGCTCCCTGTTATTGGGGATTTTTTTCTTTTTGGTAAAAGCTTTTAGTTAGAATTTCCTAGACACCTCTTTTTCTTCCTGATATCAATGGAGGAAATAAGTTAATGAGGAATTAAGGAATGCAACCCCTTATTCTTATATGAAGTACATATATTCCTAGGTGTAGTTAGGCTTGTCAATGGGGCGGGTATGGGGCAGGTCGCCATGCCCCATCCCCGCCCCGGTAATAAATTCCCCATCCCCATACCCGCCCCATAACCATGGCGGGTATGGGGATGAATCCCCATCCCCGCCCCAGTCGGGTCACGGGGAAACCCGCCCCGCCCCGCTGACCCGATTGCCATAAATGGATCTGCTCTTTGGACCCCCAACCCGTTTTTAAAACGGGTTGAAGGTTTGCAGCCCATACCCATTATACTTCGGGTCGGGCTAAACTGCCTAACTTGCCGGCTGACCTGACCCAAGTTGCTCATTTTTTAAATGGGTTTGCCTTTGTAAAAAAGTAGATGAGGAGATTCGAACTCAAGACCTATTTCTTTCAAATGACAACTAAAACACTAGAACTCCTCACTACTTTGTGCATTGTTTTATCTTAAAAATTAAATAAATAGAACTCCCCACTACTTTGTGCATTGTTTTATCTTTAAAAAAAAAAAAGCATTTAGACTTTGTGATGTGTATAGAAAAGTAATAGAATATTGAATCCTACAAATATTTTCATTATTATTTTTTCATGCTTATTCCGTTTTGCGTTGTACTTTAAGCACGGGTAGTCGAGTTATATGGGAAATCATTAATCTTTTATGATAATCATTATATATATAGTAATACTAAACCCAAATAATATATAATATATGAAATTGATAAAAAAAAAAAAGCTATTATAATTCATAAGAAAATAACATTGTTAAGAAAAGACAAACATGAGAAATCAAGCTTTGAGTTTGCAAATGGAAGAAAAGATTATAAGTCAATACTGGTTTAGCCAGTTTCAATCTAGCCCATTGATAGCCATTCAAATTTGAGGATCACCATTAAAAATAAATATTAAAAAGTAATCATTCATATAGAATGTGCAATTCTATCATAGGAGAACAATATTCGTGATAAAAATCATAAAATGCATTTAGCACTATAATCTCAATGCAACAAATATGACAATCTAAATAACTCGAAGATTGAGCAAATTTTAGCATCCACTATTTTAAAAAAAATTATGAATCTCTGATTCTCCAAATCAATAAATCAATGCTATAAATACCAAACTTCTAAACTATAAAAATATTATATTCTAATCATCAACAAATTAAAATGGAAAAACTCCACATTAGGCTTGTCAATGGGGTGGGTCGCCATGCCCCATACCCCGCCCCGATAAGAAATTCCCCATCCCCGCCCCAGTCGGGTCACGGGGAAACCTGACCCGCCCTGCTGACCCGACTCCTAGATACAGACCACTTGGGACAACCTCAAAATTGAGGGTTTTCCAAGTATTGGGCCTGGGTCAAGCTTTCACTAATTTGAAATGGGCCCACCAGTACATTGTTTGCATGTGAATGTGACCAATCTAAAGTGGGAACAGATCTAATTATACTCATCAACAGGTGTTATCACAACGCGTGTGACTCATACAAGCTATGTAACATACGGGCCCCACTGTAAATTATCTTGTCTAGAGACCCACTCATCATAATTGCTGGTATGGCTGTGTAACAGATGGGCCTCCCTCACTTCAACTTGGAAGGCAATGTTCATGCTTGAATGAGTAGAGCAAAAGCACCTTTTGCACTTTCAAACCCATGGACCAGGGTAAGCCCAAATATCAACCTCATCTTATAAGGATGTTCTGGAGTTCTATTCAAAAGCCCATAAGCCCACCCAAAATGATCATCAAGCTAGCCTGTATATACGGGGCGGGTATGGGGTGGGTCGGCCGTCCCCATACCCGCCCCTGACCCGGTCAGCTCTTTGACCGGGTCCGGGTCAACTCGCCCTGTTGACCTGAACGGGGCGGGTAATTTATGACCCGACCGGGCTGGGTAATTAATGACTCGACCGGGTCGGGTCAACCGGGTCGGCAGGTTTTCCCCACCCGGTTGATAAGCCTACTCCACATATTTCTTAAGTTAGCAAGATGCTAAGATTTAAGTTAAACGGGTCAACCGAGTTAGGCGGGCCAACCCTAACCCGACCTGTTTCTATACGGGTTAACAAATCCTAACCCGTGGCCAACCCGTATATGTGGCGGGTTGGGTTTGGCGGGCCAGAAACGGGTCGGGTCATCGGGTCGGGCCACATTTTGCCAGCCCTACATGCAACCCGCCCCGCCCCGTTGACTCGGTATTCAAACCCTGCCATATTCTCAATTTTAATGACCAATGAAGACTAAAATAGTTTCTTAGCATATTTTTTTTGTTAATTTTGCAAAGGTCAGAAGCTACAATTAACATAATCCTTCAATTAACATACACCAAACAATTAACATAATCCTTCAAGCCACAAACACAACACAAGATACATGACAAACACTGACAAATATTACATTAAGTTGGATAGTTTAGGGTTTGGGGTTTAGAATTTCATGTGAAATCTTTTATTCTAATATACTTTGTGTCAAATGTCAATTGTTAATTTCAATTACTTATTAGAAATACTAATAGATTACTCATATTACTATATTAGATGAATTACAAACATGAAATATACAATAGGGTTTAAGCCTTAAGGACTACTGGGGTATAAGGTTTAGGCTTTAATGTTTATGGATTAGGGTTTAGGGTTTAGAGTTTAAGTTTCATGTAACTAATCAATTTATCATATATTTGTGTGAAATCTTTTATTCTAATTTTCTAATGTTGACACTTTTCAATTTGATATACTTATTAGAAATACAAATAAATTACCCATATTAAAAAATATATTACTTGTTTACAAATCATTACATATTACATATAATTAATTATAATTAATTTTTCTATAAGAATTAATTATAATTTTTTTGAGGAGAATTATAATAATTACTATATGTTTACATATATAATATGCATAAATTTATATATAATATTATATATATATATATATATCCGGGGCGGGTTGGCCGTTCCTATACCCGCCCCTGACCCGGTCAGCTCTTTGACCGGGTCCGGGTCAACCCGCGTCGTTGACCCGAACGGGGCGGGTAATTTATGACCCGACCGGGTCAGGTCAACCGGGTCGGCGGGTTTTCCCCACCCGGTTAACAAGCCTAGGTGTAGTAAACCCCTCTTACCTAGAAATACTTAAACTTAAGCCAAAGATATCTTGCATTGAGAAATATCCCAACAATATGGGAAGTCTCATATGAATTGGTCGTCCAAGGTGCTTCTTATTGGGGCTTCATAAGCCAGGCATTCACCTCGAACGCACTAGGTTGTCTTTCTTTTTTTTTTTTTTTTTTGAAAAAGAGTTTCATTAAACGAAAAGAAACAGTACAGATAAAACAGAAGACACCAAACAACATGAAAACAAAAACAACATAAGAAAAGGTCAGACCTCAGCCAAAAGCATAACAGAAGCCCTTTCCCGACTTACATCCTGTATAGGGAAAATTCTATATACACCCACCTATTTTGCTGAGCACACTTACATTCCTTCCACACGTGTAATTTTTTTTTTTAAAGGTGGGTGTGCTTAGCAAAAATAGGGGTCATATAGAATTTCCCCCTATCTAGAGAGATAACAAAATTTAGCAAGCATGTGAGTCTGTGAATTTAAGGATCTAGGAATATAATGAAAGCCTACAAAGTAAAAGAAGAAGCTAGATCTTTGACATCCAAAATAATGGGATTTATAGACCAATTTCTATCTCACTTCAAATCTTGCACAACTTCCTTGGCTTCCATCAGATTACCAACTCTTTCAAAACCATTTTCCTTTGCCTTTTTCAAAGTTGCTACGAACACCCTCGTTTTGGCCTTTTTGAAGAGGTGACTTTGGGTCCTCGGAGAGCCCCTGCGTCCATAATAGCATTGTTTAACTTCATAATATAACCAAAGGATGCATTCCCCTCCTTAGTCTTAGAGGTTACATCCGAGAATAAAATATTAATTTTGTTTCATTTTTTTTTTTTTTTTGGATAGAAATGAATAAAGTATTGCCTCTTAATGGATGCATCAGGCGTGATTAGCCTTGTATAATAATGAACATGCCAGCGGTCTTCATTACATGGTCACTTGAAATTCAAGGCGACTTGATGGGAACCATTTGTGATTATCTGATGCTAATTTTTCTTAGCTGACTGGTCACAACTAATTAATCTTCTACCATTCACCTGTGTTGTCACCAGGAACTCCTCTGGTGCTTAGTATAGGCCAATATTGCAATTTTATTAGGAAATTTCACCACATCAATTAATTCATCGATTTTTCATAGAATTCCTCATTCTTCCATTTATGTCTAAGTCATTTATTTTCACATACTAAAATAATTACAAATGAATTTTGATTCTCAGTACAAGCTTATGATAAACACAAACAAACTGATACATTGTGTATAGAAGAACATACAATCCAAATGACTTGCTTACTTAATCAGAGCCAAAAAAAGAAGGAAGATTTATGGGTTGTTTCTATGCATTTCTTTTTTCTGTTTGGGACTTAGGGGTCCACCCAGAACTGGGCTTGGAGGTAATCAATTACTTTCTTGTCCACTTGGAAGGCTTTGGCGAGAATATTGTCGGAGATGGGTGGTCTCGATCCAAAAACAGAGTTAGCTATGGTGATAACACCTGGGTTCTGACTGCTGAGAGCAGCGATGGCTACAGCAGGTGTGTGGCCAATATTGGCCTGGAAGTGAATGAGGCCAATTGGGAAAACAAACACATCACCCTTGTTAAGGACCTTCGTTATGAGGGTATTATTGTTCTGGTTGGAGAGGACAAAGCCGACGTAGAGCGTCCCTTCGAGGACCGTCAGTATCTCAGTGGCACGTGGGTGCGTGTGAGGAGGGTTCTCTCCATAAGGAGCGAAGTCTATGCGAGCTAAGGAGATGCCAAGAGTGTTGAGTCCAGCTATCTGGTCGACAAACACTGCGGTCACTTTGGACCCAACATTGTTCGATGTGTTGCCTGGTTTGTCCAGGCCCTCAAAGAAGAAATCATCTGCCTTGGCTAGCTTTGGGTCCTTGCAAACACGCCCGTTCACAAACACTGCAAGATAAATGTAACCATAAGATCTTAGTCCAAGACGAATAACGAGTTTTGCAGAAAAACATGCTTACATATAGTTAATTCAAGAAATGAAAGCAAACTACACAGAAGATTAGACAATGTACCAGGTGAATTAAGGTCGGCCACACAAATATCTTGCAGGGGACTGGGATCATACGCATGAATAAGAGTTGAAGACAAGGATAAGAGAGCAAGTAGGAGTATTGGAGCTGCCATTTTTGTTACTTTCAATTCAAGGAAGACGATGTGAAGATCTCAAGGAAATGGAGACTGGATTCTTCGAGTTCTGGGAGGATGAGAAGGAAGAACAGAGCGGAGGCATATAAATAGAGGAAAGTGCGAGGGTTGCTTGAAATGGTCTCATTATCTAAATGCACAAGAGAATGTTGCCAAGTCAATTCTTTTTAACAGTAAGTTTATATTAGTAATGAAGAAAAGTAGATCAGCTGCGAAGTCAGTTTTGGATTAAGTCTTCAAGACAATGTCTTTTTTTTTAAACATAACCTAGTCAATTTGACAATGTCAATTCTTACTAACGTAGTATATTCTTTAAATTTCCTACTAATTCCTACTTTTGTATTGACAATGATTGTAAGGGCTTGACCGTTATATTTTATTCTTTTGTTTTGTCTCATTAAAACTGAAAGATTGACATGGTCGTGTTGTACAGGGGAACCCACAGACAGAGAAGAAACAAAATAGACGTATTGGCTTGCTCAAGTTGACATATTTGTTTAATGAATCTAGAATTCAAAAGCCAATCAGCTCCAGAAGAGTGATGAAAGGGAGCGTGAAAAATGTAAGACCACGACCTCCAGTTTTCGGGTTTAGTGTTGTTTTAATCGTGGTCTTAGATTTTTGGGTGAGTTCAGAATTAGTTTGACCTTACTTGAGAGTTTGAATAGATTTTCCACCCAACTTTGGAGATTTTTAGAGACCGTTGACTTCGGTTTGACCCGGTTTTAATAAAATGTATTTTTGTGAGAATTTATTCTCAATTTCTTCCTCCTCATCTATGCATTGCTAATTGCAGAACTGAAATGTATGTGGCCTTCAGCTGTGAGCCTTGGAACTGTAGCTGACACTAAAGTGAGGACTGCTTTTGATTTAGTCAAAATCCATCTAGACGAAGCTTCTTCCAGGATAGTTGAATTTGGATTGCATGCATTCGCCATTAATATTATTAATATACTCTAGATGATTTAATCGAAGTCCATCCCTGGAACCTTTCATAAGGAGTAGCTACAACAACCATTATTTTACAACTGAAGCCACTTCAACGGTTTTGTACGTTCTCTGCACTCTATCATTGTCTGAAGATTGCGTCCACTACTACGTACGCAGTTAATATCATGTTTATGGACTTTGTCCAACTCTCATATGCTTGAACACCCCAAAGACTGCTGCTATAAGAATGGACATTGGACGTATCAGTTAGCGAATGACAGCGCTTGAACAAGAACTTGACCGTCTAGTCTTTCCCTATTGCAATTAAAAACAAGACCATTTCAATGACACTCATGTCCCACCTACCATATATCTCCCTATATATATGGGTCCTTTGTATGCTTAATTTTCATCCTCACAGCGCCTCATCTTCATCTATAGTTCTATACTATATACTTGAAGATGATGAATATGGTTAATTCCCACATCCTTGTAGCTGTCCTCTTTTCCATCGCTTCTTCACTCGTTTACGCCTACGATCCCAGTCCCTTACAGGACATTTGTATCGCAGATCTTAAATCAGAAGGTAACACTTAATTGGTTGTGCGTTTTTTCTTAGCTTGGGCAATGCGTCTGTGAAAATTCTATAATTTTGCTTGGATATAATATAACGGTTACAATTTGATTTTGCAGTGCTTGTGAATGGGTTTGTTTGCAAGGCAATCAAGGAGGTGAAAGCAAATGATTTCTTCTTATCAGGGTTCGACAGGCCGAGCAACACCATGAACAAGGTTGGGTTCAATGTGAAGAATGCCCTTGTAAACCAGATACCGGGACTCAACACTCTTGGCGTCTCCTTGGTTCGCTTAGACTTTGCTCCATATGGAGTGAACCCTCCTCACACGCACCCACGTGCCACTGAGATACTGACGGTCCTCGAAGGGAAGCTCTACGTGGGCTTTGTCCTCTCCAACCAGAATAACAATACCCTCATAACCAAGGTCCTCAAAAAGGGTGACGTGTTCGTCTTCCCAATTGGCCTCATTCACTTCCAAGCCAATATCGGCCACACACCTGCTGTAGGCATTTCTGCTTTCAACAGTCAGAACCCAGGTGTGATCACCATTGCTAACTCTGTGTTTGGATCGCACCCGCCCATCTCCGACGATATTCTCGCCAAGGCCTTTCAAGTGGACAAGAAAGTAATTAATCATCTCCAGGCCCAGTTCTGGGTGAATGCTTAACAAGCAGTCCTAGCTTCATCGGAATATTTGATGTTGTATTAAACATAAAATAATGGCTACTCGTCAGTTTGCTTCTGATTCTAGACTATAATAAATGATTTTTTTCCGTCAAAAGACTCTAAGATCTCTAATGTTGTGTGTTTTTTTTTTCTTTCTTTCTTTCTTTGTTTTCTTTTAATTGGCTTTTCCCCACCCTTTCTGTACTAAAAGAAGTGGAATATTTAGAAAAGCCCCGGAGATGGGTGAAAACTACGATTAGTTTACTGTTGGCCATCTATTATCCTGCAGCCCATCCGATGTCAAGGGTAGATATAGCCAATTTTACTAGGACCATGCTATTACGTGTGCTCTTGGGCCGGCCAAGACAAAGCCTGATCCGGGCCCACCCTGGCATTGGACGTGTTTGCATTAAGTGATAGAAAGCCCAGACCTGGCCTGGCCCGTGTAAGCAAGGCATGTAATTTGATTTTATTAGTTCGAAATAATTGCTCTAATGCTTAAAAAATTGAGAAAAAGCCCAGTTCAGCACGGCCCGATTGATTAAATGCGTGTCAACGGGCCTGACATTTGTGGGCCGTGTCGTGCTTGAGCCGGACCCAGACCAGTGTTTCTAATGTTGGGCCGGGACTGCATATAGCTTAGCACGGGTGATGAACACCCCTGCATTCAATCATGGCCCAAAAGATCTGTGCCATGTACGTGAAGATGAAAAGCTTGGTGGTTAATATTTTTTGATAGGATATTGAACAATAAGATAAATGCGGAAATTGGCTTTTATATCAAGCATAAAAACCAATGGTTGCTTGCCAAAAGGTCCCACGGAAGTAAAAAAGAAAAAAAAATTGATTAAATCATTAACTATTAATGAACCACTTCATAGACGATGTATTCCTGCCTAGACATAGATCTTGATGCCTTGGCGAACGAGGACTGAAAATTATCCAACCAAGTTGGAGGTTCGATTCTGATCAACCTCGATTTTTACTGTTGACATTATCACGATGCTAGCAATCCAACTATGCTCGAGGGTCCGATTCGGGTCACGGTTCACGCAAACAAGATTCTTTAGAACTATTTTACTAGGATGGGTCGAGTTATGGTTGAGTTTGAGGAAGAGTCTGATCCGACCCTTGCCTAATACTCTCAACGGAATAAAACCAGAGCCAATTCAGCTTTGGGTTCATGCTAGGTCTCACGACCTATGCGAAATTCTTTTCAAGGGGGAGCAGGCCATTCTAGGACCAGGTTAGATTCAGGCGGTATATAACTGATTGGGACATTAATCTGCATAGAAAAACTTCTCCTCATCGGCGTCAATGCTAGTGTGTGTTGGAAATGTCCTCACCATCTCAAACCAGTTTCTTTTATTTTATCACCTAATGATGCCACCTTTAAATGCACCCAAAAGTGTCCTTTCTGATTGTACCGCACATCAAAGAGGAAGAAATTCACTTACTTTAACCGGACATCCGACATAACATTCTCATGTCAGATACCTTCATTTTGTGCATACGCTGCTTCGTGCTTGCCTAATATTCTACTCTATAGGTCATAATAAGTCTAAAAAAGAAAATCTTGGGCGTACGGTAACTCAAGAAAAACATGAAGAAAATATCATTGTCTTTCAAGAGGCTCACTATTTTTTCTTACGTCTCCCCTGCAGAAAACTTTCAATAATAAATAGAAAAACATTTCAAAATGATGATTAGAGAGTCTTAAAGTGAAGTAAAGACTTTACTTCACTAAATCTATCTTGATGTATTTGACTACATATATATGGTGAAGTAAAGGCAAATGCTTCATGACGGTGAAAGGTGGGCAAAAGTATATGGTCAATTAGTGTGTGTGGGTGGGTGGGATAAAGTACTCTTTTTGTTCGACTTTACTATATCACATTTTACCGTAAATAAAAAGTGACTTGTTATACAGTGACTTGTTTACAAGTGTGCAGGTAAAGTAAAATAAAAAGAAATGATGTCAGATCATTGTAAAATGTGAGGTAAAATAAGGTGAGATAAAATATGTGGTGAAGTAAAGTGGGAGAGAGTATTGTAAAGTAGTTATTTTTTGGATTGAATTTACTTTACAAAAATTTACGTTGATTTTATGTGATGAAAGAAAAGTAGCTTGTGGTAAAGAAGAAAAATCGTAGTTGAACTTGACTTTGCCACACTACTTTCTTATTCGGGCAAAGTATTTAATAAGAATTTATTCTAATAATGAACTTTACTTTAATCGTCGCACCTTCCAAAAAATCAATTTAAAATATGCAATGTTTTTCAGAAATTGCCAAACAGCAAAATTATTATAATATATTAATATTACACTATTCTATTCTATACGATTTTATTCTTGTAACAACCAAATTTGCAAATATTTTACTCAGTGAACATCCAAACAGGCCCTAAGATATCATCATGAAAGATAATTCTAAAGTACACCGAAAAAAACCCATATGACTTCGTCTTCCAGGGTCGGCCCCACCTCGGTGTTTGCGGTCATGAAACTCTTATAGTAAGGACTCGAAGATCTGCTCAGGAAAAGTGCTTCTTCTGTTTCAGGCTTCAAAAGCTAGTCATTCACCTCGCTCAGACCTGCTTGGGTGCGTGTACAGTGATCCCAGTCGATGTGGCTCAAATACCAAGGCCCGACACCCTTGCAATCTCCATCGTCCACATGGACCTTGCACCATATATGGGGTCCTTCTTGATCATCCTCAAGCGCGTTTAGGAGTGTATATTGGGCCGGACCAAACAGCATGAAAAAACTCCGGTCGTGGTCCTGCATGAAACATTGACCGCGTTGACCAGGCCGGCCCGGCATGAAACAAAAGGATGGGCCGTGCTAGGCCAGGGAGCCCTGGGCTGAGGCATGGCCGGATACGACATTTATATAAGAAAAGGCTGATTTCTTTTGTACATATAAAATATCAATTTATAATTAAAGTTTTATTTTTCATCTGCAAATTAGCACCAATATTCGTGCAATTGCTATGAAAGTTTCGACTTTATCTCAAGTCGAGAACCCTTAAAGTCAATAAAATCTCTTTAAATTTATATAAGAAATTTAAAAAATTAGAAGAGGAATGTGGGTCCGCCCGTGGGCGGTAGGGCCTGGCACGGGCATAACCTAAGCCGTCCCGTGTCCGTGTGGGCACGACCCGTGAGTTTTCACGAGTTGACACTCCACTGCTGGGCCAGCCTCAAAGCGGGCTATGCAGGCATGGCACGACCCAGTTAACACCTTTACTCGTGTCCTGACACTCCGAGAAGGCCCCATGCGAATTTCATATTTTTCTTCTTCCCCATCTATGCATTGCTAATTGCAGAACTGAAATGTATGTGGCCTTCAGCTGTGAGCCTTGGAACTGTAGCTGACACTAAAGTGAGGACTGCTTTTGATTTAGTCAAAATCCATCCAGACGAAGCTTCTTCCAGGATAGTTGAATTTGGATTGCATGCATTCGCCATTAATATTATTAATATACTCTAGATGATTTAATCAAAGTCCATCCCTTGAACCTTTCATAAGGAGTAGCTACAACAACCATTATTTTACAACTGAAGCCACTTCAACGGTTTTGTACGTTCTCTGCACTCTATCATTGTCTGAAGATTGCGTCCACTACTACCTACGCAGTTAATATCATGTTTATGGACTTTGTCCAACGCTCATATGCTTGAACACCCCAAAGACTGCTGATATAAGAATGGACATTGGACGTATCAGTTAGCGAATGACAGCGCTTGAACAAGAACTTGACCGTCTAGTCTTTCCCTATTGCAATTAAAAACAAGACCATTTCAATGACACTCATGTCCCACCTACCATATATCTCCCTATATATATGGGTCCTCTGTATGCTTAATTTTCATCCTCACAGCGCCTCATCTTCATCTATACTATATACTTGAAGATGATGAATATGGTTAATTCCCACATCCTTGTAGCTGTCCTCTTTTCCATCGCTTCTTCACTCGTTTACGCCTACGATCCCAGTCCCTTACAGGACATTTGTGTCGCAGATCTTAAATCCGAAGGTATAACTTAATTTGCTTTGCGTTTTTTCTTAGCTTGGGCAAGGCGTCTGTGAAAATTCTATAATCTTGCTTGTATATAATATTACGGTTACAATTTGATTTTGCAGTGCTCGTGAATGGGTTTGTTTGCAAGGCAATAAAGGAGGTCAAAGCAAATGATTTCTTCTTATCAGGCTTCGACAAGCCGAGCAACACCATGAACAAGGTTGGGTTCAATGTGAAGAATGCCCTTGTAAACCAGATACCGGGACTCAACACTCTTGGCGTCTCCTTGGTTCGCTTAGACTTTGCTCCTTATGGAGTGAACCCTCCTCACACGCACCCACGTGCTACAGAGATACTGACGGTCCTCGAAGGGAAGCTCTACGTGGGCTTTGTCCTCTCCAACCAGAACAACAATACCCTCATAACCAAGGTCCTCAAAAAGGGTGACGTGTTCGTCTTCCCAATTGGCCTCATTCACTTCCAAGCCAATATCGGCCACACACCTGCTGTAGGCATTTCCGCTTTCAACAGTCAGAACCCAGGTGTGATCACCATTGCTAACTCTGTGTTTGGATCGCACCCGCCCATCTCCGACGATATTCTCGCCAAGGCCTTTCAAGTGGACAAGAAAGTAATTGATCATCTCCAGGCCCAGTTCTGGGTGAATGCTTAACAAGCAGTCCTCGCTTCATCGGAATATTTGATGCTGTATTAAACATAAAATAATGGCTACTCGTCAGTTTGCTTCTGATTCTAGACTATAATAAATGAATTTTTTCCGTCAAAAGACTCTAAGATCTCTAATGTTGTGTGTGTTTTTTTTTTTTTTTTTTTCTTTCTTTCTTTGTTTTCTTTTAATTGGCTTTTCCCCACCCTTTCTGTACTAGAAGAAGTGGAATATTTAGCAAAGCCCCGGAGATGGGTGAAAACTACGATTAGTTTACTGTTGGCCATCTATTATCCTGCAGCCCACCCGATGTCAAGGGTAGATATAGCCAATTTTACTAGGACCAAGCTATTATGTGCGCTCTTGGGCCGGCCAAGACAGAGCCTGATCCGGGCCCACCCTGCCATTGGGCGTGTTTGCATTAAGTGATAGAAAGCCCAGACCTGGCCTGGCCCGTGTAAGCAAGGCATGTAATTTGATTTTATTAGTTCGAAATAATTGCTCTAATGCTTAAAAAATTGAGAAAAAGCCCGGTTTAGCACGGCCCGATTGATTAAATGCGTGTCAACGGGCCTGACATTTGTGGGCCGTGTCGTGCTTGAGCCGGACCCGGGCCAGTGTTTCTAATGTCGGGCCGGGACTGCATATAGCTTAGCACGGGCGATGAACACCCCTGCATTCAATCATGGCCCAAAAGATCTGTGCCATTTACGTGAAGATGAAAAGCTTGGTGGTTAATATTTTTTGATAGGATATTGAACAATAAGATAAATGCGGAAATTGGCTTTTATATCAAGCATAAAAACCAATGGTTGCTTGTCAAAAGGTCCCACGGAAGTAAAAAAGAAAAAAAAATTGATTAAATCATTAACTATTAATGAACCACTTCATAGACGATGTATTCCCGCGTAGACATAGATCTTGATGCCTTGGCGAACGAGGACTGAAAATTATCCAACCCAGTTGAAGGTTCGATTCTGATCAACCTCGATTTTTGCTGTTGACATTATCACGATGCTAGCAATCCAACTATGCTCGAGGGTCCGATTCGGGTCACGGTTCGCGCAAACAAGATTCTTTAGAACTATTTTACTAGGATGGGTCGAGTTATGGTTGAGTTTGAGGAAGAGTCTGATCCGACCCTTGCCAAATACTCTCGACGGAATAAAACCAGAGCCAATTCAGCTTTGGGTTCATGCTAGGTCTCACGACCTACGCGAAATTTTTTTTAAGGGGGAGCAGGCCATTCTGGGACCAGGTTAGATTCAGACGGTATATACCTGATTGGGACATTAATCTGCATAGAAAAACTTCTCCTCATCGGCGTCAATGCTAGTGTGTGTTGGAAATGTCCTCACCATCTCAAACCAGTTTCTTTTATTTTATCACCTAATGATGCCCCCTTTAAATGCACCCAAAAGTGTCCTTTCTGATTGTACCGCACATCAAAGAGGAAGAAATTCACTTACTTTAACCGGACATCCGACATAACATTCTCATGTCAGATACCTTCATTTTGTGCATACGCTGCTTCGTGCTTGCCTAATATTCTACTCTATAGGTCATAATAAGTCTAAAAAAGAAAATCTTGGGCGTACGGTAACTCAAGAAAAACATGAAGAAAATATCATTGTCTTTCAAGAGGCTCACTATTTTTTCTTACGTCTCCCCTGCAGAAAACTTTCAATAATAAATAGAAAAACATTTCAAAATGATGATTAGAGAGTCTTAAAGTGAAGTAAAGACTTTACTTCACTAAATCTATCTTGATGTATTTGACTACATATATGGTATGGTAAAGTAAAGTTAAGGGAAATGCTTCATGACGGTAAAAGGTGGGAAAAAGTATATGGTGAATTAAAGTTGGGCCCGTTGGCCGCCGGAAAAACTGCTTTTAGAGGGGCCGTTGGCCACCGGTAAAAGTAGTAAAGGCCGCGGGTAAAACCTTTAGCGGCGGTCAGGCCAGCCGTTGATTGGCAATGGTATACATGTGGTGGGTAAAGGTTTTAGCGGCGGCCGGTGACGCCTTTATTGATTTTTCAGCGGCGACCCTGACCGCTGGTAAAAGAAATTTGTTGGACGAAAGAATCTTTGAATAGGGGCCACTGACCGCTAGTAAAAGTGCGTATGGCGGACGGTTAAAACCCTATTTTTATAGCGGCGGTCACATGGCCGTCGCTACAAGCAGTCCCTCTTTAAAAAAAAAATACTGCTTTTAGCGGCAGTCTTATGGCCGCCGGTAAAAGCGATATTTTTAATATATATATATATATATATATATATATAGACACACACACACACATCAAATATCAAATACATTTCATGTATATAACCCTGTTTCATGTACATAATTAATGCTTAACAATTCTTGCTCATAATTAGAGTATTTTATATCTAAATACTTAAACATATTGAAATGGCAGAAGGTCCTCAAATAGAAGATTTACCAACAAGATGATAGATGAAAGAATCCTCATAATTAAAAACAGATCAACATCTTAGTCACTCAACATCACAACCTTTCGCATGCAAAATTCCTTCACAAAGGATAAAATGATGACAATCTAATTGAAAATGTTTGACCCCTTAGTGCATGAGATATCAACAATAAGGGAAAAGCACATTTCTTGATACCCTACACCATTGGTATTTTTGTTGAAGACCACTTAAGTATTTAACATCATATCAGGAGTTTATATGAAAATCCTTGAGTCCATTTTGATACTTCAATGATATCATAACCTTGGAATGATGAACAAACAAATTGCGATGAAGACATAGAAAGAAGCTTAATATTAGTAAAATAACAACAATAAGACAAGTACATACCCATGAATGGATAAGAGCGGGAATGTGGGGACAAACTCTTCCACCACAAAGGACCACTTCATTCACTAGAAATATCATAGAAAATGTATCCTAAACATTAATTACATAAGGTACAACTAATGTTAATAGGAAAGTACCCAGCAACACATTAATAACCATTGTGGACTTGCATCCCCATTGAGTCAAGCAAATGATCTATAACTCCAGCACCCTAGGTATCTGAGTGCTAAGCTCAAACAACTTGTCAATACCTGCACCCTTACATTCAACTACACCATACTATCACCAATATTATTATCATCACATTCACACCAACATTCATTCATTCATCATCATATTATGTATTACAAAAGGAAGAAGAGACGCTAGACATTTTCGGTGTATCATCTTACATCACTAGCAAATTGTGCCCATGCTTAGCACGGGCATTCATATTTACAAATCTATATTAAGTGTGTGCCAAGCACAAGACCAAATAAATGCACCAGATCAAATAAAAGTCTCGTTGAAGCCAGATTGTGGCTCATGTAAAATTGTAGAATTAAATAAAAGCTTGGAGAAGTAGGTTCCAGTTCTTAAAAGCAGAGAACACTGTTTAAGCTCGCTAGAAGCAAAGGTTTCATGGTGCTTGATTAGATACTTAAACACAGAGAATCCGGCTATAAAAAGTGTAATGTCAATCAAGATATGAAATTCAAAACCCAATTTCTAATTATACTAAATTGGGACCGGTTGATTAGAAATCTTTATTAATTTTTAGTTTCATGATAATTATTCTCAAATCATCTTAAAATATTTATGTAAGATGTGGAAAGTACAGAGGCAAAGGGAATGTTATAGAGACAGTTGACCATGCACAGGTGGTGTGGCCCAATCGTATTTGGCACTTTTAGAGCCATTGAAACTGAGTGCTCTGTAACTTGGCACGCTTAATGTTTTTAGAGTCATTGATACCATGTGCTTGGGACATTAGCAACCATAAGCCTGAATGGTTTGAGTTTCTTGTTAATTACTTGCTACTCATTAGGGAAATGGGTTATTTATTTTAATCCTTTTTTCACCACAAGGCCATGTTTGATTCAGCAGTCTTTTGGGTCCTTCTATACTGGCCATGGAATGCATATTTGTGGGTGTTGTTCCTGTTCTCTTTACCTATGTACATAGTTAGGGAGATGAAAGAGCTCCATTTTTAAGCAATATGGGGAATTGAGTTTTGTTGACTGCCAACTTATTTTTCCAAATTGCATTCTACTCATTAGTTTTTAGCTATAATAATTGTTTATCCTTAACAACTAACGTTTTAACAAATGTGCATTTTCTTAGTTAATGCTTTGGAAGTTGTCTCCATTATTATGCTTATTTCTTTGGGTTTTGTTGCAATGCATTCGTTTAATATTTCTTATAATATGTTGCTTGAATGTTCATGCTGAAAGCCCTATCAAAACAAAAAAAACAACCAAAAAAGCTTAACAACAAAAACAGAGCAGCCCAAAAGAGTTGCAAGCAACCAAGCAACCTACTATTTCAATTGTTTCTAAAGGTTTCCATTCCATTTTCAAAGTTCACTTTTTGATGTTATATATGATTCATAAGTTTCTTCTTGTTATTTTTCTTTGGCTAGTAAAAGACGAAAGAGAAATGAGGGAAGCTCTCTGAGTTTGCAATGGATTTTAATTTTGCAATAACTAATATATTCTTTGAGGAGAGACATTTTTCAGATATTTTAAAGTTGGCCCACTTCAACATAATGAACACCTCGTGGACATCCAGCAATGGCCAAATTAAACACAAATAAATTACTTTTTACTAAGAGAAAGAGAATGGTCGACCATCACAAAATAAAAGTATGCCTGACCTCCGCAATGTAAATTGTACTATATCATTTCAGATGATTCCTCTAATTTAAGGTGGTGAAAGCAAAAAATGAAAGGCCATGATCTAGAGGTTGATTTTCATCTATCCATTTTATTTAGGCTGTGGTTATTGCACTCAGTCAAGTCACCAAGAAATTTTCCTTTTTTTTTAAAGATACCAAGTAATCTTCTTTACTTCTGTTGGATATGTGTTAGGTCAGTGAACAATGGTCAATAAGTTTTACATCTCTTTACAGTTTTTCTTAACTTCTTTATGGCTAGGATTTTGTACATGGGGTTGCACAAGGAACTGAAATCAAATTCTAAAAAGAAGGGGAGAAAAAGAAGAATCAATCAATCAATCAAGTTGAGAAAATATAGAAAGAGCATGATTTTTTTACCAGAAAAAAAAAAAAAAAAAAAAGTAAAGTGATTCGGTACCTTTTCCATGGAAGAATGATCCATTCAGCACAAATGGAAAAGAAAATGTAAAATGTTCCTCACAGCCTGCACAAATAGTCTTTCCATTCCATATCTTAAAATGAAGAAGAAGAAAAAAGCAATAGAAATCCATTCACTGCACAATATTATCAAACCAACGGACATATTCTACAATATCCAAACTAAAAATGGAAAAAGTTAAATGAAATAAATAAATAAATAGAAAGGGAAAGCTAATGCCCAATACCACAGAAACAAAATATAGGCGCACAACAAATTAAAAAATCCAAGAAACACATGCCAAAACGTAGGATGAACAGAAAGCAATCCAATATGAAAAGCAACAAAAAAACAAACCTGAAAAAAAAAAAAAAAAAGGAGGGAAGATTGTAGGACATTTGCCAATCCATTCATCACCAAACAGAGAAAAGGAAATGAATTTATTAGTGCATTATATATAAGTAATACAATCCAACATAGATTAGACAGATAGAATGGGTACAAAAAATGAAACATATCATCCCATCTCTCCCTCTCTCTGTCACGACCCGGGCCCGAGATCGGACTAATCGGGGCCTAACCCGGATCGCGATGTCATCATACTTACTCCCGTAAATCTCGAATTAACCGAAGTTAAGACGAAGACTCACAAGGGATCTAACATACATACCTGTCAAATGTACATTTTTGCGGAAATATATACATACATTGACAATAATTAACTTTACAGTACCAGTAAAGTTCTCATATACAAAATATAATCCAATGAAGTCCACCACTGCATATTCACAATACAATGCAGGGGACGTCTAATTACATTTCAAAATGATATACAAAAGTATCTATCCAAAACAATTCCCAAAATAATCCAAAATATCCAAAACCATCGCCCTCCGAACTATACCCACTCCGCTAAACCTCCTGGAGGTAACGGACGGGCCTCCTCCGCAAGCGGCGCGGCCTCTGCAAGGCCGGGATGGGCAACTGGGCCTGTAATGCCATCAATAACACTATGAACACGACGGTTCAACAATGTATAAACACATTTATGATAACTCATGCTAATCTTGTCCATTGTCAATATAAGGACTCTAGACAATTGAATCTAGGTTAATGCAATATTCTGAACAGCGCAGTCAATTGATAATCAATGACTAGATTACAAGTACAATAATGTTATCGTTATTCAGTTCAGTGTCTTCCAAAGGAAGCATTAGTCAATTCATTTCATTCATTTCATATTGTTCGGATTACATTGAGCATTTATTAGATGGCTTTTGGGACTTTTCAGTCCAATACATTTTTCATTCAATACATATTTCATTACATGGCTTGTACATGGCTTTTCATTGACTTTTCAGTCTATATGTGGGATCTACCAGTGTCTTGATCAGAGATCACTGGCATCACCACGGAGCTCCGGAACACCCCAATCATCTGCTGCAGCAGGATTATTCATTATTCATTACATTTATTCATTATTCAATGGTTCCTTGCATTTGTTCATTGTTCAGTGGTTTATTGTATGCAGTCATTATAGACTCAAGGGGATTAGCTAAATCATTAATTATTCACGGTCCTACTTGTCTCTATCCTAAATTTAGACAATTTATAGGTGTAATTATTAGTTACTAAATGCACGTGTTATTTTCGATGGACATCACATTTTCATTTAATATGTGCATTTAGTCCCCAAAAATTTTCCACCCACAATATCAAAATCCACTTGGCCAGCATCAGGTTCACAGGCGGTTAGCCGGAACTTGACCAGCGGCTAGCCGAAATGCAGTCGGCGGCTAGCAGGAATGTGGCTGGCGGCTAGCCGAAATTTCAATTTCGGTTAACCGCCATTTCGCGGTTAGCTCACGGTCAGCTTTCCAGAAGCTGACATTTTCTGTCTCGGTTTTTCGGTCACCTCACGGTTACCTCACGGCTAGCCGAAATTCAAATTTCGGCTAACCGAAAATTGGCGGTTAGCTTTCCAGAAGCTCGCCATTTTCACAGAATTTGATGGTTGGCTTCGCGGTTAGCCTTACGGCTAGCCGAAATTCGCCCAGAATGTCATTTTCGACCTTCAGAACTTCTGAAGCAATTTTCTAAAGACTGGGTTCCTCAAACTCAAGTCTCTCTAACAAGCTATAAAATCCAAGAAAACATACTCGTGGAGTAATCATTCACCATTCCCATTCAATCCCTAATAAAACCCATTCTACCACAACAAAGGGCTTGAGAACCCATTCACTATAACTCAAGAAAGTTGATAAACTAGCATTGAATCATAGATATGTAATTACACTTGCCTCTAATGAAGATTGATGAAGAAAACCCTCTTCTTAAGCTTAGGTTGAGTGGAAACTTCTCAACTTGAATGTCTCTCCCAAGAAAGTCCAAGAAGAAGATGAAGGAGGTGGAGAAGATGAAGTTCTCTTCACTAAATCACTTCAAAAATCCCTCTCTTGTGCTTGGCAGAGTTGAAACGGAGAAAGAAGAAGAAAAAGGAGATGAAAAGATGAGCCTAGGGTTGTTTTCAACGGATTTGGGTGGAAATGACTCAGAGGACTCATTTCCTTTTATATAAGCCCTCCCTTTGCATTGAAATCCACCCAATCAAGGTTATTTACAATTTAAGTCAAATGGATGGTCATTTGACCGGATTCTCGTCAAAAGGCTTCGAGCTTATTACAAAAATTGACGTACTCGTCGAGATACGCGTGTTGGTATCAAGAGTTTCCGTATTCGACAAAATACGCATAAATACGTATTTACGAAAAAGATCTTATTTTCTTAGTTTAGACTTAAAACTCACTCAATTCACTTAATCTCTTCATTACCACTTCATTAAGTCCATTTAGGACTAATCTCATTGAGTTGGGTCATTAATCATCATTAGTCTAATTAGACTTGATTAATTAGCATTAATTGTAATTCAATTAGAGTTAATCTTGATTAACTCGGGGCGGGGTCTTACACTCTCCCTCCTTTATTTAGTCAACCATCCAGAAACAACACAAACCTCTCCTCATAAACACCACCTCCACAACCAAAACACAAAAACACCCATAAACAAACAACCCCAACAAGAGAGAACAGAGAGAGGGGGCTAACTATCTATGTTAGAGAAGATAACCCATCAAGGAAAAATGGGAGGATCAGCAGCAGTAGAATCCAAACACGAGCTGTAAAGGAGGCGAAGAGTGCTGGAGTGAAGACTGTAGCATCTGATGCAGGGCTTGGAGAACGAGAATGAGAGAATATGTTGCTGCAGCCCTTTGGACCATGGCCGTGGCCATCAAGACAATGGCAAAGAAGATTGTGATGTTCAAAGCTTCCATTTTATTCATTGTTTTGGAAGAGTTGAGAAATGGGTATGGGTTTTTTTAGGATTTTTTTTAATTACTTCGACGATTCCTGGATGGAATTACAAAGAGGAATCTGAAGAAGAAAAGAGAGATTTTATTTTATTTTTTATTTTTTGAAGGGGGTTTTGGTTCTGGTTCAAACCTCGAACTATTCCTCATTCGATTCTCAGAACTCCACAGAAATCAAATAAACATCTTCAACCTTGACATATTACAGAAATCAAGAACCAAATCAATCGGGAAAAAAGAAGAAGAGAGAAAGAGAAATCAAAAGCAAAGAAAACTGAAATACCTGGATCTATTACTCCTCCTTTTCCGATTCTCTGTTACAGAGATAGAGCAGAAGAGGACACTGCGTATGGAGAAGATGACCGGAAAAGGGACGACGTCGTGCTGAGGAGAGAGAGAGGATTGTGTTGCGTCCGGGCTGGGGATTTCTTCACCAAAGCGAAAGAGGGATATTAGAGCAAGAGAGGGGGAGAAGATGACAAGAAAAGGTTCTGCTGTAAATGAGATGTGCAACATTCTTTCTGCACTTGCAGACACCTAATTTCTAAATCCAACCATATTAAATCATGATGAATCAAATCACAACTGTGAAAAAGCCAGACTATAACAACAAAAAACAAAAAGAATCTTGCCTGTAAAATGCTATCCAAATGCGGCCTGGCGACCATCTCCCCTGAGATTACAACGAAAGCGCTGCCCCTGTGCCTGCCGAAACCATTCGACGAAGTTCTCATTCGCACCCCTAAAATCACCGTCTTCTCTGCCGCCACTGTCATGCTCCAATCGCCCATTAAGGCCATTGATACCGTGATTAACTGAAAAATCTCGACGGAGAGACTGCGGTTTTGTGGCTAAAGAAATCTTCGGGCACCGGCATAAAAACACTGAATTCGAAAAGGAATCGATTTGTTATGAAAGACGGAAGAGTAGGTGCGGGTGAGATTTTGGGGTGGAATCCATGGCTTGGAGGTCGAGACGGCCATGGATGGAAAAACCTAGCTGAGACCCAGAAATGCAAAAAGAAAAATTAGAGAGAAAGGAAGATGAAGATTGTGTGCTGTGTTTTATCGACACCGAGGTTACGACTACTTAGGTAAAATTACATATCAGGATGGCCTTAATCTCATTTTTATCCGGATAGGCAATTGTCCAAGCTGGCACCAAGTTAAAGCTAGCCTCGGTAAGAGTACCGACCATGCTCCCCTGGGCTCGGCCCCGTACATCGCGGCAGCAGTGCCCGACCTCAACGCTTTCTCCAGTTCTGTCCAGTTGACCGAGGTGAGCACTGAGCGTCTAATCCCAATTATGTGACGGGATGACTATGTTGCAGAACATACTATCGTAGAGAGTGGCCGCCGGATATCGATAAGAGGCTATCCCTATCCGACGGTCAAATCCACATTTATGTGGGAGATTTGAGGAACGATTCAATGGGATAGTACCACCACCTACCCCCACTGACGATACGAGGTGTGGGGTAATGGGACAGTGTTCTCACCTACCTCCACTCAGGAAGCTTCTGATGGGACACTCGTCTAATATATGCATGGGTAAGAACTATGGAGAGGTACGCACTATCCCTTGAGTTTACTCCCAGAACTCTCTTCTTCCCAACTCACTCTCCCTTTGTTCAGTGACTGCACTAACTTAGGCATCAGAGTGCCTTCGGCTGACTGCAACTAGGGGCTCTGACCTTTGTTTCTTTTATCCCTTTTAGGTCTCAGGCATCCAGTCTCCCCAAAGGAGCTTAACAGCAATATCACGAGTTTCGTACTCTCCTAATTTAGTCCATAATTTTTAGACACCTACAATTGGCGCCGTTTGTGAGAAAACGTTTGAAAAAACCAAATCCTCATCTCAAAAACCATGCCTCCAAAGACTAAGAAAGGGAAGGGCGATAGACCATCCAAGTTCCTGCCGCCACTGCCATTGGCAGTGATGCACCAGCCAGAGGTACCGAGGTAGCTGCCATTGGTCCCCTGCCATAAGAGGACCAGGGGAAAATCTGGTGCCATGAGCGTGGGGGAGCCAATAACTCAGTCAGGCTTGTCGTCGAAGGGGGTGACAGCACCTCCTAGGCGAGATGACCCCCTGCTGGAACGCCTCCGGCAGGATCTTCCTCAGGCGGAGCGTCCCCGTCAGGATGTTCTCCCGCTGGAGCAACCTCGTCAGGACATCGTTGTCCACCCGGAGCGTTCTCGACGGGACGCTGCTATCCAAGTCGCGCCAATCCCGTCACCAGAATGAAGTCGACAACGACGACATACTCCTCGAGGATGATGACGACGTGTTCCCTGAAGACAACGACGCTCTCCCCGAGGACGACGAAGTGCTCCTCGAGGGCGTCGCCAACGTACCCCTTGGGGATATTGGGGCCCAGAACCTCTATATCCAGGAGCAAGAGAAACTAGTTAGCCAACTCCTGAGACAGCTCCGGGAGAAGGCAAAGACCCCAGCCAAGGCGCGCCAGCAAGCCCAGCGGGCCCCGGAGGTTAAACAGGACTTGAGGCAAGTCCTAACCAACAAGAGGCGCGACCGAGCCTATGACAAAGGCTTAACCAGCAGTCATCTCAACGAGGGCCCCAAGAAGCAGCGCCAAAAACCAGAGGACAAGTTCGACCTGAGAGAATGGCTTAATCAATAGGTCAGACAGACAGTCCAGCAGAACATGGAGGTGGTCGGTTTCACCCGAGACCGGCTAAACGCCTACGACACCGATGACCATGGCACGTCTCCATTTTCTCAGGAGATAAGGGACTTTATACTCCCTGAAAAATTCAGCATCCTGAGATTCAATCTGTACGATGGGACCTCGGACCCAGCTGCGCACCTCCAGCATTTCACCCAGAGAATGTTGGTATGGGGCGATGTCGGCAACCTGAATTGCAAGGTCTTCTCCTCCAGTTTGGGCGACCTCCCCCTGCGATGGTTCTGCTCACTTTTGGAGGGGTCAGTTTTAAGCTGGCGGCAACTCTGAAACTCCATCGTAAAAAAGTTCCAAGCACACAGGGTCATCCTGGAGATAGACGATGACCTAATGGCCATCAGAATGAGGCGGACCAAAAGCATCACTCAGTTCGCCAAAAGATTCTAGACCATCTACAGCTAGGTGGAAGATGCCACCGACAGAGTGGCCATCAGGCCCTTCAAACAGACTCTGTTGCCATGTAACGAGCTTCCCAAGGACCTGGTGCGGTTCCCCGTGGTCACTTTGTGAAAGCACTGATGGCCCGGGTGAACCAGTTCATCGAGCAGGAAGAAGATGAAGCCAGAGCTCGGGAGAGCTTCAGCACTTGGCAAGAAGATAGACCCTCCAAAAATGATAAGAAGTTATACAGGAGGGACGAGGTAGACCGGAATAAAGCGCCAACGAACTCGGCAATGCACTCGGTTCCCACCTCGGGGTGCAGCGCGAAGCCGAAACCAACCGGTGCCTCTTACAAAGCCGTCAACACAATCTTCAAGGAGTCCATTTACAAGCTCCTTGGCAGAATCAGGACGCAGCCTTTCTTCAAATGGCCACAGCCCATGAAAGGTGACCCCTCCATTCGTGACCAGAGAAAGTTCTGTGCATATCATAAACAAAATGGGCACAGAACCGAGGACTGTATAGCCTTAAAAGCCTACCTCGAGAAGATCGTCAAGGACGGGCACCTGAAGGACTTAATCAAAGAAGAGGGCAAAGTCAACCGAGCTCATCAGCGCCAGCCTGATGATGATCGGGACAGTGATAAGCCAAAAGGCATCATCAACGTCATCCACCTCGTTCCCGCTCCCAAGAGAAACAACCACGCTCGTGCCAAGGCTAGGAGGGCCTCACACGGCAAGCAGGTGATGACGGCCGAGCTTGGTCCCTCCACCAAGAACGCGAGGAAAGAGAGACCCAAGATCTGGTTCTCGGACGAAGATCTAGATGGGGTCCAGCTCCCCCACAACGATCCACTGCTCCTGACCCTGAGATTAAAGAACTTCAAAGTCAAGAGGATCCTCGTGGACCCCAGGAGCTCGTCGGAAATCCTCTACTAGGACTGCTTCAAAAAAATAGGTCTGAAAGAGGACCTGCAAAAAGCCCGCACTCCGCTGGTAGGCTTTAGCTCCAAGCCCCTGTACCCCAAAGGGAAGATCTCCCTCCGAGTCCAGGTTGGGGGTGCCTCCATGACAGCCGACTTCCTAGTGGTGGATGCACCATCCCCATACAACGCAATAATGGGGAGGACTTGGCTGCACAACATGAAAGTGGTGGCCTCCACCCATTACCCGAAACTCAAGTTCCCGTTGGAGAACGCAAACGGAAGGGTCGAGGTGATCACAGTTCAAGGCGACTAGCACATGGCCAAGCAGTGCCTGATGGCCGTAGTTCCTGGCGAAGCAGAGTCGCAACAGGTCCACATGGCCGAGCTGGAGGTAGAGCTCAATGCTGTTGGCCGAGCTCTCGAGCAGAAGAGCGTCGAAGACCTCATCGAGGTCAGGATCGATCCCAGCGATCCTGAGAGATACTTTCTACTCCGCAGTCAGCTTGCGGAGGCCGAAAAGTCCGAGCTGTTTGACTTCTTATTACGGAACAAGGAAGTCTTTGCTTGGACCCCCTATGAGATGCCCGGTATCAACTCTGAGATCATGTGCCACAAACTAAACGTTGATCCCAGGCACAAACCTGTAGTTCAAAAGGCTCGCAGAACTGGAGTCCAGCTGGCAGAGGCCGTGATCGAAGAGGTCAAAAAGCTGTTACAGGCTGAAGCAATTAGGGAAGTCAACTACCCTGAATGGTTGGCCAATACAGTAGTGGTCAAGAAGAAGAACGGGAGCTGGAGGGTCTGCGTGGACTTCACTGACCTCAACAAGGTCTGTCCTAAGGACAGCTTCCTTCTCCAGAAAATCGACCAGTTGAACAACGCAACCGCTGGGCATGACAGAATGAGTTTCCTCGATGCCTACCGAGGTTACCATCAAATCCCGATGTATGGGCCTGACGAGGGAAAGACCGTGTTTATAACACCTAGATGCATCTACTGCTACAAAGTGATGCCCTTTGGGTTAAAAAAAGCGAGGGCAACTTACCAGAGGCTGGTGATGAAAATGTCCAGCTCTGCAAAACCGTGGAGGTATACATTGACGACATGGTTGTCAAGTCTAAAAGGTCACAGGACCACTTGGGCGACCTGAGTCAAACGTTTGTCGTCCTCAAAGAGTTCCAGCTCAAGCTGAATGCGTCCAAATGCGCGTTTGGCGTCGGCTCCGGTAAGTTCTTGGGAAGCCTGGTCAGACGGGGATTTGAAGCCAATCCAGAGCAGATCTCAGCGATCCAGGCTATCGAGAGTCCGACCACAACAAAACAAGTCCAGAGGCTAACAGGGATGGCCGCCGCGCTCAACTACTTCATCAGTAGAGCCTCGGACAAGTGTTGTCCCTTCTTTCAGCTTTTAAAGAAAAGCTCGAAGTTCCAATGGACCCCGGAGTGTGACAAAGCCCTTCAGGAACTCAAAGGCTACTTGTCTTCACTTCCCCTGCTGTCCACTCCGAAGCAGGGAGAGACCCTGTACTTATATCTGGCAGTCTCGGATCATGCAGTGAGCTCAGTACTCATCAGAGAAAAAGACAGGCAACAGAGGCCTATATACTATGCGAGCAAGATCCTGCTGGACGCCGAGACAAGATATCTGCCACTGGAGAAACTCGCACTGGCACTCATCAGCGCTTCTCGCAAGCTCTCCCATTACTTCCAAACATACTCCGTAGTGGTTGTTACAGAACATCTACTTAAGTCTCTTTTCAGAAAGGCAGACTTCTCTGGAAGAATATCTAAATGGGCCGTCGAGTTGGAGCAGTATGATATCTAGTGTCAACTCAGAACGGCGATCAAAACTCAGGTTCTGGCAGATTTCATTGTGGAATTTACCTCTCCTAGTTCGGTACCGAGACAGCTCGATACCGAACTGGAGGGCAATGAGGGTGAAGAAGTCACCGAGATTGAGATGGAGCAAGAGCGATCTTGGAAGTAGTTCCTCGATTCAGCCTGGAATCTCTTCGTTGACAGATCCTCAACATCGAGAAGGGCTGGCGCAGGCATAGTCCTCCAATCTCCGGAGGGCATTGTCATTGAGCAAGCCCTAACACTTGACTTCAAGGCATCCAATAACGAAGCTGAGTATGACGTGCTGATCACGGGTCTTGGCAGTGCTAAAATCCTGGGGGCACGACAACTGGTGGTTTTCAGCAACTCTCAGCTGGTTACGAGCCAACTGAGCAGAGAATACCAAGCCCGTGACGATAGGATGACAGCCTACTTAGCCCACACAAAGAAACTTCTTTCTCAGTTCAAAAAGGATTGAAGTCAAGCAAATCGGCAGAGACTCCAATTCTCATGTCAACACACTCGCCAACCTAGCCTCTGCCGTTGAGGCTGGGAGGAAAAGAACTGTTGAAGTGGAAGCATTGGACAGACAGAGCACAGAGCTTCACCCACCTCGGCAAGTCTTGTGTGCTGACCTCGGCCCGAGCTGGATAGACCCAATTATCTCTTACTTAAGGAACGACCGGCTTCTTGAAGATAAGAGCGAGGCTCACAGATCAGACTGAAGCAGCTCGGTTCTGGTTGTCTCCAGATGGCAAACTCTACAAAAAATCCTACACTGGCCCCTACCTCCAGTGCGTTTACCCGAGCAAGGTCGAAAATTTTCTTTATGAAATCCATGAGGGAATCTACGGCAGTCACATTGGAGGTAGGTCACTTGTATATCGAGCTATCAGCCAAGGCTACTGGTGGCCTTACATGTACAAGGACACTCAGCTCTATGCCAAAAAATGTGAGAAGTGCCAAAACTTCTCTCACTCTCTCCATCAGCCAGCACAGGATCTGAGCCCACTCTCTAGTCCATGGACTTTCGCCCAGTAGGGATTAGACCTGGTGGGACCACTTCACCGAGCTCCAGCAAACAAGAGGTGGCTAATAGTAGCCACCGATTATTTCACCAAGTGGATAGAAGCCAAAGCACTGTCTTCCATCACTGAGCAGGACACGAAAAACTTCGTGTGGAGGAACATCGTCACAAGATTCGGAATACCTCGAGCCCTGATCTCAGACAACGAGACCCAATTCGACTCCAATTTCTTCAAAAAAAATTTCCAAGAGCTCGGCATCAGAAACTATTATTCCACTCTGGCCTACCCACAAAGCAACGGCCAAGCTGAAATCTCCAATAAAGTGGTGCTCGACGGGCTCAAGAAAAGACTTGACCGAGCCAAAGGGAGATTGTAGAAGAGCTTCCGAGTGTCCTTTGGGCGTATAGGACTACCCCGAGGCGCTCCACTTTGGCAACGCCTTTCTCCCTAACCTATGGAATAAAGGCTGTAATCCCACTCAAGGTCGGCCTCCCCACATTTAGGTTAGAACTGTTTGACCAAGGCCAAAACGAAGTAAACCTCGCCAAAGAGCTTGATCTGGCTGAAGAGCGAAGGGATGCAGCAGCCATTCCCTTAGCTTCTTACCAACAGCAACTGGCCAGAGGATACAATCAAAGAGTCAGAGAAAGGAAGTTCTCAGTTGGAGAATTAGTCTTGAAGAAGAAACTTCCTACGGATAAGAATCCCAGAGAGGGCAAGCTCGCACCGAATTGGCACTGGCCATTCAAAATGACCTCGGCAGCTGCGCAATCAGCTTACAAGTTTGAGGACATGGAAGGTAAAGAGCTACCACGTCCATGGAATGCCACACACCTCAAGAAGTATTATTTTTAGACTGTACTCGATCTTTGAAATCAATAAGATTAATTCTTGTAGAAGGATGTGTTTTGTTGCTTTCAAATTTTGGCCAAGTTACGGAACTCGGCGTCTTCACCTAGCTCGGTTGCGGAACCAGCTATATCGGCCCGGTTAAAGAACCAGCCATCACAGCTCTGGTTATGGAACCTAGCTTACTTGTTCTGGTTAAAGAACCGAACTCAGTTACTGTCTTGCTCTAGTTATGGAACCTAGCTCAGTTACTTCTCAACTCTGGTTATTGAACCTAGCTCACTTGTTCTGGTTAAAGAACCGAACTCAGTTACTGTCTTGCTCTGGTTATGGAACCTAGCTCAGTTACTTCTCAGCTCTGGTTATGAAACCTAGCTCAATTGTTCTGGTTAGAGAACCGAACTCAGTTATAGTGCTCTGGTTATAGAACTGAGCCCAATTATGTATCTTGCTCTGGTTATAGAACTTAGCTTGCTTACTTTGCTCTGGTTATAGAACCTGGTTATTATCCTGTTCTGGTTAAAGGAACCAAGCTCAATTACTTTGCTCTGGGTGTGGAACCTAGCTCAACTACTTACCTTGTTTTGGTTGAAGAACCGAACTCAGTTACTTATCATGTTTTGGTCACTTATCTTATTCCGGTTATGGAACCAAGCTCGAGGGCAAGAATGAGAAAAAAGAGAACAATTGTATTCATCAAAACTAAAAGTAAAACATGTAAGCGGACACATTGCAAATGGAAATAGAAAGAAGGATTGTATTCATATGAAAATATGTTTGCTTCAAAGGACGAAAAATTTACAAGTTCAACTTCCCCAAGTGCAGTAAAGAAAAGGAAAATACATTAAGAAGATTTTTCAACATCTATAACCTTAACATCGACAGCCTTGGCATCAGCAAGGGGGACCTCTGCGGTTTCAGCCCTGACGTCGGCAAAGGGGGTCTCAGTGGCGGGAACTTCAGGAGGAGCTTCGGGAGGAGCTTTAGGAGGAGCTTTAGGAGGAACAGGAGGATTAGCCGAGGCAGACTCGAGAGAGACCTCGGTGGACAGGACTCAACCCAGATTCTGGACCAAGGAACTTGGGAGGGTTTTGGTACACGGGGTGATCCTCGAGCATCCCCGCTTCTCTCAACGTCGCCGGAGAACCAAGTTCAAACAGGTCCGAGCCTAGCTGCTCAATCTGGGCTTCATAGTCCCTAGTTCCCGCTTCCACAGCATCCCGAAACGCGGCATCGATCTCGGCCTGCAATGACGCTTCGAGGTCGGCCTTTTGTTTTGCAACGGTGTCCCTCTCAGCTTGCAGCAAGGCGTCAACTTCAGCCTTTTGTTTCGCCAAGGCCTCCAACTTGGCCTTCTGATTTGTCATTGTCGTTTCGAGCTGTGCAACCCTCTTAGCCTTTACCTCGGCTACCCCCTTAAGCTCATATGTTTCGGCCTTCAGATTGATGATCTCGCCACCAATGCCTCCATCTCTTCAATGAGCTTAGCATTGCTCTCCTCTGCCCTTTTTAGCTGCTCGGAACTCCCCTTCAGAGCCGCTCCAAGTCTCTGTTTATCAGCTTCTAGCTTCTGTATCGTGGAGTTGCTCTGGTAGGATTTCTCCATAGCCACTTGGACCCTCTGCACGATCTGAAAGAAGATCAATGTATTAGAAGGGAACATCCTGAAAGTCAAGAAATTATCAGAAGTTCGTTGGTCGCAACTTACCAAAGGGCTGACTACAGGGAGGACATCAGGAGCGACACCTCGTCCATCCCCTTCAGCCTCTGTACGTCGGCTGGGAGAGCGCAGCGCAGCCGCGACCAGTGGATTACCTGATAATCGGTCCCCCATAGTCATCGGCTGCCCTGGCCCAAGGAGAAAGGACGAACTCCACGGGGCCAAGCCAGGAGTTTGGGGCGTTGAAACCTGGCCGGAACCTTCCCGCGAAGAGCCCTCACCCTTGGGCCTCCCCTCCGCCGCCCCATCCTCCGACGCCCTCTCCCTCAACGCCTTCTCCTTCGAAGTTTTGCCCTGGCGCTGCCGACCTCCCAAGCTTTGCCCTTCACCCCTAGCCTTTTTTGGTGGCCGTCCTTCCTCCCTCGCGTCGACTGGGCGCTGCCAAGAAGCAGTGGAAGAGGGAACCCTAGCGGCATCCTTGGGTGCAGAGTAGGCGGGCCTGGAAGAGGAGGCAGCTTGCTTTTCGAGGAGCGTAGCCTTTAGGTCTGTGGTGTTCAAAGGGGGATGACGTCTTTCCATGTCTTCCTCTTCCTCTGGGCTGGAGACGTATGCTTCGACCGCCTGGTGTGGGTCTGTGGCCTCCGAGCCGGCCGACAACCTTGTCGCCTCTATCTCCGGGGCTCCTTGGTGGCCGACCTCGATCAAAACGAGATCAAGCCCCTGCCTCTTAGTGTACGTCTGGTACCTCGGCTCGTACCCAAGGAGGCACCAGGCAGCCCTTCCGCTGTGGCCTCGGTAGCTCTGAACGGCTTTCAACCAGTCATCATTTCTCCTCCAGCCCACGCGCTGGGATTCTCTCCTCCTTTGATCGACCTCTGCATGACAAATGGAGAGAACATCAGTTCGGTAAGAAAGGGAAAAAGAAAGTATCGGCAAGCTATTGAGCTCGACATTTACTTGAGGGAATCCCAGAGAGACGAGGGATCCTGAACCACCTCTCCGCCTCGGTCTCGGCCTCCCCATACTCCTAATTGCCGGAGACGGGCAATCGATCGCTCTCGGTATGACGGTTCGAGTCTTCGAAGTCGGTGACAAAGGGCACCTGCTTCGGTTTCCCCAGAAGGTAAAAGCAATGGGATGTTTCCCCTGTCGATCTACAAATGTCATAGGCGTCCTCGATGTCGTGGACACCAAGGTTGATACTTAAGATCCTATTGAGTTCGACTGCGCCCATTATGATTTTGTAGCTGTTGGGCATCAGTTGGCATGGGACGAGATGCTATTTCATTATGCAGGCTCTGAGGAGGGGATGGACTGGGAACCTAATGTCAAGCAAGCCCAGGCCCATTCTGGGCCCAGACTTCATATATTACTTAGTCAAAGCTTCTTAGTTTGTAAACCAGTTTTTTTAGGATATGATTAGTGATACTTACATGTAATCAGGGATTTCATCCCCTTTATATTGAGAAGAACAGTCGACCAAGAAGGTCACTGCATTCAGCACATCTCTTCAGAATTCTTTCCATCTCTTTAAATGATATGGTATCAGAGCCTTGATATCTAGATCATTCAAGACATCTTCCACGTCTGGAAGCACTCAGTGCATCTCCGATTAGGCATGGCCCACCTGAGATCTTCTTCATCAACTCAGCGGAACCAGACCATGTTGGTCAACTGGAATTGCTGGTATTTATGATATTTTTTAGGAATTTGTTTCCCATCCGAAGTAGGTTTTCCATCGCAATTTGTGGTATGTCAGATTTCTCGATCTGATTTCATTTCGGCTGTCCAAAATCAAGGATCTTGGTTATTTTTTGGCTGAATCTTCTTCCCTCACATGCGAAAATATGCTGTGCCTTCATCCCCGACCTCTGATCTGTCCTATGATGATCTGGTGGGGCTTCCGTTTATGGAATCATACTGACGGAATGGTCGTCAGTCAGTTTTAGTGCAGTTCTGTGTACTGGTTCGATTACATTGTCTCTATTTGTGCATCTTCTTCATTATCAAACACATATTCTTCACTGGAAGACATTTTCTGCCACATGATCGTCTATGATCATCCCTGATCATCTCCGATCCGCTGTGGCCCACCTACGATCATCAACCTCATATCAGCGGAAACAGCTCATCTTGGTCGCCTGGGTCTCTTCTTATTTATGGACATTTTTTCAAGATTTATGGATCATCAGAGGTAGGCCTTCTACTCATTTTTGTGGAAATTCAGTTTTATCAACTTGTTTTCATCTCAGCCGTCCAGAATTTTGGATTCCTATTGGTTCTGCCTGGCACCACTTCCATTAGGTGCGAAAATAGTCCACCCTTCCATCCCCACCCTTTGATCTGGCCATTGATCATTTGCTGGGGCACACGTGGGAATCTATCCACTGAACGACAGGGACGACTTGCACTCTGTTGTGCGTTTTTTTTTTGTTCTGGCTGTCTTTTTATGCTACAGTACTATGCTGTGTGATATCTGCACTGTGGTCGTGCCTTTTTGGTCTACTGCTACATAGAGACAATTGCATTTTTCTTCAAGATACAACAACTGTGAGAATTTTTTTTTCTAGTCCGGCTGTTCTCTGTTCTTGTTTATTCAAGTGTGAAGTTTTTTTTTTTTCTCTTTGTCTGCTCATCATGGACAAATCTGAAATTAAAATGGTTGGGTTTGATGGAAACAATTATACCTCCTGGGCCTTCCAATTTCAAATTTACTTAGAAGGCAAGGAACTCTGGGCATATATTAATGGATCTGAACCTATACCGGCGGAAGATGACAAAAAGATTTTAGCTTGGAAAACTAAGGATGCTAAAATCAAAACCTGGTTGCTGGGCTCGGTTGAGCCCCATTTTATCCTCAATCTCCAACCTTGCAAAATTGCCAGGGAAATGTGGGATTATCTTAAGAAGATCTATCAACAAGGCAATGCTACCCGTCAATTTCAATTGGATCTTGACATTTCTTAATTCACTCAAGGCACCCAGTCTATTCAGGAGTATTACAATGGTTTTCGCCGAATGTGGTCAAAATATGATAAGATTAAGTTTGCCACAATGTCTGATGCACTCCTACCTGAACTCCTTCCCTTACAGCTAAGTAGTCATCGGGATCAGTTTCTTACGAAACTTCGTAGGGAGTTTGAGACAGTTTGATCTAACTTAATGAGCAGGGCTTCTTTTCCCAGCTTGGATGACTGTCTTCAGGAGCTTCTGCGGGAAGAACAACGTCTAGTCACGAAAACTACCCTAGAACAACAGGGTTCTACTAAGGCTCCGCTTGCCTATGTTGCTACCACCAGACCATCTCCTCGGGATATCAGTAAAGTTCAGTGCCATAACTGCAAGAAATATGGTCACTATGCAAATCAATGCAAGGCCAAGATCTCCCGATATTGTAAGGCCACTGGTCATGTCATTGATGAATGCCGGAAGAAGGGTCGCAATTCTACTTCCCGCAACTATGTGCCGTCATCCTCTGGTCCTTACACAGTGCCATCAGCTCCCAGTGCTTACACAGTCACCACTCCTCGATATGCATCCTCTGAATTCAGTACTATGCCGTATGATTCTTCCTCATAACCTGGTTCCTCTACGCAATCTGCATCCCCAGCTCCTCTCACCCCTGAGATGGTAAACCAAATGATTATCAATGCCTTGGCATCCATGAACATCGTAGGTAGTGAGTCATCTCTTTCTAATACATGGTACTTAGATTCTGATGCAAGTAACCATATGACCTCTTCACCCATAAAATTACAAAATGTCGTTCCTTACACTGGTCATCTTACAGTTCAAGCTGCCAACGGAGATCATCTTCCCATCACCTCTGTTGGTGATACCCCTGGCCCCTTACCCTTAACCAATGTTTTAGTTTCTCCTCATCTTGCTATCAATTTGGTTTCTGTGGGTCAACTTGTTGAACATAATTACAATGTCTCATTTTCTTCTACTGGTTGTGTTGTGCAGGACCAGGAGTCGGGGGAAGTGATCGCGAGGGGGCCTAAGCGTGGAAGACTTTTTTCCTTACCAGTGTCTTCATTTATTCATGATAACACTTTACATCAGTTATTTTGTTTTTTCATTCAGAATAACTCTCGATTGTGGCATAATAGACTTGGTCATCCGAATGCTTCTACAATGTCTACTTTATTTCAATCTGGATTAATAAATAAACATGTTGATTCTGCTTCTTTTGAATGTGATGCTTGTAAATTAGGAAAGAGTAAAACTTTACCCTTTCCAAACTCTAACACACGGAGCACTACATGTTTTGACTTAATTCACAGTGATGTTTAGGGCATTGCTCCGACCCTTTCACATAGTCATTTCAAGTACTTTGTAACATTCATTGATGACTACAACAGATTTACTTGGATTTATTTATTACATTCGAAGTCTGATGTTCTTAATGCATTTAAATTTTTTGTTCAATATGTTGAAACCTAATTCTCTAAATGCATTAAAACTTTGCGCTCAGACTCAGGGGGGAGTATGTTTCCAAGGATTTTCAATCCTTTTTAAACAATAAAGGAATCATTTCTCAATGTACCTGTCCGTATACTCCACAACAAAATGGAGTCGCGGAACGGAAAAACAGACATCTTCTTGATGTCACTAGAACTCTTCTGATTGAAGCATCCGTTCCCCCTCGTTTTTGGACTGAATCTCTCACCACGGCTGTCTATCTCATAAACCGCCTTCCATCACATACCATTGCTCATTTAACACCTCATTTTAAATTGTTTGGTCATCATCCTGTGTTTGATCACCTACATACCTTTGACTGTGTTTGCTTTGTTCATCTACCTCCCACAGAAAGAACGAAACTAACAGTACAATATCGCAGGTGTGCTTTTTTGGGTTATGCCACTAATCAAAAAGGTTTTGTTTGGTATGATCCCATTGGTCGTCGTATTAGGGTGTCTCGAAATATTATTTTCTTTGAAAATCAATATTTCTTCCAAACTCACATGGACTGTCCTCATCCCTCTTCACCAGCTCTCTTACCAGGTTTTTCGGATCAAACCTCTGTTACTAGGTTTAATCTTGCTTTTGTATACCACCGTCGGGAGAAACTTCCCACTGCAGATGGCCATCCCCCTGATCCTCCATCGACATATGGTTCCACAACTACTCCTACCTTACATTGCTCCTCCAGAAATTCTAGACCGCCTGATCGGTATGGATTTGCCCATACTTCTTTGATGACTACTCTATCTTCTATCTCTATCCCAAGTTCTTATTTGCAGGCTGTCCAACAAGATTGCTAGAACCAGGCCATGAAGGAGGAATTGGATGCATTGGATCAGAATCACACCTGGGATATTGTGGAGTGTCCTTCAGCAGTTAAACCCATCAGTTGCAAATGGATCTACTCGATCAAGCTTAAATCTGATGGGTCATTGGATAGACACAAAGCTAAACTTGTGGCACTCGGAAACAGACAGAAGGATGGCATTGACTATGAGGAAACGTTCGCACCTGTGGCAAAAATGACATCTGTTCGGTTACTTCTCGCCATTGCTGCCTCTAAATCCTGGCCTTTATACCAAATGGATGTCAAAAATGCATTTCTCCATGGGGATCTGCAAGAAGAAGTCTATATGTGGATACCACAAGGCGTCTCCTCTCCCTCAAAGAGGTCTGTCTGTCGCCTGCGCAAATCGCTTTATAGTTTAAAGCAAGCTCCTCGGGCATGGTTCTAAACCTTCAAGGGTCGCTTATGCAGAGTGGCTTTACCTAGAGTCCTTCTGATCCATCTCTCTTTTTCTGCCACACATCTACTGGTGTTACTGTGCTTCTCGTATATGTTGACGATATTATTATCACTGGCCCGGATGATGGTATGATCAAATCTCTCCAAGCTTCTCTCAGCGATTCCTTCTGTATGAAGGATTTGGGCCCATTGCATTAGTTCTTGGGCTTAGAGGTACATCAATCTCCCAAAGGTCTATTTGTTAATCAACAAAAATACACATCAGATCTTATCGAGTTGGCTAACCTCCTTGATTCTTCACCTGTTGATACGCCTGTAGAGGTAAATCTTAAGTTGAGTAAAGATGATGGCAATCTTCTTCCTGATCCTCATACCTACCGGCGTCTGGTGGGAAGTCTTGTTTATCTCACCATCACTAGACCTGACATATCCTATGCTGTTCATCTTGTGAGCCAGTTCATGACAGCTCCTCGACACCTTCATTTGACAGCTGTGAAGTGCATTATCCGCTATCTGCTAAAAACTGTCTCTCGTGGTTTATATTATCCAAAGGATAATCCTCTTCATCTGACCGCTTATGCGGATGCTGACTGGGCAGGCTGTCAAGACACACGCCTTTCTACTACTGGTTGGTGCATGTACCTTGGAACTTCTCTCGTTTCTTGAAAATGCAAGAAACAAGAACGGGTGTCCCGATCTTCCACAGAAGCTGAATATAAGGCAATGTCTTCTGCTTGTTCTGGATCTTATGGTTACGGGGACTTCTTTCGGAACTCGGGTTCGCTCAAACCTCTCCTACTCCATTGCATGCCGATAATACTGGGGCTATCCCGTCTTCCATGAATGCACTAAACATATCGAAGTTGACAGCCACTTTATTCGAGATGAATATAAGCGTGATGTCATTAGTCTTTCTCATGTCCCTACAGAATTTCAGTTTGCAGATATCTTCACAAAGAGACTTCCTCGGCCTCGACATCAATTTATTGTTTCCAAATTGCTGCTTTATGACTCCCCAGTATCAATTTGAGGGGGGGTGTCAAGCAAGCCCAGGCCCATTCTGGGCCCAGACTTCATATACTACTTAGTCAAAGCTTCTTAGTTTGTAAACCAGTTTTTTTAGGATCTGATTAGTGATACTTACATGTAATCAGGGATTTCATCCCCTTTATAATGAGAAGAACAGTCGACCAAGAAGGTCACTACATTCAGCACATCTCTTCAGAATTCTTTCCATCTCTTTAAATGATACCTAACCCCACCCTCGATCACCGAGACCAAGGGGAAAGGCATCCATCCGTCGCGGAAGGAATCGTTGTCGAAAGGGTCAACTGGATTGTCTAACCTAGTCCGGACATCCGCAGGAATTTTATACATCTCCCTGAAGTCGGTCATGGCCGCAGGGGTGTCGGCCCAGTGTCGGTAAACTCCCACTCCCATGGTTAAGATCTAGAGGTCTGGAGAACAGGGAAGGAAAATGGAAAAAACCCTAGGAGAAGCAAGGAGGGAAACAAAGGTATGGAAAGGAAGAGCAGAGGAAGAAAGGACTTACAGAAATGGGACGAGGACTGGAAGACAGAAGACAAAACTAGGTTTTCACTCTGACAGAGTCTTCACTTGAGCAGAGTCTCTCTTAAATCGAATGTCGTCAGTCTGAGTTCTACAATGATTCAGACTCATCATTTATTACCTCGGGCAGACGAGGCAGCATTGGCTTAAAAGCCCTAAAAACATATCGGACAACGTCGTGATAAGGATCAAACGTCAGCAACCGATGTCAAGTTGGAGAGCCACGAGCTCGGCATTGGAAAATTCCCAAATACTTAGCTCCCGACCCCAGATAGTTACGGAACTCTCATAAGGTCAGGATCTAGGGGCAATTGTGTGGGGTGTTTTCTTGACACCGAGGTTACTACTGACTTAGGTAAAAGTACCGGTCAGGATGGCCTCAATCTCATTTTTATCCAGCTAGGCAATTGTGCCTGCTGGCACCGAGATGGAGCTAGTCTCGGTAAGAGTACTGACCATGCTCCCCTAGGCTCGGCCCCGTTCATCGCGGCAGCAGTGCCCAACCTCAGCGCCTTCTCCAGTTCGGTTCAATTGACTGAGGTGAGCACTGAGCGTCTAATCTCAATTATGTGACGGGATGGCTACGTTGCAGAACATACTTTCATAGAGAGTGGCCGCCGGATATCGATAAGAGGTTATCCCTATCTGAAGGTTGTATCCACATTTATGTGGGAGATTTGAGGAACGATTCGATGGGACAGTACCACCACCTACCCCCACTGAGGATACGAGGTGTGGGCTGATGGACAATGCTCACCTACCTCCACTCAGGAAGCTTCTGATGGGACACTCGTCTATATACATGCATGGGTAAGAACCATAGAGAGGTACGCACTATGTAATACACATCCCTTGAGTTTACTCCCAGAACTCTCTTCTTCCCAACTCACTCTCCCTTTGTTCAGTGACTGCACTAACTTAGGCATCAGAGTGCCTTCGGTTGACTGCAGCCAGTGGCTCTGACCTTTGTTCCTTTTCTTCCTTTCAGGTCTCAGGCATTCAGTCTCCCCAAAGGAGCTTAACAGCAATATCACGAGTTTCATACTCGCCTAATCAAGTCCATAATTTTTAGGCACTTACAAAGATGAAGAGGAAGTTCAGGAGGGTGCGGGTGTTTTGATTAGCGTGCGACGCATAATATAAAACGTAAAAAGAGAAGTGGTGGAGTCAAAAAAGAGCCGCGCCCGCAAGGGAGGAAGATGTGCAGAGGCCGGTGCCGTGAGAGGGGGATTAGGTAACAGAAGGCGAAATTTTTAAGGGACAATTACCGTAGACGGTCTTAAAACTGATAATTGCCCCCGTAACAGCCGAAATATATATTTACCACCTGTAACAGCCGAAATATATATTTACCGCAGATCTGCTCAACACTTACCATATACCACGCTGCGATATTTTAGGAATGTAGGATATCCCACAATCAGAAGTGGGAAGACTTGAATAGTCCTTTTTTTTCCTTTTTTTCCTTGACTGTGGGACCTCCAAACCACCATCCAAACCGTTGGATAACTGTATGAGTGTAAGAACTAATTGACAAGAAAGTCATGTTGTTTTGCAAATTTACAGGAAATTGGCAAAAAAAATAAAATAACGTGGCTCATAATTTGCAAAACAATTGTAAATTTACATACAGCTATCCAACGGTTTGGATGGTGGTTTGGTGCTCTCATAGTCAAGGAAAAAAATGAATACACGGACTATTCAAGTGATTCTAGGATATCCTACATCCCTAGGATATCGAATGACTCACCTCTGGGTGTGTGGTCATGAAAGTCTTATAGTAAGGACTCGAAGCTCTGCTCGGGAAAAGTGCTTCTTCTTTGTCAGGCTTCATAAGCTAGTCATTCACCTCGCGCATACCTGTTTGGGTGTGTGTAGAGTGATCCCTGTCAATGTGGCCCAAATACCAAGCGTGTGCGGTCTTTCTTAATAATCCTCAAGCGTGTTTAGGGGTGCAAATTGGGGCGGACCACCCAGCATGAAAAAGCTCAGGTCGTGGTCCTGTATGACACATTGACCATGTTGACCAGGCCTGCCCTGCCCAACACGAAACAAAAGGATGGGTCGTGCTGGGCCTGGGAGCCCTGGGCTAAGGCATTGCCCGATACGACATTTATATAAGAAAAGGCTAGTTTCTTTTGTATATATAAAATATAAATTTAAAATAATTAAAGTTTTATTTTTCATCTGCAAATTAGCAGCAATATTTGTGCATTTACTCTAATAGTTTCAACTTTATCTTAAGTCGAGAACCCTAAAAGTCGATAAAATCTTTTTTAATTTATATAAAAAATTAGAAGAGGAATGTGGGCTAGCCCGTGGGTGGTATGGCCTAGCACGGATAACCTAAGCCCTGTCGTGTCCTTGCTAGCACGGCCCGTGAGTTTTCACCAGTTGACATGCCATTGCTGCCCGGGCCAACCTCAAAGCGGGCTATACAGGAATGGCACAACCCAGTTAACACCTCTACTCGTATCTTCACAGTCCCAGATGGCCCCATGTGAATTTCATATTTTTCTTTTTCCTCATCTATGCATTGTTATTTGCAGAATTGAAATGTATGTGGCCTTCAGCTGTGAGCCTTAGAATTGTATCTAATACTAAAGTGAGGACTGTTTTTGATTTTATCAAAATCTATCTAGACGAAGCGTCTTGCAGGATAGTTGAATTTGGATTGCATGCATTCACCATTAATATTATTAATATACTATAGATGATTTAATCAAAGTCCATCCCTTGAACCTTTCATAAGAAGTAGCTACAACAACCATTATCTATATCATCTATACATCTATATCTATACACCCTTATAAAAGAGAACAAATGACCTGAGTATATTGTTTTTTTCTACACAACCAACGTGGGGCACATTTGCCTGCAACATGGGCGGTCCATTTCTCATTTACTGCTTGCTGATGAATTCTCTACCTCTCATGGAGCCCACTTAGATGGAGGTTTGTCATATGGAAGGCATGTACGTAGCCATGACTCTTCCTTCCTTTTTCTCCCTCATCTGCACTCTTCGCCCCGCCCTCTCGAATCTTTCTCTCTCCACGCCGCTTAAGGATGCATTCTTCCCCTCTTAGTTGCTCTTAATAGCTCTCGTTATTATGAAGAAACAATGGTGAAATCCATGATTACCCATTGTGAAATCCCTGATTAGCTATGTATTTATCAAAATTTATACATCTATATACCCTTATAAAAGAAAATAAATGACCTGAGTACTTTTTTTCTTTACACAACCAACGTGGGGCACATTTGCCTGCATCGTAGGTGGTCCATTTCTCATTTCCTGCTTGCTAATGAATTCTCTACCCCTCATGGAGCCCACTTAGATGGAGGTTTGTCATATGGAAGGCATGTACATAACCACGACTGTTCCTTCCTTTTTCTCTCTTATCTGCACTCTTTGCCCACCCTCTCGATTCTTTCTCACTCCACGCCGCTGAAGGATGCATTCTTCCCCTCTCAGTCGCTCTTAATAGCTCTCGTTACTATGAAGAAACAATGGTGAAATCCATGATGATTACCCATTGTGAAATCCATGATTAGCTATCTATTTATCAAAATCTATACATCTATACACCCTTATAAAAGAGAACAAATTACCTGAGTTTTTTTTTTCTCTACACAACTGATGTGGGGCACATTTGCCTGCATCGTAGGCGATCCATTTCCCATTTCCTACTTGTTGATGAATTCTCTACCCCTCATGGAGCCCACTTAGATGGAGGTTTGCCATATGGAAGGCATGTACATAGCCATGACTCTTCCTTTTTCTCTCTCATCTGCACTCTTTGCCCCACCCTCTCGATTCTCTCTCTCCAGGCCGTTGAAGAATGCATTCTTCCCCTCTCAGTCACTCTTAGTAGCTCTCGTTATTATGAAGAAACAATGGTGAAATCCATGATTAGCTATCTATTTATCAAAATCTATATATCTATACACCCTTATAAAGGAGAACAAATGACCTGAGTATTTTTTTTCTCTACACAACCAACGTGGGGCACATTTGCCTGCATCGTAGGCAGTCCAATATTTCTCATTTCCTGCTTGTTGATGAATTCTCTACCCCTCATGGAGCCCACTTAGATGAAGGTTTGCAATATGGACGGCATGTACATAGGCACGACTCTTCCTTGGTTTTCTCTCTCATCTGCACTCTTCGCCCTGCCCTCTCGATTCTTTCTCTCCACGCCGTTGAAGAATGCATTCTTCCCCTCTCAGTCGCTCTTAATAGCTCTCGTTCTTATGAAGAAACAATGGTGAAATCCATGATTAGCTATCTATTTATCAAAAATCTGATTTTGGGAGATTTTTAGTTTGTAGGACTTTGGTTTTAAGGGGTTTCTTTTCTTGGGTGCCATGGCATTTGAAAGTGTTGATTAATTTTCCTTTCATCAGGATGCTCATTCTACTATATGGGGTCATGAAGGATTTCATAACCTAGACTTAAGAGGAGTTACAAATAATGTGTATCTAGTTCTTTGATTATTGTTTTGGACTTGCAGAACTTGTTTTGGTGAATTAGATTTATGCTGTAGGGTTTGAATTTGAAAAGCTCCTTTCATTTCTAAGGCCTCTTTTGCCATTTCTTTTTGTGAAAATGCCTTCCTCTGATCGAGGTGCAAACATGGCACTCTCTATCTTGCCTGGACGGCACTCACGATTTACATTGGGGATGGAAATTCCAATCTTATATCTATTGTGTGGAAGGATGAGAGGATTAAGAGGTTAAGGGTTTCATGTAATTTATGTCAGTAGCCTTTCCATTTTGTATTATCTTTGTTTGCATGTTCAGAATTTTATAATTTCAGGGCTTTTGTAATTTGTATCTTGATGTTGATGGATTATTCCAATAACTGCCCAATTGTTTGGAAATGATTATCAATACACATGCTTCTTAGTTGGGGTTTTTTATTATTATTATTATTATTATTATTATCTTAGTTGTTTTTCTTTTCGAGGATGTTTTTCAATAAATTCAGTAACCTAGCATATTGGAATGCAAGTATTGATAGTTGAAGCTCAACCATTTGTTGTTTAAAGATAAGATTTTTTTTTTAATTAAAGGGCAACAATCTACTGCATCTAAATGCACCACAAAGTATAGTGTGGATGTCCAGGATGAGTGATGCGGGCCCTAGGGTTAGGGCTTGCATAGATGCCGAAACATGTGTCAAAGACCTTCAAATTATCTCCATAGAGATCTCTAACACGAGGAACAACCTCTCCAAGGGGAAATCCCAATTTTATTCAACTCCAAATCTGAGATTATCATCTCTACAATGTAATATAAATAGGCAACGTAAACTTAGGGCCTAAGAAAACCTAATATAATAATAGAAACTATCCTAATCAAACTAAGAAACCAAATAAATTAGAATGCTAATCCGAAATACAATAAAACTAGGAAGCTGCTAAAAAAATAAATATCCTAAAACTATGTTGGGTGAGACCAGTGGAATTATAGAAGCCCGTTCTACATCATGTGTAGGCCCTACGGTTAGGGCTTGCATAGATGCCGAAACACGTGTCAAATAGAGATTTCTAGCACGAGGAACAACCTCTCTAAGGGAAAATCCCAATTTTATTCAACTCCAAATCTGAGATTATCATCTCTACAATGTAATATAAATAGGCAAAGTAAACTTACGGCCTAAGAAAACCTAATCTAATTATAGAAACTATCATAATCAAACTAGGAAACCAAATAAATTAGAATGCTAATCCTAATTACAATAGAATTAGGAAGCTGCTAAAAAATAAATATCATAAAACATGTTGGGTGGGACCAGTGGAAGTATGGTAGCCCGTTCTACATCATTCCCCCCAGGTTGAAAGAAGAGTTCGACCTCAAACTCGAGTCTTCAAGTTGCCTCTGTATATATGATGTACATGAAACACTTTCTTTGTAGCATGGGCTTTTGATTTCTTCTTCAGTGAGTCTGGTTTCTTGGGATGGAGAGTAACTTCCTTTCCACCATGCATGAAGGTATACGTGTTGTTGCGCATCCCATGAGTGTCATTCTTGTCATACATCCATGGGCGGCCCAATAGGATATCTCCACTGTCCATTAGTAGCACATCACACCAAATTGTATCTTTATAATCATCACCAACTGAAAAAGTAACCTGACATGTATGTCGCACTTGCGCTTCATCACATGTCATTAGCCATTTGACAAAGTAGGGACGCTTGTGCTTGTAAACCTTCAACTTCAAGCGATCGACAAGAGTTTGAGAGATAATATTCTCACAACTTCCACCATCAATCATAACTGTACAATTTTACCCATGTATTGTACCTGTGGAACGAAAAATATTTTTCCGCAATCATTTCTTTTCAACAGTGAGTATAGACTCTTGTTGCACCAAGAGAAGTGCACCATCTGCTTCAGCTGCTATTTCCTCCACTTCATCGGAGTCTTCACTTTTAAGATCTTCTTTTGTTTCCAATTGTTCTTGTGCACCTTCTATTAAATTTATTCTTTTTGGGCATTCAAATGCATGGTGACCCATTTTGTTACAATGAAAACATGTGAATTTGTTCTAATCTTCAAACTTGGAGCAAACTTTTCTGAGGAACTTGCACTTGGATTAAAGTCTGGCTTTACGGGGGTCTTTTGTGCAAGCCATTTAGAGACACTAAACTTTCGATCTTGATAATTGGCAATGTCTTCAACTTTGATGGCATGTTGGATGACCTCATCAACATTATCAAAATTCTTGAATGTAAGGATATGTTGTATGTCAATGTGCAGCCCATGAAAATATTGATCAACCAACACATCGTCATCTTCATTTAAGCCACAGCGAGCTTGGATGGTTAGGAACTCCTCAGAATATTCAATAACAGTTTTGAAACTCAAATCACGAGTTTAATACCCCAATCATGATCAAAATTGACTGCATGTGGATCTCGTTGATTCCGATTATGTCTTCCATCTTCGCGATGATCATCCTCATGCTGACTGGTTTCTAAAGTAGTTACTTGGGTTTCAATCCTTGAAAGAGTGTCTTGTATTTGAATTATCATACGGATAGTTGATTCACATTTACTGATAATTTGGTAACGGTTCCTCTCAAATCATCATCATTACTGGAGGAAGACTCCACTTCTACATGTTTCTTGGGAGGCATACTTGTTTAATGCAAATTTTAAATAGGTGACTGACTTGATGTGCAGATCTGCTGTCTACTAACACGATGGCGAAAACTGATCTGAAATCTTACGGAGGATGGCATCGATATTGTGAAGAGAAGATGTAACTGTTGATCAAGTGAAATCTACCTTAGATCGGATCTTGAAAAATGGGTTTTGGGCAATCGAGTCGGAACTGACCAAGCCCAAAATATACCTAACCCGAATTGAACCGGAACTTTTGCAATGGGCTTCTTGTATGAATGGGTTAGGAGTCACCTGTGGGCCGAACTTGGGTCTGACTTGGGTGTTTCAAAGAAAAGGGTTGCAAACCCTTGTTGTGTTATCTTCGTCAACGAAGAGAAGGAGGAGACTTTAGAAAGAAAAAAAAAAGGAGGAGGAGACCAGGAGGGTGATGGCGCGCAGGGAGAGAGCGGCAGAGATCGTGACGGTGACGGCAACAAGGGCAGTGCCTGACTCTGCCAAACTTCAAGTGCTGAAGAGGGGCAGCAGGGCGGAATGACCAGGGCTGGCCTAATTGAGAAACTCTAGGTTGCGGTGATGCGGCAAAGTTCCTTATTTGACGGCAATCTATACATGGCCGAGCTTTAAAGGGATGGCTTTGATCTTGTCTGGGTCTCACAATCCGGCATGACTGGGCTCACTTGTTTGGCTAACTCCACCTCAGAATTCGAGCATGCCAAGGACAGTAATCCTCACCACACTCACGGTTCAATCCCTGGGTCTTCACGTTGATAACATTAATAATGGCCACTACGTCAAGCTATAAAAGAACAAAAATGAAAAAAAAAAAAAAAAAGAAGAAGAAGAAAACGACTAAATATATATAAAAGGAATTTACGGGAAAACTCCCCGTAGGACCCCATATGGCCTATCAAGACCCAATATTACGTTGGACATGGGAGGGGTCCTCTAGACCTAGTTCGGTTTTTGCTTTTAAACTTTTTTTTTTGGGATGGTCGATATCGACCGTCACAGAAAGAATCCAAACCAGTATAACTATTTATCTTCTCCTCCTTCTTTCTTCTTCTATTCTGTTCCAGTTTCTGTGACTCTCACCATCTCTACCTTATAGTTCTTCTTCTTCCCTGTGAAAATCCTTGGCTTTTTCCCTCAAGAGACTACAAGTAACAAGAACCAACCAAAACCAAATAAGTTCTCATCTCCTTTTATTGAGTTTTCATTTCTTTCATAAATGAAACTAATATCCACTCATACACCAACCCCAATATATAAAAAAATGTATTGGAACTTATGAGCTTTCAACTTCACTATATTTGAACCAAATCCCTTCGCTTGATGGTGCTCAAACACCTGAACCGGGTTCCTCCACCTCGACTTCAAAAGTCAAACCTAACACCGTAGTGGCTCTCCCACTTATCAAAAACAGCAATATCTGATTCATGGAGAAAGAGTGAGTAGTAAATGAAGGATGTATCAATGGCACTGCAACTCCGTTTGCGTTTAATCCTCTAGTACTAACTTAAAACCGAATCACAAACTTCCAGCTATAACTCAATTTTCGCAGGAGATATTGGTGTTATGATCTTTGGCCTCAAATTCGAATCCATGTAAGAAGACAAAACACCTCCAAGCTTAGCTCCTGCGGGGTAATAACCCTAATCCCCTTCAAACCCCTCTGCATTTCATTTCCCTCTCTTTTTCCCCCAAAGCAAGAACTTTCTAACCCTAAGTCGGGCTCCAAACAAAACCCATTTCTTAGATTCAACCTTTTTCGCGGTCATGAATCTCAAGCTCCAACCAATCCTCCACCATTCCTCCAAAACGATCATCATTAAGCTTTTACTACTAGCCACTATACCAACTGCCATTCGCCGGAGATTCACTCGGTTCATGTATCCTGGGGCACTAGATGCGCTTCCGGTGCAAATGGTGGATATCAACCATGTCTGTCAGTACAGAACAATTTAAGTGAAAGGCAGTAGCTTCTATCTTCAGTGAAGATGGTCGCTATCGACCATATGGAATGGTCGACATTGACCATTTCTGTCAGTACAAAGCAATTTAACTTAGAAGGCAATACCTTATGTCTTTATTGAAAATGGTCAATATCGACAAACTTCATAATCGATATCGACCATATCGCAAAACAACAAAAAAGAAAAAGGCCACATAAGGACCATCTCGTGTCCCATGTGATACTGGGTCTTAGTAGACCATATGGAGTTCTACGGGGACTTTTCCCGTGAATTCCTCTTTAATTTTTTTTATTATCCAAAGAATTGTAAAGGTTTCGAAGGTAATGCTATTGAAAAATCTTCAAATAGAAAAGATCTGACTGGTTCTCTTCTCAATGGAGTAGGTCGAATTTGACGTAACCACTTAAATTTGTGTGTCACACACTCATACTATTCTTTATGTGTATCTTTTAATTTTTTTAGTGTAAAACCTTTATTTTTCAACTCAAAAGGTAACAACCATAAGAAGCCCATAGCACAATAGGCACGGAGGCACGGCACAACCTAGGACGACTCAGGCACAGTCAATGTCGTGCCATGCCGGCAGGCCATGTTGGGCCGATCCCCCGTCTAGCCGGCACGTACGACCCGCTTGACGTCCCTACCTGTGGCGTCTCATGGTGGACCCAAGATTTTTCATTTGAAGAGAGTAGACCCAAAGAGGCTGACAGGTTTTTTGGGATGCCCAAGAAGATTGTCATGGGAGTTTTGGGGCCTACACAAGATTTTATTAGAAGGGATTATTATTTCTTTTTTTTTTATACCCAGCTTATGGGGTGAGGACCCAATCCTCTGGTGAGGAAAGTAGCCCGCTAGTGAGGGAAGTAGACCCACCGTGGGTTTGTTTGGTGAAACTAATTGTAGGGTTAAAGAGAAGTGAAGCTATCAAGGGGTCTAATCATATTATGATGAGATTTTATTATTAATAATTTGATAATAAATCTTTTTGACTCTTTGGGTAAAAAGTAGATGGATTGTTTATTTTAGTAAGTGTTGTTTCTTTTACGTTTTCCTTTATTAAATGAAGAAGGAATTTTGAAATTTTATACTTTTAATATGACCCTTGCCTTTTATTTTCCGGTGACTAGGGTTGTAAACAGTACGGTTCCGAATCGAAACCATAGTGGACCCAGACCAGTTTTTAAATAATGGTTTTGGTTCTGGATTCGGTTTTGAATCGGCACCTGTTTTGTTAGTTCTAGACGTGGTTTCAATAAGAAAATCTAGATCTAGTTCCAGAACTGGGTACACCTAGAGGACTCGAATCTAGTTCCAAAACCGATTATATTTTATCTTTATTCTTCATTTTTTCTTACAAAAAGCATACCATTCAACTTATAACTGTGCAACAAGTCTACAACATCTAGTATTATACATAAGAATGCCAAAAAAGAGTTAGTTTTAAAGTACAAATTGCAATATCAAAGACACATATACCGGGTTCCGGGTTCACTGGTTGAAACCTATATGGACTCGGAACCGGACCCGTTTATCAATCGGAACCTAAATTAGATTCCGGACCTGGATCCATTTATGAATCGAAACCTAAAATAGGTTCCAGACCCGAATTTTTGTAAATCGGAACTTCCGGGTAATCAGAGAATCGGATACCCATTTACAACCCTACCAGTGACAAAGGGATTTTCGTGTCTGGTGACAAAGGGAGCCCTCTGGCGAGGGAAGTAGATTTCTGGTGAGGTAGGACAGCCCTCAGGTGAGGGAAGGTGATTGCCCAGGTCAGGTAAGAATACCACCTCTTACCACAGGGTTTAGTATTTCTTATGAAAGACCCTTTTGCTGGTTCTTTGGCTGATAACCATAGTGGGTTATAGGTCTAAACAAAGGGAGACTCTTGCTAAAGGGATAAATAAGTGGATTTTGATGTAGAATATTTGACAACAGGAAGATCCACAATTAATATGCATTTATTTTAGGTTTAGAACTTAGAAGCTATATTTGGTGTAGCAAGAGGTAGCAAACAATGTTAACTCTGGAGTTTGGAGAACCAAAGCTAAATGCATTATGGCAGCTACAGCGCACAAGAATGTGAGTGGCTCAATTGTTGCCAGGCACCAAGCAAGGAGACTGGTCTGAGGCTGCGTCTTGGTCAGTGAGATCGCAATTTGATTGGAATGACAATTCAGTGTTCCAGGCCCGAACGAAGCATAGTGAAGTTCATTTTCACTACGTTAGGAGGTGTGATGAGTAGAGACTACAGAGTCGCAAAGGGTAGTCTTACAAGTCATCACTGACTCAGGAGTCAGGATGCATCAAACTGGACGGCCTGTGCCGGTGGAGATAACTGGTTTAATTGTGATTTTGCTTACTTAAATCATTTTATTAGATCTTTAATTAGATCTTATATTGAACTAAGTTACAATTTTATTTTTGTAGTGGGATGCTTAAAGAAGCAGAGCATGTAGATACAAGGAGCTTCTCTCTCCCACGCGTCTTTTCAAATTGGAACATAACTTCCTTTCTGATTTACAAGTTTTTATTTTAAAAAGAAGAGCATTGATTTGTTAATAACCGAAAACATCAAAAGCTCGAGTTTTTAGCGAACCGTCATAACAATGTATATCAACAACCACTCGAATGGGAGGCCATTTGAATTCGAAACCCAACAGATAAACAGAATGGAACAGACTAGATAGATGAAGTTAACATGCCTCCCAAGGATTTCAGACTTGTGACCTCTGGCTCTGATACCATGTTAATGACCGGAAACACCAAAAGCTCGAGCTCTTAGTGAACTATCATAACAATGTATATCAACATGATTGACTTTTGGTTAATGGTCAACCATTAAACATAATGGGGCCAACCAAATGGTTCACTAGACATGTTGGGGATCAATCCTTATATAGGCAATCTAACTTGTATCTTATCGGTCTCATCAATTACCAAACCAATCAATGGGCAAATGCACCAATTGAAATGGCCAATATAGTTACTTTTCTTTACTGAAAAATCGGTAGTTCAATATTGATGCATATATGGATTTTACCGATAACTAGAGGATACATCATTATTATTAGCAAAACAAAGTTACTAGATTGAACAACCTCCATGAAGATTATGCTAATAGACAATACTGAAGAAATAAACAATGCAGTCTTTAGGTATCTGCTTATTGATGAAGTGATGGCTCAAAGCCTAGATGGTGCCTTAGGATGATGGATGACAATATTGTTGTAGGCATCCAAAGTGAGGAAATCGTCCAGTGTAGTAGCAGTGCATTGCCTTGTGAAAATCTTGCAAGCCTCCCTATACATCCCGTGTTTAAACTTTTCTGCACCGACCTCTCTTTCAATTCTAGCCATCTCTTCTTCCACCACCCTTCCAAAGAGATCTAATGTCACCTTCACAGCAACACCTTCACCATCCAAAACCACTCCATACTTCAACCACTGCCAATTCTGGACTCTGCTGATCTCAGCAGTAGCCGCATCCTCCATGAGATTGTAAAGAGGCACTGACCCGGTCCCGGTTAGCCATGCTGCCAAGTACTGAATTCCAACCCTGGTGTTGAGCCTAAGACCTTCCATTGTGCGTACTCCTCTAGGCTGCTGTAGCAGGTCTTCTTCAGTCAAGTTTGCTGCATCGTCTCGCTTAATGGTATGGATTTGGTTTGGAGCATTTCCAGTGTTATTCATGAACACTTCCGTGATGGCCGGGATTAGACCTGGGTGGGCTGCCCATGTGCCATCATGGCCCGCTTGTACCTCTCGCAGTTTGTCCTTCCGCACCAGCTCTAGTGCTGCCTCATTGGCTACTGGATCATCTCTAATGGGAATTTGAGCTGCCTGAACAGGCATATGCACCCTTTATCATGTTAATGCATTTTTCTTGAGAAGCTCTATATACATACTTATATGGCCTCCATACAAAAGCAAATAATACATGTGTGCATATGCATACATACACAAATACTTAAATTAATTCAAATGGAGAATTTAATTGATTATATATTGGTGCTAGCATTGCAAGTCATGAGACATATGAGCACATTTTCTGACCAAGGAAGGCTATTGAAATAAAATAAAGCAATTTGCATATCACTCACATTATGCTTCAAAGTGATATTCACTATTGGATTGAAGTCGTTAGTTGTCTTCACATATAACATCATTTATCTTGTTGAGGTTTAGATGACCACTTCAATCTCAAGGTGTGTACCAATTTAATATTTGATTGACATATAGGAACCAATTCAAGGATTGATCTGTTTGTCTGATAATAATTTGATGAGAAGTGCTCTCCTCCCAGCCGTTTTGGGTCTGCTCACTAGAACTATTATTTACAGCATGGAGTAGTTATGTATATAGAATCATTTCTTAGGCCTCATTTGCTTGCATTAAAATAGATAAGAACTGAATATATAGGGTGGTTATAAATGAAGATCAAAAGTGAATCGCCAAATATGAGCATCAAATAGTTGTTAATTTCTTTTTATTCTATGCCCTAAAAGTAAATGTTATTTGGAATTCATTTTTGGAAATTGACTTTAATCTTCATTTTTAACCACCCTAGGTATTCAATTTCTATGTATTCTAATTCAAATAAGCAGGCCCTTACCATACTAGCTGATATACAAGAAGTTAATTGATCCTTGAGCTTGTGGATTCATAAAAGGCGGGCCCCACAATGAATTTCACAGGTTAACAATTTTGAGCTTGTCATATACATGTGATCATGCCTAACATCTATCTATGTATCCATCCTTCCATATGACTGCATAAACACATGGTCTATACTAATCATGTAGTTTCTACCTTCAATTAAAATAAATCTTAGAATGATACAAGGTATAAGAATTATATACCATGCCACCCATAGCATGCACGCCACGCCTATGGCACGTGCGGATGAGAAGGTCAGAGTAGCTCCTCATGAAGTGCTGAGTCATCCCAACTAGAACTCGATCAGGGAGTAGGCGGTCCGGGTGAGCCTGTAAGGTCTTGACATAGCTGAATATGTAGTCCCATCTACCACAATTCAAGCCAGCTGAATGATCCCTTAGTTCATAGAGGATTTCATCCATCTGAAATACTGCTGGCAGAGTCTCTATCAGGACTGTTGCCCTGATGCTTCCTCTTGCAATTCCTGCCATCTTCTCTGCTTTCTCAAAGACGCAATTCCATATCTTAGCCTCTCTGCAAATAGAAGGGCATTGTAAGATGGGAACTAAACGATTAATAGAATTGTTCAAATGAGTACAATCATGTGAAATTTTATGAAAGAAAAATTGGATTACATTAGCTAATTTGATCCAATAGAAATAGAACAGTTTCATCTTTAAATCAAGATTGATTCTTCCATTCAGATATCCTCTTATCAATTTTTACTTGGTCATTTCTCGAGTTGTCATACTTTTAATAACATGCTAGCTTTACCTTGAGTGCTCCATCTTTGGAAGGTAGAAGAAGGGGCCGTAGCCGGCACCTTGTGTTGCAAGGAAGTTTGCATGGTTATGGTAAAAGTAGAGGCCAAAGTCTACGAGGCACCCAGTTGCCGGCTCCCCGTCTATGAGAATGTGGGCCTCCGGCAAGTGCCACCCTCTAGGCCGAACAAAGAGCTTGGCAGTCTGGTCATTAAGCTTGTAGACTCTTCTCCTGGCCTGGTCATGGTAACTTATGGTCCCATCAACTGCATCCTTTAAATTGACTTGGCCTTTCATGAGATTTTCCCAAGATGGTGAGAGTGCATCTTCAAAATCAGCCTACAAAAAGTATCAAATCAAAGAGTCAAATCATAAAAATGATATGTGGTGTTTAATCAAATCAAGATAATGGCTTATATGGAATTGTGATTAACAAATCCTAAAATGAAAGGAATTTGACAAAATGCAATATTTAGAGCCACTGTGATCATTTTAGTTTGTCCAGACCATTAGTTAAAAACCTCAGCAATGTGGCAACTTGAAAAGTTCATTGAGCTGAGTCGACTTAAAGACTTGACTGAGCCATGTGAATAGGATACCTGATTAAAAACAAACTTAGCCTTGTGTCTTTTTCACTGAGTCTTGACCAAGTCGTGACTGAATCGAGTTTCGACCGAGTCTAATTGAGTTCCTTCTAGTTTTATAAACTGTAGTTTGGATCAAGCTTTTCATTAAAATGTTGTTCACTTGGAAGTATTTCAGTGTTGGAACAGAGTTGGAAGCAGCAGTTTGTGGGGTTGCAAATTTAGCCCTGAGAATCAATGGATGGAGAACCAAAACTTACAAACATCCCTATAGAGCAAAATGTTGGCAAACCAAGAAACAATATTTACATAAAATGGATGTAGCAGAGATGAGAATGTTGAGGTGTATGAGTCGTAAAACTACAAATGATAGAATTAGAAATAATCGCTTTTGAGAGCATCTAAGAGTGGTAACAATAGAGGATAAAATTAGAGGAACTCGCTTGAGATGGTTTGGGTATGTCCAATGTAGGCCGGTAATGGCACTGGTAAGGAAAAGTTTGGCCATGAAAGTTGATGACCCACCAAGGGGAAGGGGTAGGCCAAAGAGGACATGGATGGAGTCTCTAAAAATAGATATAAAGAAGTGTAACTTATCTGAAGATTTGGTTCAAGATAGATCGGAATGGAGAAACATAATTTTTGTGGCTGATCTCAACATAGTTGAGACAAGGCTTTGATGATGATGATGAAACATCCCTAGACGATACAGTAAGACGCATGATTATGATGATGACAGAAATATGAATTGACTAACTCACTAGAAATTGATTAAAAGTAAAGAATGATCTTTTGTGCAAAATTATCCAAATAATCATAACCACCGTAGCTGATGAGCCATCTTTCCATAAAAATAGTGCGTCAATCAGGACCATCCAGTCTCTGCCCCATCTAATTTTCACACTATTTGATTCCTCTATATATAGAACTTAGTTTCACTGAACCTGATTATGACCAACTATTAAAAACCAGTTATAAATCAGACTGTTAGCATCTCCATTAAAAGATATCTAATTGATTGGCTAAGCCTAGATCACTCTGGTCATTTTCACCTATTTCACTCTGGACAAGTAAAATGCATCTTTATGAACAAGCAATTTTTTTAAGAAAACACCCTGATCTTCTCACGAGAAACCCAAGTGGCCCCCATAACATGAGATTCGTAGGGACTACAATTTAATAAGTGCAGAATTGTTTCATTCTGTTCTGCTCTGCCCTCCCTATTTCATGGCTATTTCAGCCCACCATGGGCCAGGACAGTCAGGGCTCAGTTGGTTCATAAATATTTAACCCACCTTTCAGGTCAAGACCCATTTATCTCTCTCTCAAACCAAAACTTTGTTTTCATTCTTTTCATTTCTAACCTCATCCTCATGAACTGTGTCTCAAAATCAGCCGACCATGTATGTATATATATATATGTATATATAGAAGTGAGGGCGCCCACCCATCTTTCATCAAGTTGGTGAGAATGTCTCTCATAGGAGCACTTCCCTATATATATGTATATATAATGGTATCTACTTGTCAAAATCTGAACGGCTTAAAATGGATGACTTGTTCTTGTCCTGGTAAGTTTACTCCAATGGGAGTTGGGCCTATCTTCCTATAAGATTTATCACTTTATGTATCAAAATTCATGATGGTCCGGTTGGATGACTCTTTTTAGCCTAAAATCTAGGCCAGAACTAGACCCTTTTCACTATTCTATTCTTATGGGCCAAAGTTACTCTATTTATATCACTTTAGTATAAATTTTTAGAGTAACTATAAATGGGACCGGGCGTGGCAATGCAATAAAAAACTTGAACTTGACCTGTGCATGAATCCTCAAATCCACGCCCAATCAGTATTCAATGCCCAATAAACCACTAAGAAGCCCACCCAAGGCAGGTCTCCATTCAACCCGACCCATTGCCATCACAAAAGCAACTGTGCCCTTTCAAATCAAACAATATATTTCTACTGGCAAACTCCAAAGATTCATTCATACCATGAAGACTTTGGCTCCAGAGTTGAGAGCATTGATGATCATCTTCCTCTCCACTGGCCCAGTGATCTCCACCTTCCGATCAGCAATCGCTTGAGGGACCCCTGTGCAAACCCAATCGCCTTCTCTTATATACCTTGTCGCCGGATCAAAACCTGGCAACATGCCGGCGTTGTACTTCCTCTGTGCCCCCCGGCGGCACTCCAACGCATACCGGATCCGGTTGCCGAACTCGCGCTGCAAATCAACAACAAATTGCAGTGCCTCTTTGGTTAGAATCCTAGCAAACTCATCATCATATCTCCCTCTAATGTCCACTCCATCAGGAACATTGTAGGCACCCATGTTCTTGGCCATGACTTAGTACAAAATACAAAAGGAAGAAATGTTGAGAACAGTTTGTAGAGAGGGAGATAGAGGTGAGATGAGAATATATGGAGGAGGGATTGGAAGAAGATATGGTTTAGATGTAATGGTTATGGGACATATTTTAGACTCTGCATGGCGCTACGTGTGCAAGGTGGCTGGAAGAAGATATGGTTAGAGGTATTGGCTATGGGTTATATTTAGATATGCATGGCCTTACGTGCGTAAGGTGGTGGGATCTGACGAAGGACCTTGGGGGAAGGAAGGATAAGGGACGTTGGATTTTGTGCCTGCCTTGAGATGTGGCCATGTGGGGTTGTTTGGATATGGTGGGTGAATGCCACATGGCACGTAGAAGATAAGATTAGGTGGTGCTGGCACTTGGCTGTTTGGTTGGATAAAATGGTGCAACATGAGTCTGGATGGCCTGAGTGATCAGAGGCATGCTTCCTCCAGAAGGAGGGGAACCCACACTGCTCCCACTTAATGAAATATCCGAACCGTTTAAAATGAATGCTCTTACTGGAGTTTGCTTCAAAATGAATTGGTCCACCACAAAATTGATCATATCACTCACAACGTAATTAATGAGTTAAATTAAATAATTATTTTGCTATGTTGGAGTTGACAAATAATTCATAAGATTATATTAATTACGGTACCAATCACATGTATAATGGAATCAACACTTTTTGGAGAAAAAGTTGAGGATTTCAGGCCGTTTGGATTTTCATTAGATAAGTCCCACTATGGGTTCCACTCCTTCCACTCATATGAAGCCTGTGGGAACCACACTCGATGTACACGATGTGGAAGAAGAAATGAATAGGTGATGATTTAAAGACTCAGCCGGACTCGACAAGTCAGGTTGACTTCACCAGCAGAAATATCAGAAAATAGAGCGAGTCCTACGAGACCGAGGACTGGGCTTAGTGATCTTTACATATGGAGTTGGGATTGTGAAGTTTTTAAACTACCGAATGTTGGAAATTTTCAAAATAGTAAAGAACCATTAAAGCGTCATTAGAATTCCACATCAGATATGATTGAAATGAAAAAGGAATTTATATATACTTACTAGTGAAAGAGGCCCGTCAAAGAAAAAAGATATTAAAAAAATTTTTGTAGAGGAAGCAAGATAAGATAAGGGAAAGATAAAGATTTAGACCGATTAGGGAGGCCCATAATGATATAGTGCTGGCCTAATGGCCAGGAATAAAAAAAATAAACAACACTCAGCTATAGAAAACTTTCGGGGATGTTGGCCCAACCCGGGCCCATAGGCTTGCTCTGCTAAGTTCAAAACCTAAGATTTTTTTCTTTCAATGCAGAATAACTAAAATTTAAAATCAACTGCAAAGCAATAGGATAAAAACATGTAACTTATGTATAAGAAGTTAATGGGTGGGATGTGGTCCCATAATGACAATATTTCAATAAACAAAACATAGAATATAAATAATATATATATAGATGAACAATGTTTCGTAAAAATGGTAGAATATTATATTAGTAAATGGGTCCTTTGAATATTTTATGGTCATAAAACACTTTTTTTTTTTTTTTAGAGTGGTCATAAAACACTTGATTTTGATTAAAAGACGTTCTTTACGGGGATTAGCGTTGACCCCATAAATGAGGGGTCTAAGTGCTAGATTATAGATTATAAGAGTCAACCCGTCTCTCACGTGTTGAGAGTGTTTGTTTGTCTCTCATGTATTGAGAGTGTCTCGTCCCTTTCTTTCTTTTGTTATGTCTAGTTTTGTCTCATCTGTCCTTTTTGCTCCCAAGAGGATGGAATCTAGCTTGGAAGGTTTGTCTCTGTCTGTCGAAGAAGATGAGGAAATTGTGCTGGAAGTCAGTGCAGAGCCAGGACAACTTCAGTCTTATGATCTATGCTTGGTGGGACGATTCCTGACAGACCGTTCCATTAATTTTAATGTGATGAAGAATCGAATGGCCAGTTTGTGGAGACCAGGCAGAGGTATATGCATTAAGGATATTAATCCTCAATTTTTTTTGTTCCAATTCTTTCACTCTGTTGATCTCAAAAGAGTTATTGAGGGAGGTCCTTGGACTTTCGATAATCATTTACTGATTTTACACCAGCTTAAACCAGGTGATGTTCCGGCATGTATTCCGTTATACCATGTGGATTTTTGGGTACAAATTTATGATTTACCGATTGGTTTCATGTCTGTCAATGTTGGTAAACAACTTGGTAATTTTATTGGCTCTTTTATTGAATATGATGTCAACAATAACTCTGGAGTATGGAGGAATTACATGCGAATTCGGATCAGTGTGGATGTGCGACAGCCGCTTAAATGCTGGAAGAAGATAAAAAAACCGCAAGGAGAATGGTCAATGGTGAACTTTAAGTATGAGAGGCTGAGTACTTTTTGTTTCATTTGTGGTCTTCTGGGACACTCTGACCGGTTTTGTGAACGGCTATTCACTGAACAAGAAACTGAGATAAGAAAGGAATGGGGTCCCTGGTTGCGTGCTCAAGGCAAAAGATTCTCCGGCGAGAGTGGTGAAAAATGGCTTCGTGATGGCTCTGGCGGCAAGGAAGGTAGTGGAGATGGAGGGCAGAAAATTTCGGCGGGAATCATGGGATTAATCAAGGAGAATTCAAATATGGTAACTAACAATAATACTAAGGGAGCTGATCGTGGGAAACATATCATTGACTGTAATGGGCCATTGAATAAGCCTAAAACAGTGCATGAGAAAGCGGAGGGAATTATTGTAGGTGTCCATATTGATTGTGGGGATAAGTCTTCTAAAAGATCAGAGGAAGATGGGCTTGAAATCACTGAAGACAGGAAAAGACGTAGAGCAGGCCCAATGGGTGTTGTGGTGGAAGATAGTATGGTGTGTGATATATCAGGGCCTAGTTGTGAAGCCCAAAAAACTGGTGGTGTTAAGCCCGCTATAGCTCTAAGCCCAAATGAGCATTTTTTATTGGCAGGACCTGTGGACCAGGCCTGCCCACAGCCATGATAGGTCTTAGCTGGAACTGCCGAGGCTTGGGCCAACCTCGTGCAGTTCTTGTCCTTTGTGAGATTGTCAAATCTCATAAACCAGATGTTCTCTTGCTTTTTGAAACGTTGGTTCATGCTGATAAAATCGAAGAGATTAGAGTTAAAGTGGGTTTTGCTGGTGCTTTTGCTGTAGATAGAGAGGGGAGAGGTGGTGGTCTAGCAGTGTTGTGGCGCTCCTCCAATCTGTGTTCTGTTCTTAGCTTCTCTCGCAATTTTGTTGATTTGGTGATTGATGATGGGGTTGCTGAAAAGTGGAGACTTACTGCTTTTTATGGTTATCCGGAGAGATCTCGCAGGAAAGACTCTTGGAATCTTCTTAGAACTCTTTGTGCATCCCCATCTTTGCCTTGGTGTTATATGGGTGACTTTAACGATATGCTCACTCTATCGGATAAGAAGGGCAGAGTGGAGCATCCTAATTGGCTATTTAGGGGTTTTCGTGAAGCTGTGTCTGATTGTGCTCTTAATGATCTTCCTCTCAATGGTTACCCCTTTACTTGGGAGCGAGGTCGAGGCACGGACCATTGGGTTGAGGAACGTCTCGATAGAGCCCTTGTCTCTAATTCTTGGCTTTCTCTTTTTCCTCAAGCATCTTTGTCAAACCTTATCTCTCCAATATCCGACCATTCACCAATATTGTTGAAAACTGAGATTAATAGGCTGAGTCATCGCCCTTATCGTTTTCGATTTGAAAATAGCTGGTTATCAGAACCTGAGATTGGTAATGTGGTGTCTGGCTCTTGGGCTTCAACGGCATCGCTGGATGTAATCAGTAGACTTGGTTCTTGCTCTGTTTCTTTGGCAGGTTGGGGCAAAGAATTAGCAAGACGATTTAAGAAGGGTATTGCTCAGTATAAGCATCAGATTGAGAAGTATCGTGATAGATCAGATGCGGGTGCGATTGAGATTTTTCAGAGAGCAAAATCTGCTCTCTCTGATCTGCTTTTGCAGGAGGAGGTCTATTGGAAACAAAGGGCAAAAAGTTTTTGGCTTCAGGAGGGTGATTCCAACACCCGTTTTTTCCATGCGTCTGCTTCCGCAAGGAAAAGAGCTAATAAAATTCAGAAGTTACAGGATGATGCAGGGGCTTGGCAGGAAGATAATGAAGGTATGTGCAGAGTGGCTAGAGATTATTTCCAACAACTGTTTGCTGGGGGATCGGGCAATTACAATAATGTGTTGGATTCTGTAGAGCATAGAGTTTCGGACTCTGATAATGCTACTCTTCTGGCCCCTTTTACAATGGAAGAGTTTACTACTGCTATAGGCCAGATGCATCCGGACAAGTCTCCAGGTCCGGATGGGTTGAATTCTGCTTTTTTCCAAAAATTCTGGCCGGTGATTGGCAAGGATATTTTTTCTGCTTGTGTTAGCTGGTTGGAGCGAAAAGAGTTCCCTGCCTCACTAAATGATACTATTATAGTCCTTATTCCAAAGTGTGAATCACCTTCCAAAATGAAAGATCTTCGTCCTATTTCACTTTGCAATATTTTGTATAAAATCATCTCAAAGGTCCTGGCTAACCGGCTGAAGCCCTTACTGCCTCATTTGGTCTCGCCTTTTCAATCTGCTTTCGTGCCAGGCAGAGCTATTTCTGACAATGTTTTAGCAGCTTTTGAATTGATTCATTATATGAAGAGGAAGACTAGAGGCAAGAAGGGTGAAGTAGCGCTCAAAATTGATATTAGTAAGGCATATGACAGGGTTGATTGGGGTTTCTTGAAAGGTATGTTGTTGAAGTTGGGGTTTAGTATGCAGTGGGTGGAGATTATTATGCTGTGTGTTACAACTGTGACCTACTCAGTTGCTTTGAATGGTAGTGAGATTGGCCCCATTAATCCAGGAAGAGGGTTGCGTCAGGGTGATCCGTTAGCTCCATATTTATACATCCGTTAGCTCCATATTTATACATCCTTTGCTCTGAATGTCTCTCTGCTCTTCTCAACAAGGCAGAACGTAGGGGTGAAATCCATGGATGCAGAATTAGTAGGGGTGCCCCTAGTATTTCTCACTTACTATTTGCGGATGACAGCTTTTTCTTCTTCAAAGCTTCTGAGTCTGAATGTACCACTATGAAGGGTATCTTGGCTGATTATGAGAAAGCATCGGGACAAGCAGTTAACTTTCAGAAGTCAGGTATTTTTTATAGCTCTAATGTGTCGGTGGATTTGCGAACTAGACTCTCCTCTCTTTTGGAAGTCTTCACTCCTCTTAATACGGGGCGATATCTGGGGTTGCCATCTCTTATTGGAAAGAATAAGAGATCTGTGTTTAGTTACCTGAGGGACAGACTTTGGAGTAGGCTTCAAGGGTGGAGGGGGAAGCTTCTTTCTAGAGCTGGCAGGGAAATCCTTGTGAAAACTGTAGCTCAAGCACTCCCTACTTACTGTATGAGTACTTTCCTGCTGCCTTTGACGTTGGGAGATGAAATTCAGCGTATGATGAATTCTTTTTGGTGGGGTTCAAAGTCTAATGGGAGTCGTGGCATAAATTGGTATAGTTGGGACCGTTTGTGTGTCAGAAAAGAATTTGGAGGGATGGGTTTCCATAATCTCCATGCTTTTAACCTAGCAATGTTGGGGAAACAAGGGTGGAAGTTAATTTCCGACCCTAATGCTCTTGTTAGTCAGCTCTTCAAAGCCAGATATTACCCACGAGGGGAATTTTTATCAGCCCAGTTGGGCCATAACCCAAGTTTTACTTGGAAGAGCATTTGGCATTCTCGAATGGTGCTGGAGAAAGGGTGCAGATGGCGGGTAGGGGATGGTAGGAAAATTAATGTTTGGAAGGAACCTTGGTTAAAAAAAGATAGTGGCTTCAAAGTTCATACTCCTATGATTTCGACTCTTGAAAATGCCTTAGTTAATGACTTCATGATACCTGGATGTCAGGAATGGGATATGGAGCTCCTTTATGAGATGTTTAATCCAAGGGATGTGGCTGCAATTGCTCGAATTCCGTTGCGAACAAGACATAATGGGGATATTAAGATTTGGCATTTTACTAAGAATGGTTTCTATTCGGTCAAATCTGGATATAGGGTGGCAATGGAAATTCTTGGCAAAAATGATCTGTTTCGGGTTCCTGGAGCATGGAATCAGTTGTGGAAAATAGAAGTTCCACCTAAAGTCAGATCATTCTTATGGAGAGCCTGCCGTGACTGTCTTCCCACAAGAGATAAACTACTTCAGCGAGGTGTTCCTATTCCAAACTATTGTGTACTTTGTGGTCATATTGGCGAAAATCCCTGGCATGTCTTCATCAAATTCCTTATGCTCAACAGTGCTGGGTAAAATCTAATTTGAATCTTAGTACAGCCGATTATTCCAATTTCAAGGACTGGTTTTTTAATATGTTGAATGTTAGCGATAAGCTTACTGTTGGCAAGATTTGTATCCTTATTTGGTGCATTTGGAGACAAAGAAATGAAAAACTCTGGAATGATACCAATCAGTTGCCTGAGAAAACAGTGCATGAGAGTCTTGCTATTATGTGTGAATGGACAACAGCGCATGCAAAACACAAAGAAAACCTTCGACAAGCACAAAGTAATGACAGGCCTTCTAATTGGTGCACACCTCCTGCTGGTTTTATCAAGTGCAATATAGATGCTGCAATTTTTCAAGATGAAGACAGCACAGGAATTGGACTGGTGTTTCGAAATGATACTGGTATGTTTATTTGCTGTTTTTCTAAAGTCTTTCCTGGTTTGTATGGTGTTAAAGAAGCTGAAGCTATTGGGCTGTCAGAGGCTCTTTCGTGGACTTTAACTGGAGGTCTTCAAAATGTCATATTTGAATTAGATGCCAAGGTTGTAGTTGATGCTTTTTACTCCCAAGTTGCTGATATTTCTGAATTTGGGTCCATAATTCAAGAATGTAAATCCCTAGAGTGCCAAGGGATTAACTTCTATGTGAGTTTTGTAAAGAGACAAGCAAACGAAGTTGCCCATGCAATAGCTAGAGCATCTCGTTTTCATGCTAGTCCCTCTGTTTGGCATGATATTCCATCATGGCTGAAAGTTGTTATTTCCTCTGATGTAACTTCCATTTCAATTTAATAAACTCTTGTTTCCTGTTCAAAAAAAAAAAAAAAAAAGTGCTAGATTATAAAAATTTTAAGTGGGTCAACTTTTATGGAGTGAGAATTGATTTGGATTCATAAAAGATGATGTCATTATTTTGATTGGTTTGGACATCTTTTAGAAGTGGGCCCAATGTGGACATGTAGCAAATGGGTCGATTCAGAAGTATCATGAATTTTTCATTGATCCACTTAGTGCTAGGTTATGAAAATTTTAAGCGGGCCAAACTTTTATTGAATGAAATTTGATTGGACCCATAAAATATGGGGTCATTTATTTTTATTGGATTGGATTTTTTTTAATGGGATGTCACACCCCGAGCCAAGTTTAAGCTCATCTCGAAGTATGAAATATGCCCGCGTGGAAATTCAAATCAAAATGAATTCCACGAACGGGTTTTCCCACAGGATATCATGTGTGAGATAAAAAAAAATTCCTTAACCTATATAGTTCAATCATAAGTTATCCATATATATATATATATATATATATATATAAACATCCATCAAATATGTAATCATGATAAAAGATCATAATTTAGTCCACGAGCATAGTTAAGAGTTTAAGTTTCAAAGTTAGAAAGTAAGAAAGAATTACTAAAGTATAGCGGAACCAAGTATTAATTATGTTTATAATCCCAAATAAAAGTCTAAATCAAGTCTAAGTATATGGCAATCCATGCCATGGTCAAGGGAAATGGTGACGAATATACACTCAACACATAAATGTCTAAAAAAAAATCCTCTAGGGCCCACTCTGCTAGCTGTTGAGGAGTCTTCTCCCCAACCTCCATGATTTCTTGGGCAATGGTGTCGACGTGGTCCTCCCCTGTAACGCTAAGTGTAGCACCATTAGGCTACACTACGCAAGGTAAACAAGAATAAAATATAACACGCATATCAATCGAATAAGAGTGTCAAGATAGATCATATGAGGTCAAGTAAGAAAATCTAGGCATACATGATGCATTAGTAAGTATGATACGTAAGGAATCAAAGATGACAAGTGCATAGACATACATATCATAACTAGATGGCAAAACCACATGAGCTATATTCTCCCACATAAACATGTAAACATAGTCACATGAGAGCATGACATAACATAACATAAACATGAGGTACCACTAGGAGGTATAGGGCCCGGATACTCCATCGTGGACTCGAGGTACCGGTCAACCCCCCATAGAAATATCATTTGTAGAGGTCTATGAAAATTAACTAAACCCGCATCCAGCTGGATCCAGCCAAGCTAAGGTCAAAGCTAAGTGGTACCGACTCAAAGGATAGAGTGTACATCAAATATCATGGTGTGACATAGCGTGAGCATAAATATATACAAATGTATACATGGACAAGTACAAGACGATAATCATAAGTATGTAACATGACATATCATATGAATATATATATACATAATGTATAAGGAAACATATGACGTAAAACAACAATGGCACATGAGCTTAGCAAATAGACACGAGATAACATGTACATATCATGTAAGAGCACTAGAAACAAAAATGAAATACATGCATAAGGATTATATACAAAATCAAGGATGCATGACAAGCTAATCCTAAGGTTTTTTAATACTCGTGGGCTTCACCGTCCAACAATGTGTAGGCTTAAGGTTTCCAACATCATTGGACTACAAAAGAACCATTGGCGCTACATAATTTGGGATGCCAAATACCTTAAGATAACACCTTTAATTGGTTCGGGGTAAAAAAAGACCAAGAACGAGTTTCCATGAGAGTGACGTGTGCTCAAACAACACCCTCTAACATTAAAAATCCATTGGGCTTAAATTAAGGTTCAAGGATCCAATACAAAGGTCCAAGTGATAAGTCCACAAAATTGTAGTCTTCATCATCATTTTATGTTACTTTGTGGACTTAATTATGGTAATTTGTACTCAATTTCATAATTCCATGCATTTGAGCATTAAAGTTGGAATTTTAGTCAAAATCATTCAAAATCATCAATCTTGCATGAATTTTATGAAATCATTGGTTTACATCATCTTAATGTCACACCAATTAGCTTTTTAATTCTTGCATCATCAATTAGTTCATGGAAAATTATCCAGTGGTGCATTCATGTGCTTGATCTCATTAGGGTCCCATGCATGTCATTTTATGAATTTTATACATATTGTGGCTGAATTATTCTTTTTATTCTTGTAGGGAATCTTCAATTTTTGGGATCCACTTGAAGAGAAATTAGAGAAGAAAAAAAAGGGAAGTTACCAAGCACTTTGGAAGTCTAACCAAAGGGGTCCCCACCATGCATGGACATTCCATACTTATAAACTCTCTTATGTGCACAACTTTTGATTTTCTCATCCACATCAACAAGCAATCTTGGGAGATATTTTTGGAATTAGAAACATTGAGTTTTTTCTATCTGAGTTATTTGCAAGATAAAAGACTAAATTAAAGTAAATAGATTGAGAATTAAAATTAATTAATGGACTCTTTGTTGCTCTGATCTACCTTTATCATAATTGTTATCCGTTCATCTTGCATAGTAGCTTTATCTCTCATTCAAATCTTGATTTATTTTTATTTTCATTATAAATTTTTTTTCAAATTTTAATAAAAAATATTTCAGTAGTGCTCCCTGTGGGATTCGACCTGTACTTACCACTGTCTCAAAAGGACAGCTATGCACTTGTAGTATTAAAAGATTGAATTTAAACTCACATCACAAAGACTAGGTCCATAACCACCTAAGAATCCTATTAAGTTGATTCCAACATAACCACACTTGGTTCACCTAGGTATGATGTGGGTAGCATGAGTTATGGGACTAAATTCAATGGTTTAAATATCCCTTAACTTTCCTAACCTCTGATCATAAAATTGTATGGACCAATGAATTATACCTTCCAAGAGCTTTCCAGCGATATATAGAACTCCAAAATTGGATATACGGATCAAAAGTTATGGCCTTTCAAAAATCAATAAATTTGGTGAAGAATCTGCCCAAATTCGGCTGACCAAATTCTTGACTGAGTTTATGACCTGAAATTTGGCATAAACCATGAATTCTATGCCTGAAACTCTATCTTTGGAGTAGGCTCCTTCCCCAACCTCTCACAACCTTTCAAACACATTTCATTTACACAAAAAGAGTCTCCAATACACACTCCAAACCATCAAACACATTCCCAATCAAAATAAAATCCAAAAGAAATATCAAGTTAGTACTACACCCATTTACAAATTTAAATCAAATTAGAACAATGGACAGCATGAGCTGAAATTGGGTAATCTAACTTGAGATCCATTACAAGAATCATAAATAGAGAAAAACATGCATATTTTAAAAATATTTACTTGCCTTAGGTGATTGTAATATAAATTTATAGAAATCTAAGCTCTAAGCAAAAACCCCCAAAATGGAACCTCAACCAAGCTCCTACAATGGTGAAAATTGAAGAAAGAACTACAAAATCAACAAGTATTCACTACTAAAAACCTTCAATCATTACTTTGAACATAATAAGGAGTAATTTGGGAAAAGTTTTTCTTACCTATAGAGTGGAATGGAAGAAGAAGAACAATGGAGAGCTTGAAGAAGATGAAATTTGTAGAAAATGGGTTCTTGCTTGAGGAAGATGAAGGAAAACACTCTCAAACCTCTCTATTTGGTGTTTGGTAGCAAAGAAAATGATGAAGAATGGGTAGGAAATGGAACCCTAGGTGCCTCTTGCTAATAGAGATGGAATGAAATGAAAGAAATAGGGTTTAAGGTTTTAGCTAGCCTTTTATACCATGAAGTTCTAGTATTTGAAAGAAAGTCCAAAAATATAATGAATATTTATAATATAGGGCTTTTGGCTTCTAAATGGGTCTAAATGAGCTCAAATGAGTTGGGTCAAAATATAGAAATTGAAAAATGACTCATGAACTATGAGATGCACCCAAAATCTTTGGAAAAATAAAAAACACACACGTGAGACCCAAAAAAGCCAAAATACCCAATAGTCATAGTGCTACCTAGTCAATGGTCAAATCCCATTCTAATATACCTAATCAAGCCCAAATACATTCAAAACATACATTAGGCATCTAATTAAGATTAATTAGACGCATATTTGGAATGAATGAGTATTGAGAGATCTGAATTAAGGATTAAACAAGGAGGTCTTTTGGGAAAGTCAATAAAATTGCTTATCTTAAAGTATTAAATGAAGAAAGAATTTAGAGAAAGAATAAGAAATAAGGAGAGAGAATTTAGGGAAGGAATCAGATTTGGGGGAGAAATGACAGAGATGATAATAATTTGAATTTTATTGCCAAATGTCATCGCAAAAGCCCAAGAGAAAGCGTCACGTGTCGCTCTCCCGCAAAGAGGCTACTGCTTTAAGATATATATAGCCAGTGTGAGAGGCTCGTGCCCAACACGGGCCAAAAAAGAAAAAATATAAAAAAAATTATAGAGGAAGCAATTAAGAGGAGTAAGGGAAATATAAAGATTTGGACCGATTAGATGGGCCAATAATGATATAGTATTGGCCTAGTGGTTAGGAAAAAAATTAACAACGCTAAGTTATACAAATTTAGGTTAAGATATTAATTTAATTAAAGTCAAATTAATGATGGAGAACATACCAATCATTGCCAAAATTATTGTATTTAAAAATCTAAGCTAATAACACTAAAACTATAACATAAAATTAAATTAGTATATTTAACTACAAAACCTAATGTTATTTTAATTTTAATTATAATATTAATAGTACTGTTAAGTAAAAATTAATTTAAAATATTAATATGATAATATCAACAATAATTTGCATTACATCTTATATCCTGTTTATTTCATACTCTGTGGCCATGGATCGATCATCAGTCGATTGCCGATTCATAAATAAGGGAGTGGGCTTATATTGAGCAAGTCTACATTGCTTAATTCAAGCTATGCGGCCACAAATCATCACTAGATTGCGTGCTGGATCATAAATAAGGGAATGTGCTAGAAATATAACATGTACACTTGATCGAACCATGTTTTTTAGTCAATTGACCGAAAATTCAACCCATGCTTAAATTGTACCCACACTTAAATTGTTCGAGTAGTTGAAAAGTCCAGTAATGAGATGGAGGCCTAACTTTGAACTATTTGGTGCCTTACCCGATACACAGCTCTAGTGGGTGACGTTGTATATCCGGGGTTTTACCAAACTATTTTAAAGACTCATCTGACATCACTACATTTGGATTGTCTATTTTTTATTTTCCGACCATTGATTTCTTATGCCATAAAATCTAACACATATTGAAATCAAATTATATATATATATTTTTTAATTTCTTATCTAGATATAGGTCCACGCTTAAATTGTACCCACACTGAAATTGTTCGAGTGGCTGGAAAGTCCAATAATGAGATGGAGGTCTTGGCTTCAAACCGTTTGTGGCCTTAGTTGATACACAGTGCTAGTGGGCGGTGTTGTGTATTCAGGGTTTTATGAAACTATTTTAAAGACTCATCTAACATCACTACAATTGGATTATTTATTATTTATTTTTTGACCATTGATTTCTTATGCCTTAAAATCTAACGCATATTGAAGTCGAATTATTCTTTTTTGTTTCTAATTTTTTATCTAGATATAGGTCCCGTTCGCACTCATATTGGATTAATTTTGGAAAAGAGATTTTAAATCCAAACTATTTTAAAAGATGTGCCCACTCCTATATTTTCAAATGTTATCAATGGGCCAAAACCCGACTTTGGTCCCTCCAAAATACATGTCTTTTTATGTGGGTATGGACTTGCATTTGGTTCTAATGGTCAGACCCAAATTCGTGTTTAAGGTAAAGCATATATAGAGGAGTGGGGCTAACAATTTTCTCGGATATTAATAGGAGGTATTAGATATTAATAGGAAGTGTGGATCACATGATTGGCAACATAGATTGGGGCTCACAATTTTCATTCCTTCCATTTTTTTGTTTTGCTTAAGTAGATAGAATCTTGATGGGATCGATATATTTTGAATAGATCTTTAGTTTTGGGAAGTTTTTTATTGTGTTTAGATGCTTTAGGACATTGCATGAGTTATTGGGTGGGGTGTGCCACATGTTTCTGCAAAAATCCAAGAGGGAACGCCACATGTTGCTCTCCCGCGAAGGGACTGTTGGTTTAATATATATAATTTGTGTATCTTCATTGAGATTTTGTGAAAGGGCATTGTAAGGACTCAATCCCTAGGTCTTTTTTTGTTATTATTATTATTGTTGTTGTTGTTGTTGTTTTGTAATTTTGATCACAAATTGGACCAGAGCAAATTCCCACACAAGGGGAAAACCATCCATTAACATCCAAACATCCAAAAACCCCAAACTAACAAAAGAAAACCCTATTCTAACATCACCATCTACAAAGGGCATTCAAATGATTCTATATGCACAAAACATGGATCAAAGAAGAAAATAAGCATTCCAATTCATAAGTTAGGATTAGGTACTTGCCTCGCGGTTGGAGGAGATGAACTAAAATTCCTATTCCAAAGCCCAAAACAAGATCCCGGCAAAAAGGCTTTCGAGAGGAAGAAGGTGGTCGTCTCTGATCGGATATCCGACGGCTAGATTTCTAGATTGCTAAGTTGCAAGAGCCAAATAAGTGGAGAGAGTGTTGTGGGAGAAGAAAAGAGTACGGTGGTGTTGTTTAAATAGAGAACGGAATAAAGATTGGAGATAAACTTAAGTTCTAAAGAGAAAAGAGTTTGGGTTCTAAAGAAATAAGAGTTTTGATTTTAGAAGAACTATACTTACTAGACTGTGCCTGGGTTAACTACGGGTCAAATCTCCTATTCAACAAGCCCAACTTACCAAGTCTATGCCTGATGTGGTCCCCACTTAAACAAATCACTTATTTAACTAAAATACAATCAATTATAATAATAGTTAAATAAATAATTTATTTATTATAAAAATTCAAAACATCACACCATTTAGCTAAAAGAGCCCAATTCGTTAACCCAAGATCACCAAGGCCCAAACCCCCCACCCACTTTGGTTTCACTACTTCACTCCATCTTACAAGATGCATTTTCTTTTTATTGCTTTGGCCTTCCAATAAGAAACTCCTTCTTAAACGGTCTAAATTTTTAATCACCGCCTTTGGCATCTTGAAAAAAGACATATAGTATACATGCAAGTTGGAAAGAGTGGCTTTGATCAACGCAATCCTTCCCCCGAAATAGAGATAATGGCTCTTCCACTTGGACAACTTTCTTTCAAATCTCTCTATCACAGGAGTCCACGTAGCCTTTCTACTCGGATTACCCCCTACCGGCATTCTAAAGATACTGAAAAGGTAATTGGCTGACTTGACAATGCAATCTCATTGCCATTAGAGCAATGTGATCTTCCATACTCCATACCCCCACTAAAATACTTTGTGATAGATTTATCTTTAATCCTGATGCCAACTGAAAACATCTTAAAATTCTTTTCAAGACTATGATCTCCTCCCATTTGGCAGAAATAAATAAAATAGTATCATCTGCAAATTGAAGGTGAGTTATTGCCTCTCTATTAGAACCAACTTCAAAGCCCTCAATGAGCCTTATCTCGTAAGCCTTCGATAGCAAAGTCTCAACACTTCAACAACCAAAGTGAAGAGAAAAGGAGAAAGTGCGCCACCTTGTCTCAAACCTCTAGAAGCTCTAAAAAGCCTCGAGGGAGAACCATTTACCAAAACTGAAAAACAAGTAGAAGAAATACATTCCCAAATCCATCCTATCCATTTTGAACCGAAAACAAATCTTCCAAGCACATAATCTACAAAAACCCAATCAACAATATCATAAGCCTTCTCCAAATCAATCTTAAAAATAATGCCCTCCTTATGCAACCTTTTCCTTGAATGAATAAGCTTGTTGGCAATCAAAAACCTATCAAGAATCTGCTGCTTGTTAGCAAAAGCACCTTGGAAATGGATGGCAACACTCTTTTCAACCTGTCCGCCAAGATCTTTGACAATGGCTTGTAAACACATCCCACTAAACTAATAGGACGATAATCCTTCAGCTCCACATGATTTGGAATTTTTGGGATGAGTGTAAAAAAAGTAGCCTTGAGCTCCTTATTGAGCCTACCTCTACGGTGAGATTCTACCAGCATCTCATAAAAATCATCATCCTTTAGAAAATCCCAACCAGCTTTAATGAAGGAGAAATTACAACTGTCAGGACCAAGCACCTTCTCTCCATCACATTCTACTAAAGTAGAGTTAATCTCCTCCATCTCGAAATCCCTCTCCAACTATGCCATATGGTCAACTGGAATTGAAGGAAAAGAAAGTGCATCAATATTTGGCCTCAAAAACTCTTCACACCTATACAAATTCTCAAAAAAAAAAAAAAAAGAAAGAGGCTATATCTTCCTTAACATCCTCCGGCTTCTCAATTAAACAAAATCCGTTTTTAATTTTTCCAATGAAATTAATTCTATACCCCACACTTGCCATACAATGAAAAAATTTGGTGTTCTCGTCACCTTCTTTAAGCCAACTCACTCTTGATTTTTGCCTCCATATCACCTCCTCCATGTGATTTAAATCTTGTATCTTCTTAATAGCATCCCATTTGCTAGTTCTCTCTGGCATAGACAACCCCGGCCCTTTTCCTCTTCTAACCGATCCCACTCCACCTTAAGAGAAAGAGCATCTCTAGAAACATCAACTTTACCGGACACCTATGAATTCCACTCCTTAATCTTTTCTTTCAACCCCTGAAACCTTTTAGAGATTCTAAAACCTGCCAAGCCTTGCATTTGCACCTGTAACCACCACTCACAAGTCTTCACTAGGAAATCTTTATTCGATAACAAATGGTTTAAAAACCTGAAGGGTTTAGGGCCCTAGTCTATGACATTAGGTTTAAGCATAATAGGACAATGATCAGATAATTGTCTAGGAATTGCAACTTGAATCATCCCAGCATAAAGTTCTTCCCAATTTTTAGAAAAGAGAAATCTATCAATCCTACTCATAGCCAACCTCTCTTGATTGTTAGACCAAGTGAACTTCCTTCCCACCAGAGGAAAATCGACAAGTGCATACCCATTTATAAAATCAGAAAACCTTTCCATACTACGAGAAAGAATTACACCACCCTTCTTTTCACGAGGAAACTGAACCATATTGAAATTGAAAGTTTAGGGTTCGAGATCTCTAGATTGGTCTACTCAATAAATCAACCCAATAGTATGCAAAAATAAACAATAATGCAGCGAAAATAAAATCACAAGCACACACCACAAGGACACCAGATTTAGCGTGAAAAAACCCTAATTGGGTGAAAAACCACGAATACAAACTGGATTAATAATCAAGCACTGTGAATTTCGCAATTACAAGAAACTCGGATTTCCTCTCCAGATATTCCCTATCTAAGGACTGCAGTTACCTTATGTCACTTTACGCTTTAACGACTTCACACCGCTGTATGCAAGAAGATGATCTTCTACAAAAGATGCAGAAGAAATTGGCTCTAGAAAACTTGGCAGCACAACTTCTTAATAAATCTCTAGAGAAGAATTCTCTCAATTAAATCTCTTACTCAGAACTTTGAGAGGTGAGATCCCTGTTTAGAATAGCCCTTGAATCCTTTAAATAGCTCTTGGGACGTGCTTAAGGTTGCCTAATTTGATTAGGATTAAAATAAGTAGTTTGGCAACAATTAGAAAGAAGTTTCTAATTTTCGTAAGACTCTGCCACCTTGTCCGCTTGAGAGGACCTTCCATCCGCTCGAGCGGATGAGGTTCTGTTTCTGCACAAAAAGCTTCTGTCAGTGCGTCTGGCCATTCTGACTCTTGTCCGATCGAGTGGATGATGTGTTCACTCGAGCGGACCCCATTCTGGTTGATTCGGAATTTCAGCACCTGTACTTAATTCAGCCTTCTTCTTCTGAGTCCTTCCAGTCTTCTATCTTTAGAGTAATTTTTTAAATAAAGACTACAACTCAATGGACCCCCAGAGTTTTGTCCAACCCATGAATTAGCCAATAAACAAAAACCTAATAGAAATCTCCACCCAAACACCATGGAACCGACCACATAGACAAAACAATGGAAAGACTATCCCAAAAGGGAGTTCTAGCTGAATCATCATTAGGACCATACACATTAGCCACAACCCATTCGAGACCACATGAAATGTTAAAAAGCTTCATCGCTAACACCTTTTGGCTCCTTATGTATGCATTCACCATTCAAATAGCATTGTCTTTCCAAATTGAAATTAATCCCCTAGATGAGCCTTTTGAAGGAACCCACTCCCACCCACAGCTTTGAGCACCCCAAACATCATGAACAATGGAGATAATATTCTTAGAAATCTTAGTTTCTTGAAACAAAAGGAGATCTATTCATTAATCGAACATAACAAAAATACCCCCACGGATATTATCTGGCTCACCCATTCTCTCACCCTTCTCCTCCAACTCTTCCAAAACTATGACCTAGTTAACAATTTCTACCTCATTACTACCAAAAGACATACCCAGTATTTTGCCAACTACAATTGTTTGTCGAGCTTCCATCTCCTTATCCCCTTCACCTGCAATGGAATCACAGTCCGATGAATTCCTAGAACCTGTCTGCAAAGGGGATCATCTTCAAATGTTATTATAAACTTATATTTGATCTTTTACATTTGATATCTAGACTTAAAATTATGTAATGTGCAAGGATATTTTCCATATACTTTCCTTATAAAAATATTTTTTTGCATATAGAAATTTAGTAATTTAAATTATCATTAATACATGTATATTTGAATTCTACAAGCTTCTGATCCATTTTTAGATATTATATAAATTTAAAAATATTATTGTCTTGAGTTGCATTGACTCTTTTTGAATAAAATTTTCAAAGCTAGATGAGTCAAGTCCAAGTGAGAGTCACGAGCTTTCCATCCTCGTATGTATCCATCTTGTCTAAAATTTATTACCAAACTCAATTAAATATGGGTCATTTTTTCTACTAAGGATGTTATTTACGGACGTGGGTTGAGTCAGGTTCATGTCTAAGCCAACTTGAATTTGACCTGAATGACAGTTGTTTCTGCTCCACTCCCAACTCATGTGTTGGATGAGAAGTTAATTAAAGTTTGGGATCCAGACCTTGGGGGAGGGGGTGAATAGGGTGAGCTAGAATTAGTGACCAGTTATGCTAAATTTTAACTTCTTTAGATCAATTAGTCATGATTATGAAACTAAAGTGCGGAAGCTTAATTACAAAAAATATCACCACAACTCATCCGCCATAACATAGTAATTTATAGTGGTTTGGTCTAAATGCATACATCCACTACCGGCTTGTGTTCCTATACCTCTACCGGGTTTCCACTATGTATGCTTTCCAATGGGCTAAGCAATAACCACTTGGGTTTTATAGTTCACCCTTAACCTTACACTCATGCTTTTCTAAGGCTAAGCAATGACCTATAACCCTAAGGTTTTCTCTCTAAAATGTCTCTAACATACACTTGATAGAGATACAAGTTAAGCTCAATAAAATGCCTCTACGATATGCAGATATGAAAGTGAAAAGCTAACTCACAAATACACTATCTGAATGCAAATATGAATGCTCAATGTGTATGCATGATGACCTTAATCAATTTGAAAATGAAAACTCATAAATGTATGCCAAAAGCTTTTAAAAGTTTTAGCTCATAAAAATATTTATGATTGAGGTAAGAATGCTAATCACATGTTAAAAACAACTTGTAAATATACCAATTTAATCCAAGTAAGTTGTGAATTTTTAAAGCCAAAACATGTGATGCATGTGATCTTCAATCAAATTTAAAAGTGTAAGCTCAAGTATGTATGCCTAAGGCATTTGAAAGTGCAAATCACAAAACCATATTTGATTGAAGTGAAAAGATAAATCACACGTAATTTGAAAACTAACTTGAAAAAGATATACATATCAATGCTAAGCAAGTTGTGTGAATTAAACTTTAAAACTAAAATACATGTGATTTGTGAGTGTTGTTAAATCTAAAACATCGGATAGATTGAAAGTGATTTTATTGTGATGGAAGTCAACAACCAAAAATTCAACCAAGTATATGAACCATGTTATATGTGATTCCAAAGGTAATTCCAAAACATCACTAAGATATACCAATTTGAGTCCAACTTGGTGTGAATCAAGATGATGCATCCGAAACATTAAATCAATTTAAATCATATTCATGTTAGGGATAAACAAGTCATAGTTCACACGCCTAAATAGATTTACCAATAATTTAAACAAATCATGAAAACAAATGACAAAGAAAGCTAAGCTTACTTATTTGATCTAACTCATGAACCAAGCTTTAGCTTCCCTTATAACCAACTAGCCTTCCTTAGCTCAATCTCCTTCCTTACTTTCAAATGACTCCAAAATCCCCTCATAAAGGCCAAGGAAGAACTCAAAATATATAGAAAATAAGGCTCCAACGGATCTCTAACAACTAGTTGTTCGGCTACCATTCACCTGGACGAATTCCCAACAGTCAGAAAATTTGAAATTTTGTGTAGAAAATAATTACCTATTCGGCTAGCCGAACAACCTGTCCTTTTTTACAGATTTTCCATCGTACAAAATAGCTGGCCGGATTCTAGGCAGGAAAAGTACGCAAATTCAAAGACCTAAAAACCTAATAAAATAAGCCATAAGTCTAGGGTTTTAGGGTTATCTCTTGGTTGGTTTGGGGTCCCATTTTCCCATATTTTGATTTTTCAAAGTTTTTCTCCGTGGGAACTTATGGGCCATAGAATCATGCTTAGATTCATGTTTAAGTCACTCTAAAGGTGTTTTCAAAACATGAACCTAAAATGATATGAAAATCTAGGTCCAAAGGCTTGCATGATTCAAAAATCTTCTTTTCAAAGATTAATGCATCCAAGTTTTAAATACAAAACATGTATACAACACAAGTTCTAAAAGTTTTAAAACAATGCATGTGAAAATCAAGATTTCAAGTTTTTTCAAAATCAATGCTCATGTGCAAACTTGAATGATGCTAACATGATAATGCATACATCAAATTGCAATACACAATATCCCTAACATTAAACCCATGACCTAAATAATTATATGATTACCTATTACCACTTGTATTGAAATGTACTAAGTAATATATATATATATATATATATATATATATACATACATACACATACACACACACATTCAAAGCTAAATGGAGCATCAGGCAAATCCAAAACTTAAAATCTTATATAATTAAAAGTTTATATATATTTTTACTTTAAGTTCCAAACATTAAAGATGCAGGGGCTCTATCAGACCGGGACCCAAGAAATTAAAATTCTACCATGGTTGGCTGGAGATGTTCTATTGTCACCAAATGCGGGAGTCTTATGTGAATTTCATCAGGTCCTGCGTGACGAACGTAATGCATAGGTGCACAAGATAATGTGCACTGTGTATACAATGGAAAGAAATATTAAAACCCCAAGGCCCGAGGAATGTTCTCCTGCGAACAATCTGCATACTTCTCATTTGCGGTACAACTTATAAGGCTCACTTACATATCTACTTATTTGTTGAAGGTACATGAAAAGGTCTCTTAAAAATAAGCGTCAACATAAGAATCACCCCAATTTGATTGATTATCCTAGCTATTTTTTATGGCTATAAAGTTTACAGGTCTATTAACCATAGATATTTTTTTAAAGATTCAATCAAATAGTGGGTAAAAATTTGATGACAGTGAAATTGGGGAAGGTGCCCGATCATCAGGGAATAAGCGTGTGAAAGGGCTTGCATATATCAATGGTGGCTCCAAGTGGCCCCATGTGGACTATACATTTCTCGTTTATAGAGATTGGACCGTGATTGGTCCACTCAAGATAAAGGTGTAACACCCATGCCATAGGTGACACTACAACAAATAGATTTTTTGCAACATAAAACTAGACCCGTCGCAACAAGTTAGAATTGGCGATACAAGATCTCAAGCGTCGCAAATAAATACTTTCAGCAAAGAATAATGTGTGTCGCAAACAAATGCGTGAAATAATCATTGGTGCAAAGCAATTCGAGCTCCCGCCAAATGGCGGTAAAATTGTTCGCGACGCTAAATACACATTAGCGACACAATCATACGTCGCCAATAAGTGTTTCTATTCGTGACGCAATCCCTGCGTCATAAATAGTTTTTAATTGGGACAGTTACCTTATTATGTCACAGAAAAGTTGAGGCTATTTGCAATAGTTTCCTTTTTGCGTCACACATAATATTTTATTCGCAGCGTTGATGCCTTTGTGTCGCAGATAATTATTATTAGCGACCTACATGATATGGCGTAGTAAAAATTCTAAGCTAAAAAATTCACTATTTGTTCCCATTGCCACCATTATAAAAAAAATTATATATTTATTTGTGATGCAATTTTGGTGTCACAAATAATATTTAGTTGCGAGTTGCGACGGTATACTTGATGCGTCGCAGTTAAGGTATTTTGTGCGACGCAAATTTAAATGCGTCGTAGAAATTTATTTATTAGCAACATTGTTTTATTGCGTTGCACAAAAAAAAAAAAAAAAAAAAATTCTAATTTCCCAATCGCTTTTTATGTCCTTAGAAATTCTTTTATTAGCGACGTTGTTTTATACGGAGAGTTCGCCTTTTACGCCCTTATCCCCCTCTCGCTCTAAATGCCCTAGACCACCCTATGCCCTAAATGCCATAGCCCTCTCTGGCTTTGCTGTAAATGCCCTAGACCACCCTCTCTATCGTTCTCACCTCTCCCTCGGGATCCCTCTCACCATCGCTCTCCACGTGAGCAATACCAGCCAGCCCTCCTCCTCCAACCACTGCGCACACCTCACGGCCTATCACTCTCGTCGCCTCCCTGCACAGAGTCTCCGCCGATCTCGCAGCCCATCATCCCTTTCACGCCGCCCTCTCCATCGTCGCCATCTCCTCGTGCGCAGAACCTATCTGGACTCCCCCTCTGGCGCAGATCCTCTCCACCATCACCGACTATACTTCTGCACTGAGGCGACGCTCTTTCACGCCCAGACACGCCCCTTTCCCCCTCCACGCCAAACCGCACCACTACATCCACAGGTAAGGAACTGTCCCTTCTCTTCCTGTCATCTACACCAACGCACTGCCTCTGCTCCCTGCAACACCCAGTGCCTTGCACTATTTCACAGCACCTGCGCACAGGCACACCCTTCCCCTCCATCTTCTTCCCTTTTCTTTTCTTTCTTTTTCCTTTCCGTCACCCTCTGTCTTTCGCCTCGCTGCATGAATTGGGGCTTTTGCAAGTAAGTGGTTCCAATTTCCCAATTTGCTATTTCTTTTCTCATTCTGTTCTGAATTAGGTTTTCCATGTGTATGTGCGTCTCTGTGTGTGTATGTGTTTTTTTTTTTTTTTTTTTTTTTGGGGGGGGGGTGTGTGTGATTTCTATTGTTCGAGTTCTTTGGGTTTTTCCAAACTTCAGAGCCTTTGGTTGTTCTGATCAATCTCTTGGAATTCTTTTGGTGTGAACTATTTTTTACTGTGTATTGGGAATTTGGTTCTTCCAAGTTGGTTTTATTTCTTTTGTGTTTTTGGGCAGGTAATTTAAGGATTGCAATTGTTGGATTTCTACGTATTCTTCCACTTCATGTTGAATTGGGACTTTATTTTGTTAAAATGTGTGATCTTTTATGCTTTTTGAATGGAGACTGGTTTGATTTATCTTGCTTTGTTGGGATTTAGGCTTTTGGATGCCAGAAATTTGTTGCTTGCAATTGTTGGATTTCTTGATTTTCTTTCACTTCATGCCCTTCTCCCTCATCGTGCACCACTGCACCCCCCCCCCCCCACCACCCCCCCCCCCCCCCCCCCCCCTCCCCCCCCCCCCCCCCCCCCTGCCCCCCTGTTGACTTGCTGACTTCAAGTCAACTGTTGGCCACTAGATTTTTCTTTGGCTGTACATGGGAGGAATGAGGAATGGTAAATTATCCTAGTCTTAAACTAGCATGGTCTAAGTCATATGGATTATTCTTAGAGTGCTCTATTTCACTGCTTTGCCACACAATCTCCATCTGCCAGTGTACATCCATTGTTGTACTCCGCAACACTGGAGCCTCCACTTTGTAATCTGCTAGTGCAATCTCTGGCACTCATTGTGAGATGAGATGCCCTTAACCATCCAGCAGCCGTTGATGATATCATAACAAAATATAAGAAAATTGAAATTTTTTTCAAATTATGCAAAGTCCATGAGGACCTATTTGTTAAAAGGCCTATCTAAGATTTTTATATATTTCTTTTTCATTAAATTGTTAAATGATATTTTTTAAAACAGTGGGTTTTTGTTAAAAAAATTGTAAGGTATATGAGGTTTTTTGATGACCTGTTTTGGGTTTCCATATGGGGGGCTCATGTTTGGTATATACAATACTTACAGTTCACAAACTATAAACTGGCACAACATTGGTCATCCTTGCATTACCTTTTTAAGTACAAACCAAGTCACCAATGACACATTTTGATTGGATCCACAGACGATTTGCACAATGGATTCTGCTTTTGTTTCTTCCTTTTATTGTTGCTTTTCTCTTTCTCTAGGTGGCCGGGAAGCCTACCGAGCAAAAAACAAGTGAAGGAATAGAACATATTCTAACGAATATACATACATATTTGGGTCTCCCTCTCTTGCATATGAAACAGTGTGAACAATGCACTGATTACTTTTAAAAGTGCATATTATTCTTTTTACACACACTTGCAGAGCCGTTGTGGTATTCCATCAGCATGAGAAGTTTAAAGGCAAAAGAACACATGCTCCTGACAGAGTTGAGGAGGTTTGACATAGATTGTTGAACCATCATAGGCCTTTAGTGAAGGGAACATGAACTGCGTAGGGGCCATGCTACTAGGTGGCCTCTTTTTCATAGTCATGAACTTTGAATTTATTTCATGTGCCGGGTGAGTTTAAGGAGCAAATTTTGAACGGCCCGATTGTGAGTACTTTGCATCCACCCAAGTGGGGCTCACACCCACGCCAAAGCTTGGATTGTTTGTCGTAGCTATGATATGGTACTGTGTAACAGGCCCTAATTACATATCCAAGCCCGACCCAAAGGGGACTGGGCCCAAAATGGGCTCGGGCTGGCCCGGCTCATTAGCCTGCCCCATGTAAGGAATGCATGTAATTTAATTTAATTAGTCCAAACAATTGCTCAAATGCCCACACAAGTTTTAAAAAGCCCAGTTCGGCCTGTCCTGATTGATTAAATAGGCGGGCTCGAGCCTAGCTTTTACGGCCTATGTCGGGCTTGGGCCGGACATGGGCCAGTGTTTCTAAAGTCGGGCCACACCTAGATATGCCTTAGCCCTGCCCAGCTCGGCCATGAACACCCCTATAGATAGAGATCATCCGACTATGTGGGCCCACCTAGGTCCTTGACTCACCCAACTACTAAAGCCTGTGTTGTGCTGAACGTGATGGAGAAATACACCGACAATAACCCTTTGACAGCCAACGCTCAAGCCTAAACACCAATTCTTTCCATTTTTGCGGCATCAAAAGTAGGCCTATCAATTTGGCCTTGAGACAAGGGCTGGGCCCTCAAAAAGTCCTTAAAATGAGGGCTTTTTTTTCTAACGAAAAGCCCTAGGGCCGGGCTTGGACAGTACTGGCCCGTTCCAGCCTTGGCCCTCCTGCTTTTATTTATTTTATAATACACACACACGAAAAACATAAATACCCACTAAAATGCCCTTATCATAGTCACTTAGTTGTAATAAGAGGATGTGAAGGCCATTTCATACCCACCTACCCATTACAAAATGTTGTAAAAGTCCACCCATACATACATACTTGGTTCATCTCATCTATATTTAATTATTTAAGTTATGTATTGTACTTAATAAATAATCCATAAGTGTTGCGCGATTGCTTCTAATCCCTTTCTTTTAATTTTTATTGCTTCTTATTTAGGCTTTTTATGTTATTTTTATTCATCATTGTTAGTACAAAAGGGGGTGTACGGACGGGTCAGTTCTGGTCTGAGTTCATGGTGGAACCTGAACAAGAACCATATATGGGACGGGTTGATTCCGGTCTGGGTCCATGGTGGACCTGGAACCGGAATCGTTAAGGAAAAGGTGGAACCGGAACCAGAACCATATATGGGACGATTCTGGATCTGGGTCCGGATTTAGGTAGAGAATGATATTATATATATATGATTTTTAGGAGAGATTTTCGAAAGAGGTAATATGTTGGGTCTCGGGTCCATGGGTCTGAACCAAGGTGGAACCGGACTCGGACCCAGACCCATTTACTTATCGGGGCCTAAATATGGACCGAGACCCGGTTTTTAACGGGTCACAGAACCTCTGGGTAATTGGAGACTCATTTACATCCTTAGGTGTATCCCTTCCTATTAATAATGATACACGTTTTTCTCCGGGGGCATGTTTGGTAACCGTCTATACGGAGGAATCCTTGTTATTTTTCTGTGATCGCATGGAAAATCCATGTTTGGAAACGTTCTGCAGCGAGGAGCGATTATTTAAGTAGTCCGACCTCCCCCTATCAGAATCCATAAATCCGAGGTTTTAAAGGGGGAAATTTTATATGCACCCACCAATTTTGCTGAGCACATCCACATTCCTTCTTCATGTGTAATTTTTTTTCCTCTAAAGGTGGGTGTGTTAAGCAAAAATAGGGTGCATATAGAATTTCCTTTTAAAGGGGAGTATAAAAGGCCCTTTTTGAACACTATCCTTTCGACTGTCTCGTTGGACCCTTCTTTGCGAGAAAATCCTAAAATCATCACAGCACCTACAGCCTCCTCCTCTCTCTCTCTCTCTGTGTCCAAGTACGAAGCCTCGGGTTCCCTCGCCGCTGGTTTCTCTCTCCGTCCCTCTTCGTTTGGCCAAGGCATGATCATGTTACCTTCATCTTCTTCCCCGTCTCAAACATCACTTATCTTCTTTACCTCTTTGTATTTCAGATTTACACGAAATCAAAGACTTTTTTTTAAAATTTTATTCATTCTAAAACCATGGGTTATCCTATTGAATAGATTTGGTGAAATGGGTTTATGCCGATGTCCTTTGTGGAACTAAATTCAAAAAATTTTTTCATTTTTTTTCTTTGTGGAGGTTGTTTTATTTGAATTGGAGATCCTTGCTTGGAGAAATTGGGTACTGTTTCTGTGGTAACGGATCTAAGAAATTTGTAGTCGAAAATTGGAGACCGTGTGATGATTTTTTTTTTCTTGTTTACCATGTGGGTTTGTGAGTTTAGGGATCCTTACGAGGCAAATATATATAAATTTTTGGACATTGAAAATTATTTTTTGCTTACAATCTGATCAATATGTTATCTGTATATCTGTAGTCTGTTTTCGTGGAATTGATGTTTGCATGTAATCTTGTTTTAAGTAATGTCTGTGATTAGTTTTTTTTTTTTTTTTTTTTTCGTGGATTTTGACATGTTTACCAAACATGGATTGGAAGAAATTGTCTTTGATTCCACTGTGATAGCCAAATGTGAAATGGAATGAATCTTCTTTCTCATAAATCCTTATTTAAGAAAGATTAATTCCATGGCAGCAAAGAATCCTCTAAAGAGAGGATTCCTCTCTTGTTACCAAACCCCTATAGAGTTTCTTAGGATGTCAACCAATTCATAGAGGTAGTTTGCCATAATGTGTCAAGCCGAAGCCAACCAAAGGCCCATACAGCCCACACATCTTTAGCCATAAGCTGCCAGCTAGACAAAGTCTAGAAATATCTTGGAGATTGCCTAAGAGATATTGTCAATAATCGGCCACCTCATAGACGGTTTGTAAAGTCAGCCCATACACATTTTACAGCAAGCAAACATGGAACAAATCCCATAAAAATCTGAGTGAAATATTGTATACAGCAACATGTACATTCAGTATAAATTCAATAGATTCCTGTCTCTCTCTCATGTTGAGATTGAGAAACATTGCCCAAACTAAGTTCCAATTGTTTTAGTTTGTATGTGCATACAGCTTTAAGGATATGGGGTGATCCAAATATCCTTTTAATTACATAATTATAACTCATTTTTTTAGAAGTCTAAACTAATAGTATTTTTAAGTGCTTTTAGATAATTATAACTCTCAATTTTTAAAGGTCTAAACTAATAGTATTTTTAAGTGCATTTAGATAATTATAATTCTCAATTTTTAAAAGTCTAAACTAATAGTATTTTTTAAGTGTGCGTATTTTTGTGACTGAAATCTAAGAATGCATAATGGTCAAGTCAGTGTTTAATTAAAAAAATGCTAATTAACAAATGGTATAAATGGTTTAAAACTCTCTAAGATAAGACACTGATGGAATGATTTCACACGCGGAAATTCATATGAAAGTCGTATGAAAGGTGTGAAATAGATCATACTCTTTAGCAATTTTCCTTCTCTAAAAAAATAAATAAAATCATATGTCTGGAACCCAAGTCACCAAAGCATGTATGACTTTATCTGATAAAAGTATGTTTTTAGAGACAACTTATATTCTCTGGATGTTTTTTTAATGGTTCCTTTGCAATTGAGGTTTGACAAGATAAGACAACGCTTGATCACACTCAAATTTTAGTAACAATGTTAAAAAATTAGTTATTTTATTTTATTTTATTTTGAGGCCCCTGAACTCTGCCCTAGCCCAACCCTCACCCTTGAGGGTAGGGTAAGTGCATAGATAGTACAGACCCTCCGAGGTGTTTGGCCCGCTCAGGCCCGGCCCTATATATATTAAGGGTGGGTAGGGTTGTCAAAATGCCATGCGACTCGTTAACACGACACGAACCTACACAATATTAACTGGTTCCGGTGGGCTCTTAATGGGTTCGGGTTGTTAACGGGTCAAACACGTTAACACATCAAGTTAACGGGTCATGTACGAGTTAAACCAATAACTCGTTAACAACCCGCTTAATCCGTTAAGATTTTTTTAGTCCCTAAGTGTAGTTAGAATTAATTTATATTCATAAAGAAGAAATTGAATTTTATTGTTTTATAGTGGAGTTTTAGGTGGGATCCACTCGAGATCGTCACTTACAGTTTCGTGTGGCTTATATAATTTTCTCCTCATATTTTTTTGTATGGATTTTCTTTTAATTCTTAAAATGACTTAATTACTTAACAGGTTAACGGGTTGGGTCGTGTAACCTGTTAAATTAACGGGTTGTGTTTGGGTTGGGTTTTTTGACCCGTTAAGTTAACGGATCATGTACGGGTTGATGTGATTTTAACACTAATTCGTTAACCCGTAACCCAAATTCGTTAACAAGACACGATTGACAGCCCTAAGGGTGGGGCTAGGACAGCCTCAGGCCCAGCCCGACCCTTTTACTGCCCTAGTCAGGAGTCTATAGTTATTAACATTGTGCCGGTTCAGCGGAAATTAACATTGTGCCCTACATGTATGACTTTTTTCGAGTGTAGTTTAAAAAAAAAGAGAGAGAGTGAAGGGGGCTAAATTAAAAAGAAAAAGAAAAAAAACCTTGACCCTCTTCATTCCTATTCACCATTTCAGCCGAACGAAACACTCCGTCTAAGTCCTCTCCTCTCTCGCCCACACTTAGTCGCCGGAGTCCAGCCAAGTAGTCGCCGGTGCCAGGTACACATTCTCCTTCTTCTGTCGTCCCCCCTTCAATATTTTGGGGATACTTTTGCATGTTCATTTACATATGTTTACTATGGGTTGAGAGATTTTTGGGTTATTACTTCTTTTTCTAGGGCTGTTTTGTTAAGCATTTTCACATTTGTTTCAACTTTTCATTTTAGGGTTTGTGGAGAAGATGAAGGGTAATGATTGAAGTTTCTTGTGATGGGTTTTTAGGGATTTTATTAGAAAGCTTAGTTTTTACCATTACCATTAGGTGGGTATTCATTAACTAAATCTCTTTTTCTCCTCTCTCCCTATCTCATGCTCATGCCCAGAGCCCATGTTTACTGTTTAGAACACTGATCTTAGAAAAGCTTGCCTGCAAATGGATTAGGGTCATAGAAATCAAAGATCTCCAATTTACCAAACTTTGTTTTCATGGGTTTCATATACATTTTGGGATTGATTGTTGTAGCTTAGACTTGTTTCTTTCTTTCTTTTTTTTTTCTTCCACTTTTCATTGATTCTAAAGCTTTATGTTTGCCTGTTTGATGAATTTTGTGAAATGGGTTTGTTTGATCATTGATGTATCTTCTTTCTTATTCACCATCTTCTAATTGCAGATCTCTTTGTATTGTGATAACTTATGAAACAAACATGCTCCCCTGTATTCTATTTCCAAAGTGATTCACCCTTTTTTGTGTAAAATGAAAATTGAAGGCTTCATTTTCTACATTTTCAGATTGTTATTCGGTATGTGAAAACATTGTTTGTGTTGAAATATATTTCTACCTCTTAAATCATGGCACTTTATTGTGTACGGGCTAATATATTGGCCTTGAACTGATATCTCGGTTCATACAGAAATCTTTTTTATTGCCCTTCCTTAGTCCTAAAAGAAAAAACGAGAGTTGAAAATTTTGAGAAAATATAAAAGTAACGAATCTTTACTTTTAATTGCGTTTGCAGTGGTTTATGTGCAAATAAAATAACAAAACATAATATAAAAGTGGTAAAAATTAGGGTTTTAATTCATTTTACATGTCAAATTGAAGTCATATAAAATTGTTTATAAGGTCATGGTGGAAAACTTTATCCATCAAACAATATGATTCAGTTTAGGCTAAGTTTTATAATCATGGAGTAAATACTCCCCATGCAAGTGCTCCTCACCCTAGAAAGAAGTCAAATCACGCGAGAAACTATTTAATGACAAAAGAAAGAAATGAATAATAGATATTTGTTTTTTTGGTAAAAAGATGATATATGTGATGCAACCTAGGGCTAGGATGCAAGTGCCGGGGCACAATTAGGGTTCTGAAGAACAATCACTCGAAGAAAAAACAGTCTCCAGCGAAAAATCCACACAGGGAATTCTATTACTCAATTCTAGTCTATGAGATTACCAATCTCTACAATACTGTATATATAACAAAAGAAACTTAAGCCCTAAGAAAGCTTTCCTAATCAAACTAGGAAACAAGAATAGCATCCTATCTAAATTAGAAACAAACTAATCCTAAATGAAACTTCTTAAATAAAATTAGAAACTAATAACAATTAACAAATCAAAATGGTTTTGGTCCCACATGTGGACATGAGTCTTGCCCCCAACGGCTAGATAGTGTTGTTGTATCATTCTCCCCAGGTTGGAAAAGAGTTTGACCTCGAACTCGGCTCTTCTTCTTGATGTTGCTTTTGTAGATAGTGTGCACATGAAGCGCATCCTTAGTGAGACGAGAACTTGACACTGGCTTTGGTGGTGTCGGCTTCAGAGGACGGAGTGTGACTTGCTTAGCACCATGCATAAATGTGTATATGTTGTCACGCATGCCATTAGTGTCATTCTTGTCATACATCCATGGACGACCCAACAAGATATCACAACTTTCTATGGGTATCACATTACACCAAACTGTATCTATATAATCTGCACCATTGGAAAAGGTAACTGGACATGCATACCGGACTTGCATTTCATCACCTGTGATTAACATTCTAGCAAAATAAGGATGATGATGCTACTGAACTTTCAGCTGTAAGGGATCCACAAAAGCTTGTGATATAATATTCTGACAACTGCCTCCATCAATCACGATTGTGTATTCATTACCATTGATTGTTTCTTTAGAGTGGAAAATATGTTCTCGCAACCATTTCTTCGCGGTCGCAGTAGTGGATGTAGCATCTTGGATGACCAAAAGAGACTCAGGACCCTCCTCGAGCAGAGTGTCCTCCACTTCCTCTATTTCATTCTCTTTAGGATCATCTGGAACATCTTTTACATCACTTTCATTCTCAATGAGGTGGATACGTTTTGGACATTCTGCTCCACGATGCCCTTGTTGTTTACAATTGTAGCATGTGAGCCTATTTTGACCTTTGGACTTGGTGAAAACTTTCTCCGATGACGCACTTGGTTTTGAACCTGCAATTGAAGAATTCTTCTACATAACTCATTTAGCTGCATTAAGTTTTTGGGCTTGATGATTTGCAATTTCCTCAGCTTTGATAGCATGTTGAATAATCTCATCAACATTATCAAAATGCTTGAATGCGAGGATATCTTGAATGTTAAGTGTAAGCCCATTAAAGTATTTATCAACTAATATCTCATCATCTTCATTCAAACCACAACGGACTTGCATGGTCATAAACTCCTCAGAATACTCAACAACTGTCTTAGATCCTTATTTCAAGTATTGAAAACGTGAACGTAGTTCTCTGGAGTAATTGACAGGCATGAATTTCTGCTTAAACAGATTTTTCATCTCGGCCCACGTGTCAACAAGGTCAATTTGTTGGTATCTCCTCTTCTTTTGCAACTCAGCCCACCATATTGCAGCATAATTGCGAAATCGAGTTGCCACCGGTATAATCTTATGACCATCCATCATTGGTTTATGTGTAAAAATATTTTCAACGCACACTAACCAATCCAAGAATTTATCTGACTTCAATTTCCCATCATATTCGGGAATCACAAGTTTAATACCCAAATTGCGATCAACATTTACTATGTGTGGGTCTCGTTGATTCCAATTATGTCCTCCATCATCCCGATGGTTATCTTCACGCCAATTAGTTTTCAAATTGGTTAATCGGGTCTCAATCGTTGCAAGAGTCTCTTGCATTTGAATCATCATTACCGATAATTGCCTAACGGTTCCCCTCAAATCATCATAATTATGGGAGGAAGACTCCACTTCTACCTGCTTCTTGGGAGGCATATTTTCTTAATGCAAATTTAAAATTTTTGACTAACCCAAAGTGTAGATTTGCTTTTCACGATCACGCTGGCAAAAACTGATCGGTAATCCGATCTCTGATTGCTCCGATATCGTAGAAACAATGAGCTGTTGATTGGGAAAAGTTAACTGATGACCAGATTATGCTGTGGGGGCTGGACTGATCGGGTCAGACCTGATCTTACCTGACCCGAACCAAAAAGCAGGCCCAACTGAATCACTTGTCTCAACGAGGACACGTGTGCAGAGAGAATACTTCTCTGAGCTTCGGGGTTTATGCAAGCAAAGAAACAAAGGGGTCCTCTCCTTAGCTGCTTACTGCTTCAACGAAGTGAGGAGGGAGTGAGATGAATGGGTCTCTGGTTTGGGGCTTTCGGAAGTGGGTGCTGGGATTCATAAGCTAGGGTTTTGGTTGATGAAGAAAGGGAGACTGGTTGTCGTAGTGGAGGGCTGATGGGGCTCTGTGAGGTGAGGGTTTTGGAATTTAGGGTTGGACTAGGAATTTGGGGAGCGGCAGTGGGTTGTCGGGAGAGACCAGAAGGGGTTCTGTGGAGATGGATTTGTGGACGACTGCGATGGAAGATGGTTGGTAGTGGTGTGGTGAGAGGCACGGGTATCCTCTAGGTGCGGAAAGGCTCATGGGAAGATGGTGGGGTTGGGTTCTGCTGGATGGTGCGACGGGGATAGGGGTAACACGCCAACGATCGAGGGATCGTTCTGCTCTGATACCAATTGATGCAATCCTAGGGTTAGGATGCAAGTGCCAGCACACAATTAGGGTACCGAAGAACAATCACTCGAAGAATAAACAGTCTCCAACGAAAAATCCACCCAGGAATTCTATTACTCAATTCTAATCTCTGAGATTACCGATCTCTACAGTGCTGTATATATAATAAAAGAAACTTAAGCCCTAAGAAAGCTTTCCTAATCAAACTAGGAAACAAGAATAACATCCTATCTAAATTAGAAACAAACTAATCCTAAATGCAACTTCTTAAATAAAATTAGAAACTAATAACAATTAACAAATCAGAATGGTTTGGGTCCCACATGTGGACCGTGAGTGTTGCCCCAACGGCTAGATAGTGCTGCTGCATCAATATGTTTGTTTTTTCAACTTCTTACTATGAGTATCCTAGTATTAGAAAGTACAATATTTTAATGTTAACTTTTTGTTATTGAGATACAACCATAAATGGTGTATCCAACTTTTCTAAGTTGCACTGTTTGACTTGGTTATGCAGTACATTGTGGATTCTCACATCCATGTTCAAGCTACATTAGTAAAAAGAAAGCTTACCATTCTATCATGAATAGTGGAAGAATCTAGTTTCTGCAATGGCTGTGAGCATTTGAGAAGAGCTAGATCCTTGTTGGAGAACCGAGGCTTCTATAAAATCTCCCAAGCTTAAAGACCTTTATTTGTTGATTGTTCATTTACTAGCCTTTGATTGGACAGCCTGCAATGTATATGACCGATTCCCATAGCCCTCTTGTATCTGGTAGGACTAGTGGGCCTTACAAATCTGCCATGTGTCTTATTTTCAGAAAAGGTGTACTGTAGAGAGCTTCCCATAGTATAATCTGCAGAGGATCTGGAAACTTAATAATTGGTATATAATCCATGTGTTTTTTATGACTAATTCATTAATGAATTAAGAAGGGAAAAGCACGAGAAATTTTTTATTAGATCTATATATAGATATATGTTTCAACTATTCTTGAATAAATTTCCATTTTTTGCAATTTTTTCCTAATATTTGTTCCAAATCAAGAATATCTCCTGCATCAGCTCATCCCCGATTCTGGACATAGTAGCATTGATCTGCACTTGTATGTTCCTTTAGCAGTTCTTGATAGTGTTAGTCAATTTCAGGTTTTGCAGCTTCATTACATGAAAGTGTTTTGTTGATTGTGCTAATTTCTTTGTTTTGATAATAAGCCGGCTTATTTCATGTTTAGGAACTTAGAATTCTAACTGTTTCTTGGTAATGAGCTAATCGACATTCTGCTAGAGGCACATTCAGCAGCGTTTAAAAGAGAAACGTGGTCCAATTATTGCCTTGCTCTTTCATTTCATTGTTTCTATTGACGTCGACCATTATTCTGCCACGTGGGGCTTGGATTTTTTATCACCAATTTATGTTGGCAGTAAAGTTATATGTGCTAATGCAAGAATTAATGCTTTCTTTTATACAACTATTATCTTGAGCATAGATCAATAAGCCTATATCCTCAGTTAGGCTGAGATAATAAATGGTAATAGGCTAATAGCTACCATCCTTGAGCAATCGCCCAGGCAATAAGAACATTGTGTTCTTGCATAATGAGGGGTTTGATTTGTCATCATTGTCATTGTCTTTATCGTCGTCATCATCATTATAGCCTTATTCAATAATGGATTTGATTTGTATTGAATAATGAAGTTTTGATGGTTGAAAGATGGTCCGTTATTAATTGGTAATATGATATTTAGTTAGTCATAGTCAGTAATCAGTAACTGTTAATAATGATGGTTTAGCTGTAATATGGTTGCAAGTTCATTATTTGGCACTCAAGATGGTTTGAATTTGTCGTGTTGTGTTTTTCATGAAATTGGTTTTTTCTAAGTTTTTCAAAATTTTCATTTTCCTTCCCAACCCAGTGCTCACAGCTGGGCTGCTGTCTTGCATATTTCAAAGTGTTTTGACTATACCTTCTGCTGGTAGAAAGTGCCAACTACTTTCTGGTGCTTATTTATGTAGAAGATGGCAGCCTCTGCATGACAACTATTTAACTGAGATAGATGGTTAAGGTTGCCGACACCAAAACAAGCCTTAGTTTGTCACACTAGATGATTCTTCTTCCTTCTTGTCTTTGAGTAGCATGATGCTTGTCTGACCTTAGATTATAGGATAAATGAAATGGTCGGTTTGCTCTTCTGAGGGATTAGGATACTGCTTCACAATAAATTTACAGAATGCTGCACCTAATTATGCTGGGCATGTGGGATCCATTGTCTGTTGATCCAGGTTATAGTTGTGATGAACCTCTTGGAATGTTTAGATATGGAGAATCTTCCAATTCATCAGGGTTGGAAGATCCTACCCTTCAATCAGTGTCCCTACACACTTTGAAGCTAAGAATAGAGTATAACAAAGCTTAATCATCCAATCAGAGTTTATTTATTTATTTTTGTTATGCATTCTTCACCACCAAGGCCCATCACATCAGTGGTTTGTATCATCAAACATGGCCCACATGCATGGAATATGGATGGGCATCAAAACTTGACTTTGCTGTAGTACAGGACCTAACAACCTTCTTCGATATTCTGTTTCCCTTCTTTGGGGCTCAACCATTTGTTTAGTATCTTATTATGGTCTCTAGATGAATTTTTCTCATCCATGTGAGCCTAGATCTATTGATGAACCCAGTTTACCTGAGAGTGACATTACGCTTTTCCTCCACTAATGAAGTTTTTCAATCTGTGTTCATTTGTCTGTCTAGGTTTTTAGAGATGAGGAAAGGGTTACATCCTCAGATGCAGTGGATATCATATGTGACACAGAGCGGGAGATTGATTCAGGCCATGATGGCCAAAATACACAATACAGGCAAAGTCTATCATTTCAGGGCGAGGCGTCAGATGGCCCAGAGTCTTGGCCAGGTTGCCAAGTTTAATCGCCGATATGGGCCAAAGACAGAGGAACCGGAAGGGAAGTGAATTTTCGAACTGTGAGAACTTGTGACCATTTTGGTTAATTCAAATAATTTTACTGTAGAAAACTTGTGCTGTTTTATACTGTTCGTGTGGTTATATTTGCAGTGATATTGTTCTCTATAATGAAATAGTGAAAATGCACAGCCTTTTTTATCAGTTCATTTGTTATTGTTATTTTCAATCCATCCTTATCCTTGAGTAAGAAGGTTGGAATTATCCAGGCAGATTGATCTTTAAACTGATCCTCAGACAAAGTGGAGGGGCTTGCCTGATAACCAGCCCATAGGTAAAATTTATATGCGCAACCTGACCCTGAACCGAAGCCAAAAGTTGAAAAGGTCGGTACCAATTACGAACCCTAAACTAGACTGGTTAGGTTCAGACGGGGTTGAATGGTTGTGTTGTAGACTTGTAGGTGCAATGAGTTGGGATTGGGTCTGGATGGCAGGTCAAGTAAGTATAGACCCAACATATACACAACCTGGTTTTTAATAAGGTTGGAAATGTCTGCTCAAACCCATCCTGGAAATAGGAAGGGCAATTACTGTTTAGTTTGGGTTAGGTTGATGGGCTGGGTCAGGTATTGCCAACCCTAGTGTATACATAGCAACTTAAGGCTGCAAACTTAGAACCGAGTATAACCTAGTGCATTGTTTGTGTAATTTACTGTACAAAACAGATTGTTGATGTGTATCCAATGCAATGAAGTTCACCTCCATTTTTGTGAGTGCAGTTCCCTTTGCTATCATAAAATAGTGCTTTTGAAATTTGCACTCCAAAGCAAAGTTTGTATTCATGAGGAATTGTCCTGTCTCATTTCTACATTCCAGATTGGTACATAAAAGATTCTATACTAAAATCTCCCACTGCTGGGTGATGTGATTAGAAATCCCACACCCATTCATCATTATTAAAATATTATTGTCCCCTATATGCGGTCTCACACCCACACACACATAGGTGGTGTATATCATCAAAATCCAGTGAACTAATAATTGATTTCTGTTATCAGATTCCATAAACCGAGCTAGTGGTGGCTTTAGACCTCTCTTTTGTTATGTTGGTGTCAATTTGTTGGTGTCTGCTTCATTGTGTTTATTGGTGTTGATTGTAACCAGGTTTTCCGCTTGTTTAAGTGGTAATAATGAACTATGTTTATCATCATAAAAGTTTTTGGCTATGATTTTGTTGGTGCCTTTGTTCCGTGTGATCTATGCTTAGTCTCTAATAATATATGGATCCAAGAATGACTCTCAAACCTCTGCATCTTTTCCACCAGGAAGCTCTTTGCAAGTTTTGCATAATGAAACATGTGGCCGAGTTTGTGGGGGTGTGCTAGCTCTATTAAATATAAGAGAGCTTTGAAGAATAGTCGTTTACGGAAAGTTAGCTTATTAATTTGAAGCTAATGAAATAAACAAGCAACGGTATTTTTATTTTGAACCAACCCTGTCTTCTCTAACAGACATGAGCATATGAGTTGGTGCTATTACTCTTCAAAAAGTCCCAAGTCCAAGTGCAGATTTATATTTCAGCATTGTTTGTACATATTGAAGGAAGATCTAACATGTACATTTCTGAATTAATGAAAAAACCTCCCACTCTTATTTCTTTTTGAGTAAAAACAAAATAAAGTGAAGCATCCCGGGTTTATACTTATTCTTTTGATCAAATCCATCTAGTTATGAGGAATACATGTGAGCAACTCATTGGTTCCTAAATTTGGATCTTTGGACTTATTACCACCCTGACAACAACCTTACTTATCCCTTCCCCCAATATAAATTAGAGATATGGGTCTTAAAAAAGTCATTTTATACCAATTTCTACAATATATAAATAGTAAAAGTGGGGCCCACAAATGCGGGTTGGACTTGATCATTTCTCGTATTTAAAAACTCTTGAATTGACAAAACATGCAAACGTTACTTGTCTGTGGAATGTAGAGTCGTAGCACATTGGGGCCATGGGGGATTAGTCTGGCCTAAAGGTTTGGGACACTCTCCCCTATCGCCTTAGGGCTATTACAACCTTCTCCCCAGAAAATACGGACACTTAACATTTGTTTAGAGATGTTTACAGCACCCATGAGGGATTTATGAATGAAAATGAGGTACAGAGGGTTTGAGACACTGCCCAAAACTCCCGCCCTAAATAAATCAGTTATATTGTAAAGGAAGTAGGCCATGATCTGAAGAGTATGGTGGATGGCCTGATCACATCCACGGTATTTCGCGCATACCCAAACAGTTTTTTGGCTAAACACCAAAGTTCACAGTTGCAGCTCAACTTGTCCCTTGTTCCTAACTTCCTATTGCAATTCATACACTCGAAATCAGAGACAATTTTCATCATCATTGCCTTGTCCCAGTAATGTTGGGGCTGCTACATGAATTCTGTCTCCATTCCATTCTATCATGGACCAAATTCTTGGATAAACACTTCTTCATATCCAACTTTACTATTTTCATTCATGCCCTCTTCAACATATCCAACTTTACTATTTTCATTTATGTCCTTTTCAGCGTACCTTTGTTTCTTGGTGGCTATAAATACGCAAGGGGGGTGAATTAAAAATAAAAAAAATAAAAAAAAATACCAATCTCTAATGCCCAATAGTTTGGAAGTGGTTTGAACCGTCTAATAGGTGACCCGGGTCATTTAAACAATAATGATGACAAGGGGCTACTCGGTTGGTAACACCAAATGCCACCTGGTTGTCCAATAGTTGATGCCCCGACATGCCACTCTTCCCACTCGTGTGGGCTTCCTCTTCATACTTGTGTGGGCAGCAAGTCATAGTACACATTGTCCAATCTTTAGATTGCTTTTGTATAGTTAGTAAAAGTTATGATCAATTTTTTCAGCTGTGGTACATCGGAGAAGTGGTGGATCAGATAAATGGTCGGGATTGATGCACCTCTGCATAAAGTAAGTCGCACACATGTTACATGTTTGAGCGGTTCTCTGCAGTTTGGTTGGGTTGAGGAAAATCTTGCCTGCTCAGATGGATAAAATTTACCTGAGGCTGGATATAAAGAGAGGAAACTTCACTGCAGAAGAGGAAAACCTGATAATCCAACTCCCTGCTGCAGTAGGAAACACAAGTAAATCATTTCCTAGCCCTCCTATTTACAGATGCAAATGGGTCTCAAGTATCTGGGTCCAAATTGAAAAGTCGGGTGTAGATCCAATGTTTTTTAACCCATTTTCAATTTGAGTCTAGCTTCTGGTCCATTGTTTCACGCTTGAGGATCCTGACTACTCGATACAAGTGGGACGGGTGCCAACACTTGCATGATCTACGCAACTTGGATGGGCGTCAAATTTAGGCTAGGTAATGAGTATGAAGGGCTTATATTAATCATAGGAGGGGGCAGAACCCGAACCCAAACCCGGCCTGTTTATGTCCCCTACTCGTATTGACAGATATCAGATACTTGAAAACAAAAAATACAGTTGCCTCCAGTTCTATTTCTTTTTCTTTGGGTCTGCATTTCAGGTGGTCAGTTTAATTACCTGGAATAACTTAGAATGACATTAAGAACTTGTGGAATACAATATTCAGGAAGCAGTTTGTTCCCAGTGGAATCAACCCAGGAATCAATCAGCTCATATTCAATCCTTTATTATCAGATTATCAAGAATCTCATTAAATCCATGTAAAGCATGACAATCACTGGGCTAATCACACAATCATTATCAAGAATATCAGCAGCTTTTCTCTTGGTGTCACTCTTCTTCATCCTTTCATGCCACTACTACCACCATTCTCCCCTGTAGAGGTTCTTACTCGGTTTCACCAAATCAATTCAAAACTCTGATTATTCCATTAACAATTCATAGATTGGTGGAAATTATCGTAACAATAAGAATTCTTTTTGATGATTTTATTTTGGACGAAGATATTTGCTTGCCTAACAATCTCAGTATGTATTTAAGAGTGGAGTTTGAAAACACAAGCAGTCTTTCCTCGTTGAGGGAATGGATTTTGCGGCATTAACTGCAACTTCATGTCTTCATACACAGTGGATCATATAAAATATATACTCAACCTATCATTCATATGATAAGATAATCAGCAAAATGGGTCCAACAATGGAGTCACCAACAAACCTTTTGATCTCAAACTCACACCATAATGTGTTATGAGGTAAAAGTTAACCGTATATAGGCTGACCAAACAATGTCTTGGCACGAGATCAACTCCATCTACTAAGGCCGATTTACAAGGTATGTTGAAACTTGAAATCATCGTATCAGTAAATTTATATGGTTATTCAATTATGGAGAAACTTCACAAATACACAAGTAAAAAATTAATCTTCATTGTTAAGAAAGCAAGTCCTACAATGTAAAAAACTAAACTTGGTTTTTTTTTCTTGATCTTCGTTCTAGGTTTTTCCTTTTACCCAAGAAACAAAGGAAAATAGAAATATGAAGCGCATGCATTAGATTGGATGGTATGTGACAGGTCGGATTAAATTGCATACCACATTCCATGCTTACAAGGTCTCCGCTACTTTACAAAGAGAAAATGATCACAAACTACTAACTTCTTCCTCAAACATCTGAGAATAGCCTGTAATCTCAGTTGGAAGGTGCTCATTGTCTAAACTACAAAGTTGCAGGTTTTGGTCGCATTACCAATAAGAGATAGGCGTTAGAAACTCACCTTGAGACTAGAGATAGCAATGCTTGTTACTACAGACACCATATCAGTTGTATTTGCACTAGTTCAATGGGACCCGTTCGCCCATGTCAATGATCACAGAATTTGTTGTTTGTGCATAAGAACAGAAGACAAGAAGCCTGTCTTGCTTTCTAAACACAAACAAATGTACCAGAAGATTTTGGCCACAATTGAAAGGAAAAGGCTTGAATTTTTCAGTTTACTACAAAATTCTTACATTCTAGTGATAACTTTATTTTGGAGCAAGTTCAGTAAAACCTCAGTGTTGCATGGAAACCATGCTTGTGGTTGGGTAAAAGACAAAAAAAGGAGAAAGGCAATAGCCGGTCCGACAATGCATCGGACTGCATGTGATCAAAATCCAGGCAAGTTTCATAAGTTTATAGCAAATGAAAGTCAACTACGATGAAAGCACCTTCTGAACCTCAGCAGTGACCACATTTGGTGGTTGATCAGCATGCAGCTGTGCAACAATGCCCTTCTTAGAGTAGTAGTCTATGACCTGTAGGGTAAATGCATCCCTCAATCATTTGCACTTAAGGAGAAACAAGAACATACAAACAAGTGAAGAGGCAGAAGACAAGCCTCGCAGCCTCTGAAATATTGAATAAGCACTGTAAAAGAAAATTATCATAGATGTACATACAAAAGAAACAAAGCTCATTTAACTGATTTATTCTAAATTGTCTAAAGTGGTACTTAAATCAATATGAAAATAAGTTATGGAGCAAAGGCAGTTAAGACTTTTTAGGACCCCCTTTTTTTCAAGTACAAGCTCTAAATAAGCAGAAGATCAAATACGAGGAAAACCCTCTTCTGCAGAGGCATCAGCAATATAATTGGCCTCTCTTTCAAAGTAAATTCCACTTTTGGCCCGGGGGGGGGGGGGGGGGGGGGGGGGGGGGGGGGTGGCGGTGGGGGTGTGGGATGGAAAAAGACGGGTGTAAATCTCAAAGTCTTGATTTTTAGAACCACATCCTATGGATTTGTTTGCCAATTCAACAATACTTTCAAAATTATCTTCATTTATTTCTGTCAAATATCAGTGTGAAATCTCTTCAGCTGAGTATTTGAGAGACAGGACTGAAATGTTTGTTTAATCTTTGGAAAATCACTCTTTTAATTGTTTATAAGGAAATCCTAGCCTTTTTTATCCTTTTTCCTTTGGGTTTGCCAGCTTTAAGTGACATTTGCTCCTACCTCTAACCTAATCTTAATCTCATGTTTGCCTTTAGCACAAATATCAGTATAGCCACTACCTGTTTCATCACTATAGTTTATATAGATGTTTGTGGGTTTGCCTACATCACCACAATGCAGCAACTGCTACTCGTGAAAACTTTTTAACAAAAACCATTTCCAAGCCATGATTTTTAACTTAAATCATATTTACAATGCTCAGCAGTCGATATTACTATTTCGCACAATGAACTTTCCATGACTGTTGCTCCATTTGTTGATCTGATCACTGTGCTGCCATTAGTTATTACGATCCATGCAGGCCAGGTCATGAGCAATCGGCTTTGTGCCACCCTCACTGGAACAATCTATTGCTGCACCATTTTTTCTTGTGATGCCCAAGTTTTACTATACCAAAAAGTACAAAACAAACCACCTTTGAGGCCAACCTACAAGACTCGATCAACGGTCCGGATCATGACATGCTGTTGACATGGCAAGAAAAAAAACATGCGGCCAAGCTACTTAGCATGTCTTCATGGGAATAAATGCGGACAACGCACAAGCGAGTCTTCCCTCTCTCCATCATTGGATTGGGTTTGAGGAAGAGAGGAAGAAGGAAGTTTATGCCTGCTCAGGGTCAACTACGACCCTCACTTGTTATAGCGAGGGTCGCCGTCCACCCTCAATACATAAAATGAAGGTCGATAGCGACCGCCCGAAAAAATGGTAAAAAAAGTTGATTTTTCTGTACGGATTACCTATTAGGTGCATGTCTGCCTAATATTTCTTGTTTGGTGCACTGGCCACATAAAGTGTTGTTTTCGGTAAAAACCCCTATAATATATATAGGAAACAAATATTTAAATTTAAAAATAACAAAAATTGGGTAGTGCCAATTTTTTATTAGAGAGAAATTTAGGTAGAGCCCTATTATTAGAGAGAAATTTATGGATAGCGCTCAATTTCCCGCTAGGCAAGGCCTGTATATTAGTAAAGTGAAATTTGGTTAGGACCCATTTAGAATTTGACTAGCCTATATTCTATTAAAGGTGAAATATGGCTAGATTCAATTTTCCATGAGAGTGAAATTGACTACGTTCATATGTATAGAGAGCAAGGGTGGTAGGACATCAATATTTAATGGTTTAGATGTTTACTAGCTGGGCCCCATCGTGGGGACCACAAGAATCTCACAAAGCTCCTCTTATAAAAGAAACGCAATATAATAGATGAGGAACTTCGAGACACGAAAACTTCAAGAAAGAGACGAGGGAAAGGAATGGAGTCGGAGGAGCAAGAGGAGGAGACGGTGGTCGCTGGAGTGCGATCGTCGGTAACAGGTACGCCATCCCTGGTTGCTGGAGCGCTGGTCACTATGGTTGTCAGTAACAGGTAAACTATCCCTGGTCGCTGGTCGCTGCAGTTGTCGGTTGTCCATAACAGTACGACATCTTCTTCTTCTAAATTCCTGCCTCTTTCTTTTGCTGTTTTCTTGTTTTTTTTTTCCCTGGCGGAGCTATCTTTTTTGGTAGAATGAGAGGGGAATTTATGGGATTAGGGTTGTTTTTCTTCCTTCCTTTTAAGCCAAAAGCCATTGTTAGGATGAATTGTTGATTTTCACCCAATTTTGGACAAAATCAGACATTTCGGACCAAACTGCCCAAATTCGTCAGAAACAGTCCAAATTTTTTACCGAAATATTTGAGGGGGTTATTCAGTTCGATATAACAACCAAACCGAATTTATTTAAGAAATTCATCCAAAATGAAATGAATTTCGTAACTTTGGCCATTTGTCTTTTACGCATGTGATAGGAAAATAGGATATAAATAGATATAAATATGTAACATTTACATATGCAAATGTTATATATGCAAGTATTACACATGTGCAACACATTACAATGTTTGTCAAAATCACCATTTTTACATGTGAAAATGACTATATCTAACGGTTTTAAATGTTACATAGATTTTTTGGAGGACATCATAAATTTCTAAAAATTCATGGAGTTAAGATGAGGAATCTTACCTCCTGTCCGCTATTAGCCATATAAGGAAGATGAGTGATTCTTATCATGAATTTGGGGCCATATAAATGCCGAAAAATAGATTTTTAGGCATGGATTTTTTATGATTTTCACAAATTTCTCAAAATCCTTGAAGAGACCGTAAGAAATTTTACATCCTGACCCTTTTTAGCCATATAAAGAAGATGAATGGTTCGAATCATTATTTTGGGGCCCACAAATAATAAAAAATTGTTGTTGGTAGGGTTCAAACCCCAACATGTATAGCATCAAAGCTACAGTGTCCGCCTTGCTACAGTACCATGTGAAAACTAGTTTACCACTTGTCTGGGTGTGTAAACTTTCATGCTAAAATGGGCCTTCATTCACAAACCATTTCCATACCGGATTTATGCATCTCATGCGTAAATTAATGAAAATAAATATAACGATGCATAACCATTACGCATTTGAATCATTTACATGCGTAAATGACTGCAAACAAACGACCTCTAAAGAAAATCTATGGATTGATCCAATGTAAGAGAAAATCAAAGAATACTGTTTGAGATGGTACGTGCATGTAAATTTATGACTGAAAACCACCCCTGAAATAAAGTGCTGAAATTTGAAAAGAGATTTTGGCTGTTGCGCAGCAGTTGAGTGACAGAATGTTGCGCCAAATAGGGATGAGTGTAGAAATAGAATTCACAAAAAAAAAAAAAAAAAAAAAAAAAAAAAAAAAAAAAAACAACCCACCACCAATGGATCTGATAAAGCATTGATAAGGCTGATAATTAGTTACGTCAAAATCAGGAGCAGGAGCAGTCACAAATGTGTGTGCACTCACAAGGAAATCAGGTAAGAAGGAGCAGCACTGCCTTGAGTAAAAAGTTCAGCAACAATGGCCTAACTAACAGTAGATGTCCAATTCATTTAAAAAACAAGATGATGTCCAAATAAGCTTAATACTGACTGACACTTCTAATTTAGTTTCTTTAGGAGAGTGGAAGCCAGAAGAACACCAAAAAGAGAATATATCAGTGACATTATAATAGAATGAATTAATGAAAACATTCCTTGGCATTCATAAATCATAGTGGAATCTGTAACCATTATAGAAGTAACCAGGTTTTGTAATGTCATTTCTCAATTATTCCATAAAATCTAGGACTGGTCAATTATCTCCATTGCCCCTATCCCTACAATTTTTTTTATTGGCGACCCTTTTTTTTTTTTTTTGAAAAAAATAATTTGGAAAAGCAATTATGAAAGATTTTATTAGCATGTATTGGATATAAACATTACAAAAGCAAGGAGCTACCTATAAACATAATAAGATGGCCTCCTATGAAGGATATCAAATTGCAAAGAAAAGGAATTTCCAAACTTCAAATATAGTCATTCCTTCCTTTTCCAAAGCATCCGTTACTTCATCCCATTCCATTAGAATATGTGCAAAAGACACATTCATTGGTGCACAGATAGTCCTCATCTCCTTGGCCAGTGAGGTTTATCTCCAGGGCCCCCAGTCCTTGCACATTGCATTATGCCCGTCTTAAGGAACTACATGGATCAGGTTCATCAAGAAGTGGCCCTGACCAAGGGCCGGTAAATATTTTCAATGCTTCTTTAACGGCTAAAGGTTCAGCTCTATTAGGATCCCCTAAACTATTGGGTTAGGAAAAGGCCAAAATCAAATCTCTTCCATCATTCTTGGTTGTGCTTCCATTTCCTGGTGGCCCAGGCTCAACAAGAGAGCTTCCATCTATATTGAGCCTGCACTGGTCGTGAACAGAGGAGAGCTGACTGAAAGTCTTCAACTTCTTCTCAAAGTCTTCAGCTCTTGGAGGAGCATTCAATCACTACATTAAACTCTCTTTCCAATTCCAAGAGTGATGTACCCTCGAAATTCATTTGCTTCAAATCTGCATTGGAACATCTACAGTTTTATTCAGTCAATTGATACTTTCAATGAGGTGATTCTCCTTCAACAATATACCTGTCTCTTTCCTTCCATATTCCCCACAATAAAATTTTCCACAAAATTTGAGGCAAAATTGACCTCAATTTTGCAGAAACAGGCCCCTAGACCGGCCATTGAGTACGGCTCTGAGGGAAGCAGGAAAAGGAAAAGAAACTTTGAACACAGAAAATAGCACCAATAATATTAGTCTGTTTTGTTAAGAAGCCCACCCCAACTCACTTGTATCATAATCCCAGCCCATTTTGTATCCAGCTCAATTGTAACATATAAGATATAGTCAAAACTTGTACAGCTCATTACCATGTGAGTATGTTTAGGGATCTTTTGGATTGTAATTGCTAATTTGTAGCCTAAGCAAGGCAAGTCGGTCTTTTTATAATGGAATGGAAAATCCCAAGAGGGACACATGATTTTGGATCCATTTTTCTTCTCTCCTTTGTGCGTGACATGGTATCAGAGCACATGATCGGTAGCTATTTTCTTCGAAAGAGTTTCAGTTTTCTCAAAGTATAGAGATCTTTGGGTCTCTCCTTCATCATCCTCCTATCTGGGAAGGTTTTTGGAGCATTTCTATACAATCTGGGAGATTCATCTCTGCAGAACGAAGAGCAGATCCCTGTCTAATCGTCCGTGGCCCACCTGTGATCATCATCACTGCGGCAGTTGACACCTCCGGTTGACCAGTTGAGCTCTTATTTATAGGGTGACTTTTCTTGGATTTTTATCTCATCAGAGGTAAGAAATCTGCAACTTTTTGTGGAATTTCAGGTTTTACAACTAGATTCAATCTCAGCCGTCCAGATTTCTGGATTTGGAACATTTTAGAGGGATTCTTCTTCCATCAGTTAAGGAAAATATCCCTCCATTCATCCCCCACTTCTGATCTGTCCAAGGATCATAGTGTGGGGCCCACGTGAAGAAATACCCACACACAGCCTGGTACTTCTATCTGCTGGTCCTTCCAACTGCTGGCTTCTGCACATTTCTCATTCATTAAATTAAACTTATCTGATGGAGTTTCATCCATAGCATTAACAGATCCTGTTTTAATAGTATTCCACTGTCATCCTTGCTTCTTGAAAAATTTGAAATGGACAAATCTGAACTGCAATTGATTAAATTCAATGGAAAGAATTATACTTCCTGGTCTTACCAGTTTCAAGGATATTTGGAGGGCAAAGAAATGTGGGGACATATTTATGTGACAGATCCTAGACCACAGGATGATGAGAAAAAAATTTTTTATCATGGAATACAAAAGACGGCAAAATCAAGACTTGGATTCTTGGTTCTGTCAAACCTCAGTACATACTTAAGCTCAAACCCTCCAAAGCCATGTGGGAATACTTGAAGAAAGTTTACCATCAAGGGAACACTGCTTGCCAGTATCAACTTGAACTTGAGATTGCTCAATACTCTCAAGGAACTTCTTCAATTCAGGATTATTACTAAGGTTTTTTGAATTTGTGGGCTGAATATGATGAGATAAAATATGCTAATGTGTCTTAAGCATGGATCAAAATAGTGGCCGCTACGTAGTATCTTCACCGCTACGCTAAATGGTATTTATCGCCGTAAACATCTGTAGCGGCCCCGTGAGACAAATTCCTACTTTCCAAAAAATTTTAAAATGCATAATAAGACTTATTTCTTTTCTTCTTCTCTCCAAATAACATTTCTACGCAACTCTTCTGCCCTTTTATGTTTAAGAGAACAACAAAAAGCACATGATCTCACCGAATTACAGACGATATAAAGAGTTCTTCTCAAGGATTCTTCTTTAAGTACATCCTATCTAACAGCCCCCTTGGTAGATTTATTCTTTTCTCTAGGTACTCTTAAGTCTTAAGTCTTGACTTCATGACATAGTTTTTTTTTTTTTTTTTACAAGCCTTTCATTAGTTTTTAAGTTAGCATAACTAAGCAACATGAATACATGTGAAAAAATTGATCATTACTAATATTTTCTATTTATACAGAGACACGGGATCTCATACAATGAGGGGACCGCTACGCGCCCTTATCTTAGTTACTTTTGCAAAAAAAAAAAAAAAAAAAATAGAAAAAAAAAAAAGAAAAGTTTCTCTCATTTTTCAGTATTCTAGATTTTCTACAAATATCTTTAGATTTTTTTCAGCCTTTTTCAAATCGCACCGCTACGCCACGTAGCGTTTTGGTGGCGGGCTGCTACCGCTATTTTCATCCTTGGTCTGAAGCAGCACTTTCAAAGATACAAAAATTACAGGACATTAGTCATCAAGATCAGTTTCTTATGAAACTAAGACCAAAATATGAGTTTGTTCACTCAAACCTTATGAGCAGAATTCCCTCTCCTTCATTAGAGGAATGTCTGAATGAACTTCTGCACGAAGAACAAAGCCAACCAACGCAACATGCATTGAAACAACATGTTTCCAATACTCCTCTAGAGGTTGCTTATGCCACTACTGGAAAACCTTCACTTGTTCACTCTTCGAGCACAGTAGGTGGACTTGTCCAAGTGACCTATGCTGCAAAAAGACATTCTCAAGGGTGTGATTTAAGTAAAGTTCAATGCTATGGTTGTAAGTCCTTTGGTCATTATGCATCACTCTGCAAGCAGAAATTTTGTAATTATTGCAAAGCCAACGGACATGTCATTGCGGAATGCTAAAAAGGCCACAAAATCACACTCCTCGAGCCTATCATGCCTCCACTGGGACTACTTCTCTTGATGTTGTTGCTCCTTCAGTCATTCCCTTCACAACCACTTGCTTCCAGCCCACTTTCTTCTATCAGTCCTGAGCCTGAGGTCATCCAACAAGTGATCCTTAATGCTTTCTCAGCCCTAGGGATTTTAGCTAATACTCAAACTCTATCCAATCTTCAATACTTTGACTCCGGTGCTTCAAATCACATGACTTCATCCTCTGCTCATCTTTCAAATATTCAAATGTACATTGGTGATTTACAAGTTCACATTGCCGATGGTGAAAAGGTTTCCATTACAGCAGTTGGTGACGTTTCCCATTCCATGCCTCTGAAAAATGTATTCCTTTCTCCATCCCTAACTACCAACCTTGTATCGGTTTGGACAACTTGTTGATTAAAATTGTAATGTTGTGCTTCCTCGTTCTGGTTGTGTTGTGCAGCATCAAGTTTCGGGGAAAGTGATCCCGAAGGGCTCGGGACCTAAATGTGGTCGTCTATTTCCAATTCAGATGTCTTCTCCCTCTTCTGTTAATAATGCATTTGTTTTTTCTTGTTTCTCTTCTAAAGATGTTCGGAGGCTCTAACATAACAGATTAGACCATCCTCATGCTAAATTGTTATCTTTTATGATGAATCATGGCATCATTAATAGAAATAAAGCTTCTTTTAGTCCTGTGTCTATTGATTGCACAACTTGCAAACTTGGAAAAAGTAAGGTCCTTCCTTTTCCTATGCATCATATTATGGCTTCTAAATGTTTTGACATGATTCACAGTGATGAATGGGGCATTACTCCGGTAATTTCTCATACCAACTACAAGTATTTTGTCACTTTTATTGATGACCATAGTTGCTTCACATGGGTGTATTTTTCTATTCCAAATCGGAAGTATTTGATGTTTTCCAAAAATTTCTTGCCTACATAGAAATCAGTTTTCCACTACTATCAAGATTCTACATTCGGATTCGGGGGGGGGGGGGGTGTATATGTCCCATCATTTTCAGAATCTTCTGCAAACAAAAGGGACGGTATATGTCCCATCATTTTCAGAATCTTCTGCAAACAAAAGGGATTTTATCACAAAGATCTTGTGTCCATATAAACCACCATCCCATCCCCCCCCCCCCCCGAATCTTCTGCAAACAAAAGGGATTTTATCACAAAGATCATGTGTTCATATAACCCTAAAAACACCCCCCCCCCCGACCCCCCCGCCCCCCCCCCACAAAAAAAAAAAAAGGGTGTTACTGAATGAAAAAACAGACATTTTCTGAATAGTGTTCTTTCACTTCTTTTAGAATCATCTGTTTTGGCCAGAAGCACTAGCCATTGTTGTTCACTTAATAAATCATCTTCCCTCTTATCGGCTATCCAATCAGACCCTTTTGGACGTGTTTTGTCCATCTTCCCTTGTCTGAACGGACAAAGTTGTCAACTCAGCCTGCGAAATGTGCTTTTCTTAGCTATGCTTCTAACCAAAAGGGATTTCTTTGTTATGACCCTGCGATTAATCGCATCCAAGTTTCGCGGAATGTTGTTACTTTGAAAATCAGTGGGTTTTTTTTTTTTTTTTTCCAAATTACGAGTCATTGCCTCCCTTTTCTCTCTTACCAAATTTTATTGATGATGTGTCTCCTCCACCACTCCTTGTCTATCAAAGGCGCTGTCATAAAAATGTTCCACAGCTCCCTACGGCCCATTCCATGTCACCTGATCCCCCGCCGGAACCTGCTTCTTCTCCTACTCCATCATCACTTCAACTTAGACATTCCAATCAAATTTCTCGTCCTCCAGACAGATATGGCTTCACCCACACCTCCTTGCTTGCCACCACATCTAGTGTTGCAATATCTAATTCTTATTTGCAGGCTGTGAAACATAACTGTTGGGTAAAAGCCATGCAGGAAGAGTTAGATGTCCTTCAGGCAAATCATACATGGGACATTGTTCCTTGTCCTTCTCATGTAAAACCTATAGGCTGCAAATGTGTTTTTTCTATCAAACATAAACCTGATGGCCCTTTGGATCGTCATAAGGCTCGCGTAGTTGCACTGGGTAATTGCCAAGAATAGGGCATTGATTATGACGAGACCTTTGCTCCGATCACCAAGATGACAACAGTTCGTACAATGCTAGCAATAGCAGCTTCGCAATCTTGGCCATTATATCAATTCGACGTCAATAATGCATTTCTCCACGGGGAGCTTAAAGAGGAAGTTTATATGAAAATTCCATAAGGCATTTTGGGTACGTCCAGTGGCGGCGTTGCTCACTTACATCGATCCATGTATGGTCTCAAACAAGCACCTAGGGCATGGTTTGAAAAAGTTCCGATACGGTTCTTCATATTGAATTTCATCAATGTCAGTATGATTCATCCATGTTTATTCGTCAAATGTCAAATAGGATTACTGTGCTATTGGTCCATGTGGATGACATCATCATCTCTAGATTGAGTATCTTCAAGCTTTGATTAATGAATCATTCCATATGAAAGATTTAGGACCGCTAACCTATTTCTTTGGATTAGAAGTTCATCATTCTGGCAAAGGTTTAATGCTGGATCAGCACAAATATGCCTTGGATCTTATTGAGATGGCAGGCTTACAAAACTCTACACCTGTGGACACACCACTTGAGGTTAATGCTAAATTGTCTCAAGATACGGGTGATCTTCTTCCGAATGCCACATTATATCAGCGATTAGTTGGCAATTTGATATATCTCACGATTACTCGCCCCGATATATCCCATGCTGTAAATCTTGTTAGTTAGTTTATGACTCAATCCCGTCATCTACATCTAACTGTTGTCCGGCGTATTATTCGCCATATCCATGGCACTCCAAATTGTGGTTTGTTCTTTTCAGTGGGCAATACTCTCTCTTAAGGCATACTCTGATGCAGACTGGGCAGGTTGTCCAGACACCAGACGTACAACAACTGGTTAGTGCATGTACTTAGGAGATTCCTTGATCTCGTGGAAATGTAAAAAAAAAAAAAAAAAAAAAGAAAAAAGAAAAAAGGATAAGGTGTCCAAATCTTCTACTAAAGCTGAATATTGTGCAATGTATGCCGCTTCTATTGAAATTTTATGGCTTCATGGCCTGCTTTCTAAGCTTGGTTTCCCTCAAACATCTCCAACACCTCTTTATGCTGATAATACTAGTGATATCCAAATAATATCAAATCCTATTTTTCATGAACGTACAAAACATATTGAGGCTGACTGTTTGTTCATCCAAGATGAATATAAACATACCACTATCAGTCTTCCACGTATCTCATCCAGACTTCAAGAGGAAGATATCTTCACAAAGAGTCTACCAAGACCACAACATCAGTTCTTGGTTGGCAAATTGTTGCTTGTTGACTCAACAACATCAATCTGAGGGGAGGTGTTAAGAAGCCCAGCCCAACTCAATTGTATCATAGTCCCAGCACAATTTAACATATAAGATATAGTCAAACTTGTACAGCTCATTACCGTGAATGTATATTTAGGGATCTTTTGGATTCTAAGTGCTAATTTGTAGCCTAAGGCAAGTCAGTCTTTATATAATAGAATGGAAAATCCCAAGAGGGACACACGATTTTGGATCCATTTTTCTTCTCTCCTCTGTGTGTGACATGTTTTTGGGTGAGTGTGTGGGTGGGTGGGTGTGTAGAGCACTTCCCTTCTGAAAAACATATTGGTTCACATTTGTCATTATCAAACCCAATCAAAAGGAAAAAACCAGACCTGGTTTTACCATAAAACCAAGTATCACCAGGAAATCAAGTTCGGTTTTGAAGGAAACCAAAATAAATTTTCATGATCTGATCACCTAAATCCTAATACATGATGGGTCAAGTTGACCTGAATGAGTCCCTGGTCAGCATTGAAACTTTGAAATTGACTCCCTCCACACAAGCCAAATTGAGGAAATAAAGTCAGCACCCAAAGAACTTTCCTTTCATTTTCAAGCTCTATCTCCTCCCTCCGCACTAGTCAAATTGAGAGAATGAAGTCAACAACCAAACACCTTTACACTTGTCTTCTAGAAGAAGCTGTGGATTCTGCTGCAAGTTGCTGTTGAAATCAAGGAACTGAAAAACAGCCCTTGCCTCTGTTGAGAAACAATTAGGGTCATATTTGATATTTTTCTTGTAAATTTGGGTTAATTTTGTAATTATGATTAACTTTGTCTTATATTAAGATTAGATTAAATTTGTGTTATTCGGCTCAAGGTTGCAAATAGGTATCCGATTATCAAAGTATCCGAAGTCTTTGGTTCCAAATAAAGCAGGTACGTTTGCACCCAAGCATATAGGATCTGGAACATTCGGATCTGGATCCATATTTCTGTATGTTCCGACCCAAGGATCCAGATCCAGAACGATTGCATCGACATAATAAAATATCTATAGGTTTTGAGGGCTTACAAGCTACATAGCTTGAGTCATATTGATATTTGAGAATCCACTTAGCCTTAATTATATACTATTTAATAGCCCCATTTGTATATTTAAAGAAGTTTGATTTGAAGCCCACCTATCCTGCTATACTAACCATGTAACCCATTCCATATCTTCTTTCAAATATGGGTCCGAAACAGGATCTTTTTTCTAGTTGATGTTGGATCTGGAAACAACACATAGGTTCCATGTCGGATCTGGATCTAATTATAAAGACAGATCTGGATCCACCATGGTTTCGCCCCTAAGCCGACCAGTTTACATCCCAAATTAGGCTAGTATTATTAGGTTTCCTAGTTTGATATTAATATCTTGGTTGTACTCTATAAATAAACATGGGCTGTTCATAATGAATACATAATTTTGTCAAGATGTATTTCAACAATCTAAAAGATAAAGCTATAGTAATATAAGTCAATCAACGGATAATGCATCCTTCACGGGAAAGGAATAATTTGTAGTTGAGTCATAAGTTTTTTTTTTTTTACTCTAGAAAAGGCAACTATACATTTTTCTTTCTTATAATATGAATACATGAAGTTCCAAATAACAGCATCTCCCCAAAAATAATTCTAAATTAATTATTATAATTTCCAGAAATGTAAATACATAAAAAAAAAAAAATTCCAGTGTTGCAATGATTCCAATAAGGAAAGCAGAAACTACCAATTAGAATTTTTCTCATACCCGGACAAGAGCAGGATGAAAATATCAGGGTTAAACAAGTGAATAAGTTATATAAAATAAAGCGTGATGAACAACCACCACGAGAGGATAGTTTATCATGTGAGGAATTGCTTTTAAAATAGAGACACTGAAAACCATAACTCCAAATATATGCATAAACTAAGGATAAAGCAATCCCCAGACTTCTGAAAATTGAGAACAAGAACCATGGCCATGGGAAATTCAAGAGTTGATCAGCTGAAAATTCTTTCAAATAACAAACCTAAAGTAAATACATTCAATTAAGGAAAGAGGAACATACAGGTTCAGTTTGCCTGTGGAAAGCCTCCAGCCTTGACTTAAGAACTGCTGCCGTATCATCTTTACGCTGAATCAAGGGCTCTCCAGTAACCTTTCAAAAGACAAGAATATGTTTATATAATAGCTCTTATATTAACTTGCTTGTTTAATATCACATCAATCTATGATCTGAAAATCAGAAAGACATAATGTAATTTAGATTGTTCAGCAATCGGTCAATATCATAAGTCTGGATCATGTAGAATCCATGCAGCAGTTTCCATCGAAACCAAGTGACAAAATTTACACCGCAGAAGAAGTATGTTCATCCACAGTATGCTAACATTAAAATATGATGCTTGTAAACATAAGTAGTGAATGCAATGACTATATGCAGTGAGAAAGTCACGCATCCTTATAACTTGTATTGGCAGGTAATAAAAAAAAAAAAAAAAAAATTTGCTCCAGGTGCAAATAAAGAGCATAGAACACTATGAGCATTCAATGTTCCATAAGGCACGCTTCTTCATCAAAGAGGTCATTTCTCCATAAATATACTATCTCATAAAAAAAATTTACTAAGATCTTCAAATTGAAAACAAAGAGGATGCATCTGTGACATTGCATGTGACCAAATCAAAAGCAGATCAAATGAATTGATGAAACTGGTCTACTTCTTTTTTTAATTCCACTACACATTTGGGGCATAGTTGTATGATGTGAGAAGGAAGCAGGAGAAGGCCAGACAGTGAGAGTGACAAAGACAGTTGTCAAAACTCATTAAGTGCAAACAATGAGGAAAGCGGGCAAGGAATGAAAGCAAGATTCTTTTCTGTTTTTTAAGGTTAATAGTAAGATTTTTTTTTTTTACAAAACAAAGAGGATACAAGAAGGAAAAGTGTTATAAGAGAAAGAACAAAAAAGAAAGAAAGTAACAGTTACTAGCCACATTTTGGATCACATTTTGGTCAGCCATACATGTAAAAACTACGGGTTCAGGTAAACAGGACAATCAGATAAAGCATTTCCCAGGGTTTATTTGGAAATGTTGTTCATTCATTATCACATTGCTCAATACCTGACATGATGACATTACTGTCATTCTATAAGAATCTCGTAAAAGATAAAATGTCATTGAGGAGCAACTTCAAAAGAATATTTCAGATTGTCACTGAGCATCTGATTTCTATAGAATATAGCAAATTTCATTAAATATATTTTCCTATAAAGAAATCAAATGGCAGCTAGCCCGGTAGAATGAAAAGATGTTCCCTATGAAAAGGATGGAGCACAAGATTCAGAAAATAACGCTCTTACATCTTTCAAATAAAAAATTATTCTAGAGAAGATAGACCTTTAGCTCAAAAAAACAAAATAATAAAAATATCAAGGCCCACTTCATCAGCAACTTTAACTAAATATTTTATGGAGTGAAGCAACTTTTATTTGAGAAAAAAATGAAGCCCATTAGATTACGTCATCAATGCCAGGAACTTTTGGAGGACCAAACTTTGAATGGTAAGTCCGACCACTAGAAGGGTGGATCCAACGGCCAGTTATTCTCTCCTCCAAGATGGCATCATCAATCGCAAAGTTGAGCACCTTATCAACTTTAGTGCCCTTCTTTGCAAGCATCTCGTCAAGCTGCATCCATGAGAAGATATGAGGATGAGAAGAAGTCCATGTATGAAAAGGACAAGACTTTTATGTTACTAAAGTTAGATGCATCGGATATTTTCAAAAAAAGAAAAAAAGTAAGACCTTTTCAGCCTGGACTACCGTCCTTGGGAACCCATCAAGTATGAAACCTTTCTGGCACGAGGGCTTTTTTATGGCTTCATCAATTATTCCGACAACCAAATCATCAGATACTAGTTCTCCCTGCAAAAGCATGCCAGACCCAAACCAAAAAGACTTTTGCTAAATTAAATCTTGAGAAAGGCTAGCTGAAAGATGCCACAGATAATAAACTAATTAAGAAAAAAGGGTACATTCTACCAACCAATTGAAGCAGTACCTTATCCATAGCTTCCTTAGCCTTTATCCCTAGAGGGGTTTTGGCTGCAACAGCAGCTCGCAACATATCACCAGTAGCCAAGTGGCATAAGCAATATTCATCCTTGATGATGGGTGACTGGGTTCCTTTCCCAGACCCTGGAGGACCTGCCATTCATCTAATCTTCATGATTAAACGCACATCAACCAACCCCTAAAACCAATATTTGTCCCATACTACAACACCAAAGCTGAAGTTGTAAATAAGTAAATCTGAGAGATAGCCACTGCCTTCAAGTTGGAAAAAAAAAAAAAAAAGCGCACATATGTACATATACAAATGTGCATGCAATACTTTCCATCAGATTGCGAATTTCGTACACCTAAGAAAATAGCAATTTAAGTTATCTATTGGAAAAATGCAGAACAAAACCCTAAGTATCACTCTAGTCAAAGTGATACTTGCCACCGGATTGAAGCAATATAAAAGGCACAGTCCACAACTAAAGACCAGTTTCAGATCAGTAGTTGGGTGTCTAAGAAGACAGTTCAATCCAGCTTGCTCATCAAAAGAAAACTTTAGACGTTAGCTCTCAACACTGTTCCTTTAAAAGGAACACAGATTAAAAACTAAAATCAACCCTCGGTGTAATGGGGAGAAAAATCGAACAGGAATCAGAAACGCCCATAAAAGCTGGATCATTGAGCAATGTTCAAGCCCCATGGAGCTAATCGATCACACTTCTCCCCCTAGTGCTAGATAGAGATATTCGATAAACCCCACAAATTCTAAGCCTATAAAATAGGGGAATCCTAAGTCCAATGATTACAGAGAGTACTAGTAAATTCGTTTCAAACAACAAATAGGGCTAAGTCAGAACATCCGCAAAAGTAAGAAACTTGAGCAATGTTCAAGCTCCTTGAGCTCATCCATCATCCCTCAACACCCTAGCGTAAGAGAAAGATCTTCATTATTGACAAAAATCCATCTAATTCAAGGTGAACTAAATTAGGAGAATACAAGCAAATCAGGTTCAAACAACAAAATGGAATCATAAACACCCAAAAGAACACAACTTTGAGCATTTCCAAAACGCTAACCCCAGCTTCCTCCTCAACACCAAACAAGTCGCAAAATCTCCTAATCAAAAGTCAAACCAGCTTCCTCACACCACTTAAAATTAACTATTTCTTGGGTGTCTAACACCTCCCAACAAACAAAACCAGAAACCCATACGACCCATAACTGGATCAAGCAGAAGATTTTCAATAGAGGGGGGCAAAAAAGGCGGATGGGAAATCGAAATCGACCCCAACAAACAAAAGTAGGAAATTTCATCAGAAAAGATAAAAAGATCGGATCTTGGGATTTGGAGAGGGGGTTGGCGTGTGTACCGACGAGGATGACGCGTTTGTCGGGTTTGGTGGCGCATTTCATGCGGCGGAGGAGCTCCGTCATCAGATCCATCGATGGGATGTCTTCCAAACTGGCAGAGCTCGCCATTCTTCTTCTTCTTCTGCAACTGCAAATGCAAATGCAGATATTGTTCTCTTCTCTTCTGCGCTGCTCTGGGGATTTGATTTGGTTTGGCCGACGAAAACGAAAACGAAAACGCAAACCAGAGAGCAGTAGATAAACGAAGGAATAAGTTGACAGACTTCTGGGTGAAAGATCTTCCACAGCCGAAAAATTACGATAATGGCCTTGGTCTTCGAATCTACAAGGCTGGAAGTTTCTCCTACGAGGGCCCACTTTTTATTTTCTTTACTTTTACTTTCCCATATGGTTAAGTACGTGATCTTCCCATGATAAAGATCAAGATCAAGATCTGATGGGATGAAGGCTAAAATGTATTCTAAATGGTAAGAGTCTTGATACTCAAAATTTATATAAGGGCCTGTTAGTTTATATAAAGAGAAATGATCCTTGTAAAAGCTTCCCTTATGAATTAAATGAGGGATAATTGTAGCCGTCCGATCTCATGAATAATCCAACGGTGTTCTGAGCACCCCATATAAGGCTAAAAATTAGAATCCCCCTTGCCTTTCCATTCTCGTCAGTCCCCTTCCGTTCTCGTCAACCACAACAGAAGCAATCAGCAAGAGTCCAGTACAGAGGAGAGTCCTTCGTCGTCGTCATCCCCGGTGCCCGATCTTTGTCGTCGTCGTCATCATCTCCCCGGTGCCCGATCTTCATCGTCGTCGTCATCGGTAAGGACTCTCTCTCTCTCTCTCTCTCTCTCTCCTGCTTCTCTCCCTTCCCCCCTCTCTCTCTCCCCCTCTACATGATCAACGCCTCTTCTTTTCTTTTCTCTACGTTTGGCTAAACCCTTCTCCCGCTCATTAATTACCAACAAACTTAAGAGGAGAAGGCAATCTGAATGGGTCATGCTTACCCTCATTGCATGCGTATTTTTTCCCATTTCGGTTTTTTGTTGACAATAAATTTTTTGTTTATTCTGTTACCTAATGTATTGGCCATGTGTTCAGTATTGTATTACTGTGGTGTTGGCTCATAACATTTTTTTCCCAAAAAACTATTTAGAACTTATCATACTTAACCTTTAAAATTTTTTGCTCCCTCTCGCTCCATCTCCCTCTTCCCCTCTCTCTCCCCCTCTCCCACACTCTCTGTTTGTGTGCGTCTTTAGATATGTGTGATAATGGAATGCAATCACTACAAGAAGGGACTATGGACAGTTGATGATAATAGCAACAAATTCTATTATCTCTGCTCTATTATTGCAGGTCATAAAGAGTTTCCTCTGGTGGAAGCTATAAATGATGTAGACATGTAGTATATCTAATTACTTAAACAGGCCCTCAATAAATTTGACACGCGTGTAATTGAGAAATTGATTTTTCAGAATTGTGGACAATAGTCCCTGCAGTTCACATGTTCAAATGGGAATTAAATTACTAGCAATCAGATATATAAATAGAGGAACTGATAACAGATGTTTATAGGGCCAAAAGATCCTGAAATTAGGTTTTGTCAGCTAGAGATCAAACCCAATAGTGCTTGGCTTGGGTTTGGGTGGATCCAAATAAGGTTCAGGTATTGTTCTGGGGTGCTAGTTGTAGTTTGGCTATGCAGTGTATGGGTTGGAAGGTCTTGATAGGTGTATGGTATGATGTATATGGCTGTTGGATTTCTTGACATCTGGTGCTTGTTTATGTTATCTAAAGTGATGCTAGGGGATCAAAGGAATTATGTGGGTTGTCAGCTACTATGAAGAACGGGGTTTGGTGTTGGTCACTTGTGGAATATTGGAGAAAGGTGCTAAGCCAATAGTATTTGATAAAAGGATGTATTGCTGGTGGCTTTTGGTAGTGGTCCCAAACCTCACTCATGGCAATTATTCAATAATGAAAATGATACTAGTCAGATAAATCAAATGCTATTCTTATCTATCTAAATTCCATTCAACTGTCCTCTTTCTGCTTTGAAATATTTAATGCTGAGACCATCCAAGTGAAGTTAGCCAAAAGTTCACTTTAAATAGATCATCTTGAATGGTGATACCGATATGATCTCACTGCTACAATGCCAATGTTAAGTAAATTACAGTAAACTCACAGCCCCAATAGTTTTCTCTGTTCTTCCCTGCATCAGACTATGGACAATTGAAGACAAGATTCTAACTGACTATAACAGTGTTCATGGAGAAGGTCGGTGGAGTAGGATTGCTAAGACAACAAATGGGTGAATAGATCTCTTATTTTGCTAATGTGAGAATAATGATCCCCTCCTCTCCTTGCTCTGTCCTTTTTTTTTTTTAACTTGTCTCTATGTCGCTGAGAAGAAGAAAAGCCCAGAAATCTGATGCTCTGCATTGACATACAAGTGTTCAACAAGTGGTTAATTATCTACTTGAGGCACCATTAAACTATTATGTCTATGTAGCTACTCCTTTTTATCACAAGGCTTCTAATCAAAACCATTGAATTATTGTCTAATATATATAGATATATATATATTTTTTTTTTTTTTTTGTGTGTGCAGAACCAATCGCTGCCATGGATGAGGATGAATTTGAGTGGCACCCTGCTCTACTGTCTAACACATCTCCTCCCATGGATGACCCGTTTCCCATTGCCTCAAGTTCCCATGAACTTGATGATGACTCAATTGCTCAGTTCTCTAACCATGCAATTCAATCACCTCATCAACATGGATCATGTCAGTTAACCCTCCGAGAGTAAAACATCTTGTAATATTCACAGTTTGACATGTTTAAAAATGAGAATTTTCAGTAACCATCTTTTATGCAGGTTACTAATGTACACTTTTTTAATTTTTTTTTTCATGTATTACGTTGGCGTGTTACTATAGCTTGAAGTTTGTGAGAAGATGGAGTCAACTGAATTTAACATGGTTCGTTCATTTGTACCTGAGGTTGATGAAAATAAAATCCCAAAAGTAGGAATGTATTTCAATAATTTAGAAGAGGCTTACACATATTATAATGGGTATGCTAAAGTTGCAGGTTTCAGCATTAGAAAAGGCTCCGATAAAAAAAAAGGGGTGAAGTAGTATGGAAACAATTTATGTGTTTTAAAGAAGGACAACGAAAAGAGATACCGGGACATGATATTACATTACATAGGAGTGTTCCATACACACGGGAAAATTGTGGGGCACAGATGTTGGTGAAAAAAACTGACCATAGACATTGGGTGGTCACCAAATTTATTGCAGAACATACTCATGCTCTAGCTACTCCGTAAAAAGCTCATATGCTTCGGTCACACCGGGAAGTCACTCCAGCGCATAGAAACTTGATAGATACATTTGAGGCTAATAACATAAAGACTGCGAACCAAATGGGAGTCTTTGAAGTGCAGGCAGGCAGTATGGGGTCTGTTGGATTCATCCAAAAAGGCATCAGAAATGTGAAAAGAGATAAAAATAAAGAAAAGAAGGGACGAGATGGTTAATTATTGTATGAATATTTTCAGAATCTGAAAGAAATGAACCCGGGGTTTTTTTTTTATAGAGAAAGATTCGGAGGATGAAATCAAACATATATTTTGGGCCGATCAAAGCTTTCGATTATCATATAGTGTATTCGGGGATGCCGTTAGCTTTGACACTACATACAACACAAATAAATACGATCTCGTTTTTGGTGCAATCTTAGGAATGAATCACCATGATCAAACAATAGTATTTGGGTGCTGTTTTCTATCAAATGAGAATTTTGAGGCATTCGAGTGGCTTTTTAAAATATGGCTAGAGGCTATGCTGATGGGTCCACCAATATCTACTGTAACGGATCAGGATCCTGCAATCACAAAGGCTGTTGCTTCTGTCATGCCCAATGCTCGACATCGTTTTTGCATATGGCACATTAAGGATAAGTTGACAAAGAAGTTGGGTGGAATTGCAATTCATTCCAATGACTTCAGAACTAGTTTTACAAAAGCAATTGAGTCCATTCGAATAGAGCAATTTGAATCAGAGTGGAATAAAATGATTATAAGATTTAATTTGACTGGCAATAATTGGCTACAAGAATTGTATAGCATTCGTCACAAGTGGGTACCCTGTTATTTGGAAAATGTGTTTTTTGGAGGAATGTCATCATCCCAAAGAAGTGAAAGCTTCAATGCCTTTATTAAACAATACAAAATAGAAAAGAGTGGTCTGTATGATTTTATTTTGCGATTTGAAAGAGCCATGTCCCGTAAGAGATATCAAGGGTTAAAAGCGGACCATGAGAACTTAAATAGCAAGCCAAAATTGAAGACAGATTTACCGATGGAGTTTCAAATGTCTGGAATATATACAAGAAAATTGTTTAACAAGTTCCAAGATGAATTAACATCAATAATATCATGCATCCCGAAACTTGTGAAAGATGATGCAGGTGAGAGTATTTATTTAGTTTCATCCGTTAGAGATGAAAAAGATATTGCTCGAACGGTGGTTTTCAGGAAGGAAGACAAGTTTGCTACATGTTCATGCTTATTATTTGAGTTTAAAGGAATTCCATGCCGTCATGTTCAAGCTGTTTTGAAGCATGAGATGATCTTCACATTGCCCAAAGAATATATCATGAAAAGATGGACTAGGCATGCTAGGGAAGGGACTAATTATGACAACTGTGTAGTTAACCACGTGCCTTCTAGCGATGGCTCTTTGGTTGCATGATATGCCGATTGGTCTTACTGGGCCTCAATGGTCATAAATGAGGCATTTATGTCTGAGGGGACCCATAAACATGCAATTAGCATTCTTTCAGACTTAAAAAAAAATGAGTCATGAGATGAATGAACTTCAACTCACAGGAGAATCAGACTCACGTAAAAAAGGTAAATCAGTTTATGGTGCTATAGAATATCGTGAACCACCACAAGTTAGAACAAAGGGCCGTCCAAAAAGAATTAAGTCTTCTAAAGAAAAGGTACAAAAGAAATCGCGACTTTGCCGTGGATGTGGAAAGCGCGGCGTTCCACATGACAAGTGCAATTGTCCGGCTCTCTTGTCAAGGTAATTTCAAAAAATAAATGCCTTCATTCGCTTTTTAAGTTCACATAAAAAATTAATTCAATGCCTTTCATTTTCTCTAAATTTTAGCAACATACCCGAGGCTTCCGGGCGTGTGTTTGAATTGTTCGACGGAGATCAAGCTTCGGAGAAGTCTACTTCTACTGAAAATGATGAAACTTTGAGGCTTCCGGGCGTGTGTCTGAATTGTTCGACGGAGATCAAGCTTCGGAGAAGTCTACTTCTACTGAAAATGATGAAACTTACTTGTAGGTATGCATTTCTATTACATAAATATCATATTTATTTAATCTTATTTTCAGACTGAAAATTCCTAAGGGGTGAATTACTTGTATTGGGATTGAGATGTTCAAGTCTACAATTGTGTGATTCTGAATAAATTCATAGGATATCTACATGTTTGAGCCTACATTGGCTGGGGATTCTTATAAATGAGAGCATGAATGTGCTGTACAAAAACTTGGATTTATTCATGTTTTTTTTTTAAAGATGCCCACTCCATATAGACATCTATTCTAAGGTTTTATTAAATGGTTGATTGATGTAAGAACTCCCTTTATCTACTGACAATCCATTTCATGACCTCATGGTAGTCACTCCGGCTATCTTTGTTTAGATTATGTAACATTTGGTAAAAAGTCCCAGGTTAGTTATAGAATCCTCATCCACTGATCTAATGCAAATGATGCCACTTTAATAATGATTTTTTAAAGACCAACAACCTGTCTTGAATAAAAGACATCCATGAGAATGACTATGGAAACCTGGGATGACCAGCATGACTGTTTTCATTTACATCAAGCTAAAAAACCAAAATTGTACCAAGAACTATGATTACATTTCTCAGGTTGCTAGCACCCAAATTATCTCAGGTTTGGATCTTGGCAAATCACATGCAAGTGATTTTATGGCTGCCTTCTCTGTTTTAGATGAATATCCAGAGAAACTGCCATCACAGATTAGTGTTTCAAGGTACATGGAAGTGTTGCAACCACGCCAACTTTGATAAACTCATAAATGCTAAAGAGTGTTGCAACTAAGCCAACTTCAATAGACCCATAACTGCTAAAGAAACCAAACTAGGCATTGATTTCCCGAACAGTGATTATAGATCACTGAGCAATTTGCAATTCACCATTACTATGCTTAGATCAAAAGCATACAAGTTGGGAAGAAGAAACCAGTATGTTGCAAAATAATCACAATCTTTAAATATAACCTTTGAATATCGCAAAGAGCAACATCTTCAATTGGTGTACTTACATCTGCTTACAACTATGTATACATTCACTGTGAACAAAGAAAAAAAGAGTTTACAGAAATTGAATCACTACCATCATCAATTGTGAATTAACACCATCATATAAAATCATGGAAAAACCCTCTCAGTTGCTACATTTAACACCACGATAAAAAAAACAAAAAAAAAAAATCATCTCAATTGTTACGTTAACACCACCAAATGAATGTGCCACCAAAATTGTGGTCCCATTCACGATCACATCAAACTCTGCATCAAGAGCCATTATGTACCAAACTTTTGGCTTTCACTGTTGCGCGTGCAATTGCCGGCCATTGCCTTTGTCTTCAATTGGACTCCTGGCTTTCGTGCCAATCTAGTATATTTCTACAGTTTTCCGTTTTCTAGAATGAAATAAAACATTAATAAGAATTATTGAAGTACAGAGATTCATCACTTCAGCCCAATAGCACAAACATTCTCATAGAGAAAAAAATCCTTAATCCCTTCATCAAATATACCCATCAACCGAGGAAGAAAATTCCAAATATGAGAGCAGAAAGGAAATGGTGCTGGGTGCAAGAGAGATATACAGCATTGCATCATGTCTATGTAGCACGTTGACAAAAGGACGGTGATGTTTGGGATCTTCTTTCTCACCCACAAATGTAGCGGTACTGTATCGGAGTAGCTCCAAGTATGAGATCGTTGAGAGAAAGAGGGAGAGAAATGGCGCTGGGTGCAGGCAGGGGGGGGGGGTGCAAAGGGAGGGGGAGAGACAGAGGGAGGGAGCAGGATTCTAATTTTTAGCCTTATATGGGGCGCTTAGAACACCGTTGGATTATTCATGAGATCGGACGGCTACAATTATCCCTTATTTTATTTTTAAGGGAAGCTTGTACAGGATCATTTCTCTTATATAAAATATATAAAAGTTTATTGAAAAGTCAGCTCCATCTTTAAGATTCTTAAAGCGGGAATGGATGAAGGATTGGAAGGTAGCAATGCATATGGGAGTGGGACCTTTACTTTTTTTAGCAGTTGATGCTCATTTTGCTTACATTCACGCAGGATTCTAATTTTTAGCCTTATATGGAGCGCTTAGAACACCGTTGGATTATTCATGAGATCGGATGGCTACAATTATCCCTTATTTTATTCTTAAGGGAAGCTTGTACAGGATCATTTCTCTTATATAAAATATATAAAAGTTTATTGAAAAGTCTGCTCCATCTTTAAGATTCTTAAAGCGGGAATGGATGAAGGATTGGAAGGTAGCAATGCATATGGGAGTGGGACCTTTACTTTTTTTAGCAGTTGATGCTCATTTTGCTTACATTCACCTTTGATTTTAATTTCTGACCACTTGGTGCATGAGTTTCTATATATTCCATGCAAACAAATAGGCCTTGAAACGATAATCCTACGAATTCAAATTTAAGCAATTAGTCTAATAGTCTTAATATACTTGGGCCACGTGGGTATTACAATAATGAGATACCCATTAAGGTCTTTTTTAAGTTTATATATGCAAGAATTAAACTCTCGAAAGATTTAAGAATTGTATTACTATAAAAATCACTAAGGGCACATTTGGTAACAAAATCTGGGGTGAAATGATTTTCCATTTCCACGATTTTATGCCATATCAAAGTTTGGCAACAGCAAATCATCCCTAATTTTTGGCGCCTAAGATCCTATATCCATGTGATTTTCGGATCTAACCCCCTCCCATCGGATAAGCAAATCCTCTATGAAAAGGGGGGTGGGTATAAAAGCCAAAATCACACCCCCCACTTCCAAAATCACCTCTATCCTCGATCTCTCCCGCTATCTCAAAACGACTCTTCAAAGAAGCCTCTCTTCGCCACGGTCATCTCTCTCTCTCCCCTGCCGGTCTTCGTTTTCGGGTATGCCCATCTCTCTCTCTTCTCTCTTTTCCCTTCCTACCTCGTCAATTGGACTTTCTCTTCTTTGTTCAAACAACTTGTTAGAAAAGAGAAGTTTTGGAGGAGAATATAATGGGGAGAAAGCATCTCTCTTCCTTCCAGAACTCATGTAGCAATGGGAAGATGTCAATTTGGTCACTGTCCCTATCCAAATCTTCAATATTTTGAATGCTTGTTACTTTCTATAACTTGATTTTAGCAGTTAACGATGATGAGAACTTTTAATGTCGAATCCTGCTTGTGGTTGCTATGAAAACAACTAAAAATAAAGATGTTCCCAGAATTTTAAACTCGTAATCATGATATGGACTAATGTCCCTTTTTGCCCATCTCTTTAAAGCTTGACTTCGGTTTCTTCTTGTGCATCTTGACTTAATTGGTGGTGAAGATCCTTATCCATACCAATTGCATGTCTTTTTTTTTTTTTTTGGTAGAAACATCTGGTCGATGTTTGTAAGGATGCGTACCAACTACATGTTGAAGTGCTATAATGGGCTCATTTTCAAAGTTTACCCATAATTTGGTAAGCAAGGAGTTCTGGATGTTGTAAGTATGTGAGGTGGTGCCATGGTGGGTTTATATGAAATATGCTGCATAAGGGAATTAGGTATTCAATTCCCATATCCACTTGATTCATTTTTCATTAGAGAGGAGATAATTTGATGTTCATTTTCAGAGATTCTCCTTTTGTCTAGAAATATGTCTTTCAATTCTTATATATTAAATCGAATGAAACAAACAAGACCTCAGTGACAACAAAAATAATAATCTTGATTCTTGTTGGTCTTACCTGCCCACAAATCCGAAGGGCATTAAAGAAGCCTTTCACTGATCACTATATGTATGTTTATGTTAGTTTTTTCTCTTTTTTCCCCTTTTCAGAGATTCTTACTCGAGCATCAACTGTTTGTATGTATTTTCTTTTCAGTTTTTTTTTTTTTAAATTTTCTTTACTGTTGGAGCATTATATGAATGAAAGGAATCAGGTCAAATAGCTTGAGATATGCTTTAGATTCCTAGGTACACTGCACTTAGGATAAACACAAGGGAAAAACAAGATTTGCAGTACATTTTACATTATACCATGTTCTGTTTCACCCAATACCCCCCCCCCCCAAGAGGCTAATTAGGCCAAAACTTTTGATGGCAACAAGCATTTGATCACTGCTTATTACTCCATCTTCATGGAATGGAATTGGCCTAAAAATCACATTTACCATTCGTTATTCAATCTAACAAAACATATCACTATAGTTGTTGTCATTTTTAAGTTAATACAGATTACTCTTATAGTGGATTGCATATCACGATTACCAGAGTTATTGGAGGCTAACAATGTACATCTAAAGCAAAATGCAGTCAATTATTATTATTCAAGATGTAATAATGTTTTGAGTTTGTTAAATTCATTACGGTATAAACAAATTTCATGTATATATTCAAGTAGTCTAGAATTAAGTCTGGTGACTTCTTCCTAAGTCCATTATTATTCCAAGTGTTAGAGAAGTTGATGAATTACTTCGTTCTTTGTAGCTTATACCCATACTAATTATATGTCAAAATTATAAAGCATATTATACCAAACCATCTGTTATAGTTTACTAATATAGCAACACGTTACACAACTTGGAATCTTTCAATATCTATACTCAAACCATGTGTTGAATTCTTCGTAATAAATGATTGGAGCAAAAGGCACAGCTATGTTTGAAAAAAGAAATATTTTTCATATAATTTCAACTTTACTGAGCTAAATCAGTCCTCACTTTGTTTCAACCCTTAACTGGTCTTAACTTGAGTCCTTCCATATATTATCAACCTAAATAAGCCATGTAAGTAGTCCTACCTTTGTTTCAACCTTAACCTGGTATATACTTGAGGTTGATGATATGTAGGAAATCATGACTATGGGAACTGGCTGGTTTTTTTAATAAAATAATTTAGATGATGGTTAGAATTCAAAACTACCTTCTTATTTCTAGAATTTAGTAATGGAAGAGGATAGAAAATATCATCATTCCCACTAGTTTTGGGTTTAATTTTGAGCTTGGAAGTATAAAATATCACAAATTATGTAGAACTAGAAATGATCATATATATAAATATATCCCTTCAATTGAGATTTTTTTTTAATCAAGTGTATAATAACTCTTATAAGTTCCCAGTGTTTACATATATGTCTAATCATATTTCATCTTCACCTTAGATCATATCTATCATACCCGTTAACCAATGAATGGTGGTTTATATATATCCATGGTTAATGTAGCTCTCATCTGTATTAACAATTGAAAGAGCCAAAACTGTATTACTTTATTTCCAATACATAAGCTACCCAGAATTGGTAATTGGGTGTTTGGGTTGATAAGACATTTAGATAAAGTTACTTTGTCAAGTATAAATGGAAAAGAATTTCTCATCTTCAACAACTGGAAGGGCCAAAATTGTTTTACTCTTCCAGTTCATCAGCTACCCAGAATACGCAATTGACTTATCGTGTTTATAAGACATTTAAATTCAGTTAGTTTGTGAAGTGTAAATGGAAAAAACTTTATTCGAAAAAATAAGCAGACTAAAAAATTATTGGTTTTGAAACTCTTCTCAAATTAGAGAAGATTTTTTCCTAGAAAATGTACTATACTCTTCTTATCATTCTCCCATAATTTGTTCCGTGTTTTGCAATGCTTGTACTCTGTTCCGCCCAATTGAACATTTAAAGGTTGTTTTAAATGCATTCATTTAGAAATTTTGGTGATGCACTTTACGTTGTTTGTATTTACCTTTGAACATTTTGACTGTGATTGAAGTCTTAGGACAAGAGCTTTCATTTTTTCCATTGTTAGATCCTAATCATATCTAATAATTTGTAGGATGAGTACACAAATCAACTCCCAAGGTCCTCGCTCTAATAAGTCGAACTCGAAGAACATGAAATGGACAACTAGACAAGATGAAATGCTCATCTACTTTATGCGCGAACAATGCAAACAAGGAAAATCCACACCTGGTGGGTTCACCACAGAGGGATGGAGTGAAATAACGAAACAAATGAAAACGCAGTTCGGCAAATATTTCAATAAGGATAAATTGAAAAATCATTTTAAATCATTTAAAAAATGGTACAGTTTGATGAAAACTCTGCTTAATTTGAGTGGTTTCGGATGGGATGAAGACAAAAAGATGGTGACTGCTGAAGATAGAGTATGGGATGACTATATAGCGGTGAGATTTTTTTAAGTAAATTATATAGTTATTAGATAATATTTAGGTACAAATTGATAATTTTGTTTGCATCCATTTCAGGCACACCTTGATACTACAATGTATAGGTTGAAACGCTTGCCAGACTATCTTCATCTGGCCGAAATATTTGGTGACTCAGTTGCTGATGGTAGAGCTGGATTTGCTTCGAATGATCCCCAAACTCCTCCACAAGACAATGGGGGTGAAGATGAAATTGACATCAATTCTACACAAGATGAAGTTGGGGAAGATCATGTTTCCTCTAGAAAAAGGCGTAATGCGGCTCTAGGAGGATCTTCTCGTCAGATGACGAAAAGACACAGTGTGGGGGAGGCAATGGTGGAAAATGTTGGCCGAATGGCAGATGCACTAGATAGGTTTGCAAACACTCAAGATGCCACGATTACTAGAATGAGGATGTGCTGGGAGGCACTCGATCCTCTAGATATTGAAGAGAGTTTAAAATATAAAGCACTTGCATTTCTTGAGGGAGAGATGAAGGCCGCTACTTTCTTAGCATTACCTTTGGAAAGTCGTAAGCGATGGCTATTAGCACAACTTGAACGATTGGCACCTGACTTTTGAATCAAGAATAGGTTGATGAATAGGACAGTTTTTATATTATTTTATTTTGAAGATCTTAGATGCAAAAATGTGGCTGATTATTTATTTTATGCACAAATGTGGATTGGTTATATTGAATTTATGATTTTATTGAATTTGTGACATTGTTGATATATGATTATTTTGGGTGAATAAATATGATCTAATTATGCGATTAATGTTGTCATTAGAACCATATGTGTGTTATATACCCAATATGTTTGTGCTAATTACATTTCATATTCTATAGGTAAAATGCATAGAAAAGATATTTTGAGGATATTTGCAACTGCAATTACTACAGTATCTCTGTTGTGGTACCAGTACTCATACTTTTTGAAAGATGCAGTACATGAGTCTTCACTTAGTGGAGATGGTTTTATTTGGGAGACTTTGATTGGAAATTCCTGTAATTGTTTTGATTTGTTTAGAATGAGCACTGATTGCTTTATTCTCTTAGCAAATGAACTAAGGAGACGGAAGTTTATGAAAGATTCACGTCTTGTGAGTGTAGAAGAGCAGCTAGCGATTTTCTTATTTACTGTTGGCCATAGTCAAAGGAATCGAGTGATGCAGAATCGATTTCAACACTCCAGGGAAACAATTAGCAGATACTTTAACCAAACATTAGATGCTGTATTAAAGTTGAGTAAGTATTATATAAAACCATCAAATGGGGACATTCCACCAGAGATTGCAAACAATCCTATATTCTACCCATATTTTAAGGTAAGTTTTTAAAGAATTTATATTTACAAAAACAACATAAGTGGATAATATATAGATAATTTAATGAGTGTTTGATCCATCTACAGGATTGTGTTGGAGCAATAGACGGAACACATATCCCAGCATGGGTGAGGCTTGAGGACCAAGTTCGATATCGTAATAGGAAAGGTTCATTATCTCAAAATGTTATGGCCGTGGTTTCATTCGACATGAAGTTTCAATATGTTTTTGCTGGGTGGGAAGGCTCAGCATCAGATACTAGGATTCTTCAAGACTCGATTTTGAAGCAGCCTCACAATAAATTTCATGTTCCAATTGGTAATATATTGTGATTTTCTTATTGAAAACATATGTCTATTACTTTGAGTATAATATTAACGAATAAGTATGTGCTTTTTAGGCAAATACTATTTGGTTGATGGTAGTTATGCGAATACACGAGGCTTTTTGGCTCCTTTCCGTGGTGTTCGTTACTATCTTAAAGAATGGTCAACTACACATGCACCTAGAACTGGACCAGAGTTATTCAACTTGCGTCATTCAAAATTACGAAATGTAGTTGAGAGAACATTTGCAGCGTTGAAGCAACGTGTTGCTATACTTCAAATTGCTCCACGATACCCTATCAAGACACAAGCGAAGATAGTCGTGGCGTGCTGTGTTCTACATAACTTCATCCGACAATGGAATTTAGAGGATGTGATATTTGATGAGGCAATGAATGAGACATTAGAAGATGTGGATATGGGTGATGAGCTCAATAATAACCAACCTGAAAATAATAATCTAGGACCTAATGATGCAAATAGGAATTATATGAGTCAATTGCGAGAAAGCATAGCAGAAGAAATGTGGGCTGCAAGGGGTGGTTCTTGATTTTTTACCTCTTCTTTATAAGAGTTTATTTCATTGTCTTAGTTATTATATTTGTGGTTTAACATTGACTTTTTAGTCTGTGAGATTCATAGACACTAATAACAATTTATTATTTCTCAGGCTTAATATTGACTTGCATGGAGATTTATTTTATGTTTTTATAACTGCATTTAAATTATTGGAAAGTTGTGGTTTTGTATAAATTGAAATTCATAGTTCGAAGGGGTATCAGGGTGGTTTATGAAATAATTTATAATATAGCAGGTAATTATGTAGCTGGAACAAATTTAGAATGTCTTCTCATTAAGGGCAGACTCTGCCCCTTTTTCTTCTTTTTGAAAATTTTAAGTTCTGATTTAATTATTTAAATTGATTTACAACATACTTTTGAATTTTGGCTATTAAGTTTCTGAATTAGCTATTTTAGGGTCCCATCAATTGATTTTGTTCAATAAAAAAGAATAGAGTGGGTCCCACTTGTTCAATAAAAAAAATAACACCTCATCCATGTATCCCATCATTGTAATCATATGTGCACTTGTGGAAATAGGCCTTAATTTGTTCAATATTTAATATGAGCCCCATTTACTCAATCATATATGCACTTGTGATAGGGAGTTATTAGTTTGTCCTATATCAAGAAGTGGACCTCACTTGATACAGTCATATGTCTTGGTCATGGCAAATTGCATAGCCTCATATTAAGTGGGTAGTTTATTATCGTGGATTTTGGTGTTCAACACCAAACATGGATTGATGAAATTCGTGGAGTCTCCACACTCACAACCAAACGTGGAATGCAGGAATCATTAGCTATGCAAATCCTTCGCATTGATTTTCTTTTTCCAGTGAATGAGAGGAATCCTAAATCCTGCGGATTTCTCTTCCATTACCAAATTTGAAGAAATATGAGTGGAAAACTACAAATGATCATCAAATGAGTTCTCTTTTGTTGGAAAATGTTTGCCCAACAATGGTGGTAGTAAGCTTAAACTTATACAGAAGTCTCATCTAATTCTCATCCTCACATTCTATCATCTAATATCTCACCTCTTTAATATTCATTTTCCAGGAATCCATTTTACCATTCGGCCAATTCCCTTGTAGAGTTGAATTTAGAACCTAAAGATATATATTCCTAAAAGTGGTCAAAGTTGAAGAAATAAAGACGCAATCCACAAATGACTATAAAAAAATAGGGTAAATTAGCCAACAGTCCTTGAGCACGGTCTTCTACAGCATCCAGTCCGACAACTTTTTCTCTAGTGTCTATAGTCTAGACAGCTGGAGATATTTTGGTGAAAGGTCCCTAATATGCCACGTTATATATTTTCATGACTAATTTGCCCCTTTCAACTCTCATTCCTAGGCCAAGTTCTTTCTTATTCTGTTGTCCAAGAGAACTCCTTCCTTCTTCTTCTCTCTCATTTTCCATTTTCTCTTCCTTTCCATGGTTGTGGAGTATCGTTGCAGAGCACCTTACGTCGCCACCATAACTTCTGATTCTCTCTCTTTCATTTCTTCAAAGATAGAAACGGTTTTACTTTATCTTACTCTTTCATCTGAAATCTGTTCCAAATCTCTCTCTACAACTGATTTGAAAGAGAGCAGTTTGTTTTTTTGCTTGTTTTCTCTCTCTCTTTCTCGAATGGATCATGGTCATCAAGTGTTCTTATTTTGGATTTCGATTTTTATTAGAATCTGATTTTCCGTATTATGACTTTTGGTGTCGCCGGGCTCAGATAAATTTCCCAGAATCTCTGATAAACTGGACAAAAACTAAGATAAATTTGTTTGAGTTTTGCCAGAAAGTTAAATAAATTTATCTAAGTTTCTGACAAAACTTAGACACATTTATCTGAGTTGTGAACAACTTTTCTGAGTTTCGAACAAATAGCTATGTGAAGTGGTGCCATCCGACGACCAACATTGACCAAATTCAAGCAATTCATGCCAGCATTCGCTTCTTTAACTATGTCCTCTTGAGTATCACTCTCACCTTTGAAACAGTACTCATATCATCCAGGCAAATGGTTTCTGCAAGCATGGAATAGTCTCTTAAGGAGATACTCTTATTTTCTACAGTATGGTCCTCATTATTTTTCATTTTGTCACCAAGCTTCTCAGTTGGGCCATTTAGCTTTGAAGACAACTCCAACTCAGTTCTCCTTGGTAAATTATCCACCACTTGAATTCCTTGCAGATTTGTATGGACTTTAGCTAGGAATGGAGTCACTGGATCATCCTTCTTCAAGAATGAGTGAAACCCCTCAGAGTGTTCCACTCACTCTTGAAAACAGAGCTGGGAAACTTCTGGAAAGCTTGTCTGGCGAGGCTCTCATTGGTCTTAAACATAGACAGAACCTAGAAGGAGAGAAGTTCATTTGAATTATTGTTGAGTTTTGGAAAATTTATCTGAGTTTTATCTGAGTTTTGCCAAAACTCAGATAAATTTGTTTGAGTTCTGCTTTTGCAGAATTGTATAAGGGCTTTTTTGTCTTTTTCAACGTGTTATTTTTACAGGAGGACTGCTATCGATATGATGATAAAATATTATGGACCGTTTACAATAAAAACCACAGTTGAGGAACCTCCACCCAAATGCCCCAAATTAATATACCTTTTGAGGGAAGATCAATACCTAACTAATTGTCCTACAAAAGTTGAACTAGTCAAATTTATATCTTCACCTTGTATTTTCCGACTTTTTTTTTATTCTAAACTATTCAATCATAGAATTCAGGAATTATATTGGCCCCGAGATATAGCTAAGATGGTTATTGGTCTTGAATGGGTTGTGGCTATTTGAGCTGCCTGAACATGCATATGCACCCTTTATCATGTTAATGCATTTTTCTTGAAAAGCTCTAAATACATGCTTATATGGCCTCCATACAAAAGCAAATAATACATGTGTGCATATGCATACATACACAAATATTTAAATTCAAATGGAGAATTTAATTGATTATATATTGGTGCTAGGACTACAAGTCATGAGACATGTGAGCACATTTTCTGACCAAGTAAGGCCAATGAAATAAAATAAAGCAATTTGCATATCACTCACATTATGCTTCAAAGTGATATTCACTATTGGATTGAAGTCATTAATTGTCTTCACATATAACATCATTTATCTTGTTGAGGTTTAGATGATCACTTCAATCTCAAGGTGTGTACGAATTTAATGTTTGATTGACATATGGGAACCAATTAAAGGATTGATCTGTTTCTCTGATAATAATTTGATGAGAAGTGCTCTCCTCCCTGCCATTTTGAGTCTGCTCACTAGCACTATTATTTACAGCATGGAGTAGTTATGCATGTATATAGAATCATTTCTTAGGCCTTGTTTGCTTGCGTTAAAATAGATAGGCACTGAATGCATAGCGGGCTTATCAAAGGTGAATCGCCAAATATGAGCATCAAATAGTTGCTTCTTTTTATTCTATGCTCTAAAAATAAATGTTATTTGATATTCATTTTTGGAAATTGACTTTAATTTTTATTTTTCACCACCCTATGCATTCAGTTCCTATGTATTCTAATTCAAATAAACAGGCCCTTACCATAATAGCTAATGTACAAGAAGTTAATTGATCCTTGAGCTTGTGGATTTATGAAAGGTGGACCCCACAATGAATTTCACAGGTTAACAATTTTGAGCTTGTCATATACATGTGATCATGTCTAACATCTATCTATATATCCATCCTTGTATATGAGTATATGACTGCATAAACGCATGGTGTATACTAATCATGCAGTTTCTATCTTCAATTAAAATAAATCTTAGAATGATAGAAGGTATAAGAATTACATTCCATGCCACCCATAGCATGCACGCCACACCTATGGCACGTGTGGATGAGAAGGTCAGAGCAGTTCCTCATGAAGTGCTGAGTCATCCCAACTAGAACTCGATCAGTGAGTAGGCGATCTAGGTGAGCTTGGAAGGTCTTGACATAGCTGAATATGTAGTCCCATCTGTTGGTCTCAGTAGCTACATAATAGAAGTAATAGTAAAAAGAAACAATAGTACCGATCTGCAGTCTTGTAGAAAAAATGTATCCTCCTGGAATGGACAGAAATTAGAGGCAGAAGCTCGTGGCCAAGGCACGTCAGGCGATGCTATCTTTAGAACGAGTTCCGCCCTTCTAGGATAAACCCAGATGCGAAGAGGATCTCTGCAAGAACTGCCCCCAGAATACAACGGCCTTCACAGATCAAGCTTGGTCGCACACCAAGTTCAGATCAATCTCCAGGAACCACAGAATGCTCATGAGAAAGGGAAGAAAGAACAGAGGTGTTTTTTTTTTAACCTAGGCCATGTGATTTTATAAGAAAAATAATGTTGTTGAGCCACAATTAATCATGATTAAACCAGCAATTAATCACAACGTTAAACAACATTAATAATTTTAAGCTACAATGTTTAAAACAATTAAAACTACGTTTTTGAACCCCACTGAGCGCGATATACACGCAGGATACGCGTCATGGACGCACGCCCGGTTAAATATTTTCTGGACCCAGAGCCCTGGGTTGAGCCGGACTCGCGTGCGCGCATACGACTCATGGTAAAAAGTTCCAATTGTTCTAATGTGTATAGGAAAGGGAAAAGCATATAAAGCCTCCTTAAGAAGTGAACTTTAGCAATATGGGATTCCAAGTTCTCAAGTAGCCTTCACTTCTTACATAAAGCAAAAAAGATAAAACACCTTTTCCAAGTCAAAGACCTCAACCTCGTTGAAAGAAGAGTTCGACCTCGAACTCGAGTCTTCTTCGAGTTGCCTCTGTATATATGATATACATGAAGAACTTCCTTTGGTTAGGCCCTTGATTTCCTCTTCGGTGATTCTGGTTTCTTGGGATGAAGAGTAACTTCCTTTCCGCTGTGCATGAAGGTATACGTGTTGTTGCGCATTCCATGAGTACCATTCTTGTCATACATCCATGGGTGACCCAATAAGATATCTCCACTGTTCTTTGGTAGCACATTGCACCAAATTGTATCTTTGTAATCATTACCAACTGTAAAAGTAACCTGACATGTATGTCACACTTGCGCTTCATCACTTGTCATTAGCCATTTAACAAAGTAGGGTCGATTGTGCTTGTAAACCTTCAACTTCAAGTGATTAATAAAAGTTTGAGAGATAATATTCTCACAACTTTCACCATCAATCACAACGGTACAATTATGCCCATGTAAGGTACTTGTGGAACGAAAAATATTCTTCCGCAACCATTTCTTCTCAACAGTGGGTATAGACTCGTGTTGCACAAAGAGAAGTGCACCATCTATTTCAGCTGCAAGTTCATCCACTTCATCAGATTCTTCACTTTTAGGATCATCTTTTCTTTCCAATTCGTCTTGTGCACCTTCCATTAAATTTATCCTTTTTGGGCATTCAAATGCACGATGACCCTTTTGCTTACAATGAAAACATGTGAACTTGTTTGGATCTTCAAACTTGGAGGAAAACTTTTCTGAGGAACTGGCACTTGGATTGAAGTCTGGCTTTGCTAGGGTCTTTTGTACAAGCCATTTAGATACACTAAACTTTTGAGCTTGTAATTAGCAATGTCCTCAGCTTTGATGGCATGTTGGATGATCTCATCAACATTATTAAAATTCTTGAATGTAAGGATATGTTGTATGTCAATGCGCAGCCTATGAAAATATCGATCAACCAACACATCATCATCTTCATTCAAGCCACAACGAGCTTGCATGGTTAGGAACTCCTCATAATATTCAATAACAGTTTTGGAACCTTGTTTCAAATCTTGAAAACTTGAACGAAGATCTCTTGAATAATTCACAGGGAGGAATTTTTCCTTCAACAAATTCTTCATCTCGATCCATGTGTCAATGGGGTCAATATTTTGATTTCTTCTTTTCTTTTGCAACTTAACCACCAAATCGCAGCATAATTGCAAAATCGAGTTGCCACCAGTGTAACTTTATGACCATCCGTCATTGGCTTGTGTGCAAAAATATTTTCAACACACACTAACCAATCCATGAATTCATCTGGTTTTAATTTTCCATAATACAAGGGAATTACGAGTTTAATACCCAAATCACGATCAACATTGACTGCATGTGGATCTTGCTGACTCTTTTTTTTTTTTCTAGGCTCGGGATTTGGGGGAAGGAGTATGGGGTCTGGTTTTGCTGGGACGTGGGGAGGGGTTTTTTTTTTTTTTTGTGGAGTTAAGGTGGACACGGATAGGGGGCGTGAGGGTTTGGGATTCGAGCAGGAATGGTGGGTTTCGGCTGGGTGGTGGGTTGCGAGTGATTGGGTTGGGCGTTCCGAGATGACAGGGTAGTGGGTTGCGAGTGATTGGGCTGGGCAATGGGTACGCACTCCAATCGGTGACCGGAATCAGATTTGAGCTACGTGGACGTGGATCTGCTCTCTGATACCAACTGATGTAGGCCCTAGGATTAGGGCTTGCGTAGATGCCAAAGCTCGTGTCAACAGACACCACAAATTGTCTCTGCAGAGATTTCTAACACGAGGACAACCTCTCCAATGGAAAATTCCAATTTTTTCTCAATTCAAAATCTGAGATTATCATCTCTACAATGCAATATAAATAGGCAAAGTAAACTTAGGGCTTAAGAAAACCTAATCTAATAATAGAAACTACCCTAATCAAACTAGGAAACCAAATAAATTAGAATACTAATCCGAATTACAATAAAATTAGGAAGCTACTAAAAAATAAATATCCTAAAACTATGTTGGGTGGGACCAGTGGAATTATGGTAACCTGCTCTGCACCACAAATTGGTTGATCGGGTCTCAATCCTTGCAAGAGTCTCTTGCATTTGAACCATCATTACCAATAATTGCCCAACGGTTCCCCTCAAATCATCATCATTATGGGAAGAAGACTCCACTTCTATCTGCTTTTTGGGAGGCATATTTTCTTAATGCAAATTTAAAATTTTTGACTTACCTGAAGTGTAGATCTGCTTTTCACGATCACGCTGGGGAAAACTGATCAGTAATCCGATCTCTGATTGCTCCGATATCGTAGAAACAGTATGAGCCGTTGATTGAGCAAAATTAACTGTTGACCAGATTATGCTGTGGGGGCTGGACTAATCAGGTCAGACCTGATCTTACCTGACCCGAATCGAAAAGCAGGCCCAACTGACTCACTTGTCTCAACGAGGACACGTGTGCAAAGAGAATACTTCTATGAGCTTCGGGGTTGGTGCAAGCAAAGAAACAAAGGGATCCTCTCCTTAGCTGCTTACTGCTTCAACGAAGTGAGGAGGGAGTGAGATGAATGGGTCTCTGGTTTGGGGCTTTCCGAAGTGGGTGCTGGGATTCAAAGGCTAGGGTTTTGGTTGATGAAGAAAGGGAGACTGGTTGTCGTAGTGGAGGGCTGATGGGGCTCTGTGAGGAGAGGGTTTTGGAATTTGGGGAGCGGCAGTGGGTTTTTGAGAGGGACCGAAGGGGTTATGGGATTACGGGGTTCTGTGGAGATGGATTTGGGGATGACTGCGATGGAAGATGGTTGGTAGTGGGGTGGTGAGAGGCACAGGTATTCTCTGGGTGCAGAAAGGGTCGTGGGAAGATGGTGGGGTTGCGTTCTATTGGATGGTGCAACGGAGGTAGGGATGGGGATAGTGGTAACATGCAGACGATCGAGAGGGATCGTTCGGCTCTGATATCAATTGATGTAATACTAAGGTTATGATGCAAGTGCCAGAACACAATTAGGGTTCCGAAGAACAATCACTTGAAAAAGAAACAGTCTCCAATGAAAACTTCACACAGGAAATTCTATTACTCAATTCTAATCTCTGAGATTACCAATTCCTACAATACTATATATATATATATATATATATATATATAACAAAAGAAACTTAAGTCCTAAGAAAGCTTTCCTAATTAAATTAGGAAACAAGAATAACATACTATCTAAATTAGAAACAAACTAATCCTAAATGCAACTTCTTAAATAAAATTAAAAACTAATAACAATTAACAAATCAAAATGGTTTGGGTCCCACATGTGGACCATGAGTCTGCAAAATTAGAACCGAGTATAGCCTAGTGCATTCTTTGTGTAATTTACTGTACAAAACAGATTGTTGATGTGTATCCAATGCAATGAAGTTCACCTCCATTTTTGTGAGTGCAGTTCCCTTTGCTATCATAAAATAATGCTTTTGAAATTTGCACTCCAAAGCAAATTTTGTATTCATGAGGAATTGTCCTGTGATCCTGTCTCATTTCTACATTCCAGATTGGTACATAAAAGATTCTATACTAAAATCTCCCACTGCTGGGTGATGTGATCAGAAATCCCACACCCATTCATCATTATTAAAATATTATTTTCTCCTATATGGGGTCTCACACCCACACACACAGAGGTGGTGTATATCATCAAAATCCAGTGAACTAATAATTGATTTCTTTTATCAGATTCCATAAACCGAGCTAGTGGTGGTCTTAGACCTCTCTTTTGTTATGTTGGTGTCAATTTGTTGGTGTCTGCTTCATTGTGTTTATTGGTGTTGATTGTAACCAGGTTTTCCGCTCGTTTGAGTGGTAGTAATAAACTATGTTTCTAATCATAAAAATTTTTGGCTATGATTTTGTTGGTGCCTTCGTTCTGTGTGATGTATGCTTTGTCTCTAATAGTATATTGATCCAAGAATGACTCTCAAACCTCTACATCTTTTCCACCAGGAAGCTGTCTGCAAGTTTTGCATAATGGAACATGTGGCAGAGCTTGTGGGAGTGCGCTAGCTCTATTAGATATAAGAGAGCTTTGAAGAATAGTTGTTTATGGAATGTTAGCTTATTAATCCAAGGCGCGCTAATGAAATAAACAAACAATGGTATTTTTGTTTTGAACCGGGATATGGAACAGACATGAGCATATGAGTTGGTGCTATTACTCTTCAAAAAGTCCCAAGTGCAAGTGCAGATTTATATTTCAGCATTGTTTGTAGATATTAGATGGAAGATCTTACATGTACATTCTAACTTAATGAGAAACATTTCCCACTCTTATTTCTTTTTGAGTAAAAAATAATAAAATAAAGTGAAGTATCCCGGGTTTATACTTGTTCATTTGATCAAATCCATCTAGTTATGAGGAAAAAATGTGAGCAACTCATTAGTTCCTAAATTTGGAATCTTTGGACTTATACCACCCTAACAAGAACCTCATCCCTTCCCCCTATATAAATTGGAGATATGGGTCATAAAAAAGTCATTTTATACCAATTTCTACAATACATAAATAGTAAAAGCGGGCCCAACAAATGTGGATTGGACTTGATCATTTCTCATACTTTAAAAACTCTTGAATTGAACAAAACATGCAAACGTTATTTGTGTGTGGAATGTAGAGTCATAGCACACTGGGGCCACAGGAGATTATTCTGGCCTAGAGGGCTGGAACACCATCCATTATCGCCTCAAGGCTATTACAGCCTTCTCCCCAGAAAATAGGGAGACTTAACATTTGTTTATATATGTTTACCACACACCCATTAGGGATTTATGAATGAAAATGAGGTACATAGGGTTTGAGACACTGCCCAAAACTCCCACCCTAAATAAATCAGTTATATTGTAAAGGAATTAGGCCTTGATCTGACGAGTATGGTGGAGGATCTGATCACATCTACGGTATTTCGCGCATACCCAAACAGGTTTTTGGGTAAACACCAAAGTTCACAGTTGCAGCTCAAATTCTCCCCTGTTCCTAACTTCCTATTGCAATTCATACACTCAAAATCGGAGACAATTTTCATCATCATTGCCTTGTCCCAGTAATGTTGGGGCTGCTACATGAATTCTGTCTCCATTCCACTCTATCATGGACCAAATTCTTGGATAAACACTTCTTCAGATCCAACTTTACTATTTTCATTCATGCCCTCTTCAACATATCAAACTTTACTATTTTCATTTATGTCCTTTTCAGCCTACCTTTGTTTCTTGGTGGGTCATCAACTTGCATTCGACTGAAACACGCATTCATTTTCTTAACTTGTCCATTATTATATGATCACCAACTTTCCTATTACATATGGCTGTAAATGCGCAAGGGCAATGAGTTAAAAAAAAAATGAAAAAAAAAAAAAAATTACCAATCTCTACTGCCCAATAGTTTGTAAGTGGTTTGAGCCGTCTAATTGATGACCTGTTTAAACAATAATGATGACAAGGGGCTACACGGTTGGAAACACCACATGTCACCCGGTTGTCGAATAATTGATGCCCCAGTATGCCACTCTCCCCACTCGTGTGGGTTTCCTCTTTATACTTGTGTGGGCTCTCTTGGGTAGCAGCAAGTCATAGTACACATTGTCCAATCTTTAGATTGTTTTTTATAGTTAGCAAAAGTTATGAGCAATTTTTTCAGCTGTGGTACATCAGAGAAGTGGTGGATCAGATAAATGGCCGGGATTGATGCACCTCTGCATAAAGTAAGTCGCACACATGTTACATGTTTGAGCGGTTCTCTGCAGTTTGGTTGAGTTGAGGAAAATCTTGCCTGCACAGATGGATAAAATTTACCTGAGGCCGGATATAAAGAGAGGAAACTTCACTGCAGAAGAGGAAAACCTGATAATCCAACTCCCTGCTGCAGTAGGAAACACAAGTAAATCATTTCCTAGCCCTCCTATTTACAGCTGCAAATGGGTCCCAAGTATCTGGGTCCAAATTGAAAAGTTGGGTGTAGATCCAATGTTTTTTTAACCCATTTTCAATTTGAGTCTAGCTTCTGGTTCATTGTTTCACGCTTGAGGATCCTGACTACTCGATACAAGTGGGACGGGTGCCAACATTTGCATGATCTACGCAACTTGGATGGGTGTCAAATTTAAGCCAGGTAATGAGCATGAAAGGCTTATATTAATCATAAGAGGGGGCAGAACCCAAACCCGGCCTGTTTATGTCCCCTACCCGTATTGACAGATATCAGATACTTGAAAACAAAAAATACAGTTGCCTCCAGTTTTTCTTTTTTCTTTGGGTCTGCATTTCATGTCTTCATTTAACTGTAAAATATTGAATAATAACTGTAAAAGAAAATTATCATAGATGTACATACAAAAGAAACAAAGCTCATTTAACTGATTTATTCTAAATTGTCTAAAGTGGCACTTAAATCAATATGAAAATCAGTTATGAAGCAAAGGCAGTTAAGACTTTTTAGGACCCATTTTTTTCAAGTACAAGCTCTAAATAAGCAGAAGATCAAATACGAGGAAAACCCTCTTCTGCAAAGGCATCAGCAATATAATTAGCCTCTCTTTCAAAGTAAATTCCACTTGGGGGAGGGGGGAGACGGAAAAAGACGGGTGTAAATCTCAAAGTCTTGATTTTTAGAAACACATAGACAAGTGAATTAAGTCATATAAAATAAAGTGTGACGAACAACCACCACAAGAGGATAGTTTATCATGTGAGGAATTGCTTTTAAAATAGAGACACTGAAAACCATAACTCCAAATATATGCATAAACTAAGGATAAAGCAATCCCCAGACTTCTGAAAATTGAGAACAAGAACCATGGCCATGGGAAATTCAAGAGTCGATCAATAGCTGAAAATTCTTTTAAATAACAAACCTAAAGTAAATACATTCAATTAAGGAAAGAGGAACATACAGGTTCAGTTTGCCTGTGGAAAGCCTCCAGCCTTGACTTAAGAACTGCTGCCGTATCATCTTTACGCTGAATCAAGGGCTCTCCAGTAACCTTTCAAAAGACAATAATATATTTATATAATAGCTCTTATATTAACTTGCTTGTTTAATATCACATCAATCTATGATCTGAAAATCAGAAAGACATAATGTAATTTAGATTGTTCGGCAATTGGTCAATATCATAAGTCTGGATCATGTAGAATCCATGCAGAAGTTTCAATCGAAACCAAGTGACAAAATTTTACACAGCAGAAGAAGTATGTTCATCCACAGTATGCTAACACTAAAATATGATGCTTGTAAACATAAGGAGTGACTGCAATGACTATATGCAGTGAGAAAGTCAGACATCCTTGTAACTCGTATTGGCAGGTAATAAAAAAAAAAAAAAAAAAAAAAATTGCTCCAGGTGCAAATAAAGATGCATAGAACACTATGAGCATTCAATGTTCCATAAGGCACGCTTCTTCATCAAAGAGGTCATTTCTCCATAAATATACTATCTCATGAATAAAATTCACTACGATCTTCAAATTGAAAACAAAGAGGATGCATCTGTAACATTGCATGTGACCAAATCAAAAGCAGATCAAATGAATTGATGAAGCTGGTCTACTTTTTCTTTTTTTTGATTCCACTACACATTTGGGGCGTAGTTGTATGATGTGAGAAGGAAGCAGGAGAAGGTCAGAGAGCGAGAGTGACAAAGACAGTTCTCAAAACTCATTAAGTGCAAACAACCAGGAAAGCGGGCAAGGAATGAAAGCAAGATTCTTTTCCATTTTTTAAGGTTAATAGTAAGAATTTTTTTTTTTTTTTTTTATTACAAAACAAAGAGGATACAAGAAGGAAAAGTGTTATAAGAGAAAGAACAAAAAAGTAAGAAAATAACAGTTAAACAGGACAATCAGATAAAGCATTTCCCACGGTTTATTTTGAACTGTTGTTCATTCATTATCACATTGCTCAATACCTGACAAGATGACATTACTGTCATTCTATAAGAATCTCGTAAAAGTTAAAATGTCATTGAGGAGCAACTTCAAAAGAATATTTCAGATTGTCATTGAGCATCTGATTTCTATAGAATATAGCAAATTTCATTAAATATATTTTCCTATAAAGAAATCAAATGGCAGCTAGCCCGGTAGAATGAAAAGATGTTCCCTATGAAAAGGATGGAGCACAGGATTCAGAAAATAACACTCTTACATCCTTGAAAGAAAAAATTATTCTAGAGAAGATGGACCTTTAGCTCAAAAAAACAAAACAATAAAAATATCAAGGCCCACTTCATCAGCAACTTTAACTAAATATTTTATGAAGTGAAGCAACTTTTATTTGAGAAAAAAATGAAGACCATTAGCTTATGTCATCAATGCCAGGAACTTTTGGAGGAGCAAACTTTGAATGGTAAGTCCGACCGTTCGAAGGGTGGATCCAACGGCCAGTTAATCTCTCCTCCAAGATGGCATCATCAATCACAAAGTTGAGCACCTTATAAAATTTAATGCCCTTCTTTGCAAGCATCTCGTCAAGCTGCATCCAAGAGAAGAAGATATGAGGATGAGAAGAAGTCCATGTATGAAAAGGAGAAGCCTTTTATGTTACTAAAGTTAGATGCATGGGATATTTTCAAAAAAAGAAAAAAAAAGTAAGACCTTTTCAGCCTGGACTACCGTCCTTGGGAACCCATCAAGTATGAAACCGTTCCGGCACGAGGGCCTTTCTATGGCTTCATCAATCATTCCGACAACCAAATCAGCAGATACTAGTTCTCCTTGCAAAAGCATGCCAGACCCAAACAAAAAGACTTTTGTTAAATTAATTCTTTTTTTTTCTTTTGATAACGCAGGTTCCCAGCTCTTTGGGACAGAATAATCCCTACGGGCCCAGGAGAGAAAGCCGGGTAAAAGTCCCCTGTAACCCCAATGTGGTAGTGCAGATTCGAACCCACAACCTCCAAGTACAAACCGTGGTCCTAGGCCGACTGAGCTACCCCTCAGGGTTTGTTAAATTAATTCTTGAGAAAGGCTAGCTGAAAGAAGCCACAGATAATTAACTAATTAAGAAAAAATGGTACATTCTAACAACCAATTGAAGCAGTACCTTATCCATAGCTTCCCCAGCCTTTATCCCTAGAGGGGTTTTGGCTGCAACAGCAGCTCGCAACATATCACCAGTAGCCAAGTGGCATACGCAATATTCACGCTTACGCTTGATGATGCGTGACTGGGTTCCTTTCCCAGACCCTGGAGGACCTGCCATTCATCTAATCTTCATTATTAAACGCACGTCAACCAACCCCTAAAACCGATATCTGTCCCATACTACAACACCAAAACTGAAGTTGTAAATAAGTAAATCTGAGAGATAGCCACTGCGCACATATGTACATATACAAATGTGCATGCAATACTTTCCATCAGATTACGAATTCCGTACGCCTAAGAAAATAGCAATTTAAGTTATCTATTGGAAAAATGCAGTACAAAATCCCAAGTGATACTTGCCACTGGATTGAAGCAATATAAAAGGCACAGTCCACAACTAAAGACCAGTTTCAGATTTGAAGTGAGCAATGCCCCCCAGCAGTTGGGTGTCTTCTAAGAAGACAGTTCAATCCAGCTTGCTCATCAAAAGAAAACTTTTTGGTAACTCTACTAATTGAAAGAAAGAATAAAATATGAGTGGGTTATGATGGTATTTTGCTTTTAATTGTTTGTTATGGAATCTTTTTTATTTTTTGTATTGAAAAGTGGAGTATCTTTGTCTATTAGTGAATAAAGGTAGTTGCCTTTTGACTTATTTAGGAAAAGATGGAGGGAATTTTGGTAAAAGGCGCTTTCGATAGAATGTTTAAATTTCTTGACTTTATAATTAAAATTACCAACCGGGTAGAAGTTAGCACTGAACACTGTTCCTTTAAAAGGAACACAGATTAAAAACTAAAATCGTACAGGAATCAGAAACGCCCATAAAAGCTGGATCATTGAGCAATGTTCAAGCCCCATGGAGCTAACCCATCACACTTCACCCCCTAGTGCTAGATAGAGATATTCGATAAACCCCACTAATTCTGAGCCCATAAAATAGGGGAATCCAAAGTCCATTGATTACAGAGAGTACTAGTAAATTCGTTTCAAACAACAAATAGGGCAAAGTCAGAACACCCGCAAAAGTAAGAAACTTGAGCAATGTTGAAGCTCCTTGAGCTCATCCATCATCCCTCAACACCCTAGTGCAAGAGAAAGATCTTCATTATTGACAAAAATCCCTCAAACTCAAGGTGAACTAAATTAGGAGAATACAAGCAAATCAGGTTCAAACAACAAAATGGAATCATAAACACCCAAAAGAACACAACTTTGAGCACTTCCAAAACGCTAACCCCAGCTTCCTCCTCAACACCGAACAAGTCCCAAAATCTCATAATCAAAAGTCAAACCAGCTTCCTCACACCGCTTAAAATTAACTATTTCTTGCGTGTCTAACACCTCCCAACAAACAAAACTAGAAACCCATACGACCCATAACTGGATCAAACAGAAGATTTTCAATAAAGGGGGCAAAAAAAGCGGATGGGAAATCGAAATCGAAATCGACCCCAACAAACAAAAGTAGGAAATTTCATCAGAAAAGATAAAAAGATCGGATCTTGGGATTTGGAGAGGGGGTGGGCGTGTGTACCGACGAAGATGAGGCGTGCGTCAGGTTTGGTCCAGAAATCCCAGCGGCGGCGGCTACACTCCGCCATCAGATCTTCATCTGGGATGTCTTCCAAACTCGCAGACCTCGCCATTCTTCTTCTGCAACTGCAAATGCAGATATTGTTCTCTTCTCTTCTGCACTGCTCAACGAAAACCAGAGGGCAGAAGATAAACGAAAGAATATAAATTGAGAGACTTCTGGGTGAAAGATCTGAAATTAATTAAATATTTTCTCTCTCGTGTGGAGTTTTTGAGAGGATTTCTACACTGTATATATATAGAATAACTTTACAAAGACGAGGACTGATGTTGATAAGATACAGATCCTGAGTATCAGGAGAAAATCATGTATTCCAACATTTAATTCCTTCTTTGAGTCTATCTTTTGAATCGATTGAATCTCTATTGTATGGTTGAAATGCTTATCTTGTGTGCCAACATCTTCCACAGCCGAAAAATTATCATAATGGCCTTGGTCTTCGGAATCTACACGGCTGGAAGTTTCTCCTACGAGGGCCCACTTTTTATTTTCTTTACTTTTACTTTCCCATATGGTGAAGTACGTGATCTTCCCAAGATCAAGATCAAAATCTGATGGGATGAAGTAATCTAAATGGTAAGAGTCTTGATACTCGAAATTTATATAAGTGCCAGTTAGTTTATATAAAATATATAAAAGTTTATTGAAAAGTTAGCTCCATCTTTAAGGGGGGGTCTTCATATGCATCCATCCCTCACCATTTTTGGTGAGGGACATCCCAAAAGGGGAATTTCCAAGTACAAAAGTGAGGAAGTATACTTGGAAATTCCCCTTTTGGGGTGTCCCTCACCAAAAATGGTGAGGGATAGATGCATATGAACATTTCCCATCTTTAAGATTCTTAAAGCGGTAATGGATAAAGGGTGTGAAGGTAGCAATGCATATGGGAGTGGGACCTTTACTTTTTTTTAGCAATTGATGCCCATTTTCCTTACATTCATTCACCTTTGGTTTTCATTTCTAACCACTTGGTATATGATTTCCTATATATTTCATGCAAACAAACAGGCCTTGAAACGATGATCCTACGAATTCAAATTTAAGCAATTAGTCTAAGAGTCTTAATATACTTGGGCCATGTGGGTATTACAATAATGAGATTCCCATGGAAATTTTTATAAGTTTATATGCAAGAATTAAACTCTTGAAAGATTTAAGAATTATATTACTATAAAAATCACTAAACTTGAAGAAATATGAGTGGTAAACTACAAATGATCATCAAATGAGTTCTCTTTTGTTGGAAAATGTTTGCCTAGCAATGGTGGTAGTAAGCTTAAATTTATACAAAAGTCTCGTCTAATTCTCATCCTCACATTCTATCATCTAATATCTCACCTCTTTAATATTCATTTTCCAAGAATCCATTTTACCATTCGGCCGATTCCCTTGTAGAGTTGAATTTAGAACCTAAAGATATATATTCCTAAAAGTGGTCAAAGTTGAAGAAATAAAGACACAATCCACAAATGACTAAAAAAAAATATACCATTCGAGGGAAGATGAATACCTAACTAATTGTCCTACAAAAGTTGAACTAGTCAAATTTATATCTTCGCCTTGTATTTTCCAACTTTTTTTATTCTAAACTATTCTATCATAGAATTCAGGAAAAATTGGTCCCAAGATATAGCTAAGCTGGTTATGGACAGAGCCTATGTAGCTAAAAAAATAAAACAGATAGTTAGCGAAAGGTCCCTAGAATTGAATCTATCCAGCCTCCATTCCAAGCAAATTCTTTTTAAGAGCTCTGGTCCAAGCAATTAGATTGTTTGCAGCCAGAGGTCCCTGGATACAATTTACATGACTAATTTGCCCTCTTTCAACTATTTAGGCATCTAATTTTGAATTTTAAAATTTCAAATCTTCCATTCCCCCTCGTTACAAGGTGGGCCACGATTGTTGATTGGAGAAGATCATTGATTTCTGTGTTGGAATTGTGGCAAAGAACGCAGAGGATTCCCGACTCCTTGCCGAGGAAGACAATAGGAACAGAGAACCCGGATCCAGATTCACCAAGTACTTCTCTCGCTGCTACGCCGAACTCGGGGAAGACGAGAAATCAGTGTATATCTACAAGTGGGCCATCACTGTGCTCAAAATCACAGAATGATGAAGAGGAAGAACCGTAGAACGGAAACAGAGAAAATCCAGACTCTGTCCCATTGCTAGTGCTTGATGACGGTTTGCATGAGGAGCTCGGATTGGATCTCAAGTTTGGTTACTGAGTTGCAGACTTGTCGATCAGAGCAGATTAGCCAAATCGCGGTGGGGCCATATAGGCTGAACTTGCAAGAATAGAACTCGCAGAAAACCCAGATTACAGAGGTGGACCATCACCGTCGCCAAACATCAAGATCGGCAGTTGAACAGAAGGTGGAACATCACCGTTGCCGAAGATCAAGATCAGTAGATCCGGATTTTCAAACCAAAACTCATAGAAACCTAGATTACAGAGGATCTGGATTCGCCCATCGCTAGAGAAGAAGACAAGTTCTTCGTCGGAGCCATCGTCATTGCCGGAAGAAGAGAAGAGGATAACCACTGCCACCTCGCCGGAGCCCCATGTTGAACTGCCTTTGCGCCATCGTCGTTGCAAGAACGTTTCCGATTCTTGTTGTGGAACAGGAGAACGAGAAGAGGAAGAAGATGACCCAGAGGGTCGGTTTCAGTCTGGGTCAGGTCGGGTCAAGTTTGACCTGGTTTCAAAAGCCCAAAAACAAATCTATCTGCGTTTTTGAGAAATTTATCTGTGTTTTTGGCAAATAAATATGAGTGCCCGACAAATTTAACTTAGTTTTTGGAAAATTTATCTGAGTTTTTAACAAATTTATCTGAGTTTCTGACAACTTTATCTTCATTTTGGAAATTTTAACTGAGTTTTTGAATGAGTCTTTCTATGTGTTAAGCAAATTTATCTAAGTTTTTGGAAAATCTATCTGAGTTTTTTCGAAAATTTATTTGCGTTTTTTCAAATCTATTTGCATTTTTTAATTTTATTTAGTCTTTCAAAATTTATTTGCGTCTTTTCAAATTTATTTATATTTTTTGAATTTTATTTAGATCTTTTGAAATTTATTTGCCTCTTTGAAAATTTATTTACATTTTCTGAAATGTATTTGGATCATTTGAAATTTATTTACGACTTTTTAAATTGTCTATGTTCTTTTGAAATTTATTGCATTTTTTGAAATTTATTTGTTGTCTTTTGAAATTTATTTGCTTTTTTTAAATTCATTTCATTTTTTGAAATTTATTTGCGTTCTTTTGAAATTTATTTGTGATTTTTAAATTTATTTCATTTTTAGAAGTTTATTTCCGGTTTTTGAAATTTATTTGTGTTTTTTTTAATTTATTTGAAAATCTCATTAGTGGAATTTTATTAATCGTGACTAATTTAATGGTAGTTGACCATTATTAATGGCTTATCCCACTAATCAAGGGATATGATTTCAAGAAAGGGTAAATTAGACATTTTAGGTTTTCAAATTTGGAAAAAGGACTTATCACACTGTAAGAAAAGATTGTAGACAAGGTAATGAAATAACATGTTCAGGGACCGTCGCGAATGCCCCAAAATAAAATTCATGGATCTAAAGAGGCCCTATGCAAATAAATGAGCCTAAGGTATGTAATTAAATGCTACATGCGTAGCACGTACACCTCAAAATAATATTCAGACCTGGTCAATCCAAGATCCTCTCAATTATCTTTATTGTGACATTAATAAGGCCAACAACCAGCCCTCCCAACACTCGCTCACCAGTCACGTGACACACCTCCTCCTAGCTCTGGGTCTCTGGTTAGGCATATCTTCTATCTGTCCATCTTCAGTTCACCAATCTCAACTTTCTAAGCATCATCGCCTACATTATTGGCACCAGAACCAATGTTTGATTTAGTAATTTATGTCCTCATATGAGATGGTGGAACCCACCCACTGTTAAATTCCCCAACTATCGAACCAAATCCTTCTTTTTTTTATACCATCGAAGGTTCCCAACCCTTTGGGGTGGACTAATCCCTCCAGGTTCAGAAAAAAGCCGGGTAAACTCCCCTGTAGCCTAGTGTGGTAGTGCAGTTTCGAGCCTACAACCTCCGAGTGCAAACCGTAGTCCTAAACCAACTGAGCTATCCCTTGGAGCTATCAAACCAAATCCTACTTCAACAGAAGGGTAATAATTCAAATCGCACTTCAATCACAGTCACATTGACAATTTGATTCAATGGTGATCATCTTACTTGATCGGAGTGAAATTTAAACATCTATAATTCAAAGGTTAATTATCATCTAACTTGATCCGAAGTTTGATTGATTATGATTGTTTGATGCATGATGATGGTTGCAGTAGGCATGGGTGGTAGAGAGGATACTGTTGATAGCCATTCGTGAATACAATGAAAAAGTAAAGACTTTGGATCCTATGAATATCTCAATCACTCTTTGAAGGAAGAGTGAAGAAATCCACAATGGCGTACGGTCAAAATAAACACCCTCCTTTCAAGTGGTTTTTCTCCAAATTTTACTACAATAAGAGTTATTCCCACCGTAAGATAAAACATATGACACATTCTAATCATATGCCCACCGTAGAGAGGATACTGTTGATAGCCATTCGTGAATACAATGAAAAAGTAAAGACTTTGGATCCTATGAATATCTCAATCACTCTTTGAAGGAAGAGTGAAGAAATCCACAATGGCGTACAGTCAAAATAAACACCCTCCTTTCAAGTGGTTTTTCTCCAAATTTTGCTACAATAAGAGTTATTCCCACCGTAAGATAAAACATATGACACATTCTAATCATATGCTGAACCTTATGTTGAGACCAACTCCTATTGAAGTAAAATGTGTGGACAACGTAATTAAGATGATGGCTTATTTTTTATAGTTTGGGTTTGAAAGATGTGGGCCCCACTGGGATGATACATTTGTGGTTGTATATAAAAGACTCCTCATAAGTGATTTCATTGGGGCCCACCATTCAGAGATGATTCCTAAGCAAATGTGGAAAAGGAAATAGTTTGGGTCCATCTTGGGCCCAAAAGAGGTTTGGTTTGAACATCAGTCCATGTTGTGATCGGATCTTACCCTACATGAGTGTTGAAGGTAATGAGTATATTGTATTTTGCCAGATTCTTATTCGAAGATTTATAAATGAACCCGTGTCCAATTATGGGCCTCGGTTAGAACCAATTAACTCTTAGAGGAAGTTTTTTCATTTTCATTTGAATTTAAGCACATATCAGTTATGTCCATGTTAGTGGATCAAGATGTTTAAAATGGGTCTAGCTCTTGTATGCCCAATTCTTCAATATAGTCATTTTTCCTCTCCAAGATTGTTTTTAGTTATAATACTTTAGAGCCATCAATTTCAGACTTCAATTTAACAAGTTAAATCTCTTTATGCTGAACTTTCTTTTAATCTAACTTGTGTTTGGTTAAGCTAGAAATCTGGATGTTGAAAAAAAAATCATATGTTCAATCGAAAAACATAGATTCGTAATCCCTAGAAAATACAAACTCAAAAATAAAAAAAATAAAACAATAAGATGTCTTAGAAGATTATAAAAGGGACCATCATAACTTTAATAAGAAGTAGGAAGATTAAAAAAGGGCATGGACTACAGTCAGCACTTAGCAAGTAGGATGTAGAGAAATGTGTAAAGGCACTAAAGAAAAGGGAAGACAAAATGGCCTATCCAACATATTCCAATATCCCACAACAAGGGGCATTTCAATCTTCTTTCTTTAAATTAAAAAAAAAAAAACCGATTTCAATCATCTTTCTTGCATATAACAAGTATAGCACTTCTCTAGGGAATTATTTAAAATTTGACAAGCTCAAGGGCATATCTAAATCGAAAGGCAAGTGTACGATGAAAGTCGCCCCTTATACAAACAAGGTCGATATAGCTGATCACATCCAAAACCTAAACGCACCTTAAATTGGACTTGGGTCATAATGTAAGAAGAACACATAACCGACCAACCCACTACGAAACCTGCTCCCAATAATATGATATTCATAACATTTTTGATAAAAGACAAACCCCACGAGGCACCACTTGTAGGGAATTGTGTGGCTTGCATGTCACGGGACCCACGTCACATCAAGCAAAGCGAAGGCCAGCAAAGAATACAATCCCACTTATGATAACACTTGATCTGTCCCCAAAAATAAGATTCCTAATGGGATCAGTGGATGTCGGTTTCTTAGCGAAGAAGTTTCCAGTAATCATGACTCTTTGAGACTTGTCTATATAAGATAAGGGAGCCCTACGGTTGGATACTCTCTATTCCCACGGGTTAAGAAGATGCGAACAAATCTACGAAACTTCTCAATTGCTGAAACGCACATAGATTTCAGGCCACGTGTCAGAGTTTTTATATCCAGATTCATCACTACTGACTTTAATTTGCTATAACTCAAGGAAACTCAACTTCAGGAAACATCCATGGAGCGTATTGTTTACATTTTTAATTTCCTTTTCTTTTTAGATGATCAAGGTAACTCCTATAGTGGGCAACATTGGGTTACTCAATTGGTTGGCAACCCCAGATGTCACCTAGTCTTCCCACATTTGTGGGTTCTTTTTCCTGCATGTATGGGGTACTCTCCTACTTTTGTGCGCTCCTTTTCCCATATGTATGAGGTTCAGTTTCACTTGTGTGTTACCTTGGGTCCAGCCCCTTTGACTGGGGCACCAAAAGAAAATGGTCAATTTTATAGAGCATGTTTGGCAACAGGTGATGAATCTATAGATTAGATGATTTTACTATCACTAGAATAAGGGTTACTCGCTGGGGATTTGCATATTTGAAGATTTCACATTGATATTGGTGTGTATCGATGCATATAGTTGAGAAAAATATGGTTTGGTGTGCAAATCCTTTTAAGTGAGGATTCTCATATCTCTTGGGAGGTGGTTGGATCTAAAAATCCTAACAAATGAAGATTTTCATTCGTCCAAATCCTTAAAAATTTACAATTGCCAAACATGGATTTACCACATCTTTAGGAAAATCGAAAATCTTTTCCCTAAAGATTTGGTTGCCAAATGTAACCATAGCGATTCTTGTGGCCTTGCCACCTTCCTTTTCTAGCTCCCTCTTTTCTATATATCTTTGGATTTAACAATGAGAAATTCTCAAAAGCTCCCCTATCTCAAAAGGGGAGTTTCTGCCCCTACCTAATAGCCAATAATTTGTTAGTATTTTAAGAGAATCTATAAAGATCCACCTTTGTAGGAGAATATTTAGGAGAGAGAATCGGATATGTATATCATTGATGACGCGTGTCACACTTTTATTAGCTAAAAGAGGGGCCTTTTTTTTTTTATAGAAAAATGCCTGATGAGTTTTGTAGCGTAACTCTTTAACAATACATGAAAACTTTTTAACCAAAAAAAAAAAAAAACGTGACTACAGTTATACTGGCCTATGCATATCACATTGCCCGAAATATTCTAGTCAGTCACGTGATGATCATTAGAACAACAATTAAGGAGAGAAATGATAGGTGGAAGATACTCAATAGGTAAAATCTCATTGCAAGCCTTCTCATATATGCCTCCTTATTGGCCCACTATTTGGACTGTTTTGACTGATAAATTGTATCAAAGACTTGCTCGGGGGAAGAGGTAAACAATGACCCACCAGGTGGGATTTACCCCTTCCTATATCATGCATTAATTGACACACTACATACATATATATTGTCCAAATTGTGGACCCATTGACAAACTACATATATTTGATGCTTCATTTTTAATGTACAAATTTTCTGTCCGTATCAATACTCATGGTGTGAATACCAACACCAATAATTAGATCATGCTACTGTGACAAGTGTCTTGTTTTTTGGTATTTGGTTTCTTAAAGACCAAAATAATAATAATAATAATTATTATTATTATTAGCATTATTATTAATATTAATATTATTAAACCGTTAATCAACAATTATAACATTATGCACAAGAGAAACAATTTCAGTCAATCATTCCATGGTTTATCAATAATAATAACACACGCTTGGTGGATATCTAAATGTCTCCAAATTTTCATGACAAATGAGGAAATCAAGTTGTTGATTGGAACCTTGGAACTTGGTTGCCCCACAGAGAGTTCACCTGTAAGTCTAATGATCAGTAACTCAATGTACCTACATTTAGTTAGTGCAAAAAAATAATAATATTAAATAAAAAGTTTATAGGTATCTCAAGTTATCCAAATGCATGAGCCCTTATTTTACATGTAAATAGAGTTACCTGTGTTGGTTTATAAAGATCCAAATAGTCCGAAGGCATTTGGAATTTGCATGACTAGCTCAAACTAATGTTGCTTGCACACCTAGTTTGCATCTACAAATGAGACAAGAGGTTCAAGTTGCAATTTGATGTCATTAATTGTCATCCCATTCTAGTTCATTCCACCACTTTCTTTTGCACTTTGACCATTCTTGGCTTGGATGAATTGCCTATGCTGATAGGGAGTCTCTAAAGATTATAACGCCTAAATACATGAATCCTCTCAAGGGAGGAACAATTTAGCAAATGATGACCTTCCAAAATCCAAACCAATGCAGGTAGGTATTCCAGGATTAAATCTTTCAATTTAGGGGAGGACAAAATTAGATTCATCACTAATTTCCCCATAAGAAATTACCTCTTCTAGGGTAGAACAAGATTTAACATCCAGAAACTCTAAGTTGGAGAGATGCTGAATGATCTTGCTTGAGAAAATGCTCTTTCACTAATTTTCACACTTTAATAAGCTCATAGTCTTCAGACAATTGAGGCTCCCGGGTGCAAATGACCCCTCCCAAATGCTTCTCAAATGTAGCATATAACATATATACAATTCCTCTAAGTTAGCTAATGCAGCTTCTACTTCCTGGTTTCCATCTATGACAATCTCCATTGCATCACATTCAGATATTTTACACCTGATTAGTCCACTCATATTTTACATCCCAAATTCAAATAGACTGTGAACACTTATATGGCCAAGTAACATAAAAGAATCGGCATGACTGAGTACCTCAACGATGGCATTGGAGATACTATTATAGCCACAAAACGTCAATATCACATTCATTCGTTTTTCTTCTAGGAAATACTCGAACAATAAACCCAAGCTATCTCAAAACTGGTACTGTCCAACAATAAAGTTGAATGATGTGATTATTCCCTTTTTCCATTATGACTTCCTTTGTAAGGTCCCAGATTTCTTCCATGATGACTTCCTTTGTAAGGTCCCGGATTTTCAAGAATATAACTAGCCTAGTTAATTGTACTTTTAGCTAATTATGCTCGTTTAGAAGACAAACACATCAGATTAATCATTAGGATAGCATGTGCGAAGTTGGGTTGAGATTCGAGCCCGTTTGGGTACAATAGGGATGTGTGTTGCTATTTTCGAAAAGTTTTGAGGGCTTTTATATATTTTTCGCTTTCCAAGATTTTGGCCCATTAAGTAGATTACCTAATTTCTCGGACATTGTCCTTGTACCGCACCTCGAACCCGACCCAAAACACGACCCAAAGCCCTAAGGGCCATTTGGTAATCTCCCTCTTTCTCCCCTTATTAGGTCATGATGGAACCCCTTTCCTTCAGTCCACCGCAACTAGCCTCTCCTCCCCTCATCGCTCTCTCGTTCTCCACTCCTCTCCCTCACGACTCTTGCTGCCACCACCACCACTCGATCCCCTTCTTCCTTTCCATTTCATTGCTGCTCCATTTCTCTCTTTTTTCCCTTTCTCTTCCTTCCTCTCTCACTCCCCATTGCTGTCCCATGTCACCACGCCATCACCCTTGTCGTTGGTGACCACCAGCACCACCGCTAGTCACCACCAAGTTCTCCTCTTCTCTCTCTATTTCCCCCCTCTGTTTCTCCTTTTCCTTTATCTGTTTTTCTTTCTTTATTTCTTTTCTTCCTCCTTCCCTCCCACATGAATCACGCCCCTACCCATCTCACTCTCTCCATGTCTCTCTCTATTGTTACTTTCTTTCTTCTTTTTCTCTCTCCCCTCCTTGTCCAATTGACCACCGAAACCCCACCCTCCTATTTCACCAAAACCCACTAAGCCCATTAATCCCTCAACGTTAAAGCCATTAAGTCACAACGTTAAAAACGTTTTAAACTATATTAAGCAAAACGTTTCTATATCAGAATATGGGTCTCTCTAGGCCAGGTGGCCTGGATTTGCACCCCCCCTGTGCGATATATACGCAGGATGTGCGTTGCGGACGCACGCCCGGTTAAACGTTTTCTGGACCGGCCATGCCGGGTCAAGCCCGACTCGCGTGCGCACATAGGGCTCACGGCAAAATGCTTCAAAAGCCTTTAAAGTATATAGGAGTGAAACAACATATAAAGCCTTCTCAAAAGTTGAGTTTTAGCAATGTACGATGCTATGTTTTCTAATAGTCTACACTACCCACATAAAGCAAAAGCACAAAAGGACAAAACATCTTTTCAAAAACACCTTTTGAATTTTTTTTGAAACACCCAAAAACCCAACATAAACAAACCCCCTGATTCCCTGTTCCGAGCATGATTTTTTCTTTGAAATCATATTTGTAACTCAGTTTTCCTTGGAGACATGATGTTATCCAGTGAGTAGAATTCCTTAACTGCATGTGTGTGATTAATTGTTTCTCTTCGTAGACAAGCAGTCAATTCTAAAAGGCTTAAATTAGTAATTTGTTGTCTTTCAATTTTTATTGTTTGATTCTCTCCATCTCTGTCAACACTATTGGATACTAGATAATTGAATTTCCCTCGATCAATGGACTGCTATAGTACCAGGACACTCTTGCCGACATCCCTGACCATGGGTTGAGAGGTCAGAAAACTCATATTCATGTGGTAGGACTTGATGTTCTAATTCCTAGTTGTGGCTTCCAATGGCAAGAGACCACAGTCTAGCAAGCAAGCAACCCAAGTTAGAATTGGGTCTTTCCGGTCACAGCACGTCAAAACCCAATTTGGGTAGTTTATGGTTGTGAAAATCATTTGACCCTACGAGTTTAAAAAAAATTACATTCAGGCCCTCTTAGTTTAAAGAAACACCTTTGACCCTCTTTTGACCTAGGAGCTATAGGGATACATGAAACTAAACAATACTGTTGATTGGAGTATTTACTATGATTCATATACACTGAATAGTATCCTTTACTATCTGATTAGCTCATAAAGTATGATGGAGTTGAATACTAATTTGATAATTTTGATAATCCTATTTTGATTGATTATTGATTTAAGCTATGTTCATTGTTGTTGAATTATGATGATTGGAGATGATGTAGTATTCCATTCTATTAAAATAATTTGGGTTATTTAAGTTGTGTAGTGAATCATGGAGTCACCTAATTGTTGTGGTATTTATATGATTTTATTGTTGATTCAGATCATGTGCGACATCATTGTTGTTGTATCCTTTATTTAGTATTAATGTGAATTAAGTACTTAAATTATTCTTATTAACAATGTGGATTAATTACACCTAAGAATGTGTTAATTCAAGGGTATGATGTTATGGACTCTTTAAACCCATCTACCTTCGGAAGTGCCAATTGATAATTAGTCTAAGCCTAATTAGGAGGTCCTCATGGTCTTTCAACTTGGGTTTAGGGCAATAACGTTGGTTTGGGGATTCCATCATATCATAGGGCTGAATTAGCACAGATCTGACTGATAAACAACAATCTGACTTTGGTTGACATGACCCATAAATTGATAATGATGTGTAATATACTATTATCAAATTGATCTCAAATATACTTTCATTCAACATGTTATGATAATATGTTTTGCTAAGTCTTAAGATTGTGTAGCCTGAACCCATGATATTTTAGATATGAATTCTGTAAACTTTTGGTATCTGTTAAACTCTAAAAAATTACTACGCACATGGGATGTATGTTATTTGGTTTACTCATTGGTTTTGATATGTTTATCTTCCCTTAATTTGATGATTGATGATGATTTAGATGACATATGCTCAATTGATGGCTTTGATTTTGGAAAACATGATAAAAAGTTCCATATGTTTATTGAAATGGATTCTTAATTGGATGGTTAGATTGATGGGATTGAATGGACTTGGATTTGGGAGGATGTCTATTGTCATTGGAGAGAGCTAGGCCTTATTCTTGTGTTTGTCTGCAGGTGTGGATGAAAATGGAGTCTTTCCCCAATTCAGTTTAGTTACAGAAGCTTGATTATGTTTTCTGAAGCCACACAGTTGATCGAGTGGGGTCACCTGGTCGATAGGCAACATTGGTAGTCAGGCTTCCTGAAGAGCCAATTCCCATTTATGTTTCAACTCTGACAGTATACCCGGTCGACCGGCTATGAAGGAGGTCGACCGGATGAACTGGGGTATTTTCTGAAGGACCTCTTTGACTTAGAACTAGATGAACTTAGGTGGGACCTTGGCTACCCCTTTAATGACTCATTTGACTATGTGTGAGAATGGTCTGAGCCGACATTTCTTTACGGTTATTCCGGTTGTTTGGAGATTCAACCTATCTCAATCGTGGATGGTGTGGGGCAATGGGATACCCTCCTTTGTAGCTGTGCACGAAGATTATTTGTTCGGGTATCGCGAACCCTAATTCCCTTCATTGACTGAGTAGGGATGTACAGAGCTTCGAGAATAACATTGTACTTAGGTTTGGATTGTTTATCGCTTCTGATTCTGAATTATAACATTTGGTACTTTGTCTACATGTAACGAACATGTTCATTAGCTCTATTTTACTTTACTTTTTTTGGGATCACATGGAACATAAATGATGGATTTAGGATCCCTTTTTGTAATCCATTTGTTGTTAGGACTTGACTGAGGTGTTAAGGCTAGGTGGCTTTGATTATAAGGCTTTGAAGAGAACTAATTTTGAGGTTTGAAGTTTGGTTCGTTTGTTTGATATGATGTAGAGTAATTTCTCTATCGTTTTAATGAATCTTGTTCACGCAAGAAAAGCCTAGCCCCTCACTGATGTTTGATTAGGACTCTTTGTGTTAGGCACCACTCAGCTGTACCGTCCAACACAATTGGGCATCACCATGTGTGAGGGCTTTGGAATTTTGGCCGTCTACTGTTCGAATTTGTTAAATGGATGTACACCATAAGATGATGGGGTTTTGACAATGTTTGTTTGTACCCTGGTATCGACTTTGATTGACCAGGCTATTATCCCGTGCATTGTTATATCTCTACCACAAATCAATGAGAGTAGGGAGGGCATTAACAATATACCGTGGTGATTAGAATATGTGGACCACCTATCTTGTTAAGATGTTCATGTTAGATTTTTATTATGATTCGGATGTTATGCATCTCTTATGATCTTGTCCATTCATTTATTTAGTTTAGTAATGCATCTCTATTGATGTTATATATATATATATATATCTGCCTACCTGTCAACCGTCATGTTTGATGCTGCACTTGGTGAATAGGTATCAGGTCAATCTACCTTTCGGACAGTGCAGGCGTCGGTTCAGGCAGTTTAGCCTAATCGTGAATATGAGATGTGTGTCAACGGCTCATGACCAGGACACGAGTGCCTTCATAATTCTAGACCATTAGTATTTTTTTCTTTTTTAGCTTAGATTTTGATAGAGATCATTTAAGTAATCTACTTTTGTTATCTTTTGCTAAACTTAAACTATAGTAAAGAAAGACATGTATACTCTGAAATGTTATTATCATACTATTTGTTTACTATAAAGTTCCGATGTGTTTTATGGTTATTGAGGAAATGTTTATACCTCACTGCAGACTTCAATCTTTATGGTACATGATTGGGGCCATGTTGTATTGGTTTAATCTTAAAAATTTTTAATTGGCCCTAATCTCACACATAATCCCTGCCTTACGAAATGGGGGCGTGACATTCTTGAAGGAAGCACTCAAGATGGGTCATCCTAGGAAACCCAAACTCAAGACTCGTAAGTCCTTTCAAGCAACTCACTTCTTCCATCACTGCTTTTGCACGTTTATCCCCATATTGTCCATATTGGCGATTTTCGAGTCCTAGGTCTACAATTAGCTGTTCCTCATCATACTAGTCTCTATTCATTGAAAATGCCACATGCAAGACTTTAAGATGACTTAACTGCCTAACTTCGGTGGGCAAACTATTAATATATGTCCATCGGGTGTCAAGCACTTCAGTTAATGTGAGTTCACCTATTTTGGGTGGAAGAGTTTTTAAGTATATACAATATTTTAAATAAAGTCCCCGAAGGTTGACCAAATAGCATATGGAATATGGTAATGACTCAATGCAAGTCTCAAAAAGATCCAGAACTCGGAGGGCATGCATATGATCAAAGAATGCTTCTAGAATTGTTCTCAATTTCCTGTTCATTCCGAGCAACAATGTCAATAGAGTGGGACAATTTGGCCTTTCCGGTGGACTGCCTATTTGATTTTCCATCAAAGACATCCTATTGACATTTTTCCATTCATCATTCTTTGGAGGCTCCTCTATCATTTTCTTAGCTCTCACCAAGAATCTACAACCCGATTCCATTTCAGATGTAATTCTTAATCCTAAATCTCGGATTACATCTTGACATAACTCTCATCGCTTTTCAAAAGAAGAAATGCATGAATAAGACATTGTAATACAACATGCCCTTTGTTCCAACCATCTTTCAAAGTCGATCCAGAACTGATGAGGCCTGCATCCCTCCAATACTCTATCAATTAAAAAATGTAAACTTCGTGATCTTCTGGATATAGCACTGCATATAGAAAGCAATTCCTTATATTATCATCCTCTAATCTATCATAACTGAATTGCAAAGTTTTAAATAGTTCTTCCATGCCATATATATTAGATGTATCTGGAGAGCTCAACTCTTGCACTGTATTCTTCCATATCGAGATTTTATCTATCTTTCTCAACGATTTCCCTACCACAATGATGGCCAATGGTAACCCATTACATTCATCAACTACACATTTAGCTAATGGTTGAATACTAGGAGAATCAACTACTTCACCTACTTCATCACGAAACAATTTCTAAGCTTTCTTATTAGATAGTGGCTCAATCTTGATTTCTTCATCAGTTGCCATCTCATGAGTCATGACAAACATTCTGATTTCTAGTCGTCAATACAAGTTTGCATCCATTTTCTTGGTTTGGACAAGGGGCACCAATACTGTGTAAATCTACTTTTTGCCACACATCATCCATAAGAAATAAGAATTTCATGGTCGTCAACTTCTGAAACAACTTGCTTGCAATACTCTCCCCAGAGACATCGTTTGATAAACCCAATGACGAGAGTTGTACAATTTCCTTTATAGCTTTCTTGTCATGCAGTTCTCTAAAACAGTAACCCCATATCACGACCCGGGCCCGAGATCCGTTAACCCCGAGCCGTGAGCCCATACTTACTCCCGTAAATCCCGAATTAACCGAAGTTAAAACGAAAATCCACAAGGGATAACATTCTCAATAAATCTGTCAATTACAAAATCTGCGGAAATATTTTTCACTTGACAACATCAATTACCATTTACATGTATACAAAATAACGTTTCTTATACATGTATCATATCCATCATTTACTTGTCAAATAGTGCATGTCCAAAAATATTGTGCAATAACCATTAATTACATCCTAAAATGATTATCAAAAAGAATGACTTCCCAAAACATTTCCCAAAATATAATATTCCTTCTCGCACTCGGATACCCGTATCAAACGGTATCCCGTCCGTTCCATTCATTTAAACCTCCTGGAGGAACCGGAGCGGTCTCCTCCGCTCCTGCCGGGGGCGCTGCTGCACCGGCATGGGCAATCGGGCCTGTAATGCCATCAATAACACTAGTGAACACGACGGTTCAACAATGTATAAGCAATTCTCACAATATCATATTAGTCCATAAGTCAAACTTAATCAATCTATTAGTAACAGTTCCAATTCTAGATAAGTTTAGAAAGTTCCTACAATAACAATATATAACTATAAAAGTCAATCTTGTGGACATGTTTATGGGTGGTCACTACCATAGCAGTCATTGTCATTTCATTCATTTCATTTACCATCTTCCCTCAAAGGAAGGATTTATCATTACCATCTTCCCTCAAAGGAAGGATTTATCATTACCATCTTCCTTCAAAGGAAGGATTCATCTTCCAATTGGAAGGCATCGATCAATGCCCATAGATACGATCGGAAATTAGTGGGACTTACTAGTGTCCGGACCAGGGACAGCTAGCATCACCACGGAGCTCCGGAACGCCCCCAAATCCATCTACTGCAATATGATTAGTCATTTCTTTCATTTATTAATTCATTGAACTCATTTAGAGTTCTAGTACAATTGCTAGGTAGTGCCAGACTTCAGAGTCAATGTTCTTCAGTAAGCAATCCAATCCTGGATTTAATTCCATTCAATGATTCCCATCATGACGAGGGAAGGGAATAACAGTAATACCAATCTCACTAGATTGGGATACAAAGTTACAATGAGGGACTTATTAGTCAATCCTGTTTCTATTTAACTTTATCTCAAATCTAAACAACCGATAAGGTATAACCATTGGTCACCGAATGCACGTGTTATTCTTGATGGACATCACATTTGTGATATTAGTGTGTGCATTCAAGTTCCCATAATTATCACCCATGGAAGTTTAGTCCACAATAAATTATCTATGAGATCCCTTCTTTATTATTCATAATTCTTATCGGTCTCATTGTACCCCATGATTAGTCTCGAAACTAATATAGGGAGTATCTATACTCACGAGGAGTGTCCCAAGTTCACGTAAAAATCCAAAATCCACTGTCGATCGGACCGATATGTCCGATCGATTGGCCAAATTTTTGCTTAGAATTCATGTTTGGCCAGTATCAGGTTCGCTCGAGCGGACCCAAGCAGAACCCAGTTCGCTCGAGCGGACATTTACAAACGATGTTCGTATCAGACAGAACCTTCATCGCTCGAGCGCACATAATGTTCGCTCGAGCGGACACTTTTCGCATCAGACAGTAACTGGTTCGCTCGAGCGGACGTACAGTTCGCTCGAGCGAACTGTCCAGAACCCAGATTCCGGATTCTGAACATTCACTCATCTTCCTTCCATTTCCAACCACCATTTGTATATACATTTAAGGATCTCCTATCCTCCCCTCATTCATCATTTAATACACACATAACACTTCTATTCCATCATTAATACATCATGAAATCCATAGAGCTCAAACAAATCCATAAAATCCCATTTCTACAACAAAGAGGGTTTTTGATAACCCAATTCTTATAACTCAATAAAACTTATAGATTAACATGTTTAGTCATAAAGAAGTATTTATATTTGCCTCTTGAAGTCTATTAGCAAGACTCCTCACTTAACTTGACTTTGATATGAGAAATCCCTAATGTCAAACCCTATTTCCATACAAACATGAGAAACACAATCCTATGAGCTATTTGTGCTAGAAACCATGCTCATTCACTCATTACAACTTGGAAACTCATTAAAATGATTAACTACTTACTTGTAGTTCCAAGAGAAGGGATTCTTGAGATATCTCTTAAGCTCTTCACTCCAACAATGGACGAAACCACTTGGGGAAGAAGATGGAGATGGAGCTACACTCCTCAAAACTCCTTGAAATCATTTCTAATCTCTCTTGATAATGGAGAAGGGAAGGGAAAGGAAGGAGATGGAGATGAGTCTAGGGTTTGGGGTGAAATGAGTTCATTCCCTCATCTCATTCTAATATGTGGTTGTTTCACACTAAGACCCCCTCTTGTTTAGTTTTATTTCATTTTGAGTCAAATGAAACCTCACTTGGCCCATTTGAGGTCAAATGGGATCGCGCCTATTATGAAAGTGAACGTACTATTCGAGATACACACGTTGGTATCAAGAATTTCCATATTCGACGAAATACGTGAAAACCCGTATATACGAAAAAGTCCTTAGCCTTCCTTGTTTGGGTCTAAACCCATTCAAATTCATTCTATTATACTTAATACATCATTTGAGACTAATTTGTCTCTCTTTGGTCTTTGGCCTTCATTAACTCAATTATTCATGCTCAATTAGCACTAATCCTAATTAATTAGCTTTAATCCTAATTAATTAGCTTTAATCATGATTAGTTCGGGTCAGGGTGTAACACCCCAATAACAATCTCAAACATTTCTGCTATTTTTGGTAGGTTGTTTAAAATTTTCATTATAGTTGTCTTCCCAAGAGCTGCCATGCCCCATATGCCAATCTTATGTTTTCTCGGATCTCACGCTATTTAATAGCTTTTGTAGAATGCTTTCGGTTGATGTTCCATCTTGGATTGTCATAACAAGTTTTGTTTCAGCAGTTGGTGGCAATCCATCAACAACCACTCCTCCCTCAAACTTGGCCTTCTTACAAAGATCCAAGACAATATCTGTTGTCAGCACAATGCATAGACCAAGCTTCCATCTTGATGGAACATTAAGACACCATCGACTCATATATCTCATGTCTCCTTTAGAATATTCTTCTTCCATGGAATTTACTTGATTTTGAATCTCATTCATCTTGCCGAGCCAACTGCGACATTGGTTTGTGCATATCATGTTTCCATCTCTTTTTATCTCATGTTCTGTATCTTCTTTCTTACCGAACAAAGTCCTTGCTTCCTCATTAAGCTTTTTAAAATCTGTTTGAAGATTTTTGATGTAACCAATTTGCCGAACAACGGCAACACATGAGCCTTCGATGGAGAAATAAGTGGTGCAAAGAAATCCATAATTTCAATTGCAAGATTTCAAAAGTATGGTTTAATAGCACATGTGAGGTTAACTTTCATTTCATAGGGTATCGAATTTACAAACAGTAAAAGGACTTTTGTAATGTAAAGGTGCTAGAATAATTTGTTCCTGCACTCACTACCACTTATGCTTACAACATTTGTGCAATTAATTTAGCATTTTCCCATTCACAATTAGTTTATTTTACACATAAAGCAACACTAATATAGTGAAATATTCTCCTATGAGCAACAATATATGCATTTCAAATCGGCAGAGCTCATTAGGCCCACATATGTGGAGTGTATGCCCTTTACACTCTCATCCCCCGTGATTCGGCAACAGACCCAATTTCACTATCATCAAACATTTTCCATCGCTGGTTTAAGTCGTAAAGAAATCCATGGTTTAAGGACCACTAAATTTTATGGCTACTAAATCAAGGGCTAAGATAATTTGCAAGGGACATTTTTTTTAACCGTTATCCACAAAGAGGCCTTTCCATGTACCTGATCATATTGATAAGCAGGCATCTAAGTGGACACCATGAGCTAGATTGCATATAAATAAAAAACACCTTAATCTTAAATGGGCAGTGGGATTGGATCGAGATATGGACCTTAATCTCAAGTGATTTGATCAATGTTTAGGATGTATTTTGGGTTTTATGCTGTTTCAAACAATATATTAGCTCATATAGGGGACATCCAACCCTATGCCAACAATATTTTCAATAAAATTTTTATTTATCTCAGTTCTTCTCCTTGGATTTACTATGTTGGATTGAAGATATCCAGCAGATTATTTAGCAGTGTTGGTGATAGTCATTGCTTTCTACTTGATTTTTTTTTCTCTTTGCTGTTGTTATGCTTAGATTTTGGGGTTTTGGATATCATCACAGAGTTTGAAAATTCATCCAGACTGCTTTACTATTTTTGTGCAAATCTACCTGTACGTAATTTTGATATTGTATGACGTATCAAGGTATACCCTATGATATCTTAGGCTCAAAAGTTTTAAGACTTGCAAGGGACGACTCTGTCACCCTTGAGTTGACTACTCTACCAAGTTGCACCCTAGAGCCTCGCAAAATCTTAAAAATTGTGATTTCTAATTTTTCTTAAAAAGGGTCAATATAGAAAATGATGTCCTATGAATTTAAGCCATGGATTTAATTATTATTATTATTTTGAATGGTTAGCCACACGTTTAAAATATTTAGGTTGAATTTAAGTATTAATAGGTAGGCAGATTTTATTTTCATCAAATCAGATGAATATTACCTCTGATCTTTGAATATTTGGGATCCTCTAGAATTGTGGTTTTGATCTTCTATGATAGAGCTTTTGAGATGATCCTTCTTCTTTTTTTTTTCTTTTTAAATATCTCTCTCTCTCTCTTTCTCTCTCTCTCTCTCTCTCTCTCTCTCTCTCTATTTTTAGTGAGTTTTATCACTCTATAAAAAAAATGTGATACATGAATATTGGTCCTCATCCTGTTATCGGTTTTGGATGTCATGATCGATCAAAGTCTAGCTGTACTAATGCATCACATCAAACGCCCATACTAGGATAAAAACCATTCCATAAATCTATATTTCAAAGGAAATATTTTAACATAGTAGTGTGGTACTCCTTCCCTTGCAAGAGAATTTGCCATTCCGTTTGCCTCATATGTGTTTGAACATAGCGCCTAGCTGGAATGGTTTTGCCATTTAATTTGTGGCCGTTTCCGCCCTCATTCCTTGTTGCTAGCATTCTTCCTATCCATTTGTTTTTCACTGGTTGATGCTTAAGATTATATGAATAGCAAATTTCTCTCATGGCAAATCTACAGTGCAACTGTTACACCCTATCCAAAACTAATTGAGATTAACACTAATTAATTAAGATTAGTGTGGATTAACTGTGTTTAATTATGTTAATGGTGGTTAATGACTAAAATGAATCAAATTAGTCACAAAAGAATGAAGTAAGTTTAATGAAATAGATTTGGAAGAGATTAAATTGATTGAGTTGAGTTTAGACTCAAATTGATGGAAATAAGGACTTTTCCGTAAATATGGATTTTCGCATATTTAATCGAATATGGTGAAATTTGATACCATCACGTGTATCTCGACGATTACGTTAACTTTCATAACATACGTATTTTCATTTCACTTGAAATGAGTCAAATGAGTATTGAATTGACTCAAATTGGAAATAAATATTAAGAGTGGGGTTTAAACGCAAAGTTCACTTGTATAAGGTTCAAAAGAACCCATTGTAACATACACTCGATCATTCAAAAGTTTCAACTGATTTCCTCCTTCATTTCTTCCTCCATTTTCTTGATCAAAGTGTTGAATCAAGAAGTTTTACAAGTAAATTAGGGGAGGGAAAGTGATTTCATCATCTTCTCCAAAGAGTTCTTTCATTTTTTAGAGCTAAAGTTTGAGAGAAATCTTGTTTTCTCTTGTGTCAAGCTACCAAGTAAGTATTCAGTTGTTCTTATAGAACTTTTGAGCTCTATTAAGTGATTTGGAATGGTTTATAGTACAAATAGTTATAAGGAATTCGTTTTGAATTATTTATGTGTTAGGGTTTGGAAATTGGGTGGAATTTTATCAAGTTAGGCTTGAAAGAAAAGGGGTTTTTGTGTTTGACTTGAAATTGAGGCAAGTATAAACTATACTTGTGATTAGAAGCTGGTTAATATGAGTTTTGTTTTGATTTTTATTATTGAGAATGATTTTAGCCTATTCTTAGAATTGATTTGTATCTGTGGTTGATTGATTGAAGAAGATTGGGGATTATGGAGCATTGGAGGCTCAAATCATGTTTAAATGGTCGTTGGAAAGACCTAGAGATGAGTAGGAAAGGTGGGAAAAAGATCAGTGCAAAACAAAACTTTACAAGTTCTATTTTGAAAAATCTACACCTGAACGTGCGAACTCTTGTACTGAACGTTCAAACTCTTGGCCTTGCTGGTTTTTGCTTGGAATATACTGCACTCGAATGTTCGAACTCTTGTATTGAACGTTCTAACTCTTAGCAAATCATTGAATTTGACAGATTTCAAGTCCCTATAACTTTTTATCCGTACATCAGATTTTGGATTTCCATATATCGATGGAAAGCTCTTGGAACGTAGAATCTAATGGTCTACAGTTCCAATTGATTGGAGGACTCAAGTTGAGTCCGGAATTGTGATGATTCTATTTGAATCAAATATTCTTTTCAATATACATAAATGATCTATAAATCAGTCTTGAGACTAATTATGATATAATTGTGGATTATTAAGATGAAATGTGAATCGAGAGTGACCGAAAGGTTAACCGAAGTAGTTCAGTTAACTGAGGATTAATCGAGCTGTACTGTCGGTCAACCGACAGATGACCAACAGTTAATCACTATTGAACATTTTTCAGATTAAGTTCTGAATTTAAGTAAAAAGAGCCTATTGATTATATCAAGGCTATTAGTATCGTTTATATCATTATAGGTGTTAATTAAGGGGACTTTAATGTACAAATTTATATAAATTGTGGTGTCCATCGAGAATAACACATACATTAAATAACTAAGGATTACACTTGAATGGTTGATATTAATTAAGTGAATTTGAAATGAATAGAATTATACACTGAGTTGTATCCAAAATGGATCATAAATTGAATAGAACCCGACAAGGATTGTTTATTGAATTGAATTTGTAATTTGTAATTTGTAATTGAACACATTTAAATTGTATTATTTCTTGACTCTAGCACTACATAGTGATTTTGTTAATGCTCATTAGAGCTATTCCTATTGCTGCAAATGATTTGGGAGAATTCCGGAGTTCTGTGGCGATGTCAGTAGTCCCTGGCCCGGGCTCTGATAAATCCCATAATATTTGATATTTTTATCATGATTCCTTCCATTTATGGAAGATGATTTATTCCTTTTAGGGAAGATGTGATTTGAAATGAAATGCTATGGTAGTTGCCAAATTTGAATACAGACTCTCATTGGTTCTAAATCTATATTGTAATTATATTGTCTAACATTGAATTTAGACAGGTTAAATGTGTAATTAACATATACAATCATGTATCTGTTTATACATTGTTGAATTATCGAATTCACAGTGTTATTGACGACATTACAGGCCTAGCTGCCGATGCCGATCCTGCAGAGGCTGTAGCGCCAGTGGAGGTGACTGCTCCGGTTCCTCCAGGAGGACTAGCATAGTAGAGATGATTTGATATCATATGAGTATGATAATGAAAATAATAATTTTGAAATTAAACTTTGAAATGGAAAGTTGGTTTGGAAACGTTTCACACTTTTCATCCTTGCATTGTATTTAATATGTAATTGGATGTTTTTTTTTTATTAATGTACATGGAAGTTTTGTTTACACTGAACATTGTATATTTGTTTATATTTCCGCATAATGCATATTTGATAACTCTTGTGAATTTTGTGTGATTGAAGTTCACGGGAGAAAGTATGGGACGCGACTCGGGGTTAATTCAGATTTAATCTTAATCGCGGGCTCGGGTTGTGTCAGCAACCCATACTATGCATGGTCTAGATCATTGATCATCATGGCAAATATCTGAATTCAGTGCATTGGATGTTTAACCTGTGCACAGGTTAGAGCCTCCAATTTTGCATATATATCCTCTCTTTTTTGTGCTGCAATGTGGCCCGAACATCAGTCAGTTGACTGTTCTCTTCTTAACTTGGAGTCTCGGATTACATATAAATAGGGACATCATCTGGATTTACGGCTTGTTCGGAATCAGTGGCTTTTGATAGATCCTGGAGCAGAATGTCTTATGTCAGAGGCCAATGAAGATAAAACTACTGGAGACATCAGAGAAATGGGTGGAAGATTGGCTGAAGAGGTTACTGATTTCCTTAGAAAGAAAATGGATAAAGCCTCAAAATCTGGAGGCTATAGAAACATAAAGCTCAGTTCTGTAGGGCATTCCATAGGAAACATCATTATTAGAAGTGCTTTGGCAACTATAAATGGACTCACCTTTTGTTCTATGTACAATACATTCATTGTTTCTGTTGTGCTATAAGCTGTGTTTTTTTTACCTCAGATAGCTTGATGGAACCTTACCTGAAATACCTATACACATACATGTCTGTATTGGGGCCACACTTGGGGTATCTTTACAGCTCAACCACTTTATTCAACTCCAGGTTGTGGCTTCTGAAGAAGCTCAAAGGAGCTCAGTGCATTCACCAACTCACTTTAACTGATGATCCAGATCTCGAGAATACGTTCTTTTACAAGCTTTGCAAGGTATCAGGTCCCAATAATGTCCACCAAATTGGTTTTTTTAATTAAAATTGCTCAATCACCTATAAATGATAGTCTATGTACCATGTGGAGAAAACAACCTGAGGGTACATTCTTTTGAAATCTTGATTTCTCAAATGCCAACTTCTATTCTCAAGGTTTAATGAGTCATCACACCTGGATTCCATCCTTTTGCAGCAGAGGACACTTGAATACTTCAAGAACATAATTTTAATATCCTCACCACAGGTATTTCACTTATCTAGTTGTATCTTTGTTTAATTTTGGAAATCGCTGCACTTCTTCCCTTTTGAGAATCAAAAGACCTAACTTACATGTAAAAATGAAAACAAATGGTTGTCTATTTCTCTCAAATTTTTTTTTCTCAACTTTGTTACTATATTGAACGATACTTAAAAAGCCGAAGAAAAAAAAAGAGAACTTGCATTTTGTCCTGTTTATATTCAGTTCCAACCTGAGGAGCTTCCCCATGCATTTTCAGGATGGTTATGTTCCTTATCATTCAGCTAGAATTGAAGTGTGGCCACCTTCATGATGGGACTACTTGAAGAAGGGACATGTCTTCACAGATATGCTTAACAACTGCTTGGATCAGATTCGTGCTCCCTCATATAGACGCACTTTCATGCGCTGTAATGTCAACTTTGATGCCTCTTCTCAGAGTAGGAGCTTCAATACCATAATTGGTCGTGCTTGACAGCCTTCTTCCCTTTAGGCCAAGTCCAATTATGGGTCTTGCATTTTTATTGGCAGTGGCCCAATCTGTGGCTTTACACACTTGTATTTCATCACTCTGTATGGACAACCATTGTAGAATATACACCACATCAGGTAGATTTATCACCTTAAATAAATATGATTATTCTTTTTCTTTTTCATTTTTCGAAATGCAACTGTGTATTTTTGTTGTTCTATATTCTTTCTCTTCAGTGGTTGCTAATTCTCCACGCAGGTGCCTATGGCAACATCGGACCATTCTAGAAATGAACATGTGTCTAGATTCTTATCCTGAAAAATCTGTGCAGGCTAATGATTCGATGACCCACAAGTCAAGATTGTATGAAACCAACGAGCAATTAAAAATTGTCTGTTCAGATTTTGTATTTGTCATGTCTTTGTGGTTTGTGAGTCTGGAGATGTATTTTGTGGATGTACGGCTGGGTGGACCACCTGATGCATCATGCACCTGTGGACACGGAAATTGTGCAGAGAGATGTAGATTATCAAAAGTCTTGTTTTATGTAAAGCTGCAGAAAATCATTCCATGTAATGGGTGTCTTATACTTTGAATGGTAGTGTAAGTGCCTAAAAATTACGGACTTAGTTTAGATGATAATGAAGCTTTTGATGGTGCTGTTTAGCTGGTTAGAGTGTTGCTGGATGTCCTGAACCTGAAAGAGAGACAAAAGTCAAGGCCCAGGACTGCTGTCAACCGAAGTCACTAAACAAAAGGTGAAGTAAGGAAGAAGGTTCAGGCAATGTAGAATGGATATTGCATAATGCGTACCTGTTCATGGTTCTTACCATGCATAGATATAAACGGGTGTGGAAAGTTCCTGAGTGAAGGTAGGTGAGAGAGCTTGTCCCATCAGCCCATACCTAGGATCCTCAGTGGGGGTAGGTGAGGGAACTGTCCTATCGGATCTCTCTTCAATCCCACACATAAATGTGGACGTGATCGTCTGATAGGGACGACCCTTTATCAGTATTCGGATGCCACCCTATTTGCCAGTACGTTTTGCAACGTAGATGTCTCGTCACATAATGAGGATTCGACGTTCAGTGTTCACCTTGGTCAACAGACCCGAATTGGAGAAGTCACCGAAGTCGTGGGCGCAAGCTCGGACACTGCTGCCGAGATGCGAGATGCCGAACTCAATGGAGTGTGCTCGGTACTCTTACCGAGGCGGGTTTGGGCTCGGTGCCAGTTGGCACTGTCGCCGAGCTGAGATAGACCGGGCCCAAAGTAATCCCAGTTGGTACTCTTACCTAAAACTGGGAGTAATTTCGAGATCACGGAAATACCCCGCACAGATAGCATCAGTGCAATTTATGAATCTCTTTCCTTTCTTTATTTTTTTTTTTCTTTTGATCAAGTGTTTCATCTATGTTTGTGCCTATGGATGCACTGATGCTTTGGGAATGATGGGTATGTGGATAAACTCATCAAGTCCAATTGGACTTGGAGATGTACTTCATTCATTTCTACAAATTGTGTTGCAAACTTTAATGCATTCATAGAGATTATTTGTACCATGAAAAGGATTTTGCATATTGTTTGTGACAATTTGATTTTATTTTTAACAAGAAGTTGCATTGATGTCCTCGGGTATCATTTTTATCAAGAAGTTGCATCACCACACCGAGTAGGATAACAGGAGCAGTCTTTTCGGCCCAACCTCCACATTAGAAGACGGCCCTGTGTTTCCAGATACAGTTGGGAGGAGGCTAGCAGTTGCATATCTGATTCCATCTACACGCAGTTAGAACACTTGCAATGAGGATTCCACGATAGGTCAAAAGAAAAAAAAAAAAAAAGTACTTTTGCTACCTTTTGATGTTTAGTGCAATACTTTTTGGTATAAAAAGAAAAAAAATTATTCCTCTCCTTCCCGGAAAACTACTTCCTTTAAGAAGGAAAACTAATTTTATTTAGTTTTAATTCCTCTAGGAGAACTCTAATTTTGGTCCTACTGAGCCCACTATTAGATTGATTTCTTGCAAAATACAATTAAAATACACAAAAACAAGCAACAATTATAAGTATTAGAATATAAATGTAATAAACATTAGAAAAAATATGAAAATGAGATAGATAAAACTAAGGCCAGCTCCACTAAGTTAACAAATGCATTTAAAATAAAATCAAATCATCAGCCTTGTTAAATTTTTTCTACAACTATTTTCAATCATTGGAATCCTTATATTTTGTAGACATACATATAAGAGAATTTATATAGAATATAGAAAAGTACAACTATTAACTACTTTTGACATTTTTGTTGGAGAATTTATATTGAATGCCTCTCTGCCCCTTCTTCATCTGCTAGACAGTTTTCTTTTTCTTTTTTTTTTTAAAGAAATTATATATAAGCATTAAGAAGTGAGACAGTGAGAGTTCAGAACTTCAACGTATATACGTATATCATTAGCTTTTTATTTATGCGGGCTCCACAGTAAGCCAAAATTGATAAAATGGTCAAAATTGAAATTTAAGAGTCAAAATTAAAATCGATGTGGTAAAAAACAGCCTCTTCAATATATAATAACTTTAGATTTGAAAATGGAAGAAGAGAAATCGTAGAATGGAAATCATGTAATGAAGTTGGTAATTACATAATTGGGTGGGGTGTAAGTATTATATACAAATACCTTCCTGAATCAATTGCAGGACTATTGGAGATAATGTAACATCAGATAATGGGAAAATCTAAAATTGAAGAAAGTAGGCAAGAGAAAAAAAAAAAGGAGAAGCTAGGATCTCCACTTTGAGCACGTTTGTTGGATTACATTTTCATCATTATATGCCAAACCAATATTTGACATGTAATTTCTTTGTGATTACGCAGTAGACCAAAATTCAAGGATTTTAGGGTGCATTTGTGTGGCAATAAGATTCTGCTCTCCATGGATTTTCATTTCTTCGACAGAGAAGAATTCAACATTCCTATCCTTAACATGGAAAATCAAAATCCACTCTATCGAATAAAATCAAATCATTTTTTCCTTTTCAAGAAGAAAAATATTTTCACCAAATGGTTGAAAAATGGGTTGGATGGAGAATCAGAGCAATTTCCAACCTAGTGCGGATCCCTTTTGTGTGCAGAAAACACCATCTCTACAGTCCGAGGAATAAGGATTAAATATATGATTTTTTCCCCTTCAATGGATTTATGCACTCTCAAACTTAAAATTATAGAATCCACAGTTTACAGAATCCACAATTAGTTATGTTATACACATGATTTCACAAGTAGCAGAATAGATTGTCTTCAAACTTAGCCTTACATTGATATATTAAAGGTACTGATTTTCCACCATCACACAAACTCATTGCATAGCCTATCTTTAGAATACAGTGCTCGCAAGTTGACACGACAATCTGCACACCACCAAATAAAGCAAAACTAAACACACATAAAGAAGTTAGAAAATAAAAGCTATAAAAAAATATTACTTCCTGGGAACCTTTGCATTCATCAAAACTAAGCACCCATTCTATCAAGAAGATGGGGTGGTGGAGAATTGACAAATACACTTGTCCAAGTAGATTCCACTGGGCCTCTTGATGGAGGAACATCAGCCTTGGCCAGTTGGACTGGATTTTAAGGATTTATAGGCACGTGGGTTGGCCCAACTTCATATTCTGGACTGATAGTTAAAGGACATATTGTGTGTATGTGATCAAAGGCCTAGCTTGGCCCAGCTTGCAATAGCATATTTAACATAAAGGGGCATACATCAAATGGGCTCAACCTAGACCTGACTTTCAAGTTGCAGGCTGGATCTTGACCTGAAAATATATAAGGGTCTATTTGTTTGCTTGGAATTGAATTTCTAGGAATTCTAAAAAATATATATTCCTATCGAACTTGAAGACAAAAAGGTGAAGAACGATCCACAAATATTGGCAATTAAATGCACATCCCCTTTGATGGAAAATGATAATCTAACACAAACCCTAGTAAAAAAAGAATTCTAGGAAAATCAAGATTCCATCTACATCTCCACTTTATATCCTTCACCCATCACCTTCGTAATATTCTTTCAGTGGCATTGATTTTACCATGAACTCTGAGTAATTCCATGTTAACACACGGGACCTAAACATGTTGGAGTTGGACGACTTTAGCCCAACTTAGCCCCTATAACACTAAGATACCTTCATATAAATAATGCATTTATTCGATACTACATTTTTAATGTATAAATTTGGTTTCCTATCATTTTCATGGTGCCTACTGTATCCATAACATATATGGGCTCCATAGCTTGGCCTTTGAACACCTCTACCACCAATTATATTATGTTAACATTATTAGTGTCCTGTAATTTTTTTGGTCTTTAGTTTCTTGCAGGTCATTATTAAAAAGAAAATAGTAATAATAACTCATTAATCACTACAACATTATGTAAATGAAAAACTATTTTGATTATTCAATTATTCCATTATTTGTCGATAATAAAACATACCTTGGAAAGATGTTTAAATGTCACCAAACTGTCATGACAAATAGGACATCAAGCGCCCTGTTTGGATCCTCGGAACTCAGTTGCCTGCAAATAACTCTGTTTAGTTTGATTTATTTATGAGAGAGAGGGAAAAAACAAAAAATAATTTTACTAGATGCACGAACCCTTGTTTACATGTAAATAGAGTTACCTGTAGAGCTGCTGTACTACTAGTTATGAAAATCCAGATGAACCCAAGGCAGTTAGGATTTACGAGGCAAGACGATAAGAGGTTCAAGTTGCAATTTGACGTCATTGTCATCCCACTCCAAATCATTCCACCACTCTCTTTTGCACTCGATCCTTCTAAGCTTTGGTGCTTTGCTGACGCTGATAGGGAGTCTCTTTAGATTAACACAATCTGCTACACTAATCGTCTGAAGCGAAGGACAATTTAGCAAATGACGATGGCCTAATTTCAATATCCTAACCAATGAAGGTAGGTCTTTTAGGGTCAACTCTTTCAATTTAGGGAGGACACAATTGGATTCAACGCCAATTTCATTATCAGAAATTACCTCTTCCAGTGCAGAACAATAATAAACAGCCAGATATTTTAAATTGTAGAGTTGCTGAATGATTTTGCGTGAGAAAATATTCTTCAACTTTTCACACTTGAATAACTCCAAAACCGCCAGACAATTGAGGCTCCCAGGTGGAAAAGACCCCTCCCAAATGCTACTCAAATTTGGCATATGAGATAAATTCAAGTAGTGTAACTTTGGTAATGCAGCTTCTACTAGCTGATCTCCATCCACTACGATCGCCATTGCATCACATTCATATATTCTACAGAATTTTAGTCCACTCATGTTTTGCATCCCAAATTCACAGAGACTGTGAACGCTTTTATGGCCAAGTAGCATAAAAGAATAGGCATGTCTGAGTACCTCAACAATGGCATTGGGGATGCTATCATAGCCACAAAATGTCAATATTCGACTCCTTCTGGGTGCTTCTTCTTCTGGGGAATAACAAAACCTTGAAGAAGGTTGATCTCGATATTGGTACTGTCCGACAATAAAGTGAAATGACGTGATTATTCCCTTTTTCCATGGATGACTTCGTTGAAGGAAGCACTCAAGATATTCCATCTTAGGAAACCCAAATTCAAGACTCGTCAATCCTTTCAAGCAACTCACTTCTTCCATCACTGCCTCTGCACATGTATCCTCATATCGACTAAAATCCCCATATCTGAATCCTAGGTCTAAAATCAACTGCTCCAATTGAGAAAGCCTTGATATTATTCCACCAGAGACCTTCTCATCCTCTTCATCCTCGTCTGTTTTCATTGAGAATGTCACATGCAAGACTTTGAGACCACTTAGTTGCCCAATTTCAATGGACAAACGATTAATACGTGTCCCACGGGCATCAAGCACCTCAATTCTTGTGAGTTTCCCTATTTCGGGTGGAAGAGTTTTTAAGTGATCACAATATTTTAAATAAAGTCCCCGAAGGTTGACCAAATGGCATATAGAATGTGGTAACGACTTTATTCCTGTTTCAGAAAGATCCAAAACTCGGAGAGCTTGCATTTGATCAAAGAATGTTTCTGGAATTATTGTCAATTTCTTATTCCCTTGAAGCAACAATGTCAAGAGAGTAGGACAATTTGGCCTCTCCGGTAGACTGCCTATTTTATTTCTCATCAAAGACATCCTATTGACATTTTCCCATTCCTCATTCTTTGGATGCTCTTGTAACATTTTCTTAGCTCTCACCAAGAATCTACAACTTGATTCCATTCGAGATGTAATTCTTAATGCTAAATCTCTGATGACATCATGCATCTTGACAACAGGCATTGCCTCAGGAATTTTTAAAAGAAGTGATGCATCAATAAGACGTTTCACCATAGCATGCCCTTTGTTTCTAACACTTGCCAAAGTCGATCCAGAATGGATGAGGCCTTCAGCCCTCCAGTACTCTATTAGTTCAAAATTCTTTATTATGTGATCTTCTGGATATAATGCCGCATATAGAAAGCAATTTCTTAAATCATCATTCTCCAATCTATCAAAACTGAATTTCAAGCGTCTAAACACTTGTTCTTCCATATCCTAAATATCAGATGTATCTGGAGAGCTCAACTCATGCACTGCATTTTCCCATACATGAACATTGTCCTCCTTTCTCAAGGATGCGCCTATCACAGCAATTGCCAATGGTAAACCACCACATTCACCAACTACTCGTTTCGCTAATGGATGAATACTGGGAGAATCGGCTACTTCACCTACTTTTTCACGGAATAAATTCCAAGCTTCCTTCTCAGAAAATGGCTCCACCCTAATTTCTTCATCTGTTTCCATCTTGTGACAAACATCCCGATATCTAGTTGTTAAGACAACTTTGCTTCCTTTCTCTTGATTTGGAGAAGGGACTCCAATGTCGTGCAAATCTACTTTGGCCCACAAATCATCAATAAGAAGCAAGAATTTCATATTTGTCAAAGTCTGAAACAATATAGTTGCAACTCTCTCATCAGAGTCATTATATGATAATTTCAAAGACAACCGCTGTGCAATTTCAGTTTGTAGCTCTCTTGTCCTGTAGTCCTTTGAAACAGTAACCCAAATAATGATCTCAAACATCTGTTTTATTTCTTCCAAGTTGTTCAAAAGTCTCATCACAGTTGTCTTTCCAACACCACCCATACCCCATATGCCAATCTTATGTTTTCGTGGATCTCTCACATTATTTAATATCTTCTGTAGAGTGCGTTCGGTTGATCTTCCCGCTTCAATTGTCAGAACAGGCTTTGCTTCGACAGTTTGTGGCGACGCATCAACAACAACAACTCCTCCAAACTTAGTAGACTCTTCAGTAAGTTTTGAAATCTGATTTGTTATCTCCACTATGCGTTGACCAAGCTTCCACTGTGATTGAATATCTGGACACCAGCGTGTTTGACATCTCTCGGCTTCTTGAGAATACTCTTCTTTAATGGTGTCTACTTTATTGTGAACCTCGTCCACTCTCTTGAGCCAATCTTGACATTCACTTTTGGGCCTCTTGCGGATTCGGTCTCTATTTATCTCACGTTCCATATCTTCCTTTTTGCTATACAAAGTCGCTGCTTCCTCATTGAGCTGTTCAAAATTCCTTTTGAGATCTTTTATGTAACCCGTGTGTTGAGCACATACTTCAGCCACCTTCCCAGCTACAAAATCCATGCCTTCCACTGAAAAATTCCAGAAAAGTTCAATAGCAAATGTAAAGTTAGCTATGTGTCACTTGGTATTTGCACTGCCCCATACCCTTGAACTGTGGTTGTTAAATTTACTAATTTTAGAAAATAAAATTCTTTAATTTCAATCCCCAAATGGCAGTAGAGTTTGGATGAGTGTCAAATTTTGGCTCATGTCAATTCACGGGGTGGTAAACTATTGAGGTAAATTGATCACAGGTTGGCCAGGTGACAAAAACTTAATTAGGTGAAAAATTGCACATAAGAATCGATGGTGCTCATTTGACCATTTCTCAAATTTCTGTGTACGCGAGTTTGTGTATCTAAGGGGGGCAAACACTTTGGATAGTTGTAAAAAAAACTGAAAGGGTATTTTAGATCATGGATATCAAAAGCATCTGTTTCCACTCTTTCAGATTACAAGCTGTATCGATTTATGGAATTAAAAAGGCATGAAATATGTTAGGGTGGGTTTTATGAAAATCCAATTATATTTCTCTACTTAAACGTCCAGATCATTTAAAAGTTGGGAGATATTTGGCACTAAACTTGTGTCCAACATTCAACCCATAAAAAAAAAAAAAAAAACAAAAAAAAACAAATAATAATCTTATGTCCAACAAATTCCCAAGACTCTGCAATAAATGACATCAACCAGCACCTTTATTTCCATAGTTTGCCTCATCCTGTCTGGTGTTGGCTAATCCTATTATATTCTAGTCAAATCAAGAAACAAACAAGAGCATAGCAAATATCCTATTTTTCTCACGCAAAGAAGAGTAAAGAACTAATCATTCCTTACACATGTACAACAAGAGAGATAAGGAAACTGATCAGTTCTGATCATTTGGTTGCAAGGAAATATGAATATTTAGAAATATGATACATACCTGATTAGAACATAGCAAAGATGAGGTACGAACTTGCTTCTGATTGCTGTTTTTCCACATCTCTTATGAGAGATCTTTGGAATGGGATCTGAATCATGGGAAAGGTTTGCAAGCCCAGCGTTGACTAGTGTTTATGGAAGAAGCTCAGAAATAACAAGCAAATGGCAGGGATAAGCATGAGTGATTAAATTATTACGAAGTAAGATCTTTTACAAAAAGGCCCTGTACTTTACAAAAACCTCAAAAAAGTTACTATATTTTATGCTTCTACTAGAAAAATAAGAGCTTTTACTATAATGTAGGGGCCTTTTGAGGTTTTGGATAAATACAGGGTGGTCTTTTTTTTTAAGCAACTCAGAAGGTATATTACATATAGCTGAGGCAGGAAATTTAAGTCGGAACAGAGATGAAGTTAGGATTTAAAAAGCAAAGCTCCTTTCCGTTTGGTTTGATTGATTCTGAAAAAGCTAAGCAGGCGAAACCATCCAAGCCAACACACCTTAATCTAAGGTGGGCCATACCTTCCAAAACTCGTAAAGCACCATGAAAGGTCGGTAATTAAAAAAAAAGTGCATATCTTTTGTTTTGCTAAACAGAGGACATCTCTATGTTGCATTTGTAGCTATGATTCATGCCAGTCATTTTTTGTTGCAACTTGGTAGGTTTATATATCAAAAAATATTGATGTGCATCCATCCCTCACCATAATATGGTAAGGGACAATGTAGTTGGACCGATTTTATGATACATCCAAACCATCTACACAAATGGGACCCCCTAAATTACATTGGATTCATTGAGTTTTCACCTGATTGGACCGTTGGATCGATGGTCAGATTTTTCCTCTAATATAGAGTCGTTAAATTTGTCGGCCATGGATGAAAGGGTTAGAGGCATGAGATTGACCCTAAACTTACTATATATATGCCCATTGAAGATGTCTCTTTCCATCCCCCACAGGTCCTATGATCAGTGGGGCTCTAGGTGGGCCCCATTAAGTTTGTCTCTCATCATATGGTGAGAGTTGGATGCACATGAATATCCCCGATTATATATGTATCTCACTATAAAGTGGTTCATTTTCTTTGTTTATATGATGTCATACATGTGTCAAACGTGCCATGGGCCGTGCCTAAATCGTGCATAGGACTGGGCCATGTCATTTGTGCAAAGCCTTCGTGCTGGACGTTCGCGTTGGTCTTCTGATGTGCCGTGCTTCCACTTTTAAGATTTTAGTCTAAAAATCTTTTAAAAGATACACACAAAGAAGATGATAGATTCCATCTAGAGGATATATGTTCCCACGTTCCCACTGCTATCTACCCAATATACCGAGGTGTTGACCGACAGTTGGCCTCACTAAAGTAAATGTATAGCAGAAAACTTGAGTCCATTACTCTCTCGGGATTAAGAGCCTATTGCTTGGAAATTATGAGAGCTTCCCTTAATCAGAGACATTATTTGGTTTAATGTGCTACTCATGGTCCTTAAGCACTTCCAATGTACTAACACAACAATCCAGAGTCTTTAACTCTAATGGTCGAGACAAACCACACTATCTTATAGCAATTGCAATGCTACAACATTTTTCAGATGAGATGCCCAATCTCATCACTAGCTATCACTGGCTGTGAAAGCAAACTTCAAGCATAAGAGTTGTGATCTATGTCTCCTGCATGTGAATCTCATCCACACAGATGGATCACATTTAATATACTTAGGGGCTCTTGTTTAATTATCTCATGAACAATCATGTCATTTTATATTAATCATGTGCAACCATAATAAAAAATCTCATTCATCTCATGAATAAAGCATCAAATTACAAATCAATTAAGATAAAAATGAATTTATTCTCATCATCCACTGGATTGAGGACATACAATCTAACAGCATTATGGCACAAAAAATTGTTGAATAAGATCTTACGCACCTGAATTGCCTTCTTGAGACACTTCCATCCAAAAGGTAAAACCCTTTGCGGAATAGGGATAAGCCAAAGGGACTTCCAGTTGAAGGTAAGGCTGTGATCATCATTGTCCATCTGAATTAAAATCCTATAAGCGGATTTAGTTAAGAGGGTACCATTTTTAGTGAAAGGCCACATACCTTGTTATCATTTCTTTGCTCTCTTGGAATGTAGATTTCTAAGATATTATCAACATCCCTTGGCTCACTAAAGGTGTTTCTAATTAGATCTTCATCCCACTCTCCATTATCATCCCATAAGTCTTTGACTTTAAGCCCTAGGTTGAGAATTGGTGACACTGGCTTTCAAAGACCCCCATCAGCTAGGATACAATTATTTTTCCAACCTAAAATACTTTCACCATTTCATATCACCCATCTCAACTAGGGCTGTCAATCGTGTCGTGTTAACGAATTCGTATTACGGGTTAACGAATTCGTGTTAGAATCACCTCAACCCGTACACGACCCATTAATAAACGGGTCTAAAAATCGAACACAAACATGACACGATTATTTAACCGGTTACACGACATGACCCATGTAACCCATTAAATATATTAGGTCATTTCGGACCATGTTAGTTAACACGCATAACCCACTACTATCAACCCGTTTAACCCATTAATTATTTATAAAGTGATTCATTGTCCATCTAATTGTATTAAATAGCCTAAAATCTAAATATGTGAAAAATAAAATATCCCCTCATTTTGCCATGAAAAATAAAATAACCTCTTAGTTTGCCACCAATGATCACTGAGTAATCCATATTCCATAGCATACAATTACAACTACAATAAAAGTCCAATAACAAAAACAAGTCGGTAATCATACCGGTTTGGCGGGTTGTTAATGGGTTATCGGTTTTATTCGTTAACGGCCCGCTAATTTAACGTGTTAACGGGTCCGACCCGTTAACGACACGCACCCATTAAGAGGCCACGCAAACCAAATGATATTGTGTGGGTTCATGGCTTGTAATGGGTCATGTGCCATTTTGATAGCCCTAATCCCAACCTATTATAAATGAATGCCAAAGAGTCCGTAAAACCCCTCCAAAACCATGAGTTCCCATTCCTAAACTTACCCTCCCATAGGCTTTTCTCAGGACAATAATAGCTTTGAGAATATGAGAACATAAGAGGTCATTCTTGAATAAACAACATCTCCAACATGTTTTTGCTAGCATGCATTATTATTTCTCTCAGTGACCCTACTCCCCAAACCACCTTCCTCCATTGGCTTGCACATATCGCTCCAATTGATGGTGTGAAATTTATTTTTTTCCTCAGATTCACCCCACCAAAATTTTCTGGACATTTTTTTTATCAATAGTGCCATGCATTTAGACGGAAGTCGAAGGAAAGACATATTATCAATTGAGATAATTGAAGCAATTGACTTAATTAAGGTATTTCTTCGAGCTTGGGAGAGGAGACGGGCTTGGCAAGATATTATTCTATTTTTTATTTTAGAAGTTAAGGCCTTAAACTTTTGACTTTGTTTTGTTTAATAAACAAAGGATTTCCAAGATATTTTTCATCATTGTGTGGGAGTAATTATCTAGTACCGAGGTGATCCCCGACCTGGACAATAATACCAATTAGGGATTACACCGACCTCATTCACCCAGCTCTGCAACACGCCAGCTGGTACCGAGTTGAGTTGGACCCGGTAAGTGTACCGGCCACGCTCTTTCTGGACTCTGCCTTGAGCGTCTCGGTAACAGTACCCGACACCAAGCAAGCCTGACCTCGGTAACATCCACTTCGGTCCACTTGACCGAGATGGACATTGGGTGTCTAATCTTTATGATGAGATGGGACAGCTACATTACAGGAAGCCCCTGACAGATAGGGTGGTCGCCGATCATCGATAAGAGCTCCTTCCTATTACATCCACATTTATGTGAGGGATTTGGGGAGATATCCGATGGGACAAGTATCCTCACCTACCCTCACTAAGGATCCAAGGTATGGGCTGATGGGACAAGCATCCTCACCTACCTCCACTATGGAACTTTCCATTCCCTTCTATATATACTTGCATGGTAAGCCATGAACAGGTACGCAAAAGATTGCATATACTCTGCTATTTTGTTCAAACCCTCTTCCCCACTTCACCCTAATTCAGTGATTGCAGTAACACAGGCGTCGGAGTGCCTTTGGCTGACAGCAGTCCGGGGCCCTGACCTTTGTTTTCTTCTCCCTTTCAGGTTCCAGGCCATCAGCAACGTTCCCGATCAGTTAAAGAGCATCTCCATAATCTTCATCACCCCCCTAAACCAAGTCCGTAATTTTTAGGCACGCACAATTTGGCGTCGTCTGTGGGGAACAATTTGAAAAATCCCATATTTTCATCTTGAAAGCCATGCCTCCAAAGACTAGGAAGGGAAAAGGCATTGCTGGACCATCCAAGTCCAAGCAACCAGAAACGTTCCTGCCCCTCATGCCTCCTCCACTGGTGACGAACCAGGCAGGAGCACTGGTGACGAACCAGGAAAGAGCAGTCAGGCAAACACTGCCTAATCCTCAGCAGAGGAGGGTTGGCGAGAACCTGGCATAAGAAGTGTAGGATCGCCTGTCACGGTGACACACTCGTCATCATGTGATGCAGCAACATCTCATCGCCACGGTCCCGTATTGAAGTAGGTCAGGCCAACTACCTCTCAGGCGGATCGTCTACATCTGGAAGTCGTCTTTTTCGAGCTACCCCGTAAGAATGTTCCTCCTCAGGGATAGTCCCAACGGGGCAAAGCTCCAGTACAACCTGATCCTCGCCAGTCCCATCACCAGGACCACATGGAAGAGGACCACGTCCACCTCGACGATGAAGGCGACGACGACATGGCCCTGGAGGAGGATACGATGAAGGCGACGACGACATGCCGAAGCAATCAAGGCTCAAAACCAAATCATCGAAGAGCAAAGAGCTTAGATCCTCCAGCTCCAGCAACAGCTCGAGGGGAAAAAGGCCCTGGCCGAGACTCTGCTTGTGCCTCGCGCACAGCATCGAGCCCGGAAAGCTCCTAAATCTCGGCTGGACTTGAGGCAAATCATAAACAAAAGGCGTAACCGAGCTCGCGAAGAAGGCTCGAGTAGCACCCACGCCAGTGCTGACCGGCTGCAGCAAAGACCAAGCCAGGTTGCCGACCCTGACATGGCTGAGTGGATCGATCAGCAAATCAAGCTGGCCGTGCAGCAGAATATGGAGTTCGCCAGCCTCACTCGAGGTCGGTTGGCTACCAGAGATAGCGATAACCACGGCACGTCTCCATTCATTCGAGAAATCAGGGATTACCCCATCCCCGATAAGTTCAGCGTCTCGAGGTTCAATCTTTATGATGGGACCTCGGACCCAAAGGCGCATCTTCGCCACTTCACCCAGGGGAATAAAAGATGGGGATTACCCCATCCCCGATAAGTTCAGCGTCTCGAGGTTCAATCTTTATGATGGGACCTCGGACCCAGAGGCGCAACTTCGCCACTTCACCCAGGGGAATAAAAGATGGTTGATAGTGGCCACTGACTATTTTACCAAGTGGATAGAAGCTGAAGCATTGTCCTCCATCACTGACAAGGATACTAAAAACTTCGTGTGGAGGAACATTGTGACAAGATTTGGAGTGCCTCGAGCCTTGATCTCGGACAACGGGACTCAGTTCGACTCCAACTTCTTCAAAAACTTCTGTCAAGAGCTCGGCATCAGGAACTACTACTCAACCCCGACATACCCTCAGAGCAATGGACAGGCTGAGATCTCTAATAAGGTAGTGCTCGGCGGGCTTAAAAAGAGACTGGACCGAGCCAAAGGAAGATGGGTAGAGGAGCTCCCAAGTGTCCTTTTGGCGTATAGAACTACCCCAAGGCGCTCGACCTCGGCTACACCCTTCTCCCTGGCCTACGGGATGGAAGCCGTAATTCCACTTGAGGTCGGTCTACCGACCCTCAAGTCGGAACTATTCGATCAAGGCAGAAACGATATAAACCTCGCCACAGAGCTTGACTTAGCTGAAGAGCGAAGGGAGGCAGCAGCCATTCTTCTTGCCTCTTATCAGCAACAGTTGGCCAGGGGTTACAATCTAAAGGTCAAAGAAAGGAAGTTCTCACCTGGAGAACTAGTCTTGAAGAAGACACTTCCAGCAGACAAAAGCCCCACCGAAGGAAAACTAGCACCGAATTTGCACGGGCCATTCAAGGTAACCTCGGTAGCTGGGCAGTCTGCATACAAACTTGAGGACATGGAAGGTAGAGAGCTGCCACGCCCATGGAATGCCATGCACCTTAAGAAGTACTATTTTTAAACTGTACTCAATTTTGAAAGTTAATAAAATCAGTTCTTTCGAAAGAATGTGTTTTGTTACTTTTAAAATTTTGCCAAGTTATAGAACTCGGCATATGCACACAGCTCGGTTACGCAACCAGTTTACGACTGGCATGGTCACAGGACTATCCATTCTCAGCTCGGTTACAAGACCAGTTTGCATTCCGACGCGGTCACAGGACTCGTCACTCAGTCCGGTTACCAAAGTCAGCTACTTCGGCCCGGTCCTTGGACTAGCCGTAAGTTTTGATTACGAAACCGAATTCCTCTACGGTCACAGGACCAAGCACTCTCTGTTCTACCGAGATCGTTACTTTGTTAAGGTTACAGAACCTAACTAAAACTCATCTCGGGTTACGAACTTGGTATATTACTAAGTTCGGCTATGGAGCCCAGCTCAACCACTTGCCTTGATTCCTGTTACTTGGTTGCGAAGCCAAACACAAGAAACAGAAAAAGGCGTTCATCACCCATTGTACACAGAATGGAATAAACATTCAAAAGACACAGAAATTGGTGCAAAAGAAAATTTCATTCATAAAAAACTGTGTGTTTACATATACAGCTAAAAATAGAAAAAAGTACAGCAAGTGTCTCCCCCAGGTACAGAAAAGTAAGATAAAAACACAACATCAAGATAGCTGGTCGACGTCAATCACAGAAACATCGCCAGTCTCACCATCGTCACCACCACCAGCAGGAGCAGAAGGAGGGACCTCCGCGTTATCGGCCCCGAGATCGGCAGCTGGAACTTGAAGAATCTCTTCAGGGGCTTCAGAGACCTGGGGCTCGCTAGCTGGAGGATCAAGAAAGGCCTCGGTGAATGAGGGGCAGGCGCCTCGGGCTCGGCACGAGGGTGCTTAGGCAGATTCCGGTATATGGGTTCTTTCTCAGGGATCCCCATCTCTCTAAGTACCGCTAGGCAACCCATTTCAAATAGCTCATCTCCTAGCCCTACAAGTTGATCTTCGTATCGCTTGGTCGCCTGAGCCACCTGATCCTGGAAAGAGGCGTCGATCTCTGCCTGCCGAGAAACCTCAAGCTCAGCTCTCAGTTTAGCTGAGGCTTCCTGCTCGGCCTGCAGCAAAGCATCGATCTCGGCCTTTTCCTTCCTCAAGGCCTCATCTCGGCCTCCTTTTGTTTCACCCTCTTCTCAATCTCGTACGACTCAACCTGGAGCCCATAGTTTTCAGCACTTTTCTTGGTGATCTCCTCCATGGTTGCCTCATTTTCTGCATTCAGCTTGGCGTACTCTTCCCGAGATCTCCTCAACTCCTCCGAACTCCCCTCCAGAGCTGCTGCGAGCTTTTGTTTATCAGCCTTCAAAGATTGAATCACAGCACAGCTCTGGCGGGATTTTTCCAATGCCACTTGGGATCTCTGCACGAGAAGAAGAAACAAGGGTCAGCATAACACGAGGCACGTCTACAAAATTAGAAAAACTGGTTAAATGCTACTCACCAACAAGGCCGACGAGAGGTTAGCCTGGTGCAGTGCGCCCTCTTCCATTCTCCTGAACCGGTTGATGTCCCCCGGAAGCGCACAGGCACCAGCCAACGCGGCCGCAACTGCCGGACAGCCGTGTAACCGATGTCTGGAGGTCAGCGGCGTCCCTGGCCCGAGGAGGAAGGATGGCCTCCACGGCTCAGCCTCGGGGGCGTGGGGCACCAAGGGCTGGACAGGGTCCTGCCGAGATGAACCCTCTCCTCTGGGCATCATCGGCACCCTCTCCTCCTGCCTTCCTCGGCGGACCAAGGGTTGCTACTCCGCCCCACTCCTCTCCTGCTCCTCCTCGTCTCCCTGCCTCGGCTCCCTCCTCTCCTCCATCGGGATCGTACGGATGGCCCTTTCCTTCCGGGGCTTGGTTTGGCGTGGCTCTTCGCCTCTCGTCTTCTTCGTCTACCTCTCTTCCCTCACCTCAGTAGAGTGCTGGCGGGAAGAGTTGGAATGGGGATCCATATGGCCGTCCCGGGAGGAAGAGTCAGCGGACCTCGAGGAGGAAGAGACCCGCTTGTCTAGCAGCTTCTCCTTGAGGTTGACGGTGGCGAAATCTTGACGACCCCCCATCTCGGGGCTAGACTGATGCTCCTCGGTCGCCTCGTCCGAGTCGGTAACAGGTGGATGCTCCTCGGTTGCCTCATCCAGGTTGGTAACAGGTGAGATCGGCCGCTGCTGCCCGACCGCCTCCGACGCGTAGCTAGGTCCGGCCTCAAGGCACTCAGCCCCTTGTCTTTTGTAAAAGTGTTTGTACCTCGGCAGGTACCCTATGAGGCACCAAGCAGACCTGCCTTTGTGCCCCTGGTAGCGTTGGACGGCATCGAACCAAGCACCGTTCTTCTTCCAGCCTTCGCGTAAGGCCACCTGTCTCCTCTCACTGAGCTCTGCACAACAGACCAATATAAGTCAGTTCGGCAGATAAATAAAGAGACGAAAAGTCAAGCTATTTGAGCTCGGTGTTTACTTGGAAGGCGCCTGAAGTGACGAGGTACCCTGTACCTCCTCTCTGCCTCGGTATCTTCCGCGCCGAACTCCCAGTTGCCGGCAACGAACAATCTGTCGCTCCTGGCGTGGCGCATTGAGTCCTCAAGGGTAGTAACGAAGGGGACCATCTTTGGTTTTCCCCGGAGGTAATAACAGTGGTCGGGTTCCCCGGTTGAGTTACAAATGTCGTACGCTTCCTCGATGTCATGGATACCGAGGTGGATACCTAAGAGCCTATTCAACTCTACTGTCTCCATTATGATTTTATAGTTGTTCGACATTAACTAACATGGGGGCAAGGTGCCACGTCGCCAGACATCGCCTGAGCAGTGGGTGGACGGGGAACTTTACCCTTCCATCAACTACCGAGACCAGTGGGAAGGGCATCCACCCATCTCGGTAGGAGTAAGCGTCCCACGGGTCCTTCGGATCGTCCAACTTGATCCGGACATCGTCCGGAATGCTGTATGTTTTCCTGAATCTAAGCATCTCCCTCGGGGTATTAACCAGGCAGCGGTAAACCCCTATGCCCATGTTTTAAGGTCTGGGAGATGGGTGAGGAGAAAAGGCCATAATAGGAAGAGAAGCTAGAGAGATGTCGGAAAGAAGGACGAAGGAGAGAGGAGACTTACAGAGAACAAGAAGCAGAAGAGCAGAGGAGAAAAGAAGACACATAGATGGTCTGGAAATCGCTCGAAGCAGAGTCTCCCCTAAGTTCAGAATGCCAAAATAAACGAAGGAAGAAGGAGAGTGCTGCTTTTATAACCAGCAGGACGCCTTTTCGAATTCCAAGGGCACGTCCTCATCACTTCGCCTCAAAAGGCGTGTGCGTCGCTTCGGGATAGCCGTACTGCGAATCAGGCAATGCCACGTGGCGAGAGCAATATGGTTTCCGCAGTAAACTCCGTCAGAATGATTGATTGCCTCGGGCAGGCGTAGCGATTTCAGCGCCTTCTGGCAGACAGGCTGGCAACAAAGTAATGAAGCCCTTAATTGAACAGTCATGATGAGATCCCGACATCAACGGCCGAATCCAAAAAATAATGCTGCGAACTCAGCACTCATAAAGCTCCCACGTTTTTAGCCCCCGACCTCAATCAAGTTCCAAGACTTTCATAAGATCAGTAGCTAGGGGGCAATTGTGTGGGAGTAATTATCTAGTACCGAGGTGATCCCCGACCTGGACAATAATATCAATTAGGGGTTACACCGACCTCATTCACCCAGCTCGGCAACATGCCAGCTGGTACTGAGTTGGAGTTGGACCCAGTAAGTGTACCGGTCACGCTCTTTTTGGACTCTGCCTTGAGCGTCTCGGTAACAGTACCCGACATCAAGTAAGCCTGACCTTGGTAACATCCACTTCGGTCCACTTGACCGAGATGGACATTGGGCGTCTAATCTCTATTATGAGATGGGACGGCTACATTACAGGGAGCCCCTGACAGATGGGTGGTCGCCGATCATCGATAAGAGCTCCTTCCTATCACATCCACATTTATATGAGGGATTTGGGGAGATATCCGATGTGACAAGTATTCTCACCTACCCCCACTAAGGATCCAAGGTATGGGCTGATGGGACAAGCATCCTCACTTACCTCCACTATGGAACTTTCCATTCCCTTCTATATATACTTGTATGGTAAGCCAAGAACAGGTACGCAAAAGATTGCATACACTCTGCTATTTTGCTCAAACCCTCTTCCCCACTTCACCCTAGTTCAGTGATTGACTAACACAGGCGTCGGAGTGCCTTTGGCTGACAGCAGCCCGGGGCCCTGACCTCTGTTTTCTTCTCCCTTTCAGGTTCCAAGCCATCAGCAACGTTCCCGATCAGTTAAAGAGCATCTCCATAATCTTCATCACCCCCCTAAACCAAGTCCGTAATTTTTAGGCACGCACAATCATCATTTATAAGCCTAATACCAATGGTTCGAGAGAGGACCTTGCACCTTTGAGAACCAGTACCTTGCTTAAGTATGTTACTGACCTACCAAGATTACCTTGTTGGCCAGAGATCATGCAATAATCCTCCAAGATACCCCTCAGTTCCTTTCCTTCATCAGATGTCGCCCTACAAAAGAGGAGGTTGTCATCGGCAATTAAAAGGTGAGAAATACTTGGGGCACCCCAGGCCACCTTGGCACCATGAATCCTCCCTTCCTCTTTGGCTCTTAAAAGCATATAAGACAAAACTTCCACTCCAAGGATAAAAAAATATGGGGATAAAGGGTCCCCTTACATTAGATCTCTTGATGGAGTAAAACTTCCATAGGGGAGACCATTGGGCAAAATCGGTAAAAAAAAAAAATACAAAAGAAACACATTCCATTATGGTTTGGGAAAATTCATGATGGAATTCAAAAGCATCCAAGACTGCTTTATTAAAATTCCATTCCATGTGGTCGTAAGCTTTAGCCATATCCAATTTTAGACCAATAAAATTTTCTTTTCTTTCATTTTTGAAGGAGTGAATCATTTCATGGGCAATGAAGTAATTATCTGAAATCATTCTACCTTTGATAAAGGCACTATGGAAAGTCCCTACCATTCTATTGAGAACTTCTTGCGCTTATTAGCCAAGACTTTTGAAATAATTTTATATACGACATTACATACAAGGATGCGTATGAAATCATTCACATTTTGAGGATTGTTTTTCTTAGGTATGAAAACTATAAAAAAAAATTATTGGTTTTTATGAGGGACCAACTGAACCTGTGTCCATCATCTTCACACAATCCATAAATCTCAGACCATATTCTGCCTTTCTTTGGTTGAAACCGTTCCCTCCCCATTTCTCGTTTTTCTCGAAGACCTTATTAGAATCCCCTATAATCAAGCATAGGCCTTCAAGTCCTCGCCTATCATGTTTAGGTTCCCCCAAAAATCTTTCTTTGAAAATTAAACATCTATAATTCTAATGATGAAAGAGTTGATTTAATGATTTAGATTTAAAAATGATGAGTTGATTTAATGATTTAGATTTAAAAAGGATGGGTCCATCATTAATTCATTATGATACAAAGAGATAGGCTAGGTTAAGTAAACCGTCATGCATAGAGCATAAAATTCTCTTTTCCCTCTTCTTTTCCGGTTTCCTCCAAAGGCACACTTTTCCCAATTCTTTTGGCATTTTTATAATTTTTCTCCTACTTGGTGCAACGCTTTTCCACACACAAACAGTGCTAGAGCTAGGATTTTCTCCTAGGGGCTGATAATGTTTTTGATTTTTTACTAATTATTTAATTGAAGGTTTATTGTTTTTAAAATTTTTGGGATTCTTACGAAAAGATTATGCTTAAACCCTGATTAAATGGTTAATAGTATAAAAACATAAAAAATGATGGATTAGGGTGCCATGCATTTTGTCACTTTCCAATTCTTCTTCTTCCTCCTCATTTGCTTATTCTTCTTTTGGAGTTTTAGGTCTTATTTGGTATCATTCCAATGTTTAATTTATCCAACCAAACACATGCAACTCACCACCTATGGTCTCATCTTTCAACCACCATCACACTCTTCTTCTTCTTCCTCCCCATTAATCCGATCCACTAAGCCCATCTCATCAACCTCACCACAGCCGTCCATCTCTCGAAAACCCCTCAATCTCTTCACACCCACACCAAACGATCTAAATGAAGAGAATAAGAGAGTGCACTTGCAAGTTTCGAGAAAAATGGTGAAATGGGTGACGATATCGTTACAGGGGTAACATTATGCTTGGAGGCTAATTATGTCCGAAAAATATATAGCAGCCTAATCTGTCATTTTTATGTTTTTGTACCCATTCCTGTTTAATCAGAGTTTAAGCATAATTTTTTCGTTAAAACCCCTAAATTTATTTAATAACATCCAACGAAAAATTTTAAATTTTAAAATACGTCACCATTGTTAAAGACATAATTTTTTGAAACTTAGAGGGAACGGTTAAAATAATCTAAAGATAGAGCCCACCTAATGAATCCAAATAGCTCAAGATAATCATTTGCTCCTGATTTTAGGATTGAGAGTTATATTTGACTCTAATCAACTAGGACCATTCCGGATTGATCACATTTAAACTAATCCACACAATTAAGTAATGAAAACCCATTAATTGGTTACTTGTGATGATTGATGGGCTGCAATGAATGTGGTAAATATAGATAGTTGAAAATTCATTGATTGATTGTGATTGTTTGTTGCCCGTCGTAGGCAATGGATGGTAGAGAGAGCACCAATAATAGCCACTCACCAATTCCATGAAAAAGTAAATAGCCAGCGTGTGATTGATTTGATAGCACGAGTTAAGAGTCTAAGTCCTTTGAATATCTTCCTCACTCTTTCAATGAAGAGTGTAGAAATCCACAATGGACCCCACCTATTGAATATCAATACCATTTAAAATAAATGCCTTCATCTTATGTCGTTTTTTTTTTTTTTTAGTTTTACTCCAATAGAAGTTGATCGCAATATAAGATGGAGCACATTATGTTTCTAGTTATTTGCTCGATTTTATAGTGTGATCAACTCCTTTTAAAGTATAATGCGTGGACAGCTTAATAAAGGAAAGGAACTTCAATTTTTATAGTTTGGATTTGAAAGATGCCCCCACAACGGAGTCCCGTTCCTCTCACTTCGGAGGGAGTCGGACAAAGTTGTCCTGGGCGCCCTTCCCTCGGCCACTGCACACAAATATTAAGTTATTTTGTCCATCTCTCCGGGGGGAAAATGATCATTTCTTATGAAGGTAGTCAAAGCCACTTTGATGGCATTTTTCCTATTTCTTATAAGAATTCTGTGTGTTTAGATTTCTGACACTGAAGTGTTTAAGTGGTGCATGGCATGTAGAATGTCGGTGTTATCTAAGAAATTGTTGGATATTTTACAATCAATTTGCTCATCTCCTTTGCAAAATCATATTTATATAAAATAAAGACAAACGGTGGTCAAGACAACTGAGCACATCCAGAACCTAAATCCGCCCTAGACTTGACTTTAGTAAAAAATGGAAGAACACATACTCTACCAACCCACTACCAAACTTACTTCTAATAATATGATGCCGTAATATTTTTGATGAATGAAAGATATCAGAAGTCATAAGGCACCTTGAACTCTAATTCCCCTATAACTCAAGCAAATTCTTCTTCAGGAAATGGCCAAAGAGTTTATTGTTAATGTTTCAAAGTCACTCCTGTAGTAGGCAACACGTACGGGGTTTCTTGGTTGATTGACAACTCCGGATGTCACCTGGTCCTGCATGGGCTTCCTTCCAACAAGTGTGGGCTACTTTCTTTTGGCAAGATAAAGTTTTATGTAGTAAGAACGCTTGAAGGCGACGAGGATAGCGGGGAAGGTAACCGAACTGAAGAGGATGTCTACGGAGCTTTTACTGCAAATTCGGAGAGAAGGTTTCATGTTGGATGAACATGGACGGATGTCCAAAAAAATAACTGCATATATGCGCGTTCCTTTGTTCATAATGGTGATTGTGGTTTGGTAAGTGGAGGATATAGTCAGAGATATGAACACTCATGCACTATTCCCCACTAGGAGCACTGATGATCTATTGAAAAGGCTTCCAAGAAAAAATGTCCCAGAGATCCATCGGCCCAAATAAGCAAGTACGTGGCATCCTAGTCATGGCAACGTCTAAACGATCGCCTTTACTAATAGCTTCTATTGTGAACTGTTTATCATCTTTCCCAATTACTCTGCATTTCTGATTTGTGAAACAGGCTTGCTTCACTAAGGATGTCTAAGCAACTAATCAACCAAGGCATAACTATCCTCTTATGCAAGCAATTGAATTTAGATTACATCATCATCACCACCACCACCATCATCATCATCATCATCATCATAATAATAATAATAGTTACTGGTTTATGAAGATCTAAATGGACCTAACACATGGAATTTGCATGAACAGCTCAAACTTATTGCTTCTCGAACACCTGGTTTCTGTCAAGACTCGAAACTGGATTCTCAAAGAGTCCAAGAGTGGCGAGTTATGATTTTATTCCGCGAATATGAGGTTAAGTCATATTCAAGATATTTGCAGGGGAAACTTTAGATACATCAAACATAACTTTGGACAAACATAATATAGAATAAGCAATCCCTAATTTCAATTAATAAAGATAATGTCAAAGTATATAATCATCAAATAATTGAAAGTTCAACACTGAACACATTAAAGTAACAATATTTTCGCCAAACCAAGGACCAACTAAAAAGTCATGGAAACTAAGAAACTAATCAACTAAGTCATAGCTATCCTCTTGCGCCAGCATGCTGTCTTTAGATTACATCATCTGCGGCATCCCTACGGCTCCTCATCGACCATTGTTTCTTCCTACTGTTGTTCCTTCCTGACAAGCGATAAAAGGTTGCCCCCTACAAGCACCAATTTTAGAAGGTTCAGGTTACGAATAATCTTAACAAATAAGCAGTTCTAAATAGATTAAAGGGCAGATAAACTTTTCAGAGTTACAAGGATACTGCAACTAAGCAAAAATTGTGCTAAATATGGAAGCATAGTTAGGAACTATCAAATAAGAATCTAACAATTAAAACAAAAACATCCTAACAAAGTTTTGCCAATCCACATCAACTAAATAGTCATGGATATTATAGTGCCCCTTCCCCTTCAATGTGACACAGAACAGAGCTTTACCATGGTAGTAAGTGGCCCTGATTTAACTATGGTGAAAACAGAGTTTTTGTACCAAGATACAATAGTTATCGTCATCAGATCAAATGCAGAGTTTGGTACCGAAGTGACAATTGATCACTTCCAGAGTAAAAGGTTAATCTGCAGATAGTTTAAAAAAATCTATATAAGATCACAATCTGAAACTTCACTCTTTTTTTTTTTTTTTAAATTGCCATGTGCCAAATATGAATTCTGAAATTCACGCCATGAATGGCTAGTAATCATGTGAGATTGGCTATTTGCAGCGGAATATCAACTTTCACAATCACATGATTAAGATTGTGAGCACAAGTAAAACCTCAAGTTCATTAATTAAATAAACTTACTACAATCAAGCATAATCAAGGGTCTTAAATTTGACCAAGAATGGTGCTAATACAAACCTCAAAATATTAAATTAAATGAACTACATAAACCGAGATAAATGTACTACTTAATTTAAAAACTAATGAATTACCTTATAGTGTCTAATTATCAGGAACCTCATCTACATTATCATCAGCGTCTGCATCATCCTCATCATCTAGATTGGTCCAAGATTGGAAATAAGTTAATAGCAAGGTTTATGGTGTCATGTATAAAATGTTACAATCATGGAAAATAATAGATTTCCATGATTGTTTGCCCTAGTTATCGATGAGATTACAAGACATATTCAGGATGAGGTGCCGTGGTGTATGCTATTTGCAGATGACATTGTTTTAGTGGATGAGACGAGAGAAGGAGTGAATGCTAAGCTAGAAGTGTGGCGGAAAACGTTAGAGACAAAAGGGTTTAAGCTAAGTCGATGCAAGATGGAATATATGGAATGCAAGTTTAGTCAAAGTAGGACACTTGGTAATATAGAAGTAAGTTTGGGCACACAAAAGATTGTAGAGAAATAAAACTTTAGGTACCTTGGATCGATGGCGCAACAGGATGGAGGGATTGATATTGATGTAAGTCACAGGATTCAGGCCGGGTGGACCAAATGGAGGAGTGCTTCGGGGGTCTTGTGTGATCGGAAAGTCCCCCTCAAGGTTAAAGGAAAGTATTATAAGGTGGCGGTAAGACCAGCGTTGTTATACGGATCAAAGTGTTGGGCAGTAAAGCATAATCATGTTAAGAAGATGGAAGTTGCGGAGATGAGAATGCTAAGATAGATGTGCGGGATCACAAGGAGAGATAGGATTAGGAATGAGGAGATTATGGGCAAAGTAGGAATAGCACCAATTGAAGATAAAATGAGAGAAAATCGACTAAGATGGTTCGGCCATGTTAGAAGGCGTCCAACGGAGGCACCTGTTAAAAGGTGTGAAAGCATGGAGATCGCCAGAAGTAGGAGAGGGAGAGGGAGACCCAAGAAAAGTTGGAAAGAAACTATTAAACATGACCTTGCCTACATGGATCTAACGGAGGACATGGCCCTAAATAGATTTGATCGGCGTCGTCGAATCCATATAACCGACCCCACCTAGTGGGAAAAGGCTTGGTTTGGTTTGATTTGGTATGGAAAATAATAGATTTCCAAATTCATAGAATAGAAAGAGCGAGCATGCATGATAATTATCATTTAAACAAATGGCATGATTATAGATACCTAGAGACTTCAAAAACTGGGTCATAATCGATAGGAATGGGTCACTATTCCCAAAGTTCAGATATCGATTGGATTTACATGGGGCATTGACCCACATTCATATATCAATAAAGGCCCTACTTAGCCTCGTAGGAAAGTAACTTACAATTTATACTCTTGGATCGAAGTCTAGTTATGATGTATCATACCAAGTTATTGGTGGTGACCCCATTGGAACACTCACCACCCGACTGCAAACTGGTTCTAAACACCGAATTACCTTTATGATAGTGATGACACTGACCATTTTTACAACGAGTTTAAATAACAATTCAATGTTCAGTTGTGAGTTCAGATAATAGCTAATGCAGAATAACAAGTTTAGATATTATCAATTCATGACATTTAGGAGCATAACATTCCGAAGTACAGACCAATGGGGTTAAGAAACATAAATACTCACTTATGTGCTATTAAATGTGTGGGATATGATCCCTAACCATCCTGTTAGTTAACTTTCATCATTAATAACCATACTAAGTGTTTAAGTTGAGTTTACACCAGTTGCAAAAATATTGTACACAGAGTCCCACATTGGACAAAGCAGTAAATTATTTTTCATTCTGGAAAGCATGAGCATTTGAACGTATTTTTCAGAAATCACAGTTTTTTTAAGGTTTCAATTTGTCTAATCTTTCCCAAACATATTAAAACTAACTAAAACACCCACATCAAGTAGAAATAGGTCTAAACACATAAAATTCAGAATTTATAACTTAACACACAATCCTAATAGCAAATCAAACTAATGCATGTAGAATGTAGGGTGTAAAAGAATACATACACATGCTTATTTGAATGATTAATGCATCTAAACGTCAAAATTCAGATCCTTATACATCTACAATGACTGAGTATATCACGCACATTCAGAATTTAAAAGAACATAAACTAGGGCTTGCATAGTTGGATTTGCAATCTACACAAAGATCTCAATAATGCGAACACTAATGAGTCAATCTTCGATTTCCAACCCTTGGTTTCCAATCATATTAACTCAAGGACCATTGTTTAAAGGATTGGATCTTGAGCAACTTATTGTATTATTTTTTTGCTAAGATTGATGCGAAGAAAATATAAAAAAAGGCCAAACTATGAATTGAAATCGAGAATCAATGAAGGACTCACGTAAATTGCATACAAAAATAACATATACTTGCCCTTAGTTCTTGAATTAACTTGCAAAGATGATGAAGGAAGAAAAACCAAGGTAGGAACTCAATCCACAAGCCTGTCCCTCTCCTTCTTCCTCTCTCTCTTTCCAATTCCTCACTCTCTCTCTTGTTCCATATTTAACTCAAAAGGGCAGATCGTTGGTTTACTTAAGTGCTTAGGTTGAGTTGTCTTAATACAACTATAAATCTTGCTTTAATAAGAAACTTCCTACTTAAAGTTCTTCGTTCAGTCTCTTTCTTGATTCGAAGTCAAGTCTTTTTTGCAACAACTGAAAGGAGACCTTACAATAGCGTATTTTACATTACTAATCTTGCAATAGGATAATGACCCACTTGTATTATATCCTCTTTTATCCAATGTGTGAGATATACAAGACATGGGTTGAATCATGGGTAAGTTGAACTTTATACACTTTAGCGTATTTAACTCCTAATATTAATAAGCTTCTTAAATACAATATAAAACTTTCTTCTTAGACCATAAAAATTAACATAAATTTGTGTCGAAAGTTGTCAATTTTAAAAATTTTAAATGTATTCCTAGATAATTAATTTAATATTTGTCATGTTTTGTATGATTTGAAATAAAATAGTTATAAGATTAAGATTGATATGTGCGTTAATATATTTAGAAAAATTGATGTCCAAGATACATGGCAAATATAATTGAATATAAATAAGAAATTGCAAGCCAGAGGATCACAATAAAAAATTGCAGGAAAGAAAATTATACCGACCTTCAAATCCATTTCTTCAACTTCGAGTGAGGAAAGAAGAAAAGAAAAAATTCAAGCCCTTTCAATTGCATCTTTGTCGTAGAAGACAACACGAGCATTCAAATTTTTATGTGGGTGGTTACATTAGATAAAAGATAAGATGAAAGAGCAACTTGTTCCATATGATGGAGAGATAAGAACCGATAGCAGTGAGATAAGAAATGAAAAGTTGGGGAGTGGCACAGAACGTGCAAGATTTGAAAAAGAAACTAATGTAACTTTTGGTCAAAATTGTAACTGACAATCCAAATTAAGATAGGAAATGCTTGGCTTTAATATAATATAATTGGCAATAGGAATATTCTCTTTCCTAGTGGGGTTTAAATTTCCAATTCAAAACATGCTTACAGTAACAAAAGAAAGGGAAGGAAATGTGCTTCTCAATGTGGAGCCAACTACATGCAACTTGTTCCATATGATGGAGAGATAAGAACTGATAGCAGTGAGATAAGAAACGAAAAGTTGGGGAGTGGCACAGAACGTGCAAGATTTGAAAAAGAAACTAATGTAACTTTTGGTCAAAATTGTAACTGACAATCCAAATTAAGATAGGAAATGCTTGGCTTTAATATAATATAATTGGCAATAGGAATATTCTCTTTCCTAGTGGGGTTTAAATTTCCAATTCAAAACATGCTTACAGTAACAAAAGAAAGGGAAGGAAATGTGCTTCTCAATGTGGAGCCAACTACATGTCTCTCTAGAAAATTTATTGCATTTTTCCATGTTTTTCAAAATTTGAAAGTTGTGCCAAATTCTCTTTAGATTCAACTTTTGAGAAATTCTATCACCATTTATTACCGTTTTGCGTAAATTTATTATTATGAATTTCTTTCATTAATTTCTAAAACATTTCAATTTTTTAGGGTGTTGCGGTGTTTTAAGTCGGGACCCGTGTGTTTGGTTAAATTTTCACCAATTTCTATTTTTAAATAACAGAAACATTCATAAAAGAAATAAAGCAATAATCTAAATTAGTTTTGGAGGTCGGATTCCTACACATAACCCTTGCATAAAAGTGTCCTATCTATGGTAGGTTTAAACAACATAGGTGTGCTGACTCGAGATTCCAATGAAAGGTATGTATAAACTAAAATAGACAATTATGAACTACAAATGACTACTCCATATGCATATCAGATCATGCAGAGTTATCAATTGCCAAATTGAGGAGACCTCCCTAAGTTCCAAATATCATATTCTCTAGACATGAGACCAGAGACAAAAGTGTAGTTTTACAGATTTAGGCAGTTTCCATTGGCCACCTTGCGTTGCTTACAAATTTTTCGTCCGATATCCAAATTTGATGATCTAAATATGGATCTCATACTACTCAACGAGACGAAGTCATATAATTAAGATCTTCGAATTCCAATACTGTTTGGTCATCAAAAACTGGGCTGGAGATTGCTGCCATTTTCTTAAAATTACCATTTTACACCTAGGTCATATCCGAACATCCCTTCTAATCCACAATTACGTCTGAAACCATAATCGTACTAAAAACTAGGGTTTCCTAGGTTCAATCTAGTTTTTACACAAAAGTCCACAAATTTGCAAAACACAAATAGACATGCTAATATACTAGGATACATGTAGACACGAGATTGACTAAATAGACTTCAATATGAATCGGACATCACTTTACAAATTATAACAAGCTTAGGCCTTGGATCACCTTCCACATGCAAAATCTATATTAATCCAAACCTATGGGAATCATTTTTTTATTTTTTTTGAAAATAAATCTATGGCAATCATGGAATCCCAAACATCGCAAGTTTTCCCTAAACCCATTTTGAACAATTGCAAGGACCTCCAGTTAGGTTTAGGCCAATTACTAATTGGCACTTCTGAAGGCAGCTGTTGTTTGAAACTTCCATGACTCATACCCTTAGGTTAATCATATTCCCAAGAATCCATCATGGTGGGTAGCAAGTGAAGAAAAACATCACCTACTGTTGGTTCATGTTCATTACTCAATTAGAATCTAAATCCCTAATTCAAGACAAAAACCTCCAAATTTTACAACCCTAAGGATACCAGTATACCGCATGTTAGGAGAATGGGAGTTCATTTGTCATGATGCCTTACGGTCAAAGGACCATATGAACCCGTCCCAATAGGTTCGGCCAGCAAGGTGTGCTCCAATTGGGCCCACAGCCGAAGCTCCAAAGCCATTCCTTACATAATACACAGGTCTAGGATTTCTACTACCATTAGTCATTGGATTCCAACTCCATCACACACCAATACATTCCAAATATAACTCCCACCAGAAAATAAACAAATCTGAAACCTAATAAAGATCACACATACACATAAAAACAAGGTCCAATTTCAAGAACTAACAAACTGTAGGTGCTTAGGTGGCACAAAGTGATCAAAATCCACAAAACCTAAGGCACCAAACTCCCATAAGCTGGTTCCATAGCCCAACCATGTTTGGCCACACACACACAACAAATAGTAATCTCATTTGAATTCTAGGTTTAGACCACATATTCATAACAAATCTTAATTGAATTCTACGTTCAGACCACATATTCACAACAAATCCTAATTTGTAACATCTTCACATAATCAAATTTAACCAAACTCACTAAACATATATCAAACCCCAGATGTTCATGTAACAAGGAATCCCAATTGCACCAAACCCAAAGATGTTTTGGTCCAACGATCAATTTGCATGGTTAAACCATGTGCAACCAAGGGTGGAAACCCATATCCAGGTCAGGCCAAAGAGGCAGTCACAATTTTGCATGTTCATGAATAACCCTCTTAGAAGTTAGGGCTTGTGGGTCCTTTACAGACATCTCATCATCAATTCCTTGTTCAGGCTTAAAAATTGGGTTTCTAGCTTTGAATAGAGATTAAAGAAAAAAACAATGGGTAATCAGGCATAAACAGAAACTTTGATTTGTTTACTTGCATTGTTTGTAGAATTCGTCGAAAGAACTTGTGCACAGTTGAACCCTTCGATCCCTTAAATCCTAGAAAGCAGAAGAAGAAAGGTGGTCGTATAATGCTATGCAATAACTTGAGACAACGTACACTAGAAGAGAAACTAAGGACAGAGTTACCCAGAGAGAGACAACGCAGAGAAAGTGAGGATAGGGGAGAGGGAGCAAACTGCTGATTGCAATTCGAGCTTGCGTGCAGGACTTTGTGAATAGTGAATAATGTAAGTGTCGTGTGAGTGTGACCCCGCGTTATACTCAAGTTTGACCTGTAGGTGAGGGCCTATTTGAGTTAGAGCTCTCTCATCTCAGCCTTGGGTTTGCAAAAATCATTGTTCTTCATATAAAAAGAGTCAACTATACAAAGCCCCCTTCTTATTGAATTTTAAGATATGTGTTACCAAATCTATTATGATGTAATTATTTACATATACGATAAAGTAAAGTAAAGGTAAATATCACATTATAATAAAGTTGAGGTAAAATAAATGCAAGATAAAATATATTGTGAAGTAAAGTGGGAGAGTGAAAAAGTAGTTTCTTCATCACACTTTACCGTAGTTTATGTGATAAACAAAAAGTTTATGGTAAAAAAAGTGGTGGCTTGACTTTACTTGACCACACTACCTTTTCATGTGACATCTAGGTCAAAGCTTATTTGTTTATATGTGTGGTAAGGTAAAATAAATGTTGATGTCACATCATGCTAAAAAGCGAGGTAAAGTAAGGGAAAGTGTATGTGGTGAAGTAAAATAGGAGAGAGAGAGAGAGAGAGAGAGAGAGTTGTTAAGTAGTTGCCCTTTGATACATTTTACCAGTCTTATGTGATAGAGAAAAGTAGCTTATGATAAATAAAAAAATTATCAATTGAACTTTACTTTATCACACTACTTTTTCATCCAGATATGGTAAATTACATATAAATTAAAGTACTTAATAAAAAATTATTCTAATAATGAACTTTACTAGGATCAATAATATTAAATTATTATTATTTTGAAGTTTTTTAAAATATGTATTAAAATTATAGTACCTTCAAAACAACTCAATTTAAAAATCTGTAATAGTCTTAAAAAATAGTCAAACAACAAAAATATTTTAATGTTTTAATAGATGTCCCACTATTCTATTCTATACTATTTTTCATGTAATATTTAAATATATAAATATTGTATTATGTAAACATTCAAATGGGCCCTAAGACTTGAAATTAGTTTAGTGGCCTCCTAGTGCATACGTGCCACCTTTCATGATTAATTATTCTCTATCAAATGAGCCCACTATTGGTATTTTCAAGATTTATGAAAAACCCATTAAAGTTTCTAAAATTTACAAATAAATTCCCAATTACCCCCAATCGTGCCCTAATACTATCTGTTCCCTATTGGTCAATTGTAGGCCGATTTCCCCCCATTCAATTAGTTTTATTATTTAATACACAAATTAATTTAATGAGAACTAATATATATATATATATATATATATATATATTACTAAATCGGGTTGGGATCTTACCCTCTCATCTGGAAAGCTTGATTATCCGATTATAAGATGTCGCTCTTGTTCGTCCACTGACAAAGCTGTTGAAGTTGCACTTTCATCCCATTGTCATCCCACTCCAATTCATTCCACCACTTTCCTTCGCAATTGATCCTTCTTAGCTTCGGCGCAGTACTGATGCTTATAGGGAGTCTCTTTAGATTATGACAACTCAATACTGATATTTCCTCAAGGGAGGACCAATTTAGCAACTGATGACCTTTCAAAATACTACGCAATGCAGGTAGGTGGGACAGTTCTAAATGTCTCAATTTGGGGAGGACACAGTCGAATTCAACACCAATTTCCTTTTCAGACATCAACCCTTCCAGTTCCGAACAAGAATCAACTCTCAGCTTTTCTAAGTTGGAGAGTCGCTGAATGATTTCTCGTGAGAAAATATTCTTCAACTTTTCACACTCCTGCAACTGCAGAGTTTTCAAACAATTGAGGCTCCCAGGTGGAAAAGAACCCTCCCAAATGCTTCTCAAATTTGGCATATAAGATACATACAATTCCTCTAAGTTGGGTAATGCAGCTTCTGTTAGCTGATTTCCATCCGTGACGACCCCCATTGCATTGCATCCAGCTATGTTGCAACTTATTAGTCCACTCATGTTTTGCATCCCAAATTCACGGAGACTGTGAACACTTTTCTCACCAAATAATGTAAACGTATTGGCATGACTGAGTACCACAATACTGGCGTCTGTGATGCTATCATATCCACATAATGTCAACATTCGATTCCGCCTTTCACGTTCTTGCAAACACCCAAACCATTCAGCCGTAGAACCTTGATGCTGTCCAACAATGAAGTTGAATGACGAGATTATTCCCCTTTTCCATGGATCACTTCCTTGTAGGAAGCACTTAAGATATTCCATCCTAGGAAACCAAAATTCAAGACTCATTAACTGTTTCAAGCAGCTCACATCGTTCATCACTGCCTCTGCACATCTACCCCATTTATTCCCATATCGACCAAATTTGGGATTATCGAATCCCAGGACTATACTCAGCTGCTCCAATTGAGACAGCCGTGATATTGTGCCACCAGAGATCATCATATCCTCTTTATTCTTGCCTCTCTTCATTTGGAATGACACTTTCAAGACTTTGAGACAAGTCAGTTGCCCAATTTCAGTAGGCAAACTGTTAATCTGTGTATTTTGAAGATCAAGCACCTCAATTGTTGCGAGTACTCCTATTTCAGGTGGAAGAGTTCTTAAGTAGTTACACGCTCGTAGATAAAGTCCCCGAAGGCTGACCAAATGGCATATGGAATGTGGTAATGACTCTATGCGAGTGAGTGAAAGATCCAAAACTTTGAGAACATACATATGATCAAAGAATGATTCTGGAATTGTTTTCAATCTCCAATTCCGTTGAAGCAGCAATGTCAAGAGAGTAGGACAATTTGGCCTCTTTGGAAGACTACTCATTTTGTTTTCCATCAAAGACATCCTATTGACATTTTCCCATTCCTCATTCTTTGGAGGCTCCTCTATCATTTTTTTTGCTCTTACCAAGAACCTACAACCTGATTCCTTTCGAGATGTAATTCTCAACGCTAAATCTCGAATGACATCATGCATACTGACCTCATAGATGCTCTCATCATTTTTTAGAAGAAGAGATGCATCAATAATACGTTTCAAGATAGCCTGCCCTTTGTTACGTGCATCTTTCAAAGTCGATCCAGAATTGATGAGGCCTTCAGCCCTCCAGTACTCTATCAATTCAAAAATATTGATTTTGTGATCTTCTGGATATAATGCCGCATATAGAAAGCAGTTCCTTACATTATCATCCTCCAATCTGTCAAAACTGAATTTCAAGCGTCTAAACACTTGTTCTTCCATATCGTAAAAATCAGATGTATCCGGAGAGCTTAACTCCTGCACTGCATTTTCCCATACATGAACATTGTCCTCCTTTCTCAAGGATGCGCCTATCACAGTGATGGCCAGTGGTAAACCACCACATTCACCAACTACTAGTTTTGCTAATGGTTGAATACTGGGAGAATTAGCTACTTCACCTACTTTTTCACGGAATAAACTCCAAGCTCCCTCCTTAGACAATGTCTCCACCCTAATTTCTTCATCAGTTTCCATCTTGTGACAAACATCCCGATATCTAGTTGTCAAGACAACTTTGCTTCCATTCTCTTGGTTTAGAAAAGGGACTCCGATTTCATGCAAATCTACTTTGGCCCACACATCATCTATAAGAAGCAAGAATTTCATATATGTCAAAGTCTGCAACAATATAGTTGCAACTCTCTCATCAGAGTCATTATATGATAATTTCAAAGACAACCGCTGTGCAATTTCAGTTTGTAGCTCTCTTGTCCTGTAGTCCTTTGAAACAGTAACCCAAATAACGATCTCAAACATCTGTTTTATTTCTTCTAGGTTGTTCAAAAGTCTCATCACAGTTGTCTTTCCAACACCACCCATACCCCATATACCAATCTTATGCTTTCGTGGATCTCTCACATTATTTAATATCTTCTGTAGAGTGCGTTCGGTTGATCTTCCCGCTTCAATTGTCAGAACAGGCTTTGCTTCGACAATTTGTGGCGACGCATCAACAACAACAGCTCCCCCAAACTTAGTAAACTCTTCAGTAAGTTTTGAAATCTGATTTGTTATCTCCACAATGCATTGACCAAGCTTCCAATGTGATGGAATATCTGGACACCAGCGTGTTTGACATCTCTCGGTTTCTTGAGAATACTCTTCTTTAATGGTGTCTACTTTGTTGTGAACCTCGTCCACTCTCTTGAGCCAATCTTGACATGCACTTTTGGGCCTCTTGCGGATTCGGTCTTTGTTTATTTCACGTTCCATATCTTCCTTCTTGCTATACAAAGTCGTTGCTTCCTCATTGAGCTGTTCAAAATTCCTTTTGAGATTCTTTATGTAACCTATGTGCGGAGCACATATGTCCACCACCTTCCCAGCTACAAAATCCATGCTTTCCACTGAAAAATTCCGAAAGAGTTCAATAGCAAATGTAAAGTTAGGTATGTGTCAGAGTAACAAGTATACAAGCAATAAAAGGACTTTTTTTCTTAGGTAAACAATTTGGAAGGTGCTAAAACGACTATGTTCTTTATGCCCATACCATTCATGCATAGAATTTACCCTTATTTCTTTTACACTTAATTCATCTTAAATGTAAAAGAAAACTAATCAATACCCAAGGCTAATGTTGTTAAGGATAGATTACACATGGAATTCAGATCCGCTTGATTGAGACTATATATAGCTAATGAATGGGTATAATTATAAATGAAAAAAAAAAAAAAAAAAAAAGAGGCATGTGATTTCCAAACCCTCGAGAGAGGAAAACTGTGTGTAACATAATGTGATTGGTTAAGTATCTACCGAAACCAACAGTGGAAAATGAAACAGCTATGACTCCAAATGATCGCCTCTAATACCGGAGATTACAGGTTACGACTCTTCACAACGCTGTGTGTGAGTTTAGGACACATGTGGCCTAAGTGGGTGTGTGAGTTCTAATCTCGTGTGAAAAAAAAAAAACCAGTGGGGGAAGAACTCCCAACAAAAAAATGGTTTTTGTGCTTGTCCCAACTTGATAGTGACCCAACCATTATCTTCCATTGGATTCAATAAAAAATAATCACATTTATAGAATCATTAAACGTACAAGACCTCAAAAATCAAAATCAAGACTTTAGAAGATTTGAATAGAGTAATATTTGGGCCTTCACTGACCACGACTCAATACCATAGTCCCAATACTATGATTGACTTCCATCTCAAGTCTCAACTAGCAGCATTACAAATTCAAGTGTATTTTAAAAGGAAAATTTGAATTCTTTTAGAGCTCCACATTAAATTGATGATGGATTCAGTTCAAGTCCTCATATGGTTGAATTAAGTTTAATATACTTTACAATAAGTGTTTTTGAATTCCTAGTGACATTTAGTTTAGCACTCCAACACCTTATAACATACCTGGTCCCACTAGGCTGCCTGGTCCCACTTATCCATACAGATAAGACTCGTTCATCTACAGAGATAAAGATCACCCTTATCTCATCTGCTAAGCACAGTTCAATCGTATCAGTTTGGCTAAGCATGATTCATATTTGTATTTTGAATTCCAAGAGATAAACTTATGTATCAATATCCTCTTGTACTATTTATACTGAATCAAAATATCAAAGTGTTTGTAAAATACAAACACCTTTATAACACCTGAACTAGCAACAAAGGCCCTTTCTTAGCCCTGCCCTACAGTAAGAATCAACATTTCAAAATTTGTCTTATTATTTAATAGAAATGATGAAAGCACGGAGATAGGGGGCACAAAAGAATCCTTAAATTAAATGGTGCTAATATGACTTGATCAATTGGACAGTGGGACAGTGGGCCCTTGCTGATGTGGCATCCAAAGGTGCCTTAGTGGGGTCACATGATGTAACATCAAAAGGTTAAAGGTTTGCCCAATTGGACAGTAGGCCCTTGATGACATGACATGCTGGGGAACCCTGATAGGGTCACATGATGTAAAATCTAAAGGTGAGCCTCATATCCTAATTCCTAAAGGTGTGTCCAATTAGACAGTGAGCCCTTAGTGACGTGGCATTTGGAGAAGCCTTGGAGGAGTCACATGACGTAAAATCTAAAGGTGGGCCTCATATCTTAATTTCTAAAGGTGTGTCATGTTGTGTTTAAAGGTGGGTCTCAGCATGTACAAGTTTTCATATGTATTAGGGAGTGACCGTTCCCTATCATTAAAGAGAAATTTTAGGGATTAAGATTTGAATTCAAAGAGATAATTTGTAGAGTTGAATTTGTTTAAAAGACATATCATAAGTTTGAGAGAGATTTTAGGGGATTCACAATTATCAAAAGACTTTTTTGTATATACCTCCCTAAGGTTTGTGGGTTTTGTACATATGCCCCTGAAGTTTTAGTATTTATAAATAGACCCATCCTTTTCCTTTTTAATATCTTTCATGTCCCCCAAATCAATATTCCAAACAAGAATGGGCAGCCACCTTGAGATTTGCGTTGGATTTTCATATAAATGACAGCTCTGCCCTTACAGCTGTAAAACAAAAATGAGTATATTATTATCTACAAAAATGTCATTATTTAATCTCAAATCCCAATGGTTTCTCTCAATAAATATCTCACGCACATGATCAGAGGTGGACCCAAGTACAAGGCTTGGAGCCCCCACACATAATTGAGAAAAGTTTAAAATTCCCCCATCCCCACTAGGGCTGGAAAAATGTGGCCGACCCGATGACCCGACCCGGTTCTAGCCTGCCAAACCCAACCCGCCACATATACGGGTTGGCCACGGGTCAGGATTTCCTAACCCGTATAGAAATGGGTCAGCTTAGGGTTGACCTGCCTAACCCGGTTGACCCGTTTAACTTAACTCTTACCGGCTTGAGAAATATGTAGAGCTTTTCCATTTCAAATCTTAATGATTTTCCTTGATTTCAGCAAAAAAGAAATCGAGAAAGGTACGCAATCTGGACGTTCTAGTTTCCTACTTTTTCGATAATTAGCAGTTTTCATTATTAGCATTTAGCAAATCTTAATCTCTAAAGAATCCTTCTAGCTACAAATATATTCTTCTTTACGCGTAAGCTGTAGAGGTTACAATTTCGCATCTTCAAACTCAACTCAAGGTCTTCAGGTTTCTCTGTAACTACATGTTTTAATGGGTAGCCACTAGCATTCTTTCTTCTTCTATTTATAAGCTTTTAGATTAAACAATATACAGAGTAGCGGGTTGGTGTAGTGATTAAGTTTTCATTTGAAATAGAATGGATCTTGTGTTCGATTGTTGTGAGCCTTACTTTTTTACAAGACTCAAAATTAGTTAAAGATGAGCGACGTGGGTCAGGCCAGGCCAGCTATATTTATTGTGGGTTAGGAGGGTTAGCCCGACCCGAAGTATCATGGGTGCGGGTTGCAAACCTGCAACCCGTTTAGAAAACGGGTCGGTCGAGGGTTAGGGTTTCAAAGAGCAGATCCAGCTATGGCCCGACCCAAATTAGCCCGACTCGACCCGTTTGCCAGCCTTATCCTCCCCCCCCCCCCCCCCCCCCCCCCCCCGCAAATTCTAAAAAATAATATGTTTTTTTCTTACATTCCCCCATTCCCCCCCCTCCGCCCCCACCCCCCCCCCCCCCCCCCCCCCCCCAAAAAAAAAAAACAAAAAAAAAACAAATTCTAAAAACTAATATTATTTCACAATTTCCCGTTCCCCAATATTTCTTTTACACCACCTATACATGAAGCATAAACATGTATTTTGAAACTTTTATCAATATAATGGCAGGCCATGTATGGATTGGATAAGATCATAACCAGTAATAAGTATAAGCGTTGATTGTTGTCATGACCAATTTGGATTTAATGAAATGAGCCTTGTATTGATAAGAAAAAATGAATTTATATAGGGTTACTCTCTCCCACTGAGTGCAATTGTTAAAGTACATTCTTTATAAATTTTTTTTTTTTTTTGAGTCTAAGCTTTTGAAATTATGCATATAAGGATAAAAAAGATAGACAAAAGTGTCATTTTAGTCTAAAAACCTATGGTGGAATTGGAACACTATTGATTTTAGGGACACAGAAGGTATTAAAATGAAGATACAGGGGCAACCTTAGGGGGGTATATAAAAATGAATAGCTTTCATTTTCAATGACCTGCAAAGAATTTTGGGGGATTCGACGAGAGGTCCCTCAAAGTTTGACTTGTTGCAAACAGTCCATAAAAAAAAGTCATGCAGCCAAAAGTCCCCTAAAAGATTCCCATACCTATATGTCTAATTTACCCTTTTTTTAAATCATATCCCATGATTGGTGGGATGCCCCCTTAATAATAGTCAACTACCATTCAATGGGTCACGATTAATGGAATCTCATTCATGAGATTTTCAAATAAATTCTAAAAACAAACAAAGAAATTTCAAAATAACACAAATAAATTTCAAAATACACAAATAAATTTCAAAAAACGCAAATAAATTTCAAAAGAACGCAGATAAATTTAAAAAGACACAAATAAATTTCAAAAATACAAATAAATCTCAAAAGATGAAAATCAATTTCAAAAGATCAAAAATAAATTTCAAAAGATCCAAAATAAATTTCAAAAGATCCAAATAAACTTCAAAAAAATATAAATAATTTTCAAAAGACTCAAATAAATTTCAAAAGACGTAAATAAAATTAAAAAATGCAAATAAAATTAAAAAAACGCAAATACATTTGCCAAAACAAAGATAACCCAATTTTCCAAATTAGCGAGCAGTGTGGCAAAAAACTCAAGTCTTTTTTGTCAAAAACTCAGATAGATTTGTTTCAGAACTCAGGTAAATAGCCAAAAACTCGGATAGATTTGTCCAGAATTCATATAAATTTATCCAGAACTCAGATAAATTTGTTCAAGAAGTCAGATAAATAGCCAAAAACTCAAATAGATTTGTACAAAACTCAGATAAATTTGTCCAGAACTCAAATAAATTTTTTCCAGAAGTCAGATAAATAGCCAAAAACTCAGATAGATTTGTCCAAAACTCAAATAAATTTGACAAAAAATACAGAACTCAGATAAATTTGACTTTGAGTGAATATGGATGGGCTTCTGGAACGGGTCAGGCTTGACCTGACCTGGACCAACCCGGAACCAAACCCAGCCCAAATCGTTGTCTTCTTCCCCAGACAAAACCTGGGCTTCCTCTTCAGTCGCGAGTGTCGGAGTACCGATGCCGGCCACAGAAGAGATCGCCGCAGCGGCATCGGAAACCTGTTAGACCGACCCTTTTCTGGCAGCCACTGCAACGGTTCGTGAATCGAACCGGCCGAGGAGACTCCTCGTCGGGCTTCTGCGTGTCGGAAACATCTGGGGTGGAAATTACGGGACGGGTTTCAGGAAGGCTGATGAAGACGTAGCAGAAGAAGAGGAAGATGATGAAGAGGAGGAAGATGAGGGTTTAAGGATCTCGCAATTGGTTTCATCTTTCTCAATTTTCCAGCTTTCTTGTGCCATTTGCGAATTGGAGGAAATCAAAACAAAGCCCAAAAATTCTTTTTCTCTGAAAACCAAAGAATCGAGCAGGAAAGAAGCGGAATTCGCAGATGGTTTCAGAGCTGAGTATGAGAGAAATACAAGAAATTCAGAAAACTCATCATAAATGATGAAAGAAAGGAACGATCTTTTCGGGAAATCTCAAAAATCCTTACTATTAAGGTAAGAGACGATCAGATTCCTAAGAAATCAGAGATGGGTATTTTGAAGAGAGCTTAAAATAGAAAAGCTTGCGAAAAGTCTAGGGATAGAAGATCCACGTGCAGAAGTCCGGATAGAAGATCGAAACCGCCATCTCTCCTGTTCCTGCAACGAAGATCCACGTGCAGAAGTCCGGATAGAAGAAGAAGAAGAGGGAGAATGTAAGATTTAAGATTTCAAAATTTAAAATTTTATGCCTAATCAGTTAAAAGGGCAAATCAGTCATTAAAATGTATGAGGTGGCATGTCTAGGGACCTCTCTCCATGAGATGACGTGTCTAGGGACCTCTCACCGAAATATGTTCAAGGTGTATGGACTACAGGCCTTAAAAGAAAAGTTTGTGGACTGGAGGCCTTACAAGTCCTATATGAGGGACCTTTCACTAATTATCTCAAGAATTTTCTTCTATTTATACAGGAACTGCCACTTCACCAAGTTCCATCATATGACAGTTTCGTCCTCTTTCTAACCATCTCACTTAAAGCATGGCAATTGTCGCAGACACAGTAACCTAACTCTCTCCCATTTAGAATTTAGTGAGACTGGGCCTCATGGTTTTGTAATCAACACCTTTGATCTGATTGGACAATTGTGGGTACAGATTCATAGATATCCTTCTTCGTCACGAGATTCAATCCATCCAATATATTGATGGCATATATTTTTATATATAAAGAAAAAAAGAAAAAAAAAAAAAACCAATGGTCAAGCATTACACATAGGCACTGGAGTCCAATTCTCACCGATCAACAGACCTCAGGACGGTTCTTATGTGTACATGATCTTGAGGGGGGGGGCGCGGGGGTTGGGACCATAGGTTATTATGTGTACGTGATCTTGACTTTGTGGGGGTTGGGACCATTATAATATATTAAGCTAAGAGGTTTTGGCTTCAATTTTGACCGTTGATTATGTAAATACTCATGACTATCCACTCATTTTTCTATATTTCAGTTGTTCCTATCTAACTATACCCTATTTGCTTCAATCTCTCTATTTCTATTTTATCCAACTTGTCCTATAGAAAGAGGTAATTTTTTTTGATATGTGATTATTTATTTTGCAGTGTAGGGAGATACCGTGCTCAACACGGGTTATTAGGCTAGTCCTAATTAACCCTAACCCTCCCACATACAATCCTTTCTCCTATAACATGGTGATTGTCCCAACTTGATGGTGACCCAACGACTATTCCAATGAATTGAATAAAAAAATCACATTTATAGAATCATTAAATGAGACCTCAAAATCAAATTCTAGACTTTAGAAGATTTGAATAGAGTAATATTTGGCCTTGAATGACCACGACTCAATACCATATTCCCAATACTATGATTGACGTCCGTCTCAAGTCTCAACTTGACGCATTACAAATTCAAGTGTATTTTAAAAGGAAAATTTGAATTCTTTTAGAGCTCGACATTAAATTGATGATGGATTCAGTTCATGTCTTCAGATGGTTGAATTAAGTTTTATATACTTTACAATAAGTTTTTTGAAGTCCTAGAGGAATTTACTTTAGCACTCCAACAACTAAATGACAACTTTTATTTCATTTAGACTTATTTTTAACAAGAAATATTAATCTTTATATTTTAATTTGAATAACATTGTTATATTATTGAGGAATTTATCCGGAAAATCACCTTAGATAGCCACTAACCAAAAAAGACATCGGCAGTTCATATGACACAGAAGTGGTCCCCTAGGAACACTTTCGTTTTTTTATTTATTAAAGTTTTCATTGAGCGACGGCGTCGTCACTCGTTTAAACCCTACAAAACCCCTGAAACCCTATCTTTCCTTTTTTCCTCCCCATTGTTTTCCTCTGTCTAGCAATTTCATTGCCTCCTTATTCCTCAACAACCTGCAACGTGGTCCCAAAGGTCGTTTTCCAACCTCCTTTTGATTGAAGCATCATATACTCGAGCATCCCGTCACGTGGAGGTTTTTTTCTTGTCGTCTTTCCATTGTTTGTTTTCCAAAATGAAAATTTGTGAGGGTTCCTTCATCTTCTTTCCATTTCCTTCAACCTTCCAAAATAGTTCTTGAGATTTTCAAGAGTTGGGAGTTGAATGTGTACCGATTGAATCTTGAAGAGCTTCTGATTGATTTAGTTATACCTAAGGAGGATGTTGTTGAACCCTAAAGGTCTTTTTTTTTTTTTTTTGTGTGTGTACTAATATGAGACTTTGTTGTATGTATTGTCATGTTAGCCACCATTTAGTTGTTTCTCCCATTTTTTAGCTTTTCAAACGTAGAAGGATAATGTTGGAAACTTGTTAGGGATTGATCAGTGTAGGGTGGTGGTTAGGGATTTTTGAATTTGTATTCCATGTTTTGTAATTGTTAGGGATTGATTAGCTCAGGATGGATGGTGGTTTCTTTGGATCATGCAGTGCGTGTGCACATCATAATGAATCTAATGATTTTTTTTTCCAAACTAAGATCAGGGCCGACGTCGTCGCTTGACAGAATACGTTGCCAAACTTTACAGTTTAAATCAGCTTTAATGTCATCACACAACAATAGTCTATGAAGTCTGGTTGAAGGTTAGAATAAGCAATGACATCAATGCTCGTTGAAAAAGGGCAAAAAAGAAGAAAACTTTGGCGGCAAGAATCGCTCTGTTTCCTAATAACCATGGGGGCCTTTTTTGGTTAGTTGCTATCTAAGAAGATTTTCCAGGTAAATTCCTCTAAATTATTAATAACGATGTTTTCGAATCAATGTCCTTTTTTACATATTCAGATTTTTTCTATTGATGCTTATGTTCATATGTTCTTAACAAAATTTCACCTACAATTAACTTCCTAGCGTTAATGCATTTCCTAATAAAAAGGGCTGCTTGTAACTTGAAAATAATGATTGGAGATTTCTATGTTATAGAAAGATGTCAATCACGATATTCATAAATTTTTATACACCTTGGAACAAGTTCCACCAAAAAAAATACCCCAACCCAACCTACACTCATAGGCAAAGTTTCTGGTTCCACTCCTACTACATGGTCTAGTATATTTTGTAATTATATTTTAGGGCTTTTTACTGTAAAAATCCCCTAAGACCCTTAGTAGACCAAAAAGGACCCCTAAGAAATTTATGGCCCGTAGTAGCCCCATGTGCCCTTTCTGGTTTTTATTACTTTATTTTTCGTCGCTGCTCATTGTCATCAGATAAAAACCCATCCCGCGTCCCAACCTCTTATTTTCTTCCTCTTCCTCTTCTCTTCCCTTCCCTTCTCCATTTATAGCGACGCTCTAACCTCTTGTGGGTCTCAAGCATCTCCAAGTCACCCATGCATTGTATTTCTTTTCCAATTTTCATTCCTCCCAAACACATGTCGGCATATTCGTTGTCTACTTTTTCCTCTTTGTGGGCCACAGGCGGACTACCGAGGAGGTATTCCTCTAACTATTCATCCGCCAACCCTTACTGTTATTGCAATTCCACATCGAGGTAAACCACGCATGACTAACTCCCCCTATGTTTATGTGCTTGACTTTAGGGCTGTGTGAACAAACTGTTTTTGTGATTTTTGTCATGTATATGAAAGAGTGTATCGTTACATGGTTGAAGTTGTGATTTTTTTGATTTTATGATTTTAGGAATGGTTGAAGTTATTGCATGGAGGCGAATATGTAGATGTCTGTGAATGTGGATAGGAATGTGATGCTAAATGTGTTGGTGCATGTTTAGACAGGTGGATGTGCAAAGGTATGAATGTGAATTGCCATGTGCTGGTGAATGTATAGGTGTCGGTAATTAGGAATGTGAATGTGAGTGGCCAAGGTGTCTGCGAATGTGAAGGTGACTATCAAGATGCTTGTAAACGTGAAGAAGTATGTGGATGTAAAGATGAATGTAGAGGTGAATTTGATGGTAACTACGAAATTAAATGATTATTAGTGTTGGCCAAGTGGCTTCTGGGTCATGGGTAATTTGGTAATTTAGTCTAAATGTCCTGTTTTTCTTTTTTTGCACTACAGCTTTTCCCCCTTTCTTTATTGTATTCAATTCGGGATTTACCACTTGAAATATTAAGATTATTTCATATTCAACTTTAATGCATACTTTAAAAGTATGAATTGCCTCATATTTGAAATTCCTTTCACAATTCCTACCTATTATAGTGCATTTCACCTCAATTGATGTTTAAAGAGTGTGCAGTTTATGAGCATATATCATATTTACATGCAATACTTTCTCAAATGTAGCTATTTAAATCCATATCTTTGTTTGGTGTTTTGCAGGTTGACTGGATTAATAAGAAATATTCAAGAGGAGTTGGGAATTAAATGCACATAGGTTGGATTTAGATATGCTTTAAAGCTACTGGTAATGGATATAAATAGGGGAGCTTGAATGCAAATAAGTTGTTGTGACTTTTTTTCTTAAATAGAGGAAATATATTTGTAAACAATTACTCCTTTTGTTGTATTTGTCTTTGACTTTAAAATGAGTATTTGTCTTTGACTTTGACTAATTCATTTTTAGTATATTTTATCTTCTCATCTAAATGAGATTTTGTATGGGCAAATGGTTGCATTGTTTATTATTATGCATTTGAGTGTCTTTTATTCTATAAAGTAGACAAGTTGGTGTGTAGAGTTCTGCTTACACAAATAATACTTATTTTTCGATTCTTATAGAATATAAGTTATAGTTCACAATCTAGAAGGATTTGGACACACCATTGGTACGATTGTAGCATGATGTTATAGTAGGCTTGTCTCGGCTGCGGGAAACGGTATAGTTTCGACTCATTATGCTAGTACACTATGTGTGTATTGAAAAGGACCGTGTTTTTGGGTTTATTGTCTTTATACTGACTATATAAGATGATGAACATCCAAATGGTTCTTATGAGTGCTTGTACTCTTTATCCCGATATAAATAATAGACACATACATTTGGTGTTTGGCATTTTGATTTACAAAGGAGTGAGATCTTTTGTAGGTCAACAATCTCAGTGAATTGGATGACTACACTACGTGTATGGTGGATATTAGTTTATTGACGGAATCCACGTCCCGTAATAGGGATTGATGATACCCACTTGATTAAGCTTATAAGTTTTGATTATGTCAAACTCTGCAGGTGGACTTTGTGTCCGACATATCAAATAAGTTAAGTGTAAGGTCTCAAGGAATTATAAAGATATCGATTAAATATAGTTGTCAGTAATTATTTAATCGATGGATATTTGAAATCTTAACGTGGGAAGATTAATGAGCATTTAATAACAAGAAGCTCGAATCATAATTTTGAGAATAAGGACTGGAGTGCAATTACAATTCTTTAGTGGATGAATTGGAATTTATGAAACTAGAATTCTAACTTGGGTCGAATTAGGGTTTCCTACTTCCATAAGGAACATATCCTTATTTCCTTCTTAAGGTCCCTATTGTAGCCTATAAATATACGTTACTGCTCTCTAGGTTAATATACAAGAATAGAAGAGAGAAACCTCAGGTTTGAGAGAACAAGGAGAATTCGCAGAAGAGGCCCACTCCCTGGTGCGATTTTGAGCATATAGGAATACAGTAGAAGACCTTGAGGTTTTCGAGTTGCCGCAAGTTCGAGATCAAATCAAAGACATCTCGCAGGTATGAATTAATCATATTCGTCCATAATAATTTTCGCAGTAATCTGTACGCAATATCTAGAGATCCTGGTTTCTACTTGTTTCCATCAGGAGCACCATTCAAGCATTGAAGAACACTCTCAAGACCAAGTCAAGAGGCAAGTGTTCTTGTTTAGATTTGTAAATCATCATTGTGAAGTGGATTAGATTTTTGTGGTCGAACCACTATAAAAAAATAGGGTTGGTGGATTAGATCTTTGTGGTCAAACCACCATATCAAAAAATAGGTATGTATGTGATTGGAGGTTTACTTTTGTTGTCTACCTCATTTATAGTGGAACCAAGAGTTAAAACTCTTGAAAAGTGAATGTAGGTCAAGGGATCAAACCACTATAAACACTTGTGTCAATTTATCTCTATCTCTTTATGCATAATTATGACTTAATTATATTTTAGAGATATGTGTGTTAGATAGTTATTTCTTACATAAGATTGACACACACACTTGTGCTAATTCAAATTGATCTCATACGTATATCATAAAGAGTGTTTAACACACACATCTTGTTTAACACTTCACTTCACTTGATAGCGTCCTCCTTAGTCATACATTTGTTGTTTATCAAGTTCTTTAGTGATTGTGTTTAAATGGGTTAATTAGTTTAATTAATTAAGAAATTTAACACCCCATATTTTGGTCTAGCTAGGACTTTCATGGCCCACTATTAAAAGTCTAAACTGCAAAAATCAACACCCTCCTCTAACATTAGATGTGGCCAAATTTTACTACAATAACAATTGATCCCACTTTAATATCATAATATATATAACATATTAATAAAATATAAAAAATATGTTTTTAGACCTTAACAATAATATTTTCTTAAGTGGGTCTACTCTTATTAGAATAAAATCTGGTCAAGATCCATATAACTGAAGGCATTCATATCAATGGTTTAGATTTTCAGTAGGAGGCTCCTTCGGAGAATTCTACTTGTCCAACAAATACATCTGGTGAGCAAGCCGAGAGAGAGCCGAAAGTCCTCTCCCTTTCAAAATCTGAACCAAATATAAAAGTTCCACTATTGCACACAGTACCAATAAACTCACCTCTACGGCCCACCAGAGGCCATGTCAATCACAGGGGTGGCGGTAGATGGAAAGATTTCAACAATACATAGGATATGCAAAATATCAACCCATTAGGCTATCCTAATTCCTAAGCCCTTAATCCATGCCATTTAAGTTAATGGGTTTAGAAAACATTATCTTTATGTTTTTTTGGTAACGCGTCCGAGGAGGCTGGGACAGCCGAGAGTGCCTGCATACATACGGGAAAGTAGCCTACTCAAGTGGGAAGGAGGTCCGCACAAGTTAGAAGAAAACCCGCATAAGTGGGAAAGAAGCCCGCACAAGCGGAAAGAGGTGACGTACTTGGATTCGAATGGACAGCCAGGGTAAGGAGCTGTTATTTTATCTTTATTATTACAATTTAGGAGAGATACCGTTGGCTTTCATGCATTGCATTAAATGAACCCTAACTAAGTATCGCCTAGCTTTGTCTTGAGCCTGTATTTTAAACTTTTTTTAAGTGGGGTTGAGGTTGACATTTTTAATTCAATAAATAGATTGGTTTGGCTTGGATTGAGTTTATTCTTGCTTTTGGGTTTGAGTATTAGGTTGGTCTCGACATCCCATAAAATTGGAACATTACAGAGAAGATTGGCATGGCCCGGCCTAAGCAAGGATGACATGCACAAGTTAAGTATGAGGATGAAATTTTTGTTGACACATGGAGACAACATTTTTTTTTTGAGCTTTTCGTATAAACCACCCTAAGGTTTGTAGGATTTGTAAATAGGCCCCTGAGATCTTAATATTCGCAAATAGCCCCCTGTATTTTCATTTTAATATCTTCCGTGTCTCTAAAATCAATAGTCTTCCAAACACCATAGGTTTTTAAAGTGAAAAGGCATTTTTGTCTATCTCTTTTATCCTTACATGCATAATTTCAAAAGCTTGAGCTCATTTTCTTTTATAAGCATGTAACATTAACAATTGTACTTAGTGGGAGAGAATAACCCTACATAAAGTCTTTTTTTTTTTTTTCATCAATACAGGGCTCATTTCATTAAATCCGAATTGATTGTGAAGACAATCAACACCTACACTTATAACTGAATGTGAATTATCCAATCTATACATGATCCACCGCTGGATTGATGAAAGTTTCAAAATACATGATGATGCTTAGTCTGTACATGGGTTTAAAAGAAATATTAGGGGAACGAACAAATGTAAAAAAAAAAAAAAAAAAGTTTTAGAATTTGTGAGGGGTGGTGGTGTTAGGCTCTATGTAACAGAAATATTGCGAGAAGGGGCAAATGTAAGAGAATATATATTAATTTTTAGAATTTGTTGGGGGAGGGGAGAATTTTAAACTTTTCTCAGATATGGGTGGGGTTTCAGTCCCCAAGCACCTTCTACCTGGGTCCACCTTTGGTCATGAGCATGATATAGTAATTGAGAGAAATCATTAGGACTTGAGATAAAATAATAATATTTTTGTATAATATACTTATTTTTGTTTGATAGATGTAAGGGCAAAGCTGTCGTTCATATAAAAATCCGACACAAATCTCATGGTGGCTGCCCATTCTTGTTCGAAATATTGATTTTGGGGACATAAAAGGTATTAAAAAGAAAAGGCGGGAGCCTATTTACAAATACTAAAACCTCAAGGGCCTATTTATAAATCCTATAAACCTTAAGGGGTATATACCAAACTCTTTTTTTTTTTTAATTTTACTCTTTTTGTTATTTTACTATAATTTTTCAGGTATTGATTATTGACTACTAAAAAACTAGAATTATAAGAAAATTATAAAATCGAAAAGCACTAAAGTTAAATTCAATATATTACAATGTACAGTCATTACTAGTGTCTTAAGTAATCAGCAGTTTTGTTCACAAGAAAAGATATGGTATTAGGAGAATTTCATGCCAGTCTTATGCTTAGTGCTTAGTTTGTTCACCTATTTGTCTCACTAACTTTTTTGAAGTATATGATATTGCAAAGAAGTATATAATAGTTTAGAAATGAAGATTCTTGATCCACATAACCCACGGGTCATTGTTATCAATTAATTACACCATAATTAAATGGCAACTTTTATTTCATTTAGAATCACTTTTAATAATAAATGTTGATCTTTATATCTTAAAAGAAAAAACAATGTTTACATCTTATTTTCTCTATCAATGTTAATGTAATTTTCATATGTTCTTAACAAAATGTCAACTACAATTAACAACATTTCCTGATAAAAAACTCGCTTATAATTCATATGTTAGTACATTTCCTGATAAAAAACTCGCTTATAATTCAAAAATAATGATTGGAGATTTCTACGTACGTCGTAGAAAATGCCAATCATGGATATATACTTTGAATTAGTCTTTTTCCTTCTTAAATTCATAGTGATAGAGGCTTTTACTTTGGCACTCAAACCCCATCCCAATTTTAATTTATTTTTAAAATTTGCATGTGACGCAACAAAGCCATTTATTTTAATTATTCTTAAATAATACTTTCTAAATTCAAAAACAGCTTGTAGCTGATACGACTTTTGTGGAGAATGGCCACTTACCCCGACAGTTCTCACCGGGCCGCCGAGGGTTCGGACCTAGGCATGCCTCCTTCCCTCACCAGAGGGCCTTGATATCTCTCTAGAGGTCTAATATCTTGGGGTGGGGACGGGGGCTAGGTTTTTTTGTACTTCAGCCAACGGGCCTGGGACCCAAGAGAGAGCCTACATAGTGGGGAGGCAGCCTACACACGCAGCACTAGGGGGCATACCCAGGTTCAAAACGTTGATAGCCAGGTGAGAAAAATGGGTTAAGGAGCCATTGTCAAGAAAAATGGGTGTTGCAACTCGGAAGTAGAGATGCAAATGGGTCGGTTCTAGAATAAAACTAGTGGATCCGGTCCAGTTCCGTCTCTGCAGATTTGGTTTCGAACCAGAATACCAGATCCATACTGTTTTGGATCCGGATTGGATATAAGGTGTAGAGTGCATTAAATTAACATAATGACCTTGATCTGGACGTTCTCATTTGAATATTTCAAAGGAGTGTGTAAATAAATCTGAGGTAACTTTTTGAAAATTACACGTGGGGTAGTTGTGAAGAAATTCTAACAGGGCATTTTAGATTCTGTAATTCAGATCCGTTTTGAGTTCTTGATCAGGAGTAGAGGAGTAGACTACTTTTATGTGATACGATCCGATTCCAGTTTTTAACCAACCCTCGGCTTACAGCACACACAAAACAGATATAGGAGAGAGAAAGAACTGCACATTCCTCATACACAAGAAAGAAAGAAAAGGAAAGAAAGAACTGCACATTCCTCATACATAAGAAAGAATGAAAAGGAAATTTGAGTTTTATGTGTTGCAAGGAAATTAGAATAACTAGAGATATGGTGTATGCAAACTTCTAATACTACATACCTGATCAAAAGACGGTAAAGATGGGGTAAGAACTTGCTGGTGTGCTGTTTTTCCAAGCCTCCTGTGAAGGATCTTTGGAATGGGATCTGAATTATTGAAAACAGATTTAGTAGGGCAAGAGCAGAAAGGAAGAAATTGAGAAAGTTGAGCAAGATGACAGGGAATTAAAAGATAAAGCAAAGGAATCGCATATCATCGAATGGTCGTAAAGGAAAGGCCAAAAAGAAAAAAAAAATGAGTAGGTACAACATAAAGCAAAGGTATCATCACATGGGTTCCTGGGTTCCTGCGATGAGCATTGAATGGCAGTGAAGGGTAGAAAAGAATCTGAACCCACCCATGATAAAAAAATCCTCCCATTAATAATCGGTTTGGGTCTTTATTTAGTCCTCCGTGACTAAATGGTTCTGGATCTGTAGACCAATGATCTAACGGGTCTGGGTACAGTTTTACTTTTGGTCCGGCCCGTGAATTCAGAATCTGACATGTTAACTCAATTTTTTAGAGTTCCTCCTAAAAATAAGTTTTTTTTTTTTTTTTTGCAAATTATTATCTACCCATGCCTGGACCTATCCCACATACGGAACTTGATGTTCCTTACACTACAGGCATGTTTGTGTAGCCCATTTCCGTGGAAAAGAATGCGGTTTTCTGCGGAAAACTCATCTTTCATGTGTTTGGTGCAGGAGTTTTTCGCTACGTCAGCTTTTTCCTTCCTAGGTATGAAAATGGACCTCCTATGGGGGGATATAGGAAGTCCATTTCCACAAAAAACTAACCCCCCATTTCCTCACCCCCACCCCCACCCCCACTCCACCCCAACACTCTCTTTCTTCTCTCTCCCCTCCCAACCTCACCCACCCCACGCACATACCGACCCACCCATGCGGTAGTTTTTAATAAACATCAGTTTTCACTAAACAAATCCATAGCTACACCAAACAACATTAGCACCAATTCATTGAAGAAAAACTTTTTGCACCAAGTATGAATTTCTAATTTTCTCATAGAACCTTTTTTGAGGTATTTAAAAATCACAAAATTTACTTAGGTGGCAATTTCATCTTTCCATAAAAGTTGCCTCCACACAAACGTGTTCTACTTGTTTTGAAGTTGATAAAATCTCTACACCAATACAGTACTGTGCTGCCGAGTGCGCAGCCCGGGATCCCTTTCATGTCTATCACTCGATTCTTGGTCACATGAGTGATAGCATGATTCGCTCAATCTTATTTATGTACTAATTATATGTCTTAATCACATTTATGTACTCAATTGTGCGGTTGGATCCATTAATATTGAAGTAAAATTTAAAGATATAACATAACATTCATCTTTACCGGCCGTATTGTTATTATTATGTGGGCCCCCACCCCACATGGAGTTCTGAATATCTGCTGCAGGGAAGAGCTTCCTAGTGTTTGCTGTTTTTCCATGCCTCCTGTGAGAGATCTTTCGAATTTTATTTGAATTATATAGGTAAAACAAATGAAGTAGAGCTAAAACTGAAAGGAAGAAATTGGGAAAGTTCAGCTTGATTTGCATGGCTTGTGTTTACTCCTGTTTCGGAAGACACTCAGTAAAAAATGACAAGGAGGTACTACACAAGGCAAAGGGATCACGTTGGTTATTATGGCGAGCATTGAGTATTTCAAGGGCAAAAAAGCTAACCCTAATCACAGTGAAGTGAAGTGAAGCCTCATTGGTTAATGGCATCTTTGACAAGGAAGTGGACTTGTTAGGAATTTTGGATATGACGTGACATCTTGGCCGTTTCCAATCCCAAATGCTCTTTTTGGTGCAAGAATTCAGAATTCGAGACCACATGAAAATGCACTTTTAACCGCATAAATTCATAGAGTTCCAGCACTCCAAATGATAGAGGGGGTTGAACATTTGGAGTTTTACTTTTAAGAATAGTATTTGAAATTCTCCGAGTTCTCCCAGACAAAAATTCTCACAATTTTTCCAAACAAACATGTTCTAAAGAGACATGAAAAAAAAAAAAAAAAAAGATGTCCTTTTGTCGAAAGGACAACAATTCAAAACTTTCCAGTTCTTTTTTTTTTTTTTTTTTTAAAAGTCCAAATCAACATTCTCAAACTACTAAATGAGAAAAGGTCATCTACTCTAAAAAAAAAATGAAAAAGATTAATTATCAAGCCACTAAAGACAAAAGGCTATCACATTATGGTTAGACCCCCTCATAGTTTATTCTCGCTCAATTTGAGGCTTCACTTCACTTTACTTTACAAGTGAATTATCAAGCCACTAAAAGGACTTAGCCTGCATTGATGTGGGTAAGGTCAGATTCAACCTGCTTAATAAATGAAGCAGATGCAAGTTGAGTCTCAACCCACAATACTGCCAATCTGACCCATTGAGATGTAATTCGACTTGTTTCTCACACGGGTAGGAAAACCTTGCTGAACTAAAAATGTTTGAATAAGATGCTTTATGTAAGGTGGAATTATTGTTTAAAGCTTCGGTAACTTGGGCTCAACCTCAAAAGAAGATTTCAGCTTAGGTCTCCAGCACTTGAAAGCTCTTACTCGAATAGAATACAATGTCTAGATAACGCATTTGGCTTTGAAGAAATGAATGATGAGAGGGCAAGCAATCTTTGAGCAAGTACTAACTCTTGCCTTCTTTTTATTAGTGAAGAAGTACATGAAAGCTAATGAGTATGCCAATTGAATAGATGTATTGTAGATCTAAGGGTGGAAATTCTCAACCCGGATTATGTCTGAGAGTAGAAATACTCTATTTATGTTCACGATTTTCTTTTGACGATGTGTAATTTGTTGTTAATTAGTGCTAGTTGGTGCCTATCAGGGCTTGTGTGCTTTACTTTCATAACTGATGAAAGGATTATATATTTTGTTAAATCAGTAATTAAGATAAGGATGTTCCCTCCTTATAGTACAGCTTCGACATTGCTTTCTCTGTATCCTCTTCTATAGTTGACTTCTCAAGGAAGTAACGACAACAGTATTTGAGAATGGTTTCTTACCTGAGTGATGAGGAGTGACGACTCTTACCTGGCTGTCCCCAAGGTAAGCCGCCTTTTCCCGTTTGTGCGAGTTCCCTTAATTCCCACTTGTGTGGGCTTTTTCCCCACATATGTCGGCTCTCTCTTGGGTATCGGACTAGCCTAATTATATGCTAATTCTATCTAATTATATCTAGTTATACTAATTAGTAGGAGTTAGTAAGGATAGATTAGTCTTTTTCTAGGAATTAGGCCTATTTTATAGGAATTAGACTCCTTTTGAGATTTCTAGAATTGTTAGGGTGTTAGATAGACTTTTTTATAGTTAATTAGTTAGCTAAAGGCCCCTAAGAGTAATTTATAAGTTTTTGGAAGATTTCTCAGGGAGAATTTGCATTTAAAATCTAAAATACCCTAAATACCCTAAGTCTTATCTCTAACAACAACTAACTAAGAAGGGCAATATGGTCTATTGACCTAAACCAAACCCTATATATATAAACCAAGCCCCATCCCACGTCATTCATCTCTCTCTCTCTCATTTCCCCTCCTTTTCCTCTCTTCTTCTTCCATTTCCGGCCAAAAATTCTCTTCTCTCCATTGAAGGACTCCTAGATCTGGGGTTTCTACCATCAAGAGAGCAAGGATCTCTCCAAGCTGCTTCCATTTCCAAGCTAGAATTCACCTCTCTTGTCCTAGATCTTCTTCTCTTCTATAAGAAAAGGTAAACTCCATTCCTTATCTCAATTCCCCTGTAGATCTTCTTCTTCTCCTTAGAATTCTCTTCCCTTATGCATTTCTCCCTGTGTTTTGGTAGTAGGAGCTGTAGATCTATAGATATCTAAGTTTTTTGGGACTGTTGTGGGAACTAGAGAGCTTAGAGGCTTGGGTTTGGGAATTAGAGCTTGGATCTAGAAGATCAAGCCAAGGAGACCCTCATTTGGATCAAAGGCAAGCATAATATACTCATTTAGAATAAAATGTATGTCTTCTTCCTTGAATTCTGTAATTTCTATTCTATGGATGTCTTGATGCTTAGATCTCTCTTTTAAGCCTTGTTTTGTGGATTTTGACCATTGATGGATGGGATGTCCCATTTGGAAGACAAATGGCCCATGGACGATGAGATTATGATGGTTGAAGGGTTTTTCATGTTTTCTTATGGTGTTGTGAAGTTTAGAGATGAGATTGATGGTTTTTGATGGAAAATTGGATGAAATAGAAAAGTTGTAGAAATATTAAATTCCTATGTACCTAGTCCACCACCCATGTAGAATGTCAGCCGGAGTCACTGCGAACTCCAAATTAACTGAGAATAGGTCTGTTAGGAATTTTTTGAAAATTCAATGTAGCCGGTCGGCCGGACCTGTAGGATGTCGACCGGATACAGTGAATAATTGAGAACCACTGACAGGCCAGTTCCTAGGTGGCTCTATGTAGCCGGTCAACCGGCCATCCAGGATGTCGACCGGCCACACTGCAAAATTCCCAAGTTTGTAACCTGCCTTCTAGGTTTCTGTTTCTGGAACTCCAATGTACCCAATCGACTGGCCAAGCATGATGTCGACTGGGCACACTGCAATCTGAGACAGACCCGACAGTCAATTTTTTGACTATCCAGTGCAGCTGATCGACCTGCCTTACATGATGTCGACCAACCACATTGTGAACAATACTTCCGGATTCTGAGGATTTTATGATTTGGATTTGTTATGGGCTCCATTGACCTTCCATGTAGTCCTTTGTTAATGTGCGAAATATGATTCAAGGGTTGGGCTTAACCTTGACCCATGTGGCCACCCGAAGTAGGGACTATAGGGCAATGAAATGGAATTTGATTCGGTCCTTAAAAGTGGTCTTAGATGCCTGTAACTTTATAGCACCAAATACACTCCTCTTGGCATTTGAGGCTTCCTTTAATGACGAAATTGGGTGAAGTGGGACTTTGGAATTGAAAATGTGGCATTGACCTAGGTGGACCTTTGGTATTTCCTTCCTTTGATTGACATTGATGTTATATGAGGAGATGCACTTCCATTATACTATTCACTCTTGTCTTTATCATTGTTACACATACTTAATAAATGGAAAATGGAGGACATTTACATAGGATTTCCTAGAGATGACCCGGTATGTGTATGGAGAGCACTTTACCCGTGTTTGTGGCCAGGAGGGCTATTCTATGGCCTTAGAAATGGATGGATAAGATGACCTTGGAGTAGATGGATGTGCACTTGTTATAGGGACCACTACAACAAATGGGATTTTCAGTGACAAAAATATTTGTGACGCAACCCAAAGTGTCGCAAAAAATAAATTTTTTGCAACATAGAACTAGATTCGTCGCAACAAGTTAAGTATTTGCGACACAAGACTCCATGCGTGACAAATAGATACTTTCAGCAATGAATATAGTGTGTCGTAAACAAATGCGTCAAAAAATCATTGGCGCCAAATGGCGGTAAAATTATTCGCAATGCTAGATACACATTTGCAACACAATCATCTGTCATAAATAAGTGTCTCTATTTGCGACGCAATCCCCGCATCGCAAATAATTTTTAGTCTGAGTTATGTCGTAGAAATATTAAGGTTTTTTGCAACAGTTTCCTTTTTGCGCCGTACATAATATCTTTGCGTCACAGATAATTATTATTAGCGACCTCCATCATATGGTGTCATAAAAATTCTAAGCTAAAAAAATAACTATTTATTTGGGATGCAATTTTGACGTCACAAATAATATTTAGTTGCGACAGTATACCTGCTGTGTCATAGATAATGAGCTTTTTTGCAACGTGGATTTAAATGCGTCGTAGATAATAATTTTATTAGCAACATTATTTTATAGCATTACAAAAAAAATTAAGTCTCCCAATTATTTCCATTTCCCGCCTTTTTTTTTTTAATCGATCACCCGCCTTTGTTAAGAGTCTTCTATAAACAGAAGTCTCTTTGGCCTATTATGTCTCTGCGCTTCATCACTCTCTCTTCCGCCTTTGTTAGTCTTTTATAAACGGAGAAGTCTCTTTGGCCTCCCTAGTTCTCTGCGCTTCACTCTCTCTTTCTATCCTTTGCTTTAAATCCAAACTAAAATCCAAGATCTCGACGATCCTCTACAAAACAATAGAGAAATTGAGAAATCCGTCCCAATCTCCTCCAAGGTATATATATATGTATGGGAGGTGCTCTAGTGAGAGACACTCTCACCAAGTTGGTGAGAGATGGGTGGGGGCCCTCACATTTAAGTTGGGGGGTCCTTGCATTTAAGTTAGTGAGAGTGGATATGGAAGTGAGTGCCCCCACCCATCTCTCATAAACTTGGTGAGAGTGTCTCTCATAGGAGCACCTCCCTATATATATATATATATATATATATATATATATGCATTCCTTCTAAATCTCTAGGGTTTTATTTCCCATACATCCAAATGATAGATCCAACCGGGTGCAGGATTTATTTGGCTTAATCAAAGGGTTTTGAAACCTAATAAGATAATGTTTATGTGATGAAGGGAAAGTTAGAAAAGAAGCTATAAACAAGGTTCCAGGTCTCTTCTCCTTCCTCTACAACTATCAACTCTGAATTAATGGCTGCAACGAGTTCAGGTAAGCACTCTTTTTGTGTATGTGTGTTTCTATTATTGTTGTTAAAAATCCATTTCTTGATTGAATCGTAGGATTAGAACATAGAAAAGTCTATCTACACTTATTACCCTTTTGAGGTAGAAGCGATTAAAATTTGGCACACCTATCCTATTTCTGCAAGGCTTTTAATTGGTCATTGTTAGCATTATTATTATTATTAACATTGAAGATTTTGGTACCTTGATTTGCTATGAAGTTTCAGAAATGACGTTCATGTGGTTTTTTTTATTCAAATATATACCGTAAACACAATGTTTTGATTGGAAAATTTAATCATCATTTTCGGGTTTGAAAATGATCCTAAACTAATTTGTCTTGCTTTGGAAGCTACAGACAGGTTATAAATTTCAAGTCTTGAATTGACCTTCATCTTTTGCTTTTGTAACTGCCCAAAATCACTATTAACAAAAAAAAAAAAAAAAAACCAAAATGCATTTTTCTAAAAATATTTGGAAAGGTTGGATAGGTTTCTATTATCGATTTTGTTGTACGTTTGTTAATTGTGGAAATTGGGAATCGAATTAGTTGGGTAGTGCTTTGCCTATTGGAGTAGGTGATAAAGGAGATAGGAGAAAGCCTTATTTGAAAAAAGAGATCCGCTCATCATCATGGCGCAAGGTATGCTTTTAGTCTTTTAAATTATCATTTGTGAATGCATAGATCAAGATCCATAGGTTTGATTTGTATTGCAAACCATATTAGATCTTACAATTGGTATCAGAGCTATAGGTTCCGATTTATGCATTCAACAATCTCTAAGTTGGAAGATAATCTTTTGTTATGATTCTAATTAAAAGGGATCTTGGATCATGAATAATCAATTAACTTTCTAATTAGAAGGGATCTTGGATCATGAATAATCGATTAACTTTCTAATTAAAAGGGATCTTGGATCATGAATAATCGATTAACTAGTTTTTATGATGGTGATCGACTTTACTTTTTGTGTATTTGATTCAATTGATATTTGCATATTTCAAGTTTTATGCACATCTCGTTTTACTTAAGGGGGGGCTTCTATTTGCACCACAAATATTTCTCTCCCCACCACACTAAAAGACAAAAAAATATTTTTTTCCTAAACTACCCCTCCCCCCTTCTCCCTCTCCCTCCCTCCTCTTCATTTCCTCTCCTAGCCTCCACCCTCTTCCCTCATCTAATCACCCCCAGTCGCCGGCGGGGAGGGAGCCCCGGCTGACTGGCCGGTCTCCCTCCCTCCCTTCTTCTCCCTCTCTCCCTTCCTCTTCTTCCCTCTCCTTCCCTCCCTACTCTTCTTCTCCCTCTCCCTCCCCCTCCCAGTCGCCGGCGGGGAGGGAGATCGGGCTGACCCTTCCTCTTCTTCCCTCTCCTTCCCTCCCTACTCTTCTTCTTCCTCTCCCTCTCCCTCCCCCTCCCAGTTGCCGGTGGGGAGGGAGATCGGGGCAGCACGGCGACTGGGAGGGGGAGGGAGAGGGAGAGGAAGAAGAAGAGTAGGGGAGGGAAGGAGAGGGAAGGAGGGGAAGGAGAGAGGGAGAAGAGGGGAAGGGAGGAAGAAAGAGGGAGAGGGGGGAGGGTGGCCGGCCGGGGCTTCCTCCCCTCCGTCGACTGGTTGGGTGGGAGAGGGAGGAAGGGAAGAGGAGGGAGAGGGAGAGGGATAGGGATGAGGGGTAGTTTAGGAAAAGTTTTTAATTTTTTTTTATTGTGCGGTGGGGAGAGCAGCTTTTGAGGTGGGAATAGAACTCCCCTTTACTTAAATTGGTTCCATGTAAACCGATTATTCAATAAGAGTTTAGTGGTCGTCGGATCATGTTATGGGTCCAAAGAATATGAGCGCACACATAACCATGTGATTCTCTGGATTAGTGTTGCAAGTTATTTACAGTGAGTATCAAAGGCCTCATAGTTGGTGTGAGTGCACCTTTTATACACTCAACACTCTGAATGCAGCAGCCGGACCAGATACAAGTATCATTGACTCGGCCCTCGACCCCACTCCACTTTAGCAATTTCAATGGGTGTGTAAAAATCCTGCTACTGTTTCGGTTTCTAACGGGGCCAAGTTACGAATTTTTTTTTGTGTACATCTAAAGTTTGGTAGGGCTTCTATTTTGGATATATATCTCAGGCCCCTCATTTTTTTTTCTTACCTGATCAGAACCTGTCATGTCATAGATAAGAACACACTACTTGCTGCTGGAAGCGCGCATCACCCAGGTTGACTAGATCAACCAGTTTCATCCATTAAATAAAAAAATCATTATGATTTCTATTTCATTAATGAATCATATTTACAATCCATTTTCGCATGTGTGTTCATTAAAGCTAGATCTATTCAGTGGTAAGATCTGATCACTCGTCCAACAATTTGTTAACTATGGCATAATTAGACAGTGATTTTGAATCACAATTTGCTTGGATGGACTATTGTAAACTTATGATAATGTTAGCTCCTTTTTATCATATTTAACTAAACTCGCTTAAATTAACAATTTATAGGCCCATATCAGTTTGGTACTCAATGTTATTGATTATGCTGTGATTGTTACATTTGTTTGTTATAATTTCACTGTACATTTATTATTCCAATTTTTTTTGTGGGTTTGATTATTTATTATCTAGCTAGATTGGATATATATATTTTATATGTCACCTTTACTGTTCCTTGTTTACTTTGGGTCATTTGTTATTAGATCCTATCATTTTGTTTAAATACATTCTAAGTGTCCATGAATATTTGGGAACCATAACAAATAAGAAAATATTTAGTGATGGGAAAAAAGCACTATACCTACATGTTCTTTGGCCTTTTTGCAGAGTGCCCCATGTACTTTGGTATTTTGGACTAAACCTACCTGTAGTTTTAGTTGACATGCAAATACAAACGGCCGTGATAAAATATAGGAAATGGCGAATTTACACCTCTATATATCCGTTTTACTCTTCGCGATTTTTGCTCCTTTTCCGCTTTTTCGCTTGTGGTTAGGGTTCATTTTCATTGGCGATTTTGGGCGAAACCGTAACCGCCCCTCCTTCCTTGCGATCTACAGATCCCTCAAGAAGAACAATAGATCCAGGCACGAAAGACCATTAGCGATTTCAGAGGTATGATCTCATACCTTTAATCATGTATATTTTGATGCATGTGGTGGTTCTAAGCCTTGCCGATGATTTAGGGTTTAAGATTTTGAACAAACATCCTAATTTTATAGCTCTACGTGCATGTATTTTACAATTGTTTGAGGGTTTCTCCGACGTTCATGATTAATGTGAAGTTTGAATTTCTTTGTCTCATATAGTGAATGTCTTATATAGAAAAGTGTAGGACCTTTCGCTGTAAAAAATGGTCCCCTCTTGAAATAATCTGTTTCTTTTGTTTATTGTTTCTGTTTGAATGTTGGTGAAATAGAAACCCCACCTGTTTGCTACTTTTGTGGGTTATCCATGGTGGCAGTTACACATGGAGGGGTCCACAGTCACACCTTATGGGCTATCCATTGTCTGCACTGTTATTATATCTGAGGTGGGTCTCGATGATTAGGTATTGGATCTAGTTCTGGTAGTTAAGGCTGAAGTGAGTGAGAATGTATGTACTGTATGTGGGTTTGAAGGTTGAAGAAGAAGAAGACAAGGAAAGAGAGAGAACAAAGATGCCATTTTGTGGGGCCCATCTATAAGATGGGTAACTTGCATCTGAACCATTTATTTAGTTGGCATTTCTTAGATGATGCAAGAGTGAGATCTGCACTCTTTTAAATTCTATTGAATGACACCATAGCCTGAAGGGCCAGAAAAGAGAGAGATAAAAGAGATGGACCATGGATTGATATAACTGACCATTGCTTGATATAATGGACCCAACATCTATTTGATACAACTGACCATGGCTTGATATACTGTATGTGGGTGTGAAGGTTGAAGAAGAAGAAGACAAGGAAAGAGAGAGAACAAAGATGCCATTTTGTGGGGTCCATCTTTAAGATGGGTAACTTGCATCTGAACCATTTGTTTAGTAGCCCCTTCTCAGATGATGCAAGAGTGAGATCTGTCTGCTTATATGAAATTACATATTAACTTTTTTTCTTAACTGGTGTAAGGTTTGAACTCATGGTGCCCTCTCTCTTATCTTAGAAATCATATGGTTTTGTCACACATAGATTTTTCTTTGTTATTGTACATGAATTTGCCTCAAATAATTGTCGTTTACATGCAGATGTTTGATGAAGTTACAATTCAATTCCACCATGGTGGTTATTTTACAGACCCACCAAATAGTGTATATATTGGGAGTGTGGTACATGAAATCAGAGAGTTTGATATTGACAAAGCATCATTTTTTGAGTTCAGGGATTATATGATAGAATTAGGGTACTCAGGGAACAATTCAATGTATTTTAAGGTACCGGGATTGGATTTTGATGATGGTTTGAGGCGGATTGAATCAGATAGGGATGTATTTGTTCTATTAGAACATTATAAGGACAGTAAGGTGTTGACTATTTATGTAGAGAGGGGGCATGAACCTTTGACGGTAGTGTCACCTAAGGGGAAGATCTTGACGCAAAATATTCACACCAAAGGTCCCTTGAAGCAGTTACTTGCAGCAGAAGTAGCATCAGCTAGTAGGAAACTTCACTGTAAGGAGGACTGTGCTACTGATGTTGATAATGAAACTTCTACTGATGAGCCAATGATGATAACCAAAATCAAACACGTGGTCATCGTGATGACTCTAATGTTCATCACCATCCTGATGTTGAGGATGAAACTTTTGTTGATGAAAGCAGTGATGATGATGGCCAAAATCAAACAAGTGCTGGTCATGATGACTCTAATGTTCATCAGCATCTTGATGTTGAGGATGATCAAAACCAGCAGCATCAGTTAGATGATGACAGTGAGGTTGAAAGTGAAGAGAAGAGAATAGATCCTGATGAGCCACTAGAGTTACATGAGGATGTTGAGGAGCCAGAAGATGAGAATATCTTCAGAGGATCTTCTAAGAATGTGGAAGAGGTGCAGAAAGGAAAACAACAAGTACCAGTTGATGAGAATTAGGTTACAGATGATGATGATGGGGATGATCTTTACTCTTTGTGCAGCTCATCTGATGAGAACAACAAGTCTAAATGGCTTGAGTTTAATGAGTTGACTGATATGGAGAATCCTCAACTGAAGTTGGGTATGATATTTTCAAGTCCACAAGTGTTCAGACAAGCATTTGTTGAATGGACTGTAAGGTAAGACTATGGCATTAAATATCTGAAAAATGAGAACAAGAGAATCACGGCTGTTTGTAAATTTGATTGTGGGTTTAGGATTCATGCATCATCCATGCAGGGTAAGAAGACATTTCAAATTAAGACATTCAAACCCAAACGTGCATGTGCTATGAGGTTTGAGAATCACTTGGTAACTTCCAGCTATATAGCTGCTAAATACCAGTAAAGGATGAGCGACAATCCGAAATGGTCAATTCCTGCAATGTAAAAGAGCCGAGCAAAGAACTGAAGGTGAATTTGTCGAAGGATAAGTTATATAGAGCCAAGAGGAAGGCATCAGATAACATCTCTGGAGATATCAGAGTCTAATACACTAGATTGAGGGACTATTGCGTCACTGTCCAGAAATACAATCCCAACACAAGTATATTTGTGGTGACACAAAGACCTCACATGGATAGAATTCCAAATTTTCAGAGATTGTACGTCCGTTATGAGGTATAAAAGGTAGGGTTTCTGAGTAGATGTAGACCCATAATTGGTCTAGATGGGTGCTTCCTCAAAGGTAGTTATGGTGGACAAGTGTTGGCTGCAGTGAGTAGAGATGGGAATGAAAATATGTTCCCAATTGCAATGGCTGTTGTAAAGGCTAAAAATTTGGACTCATGGACTTGGTTTTTGAAATCATTAATTAATGACATTGGAAATGGGGGTGACATGGGCTGGATATTTTTGTCTGATAGACAGAAAGGACTTGGTGTAGCATTTGAGATAGTAGTTCCTACTGCTGAAATCGGGCATTGTCTAAGACATATGTATGATAACTTCAAAAAAATGTTTAAAGGCAAATTATTGAAAGATGCTATGTGGGCTGCAGCATCATGTGGATCACCCATAGAGTTTGATAGTCATATGCAGAGGGTGAAAGAGATAGACCAGGCTGCATATAATTGGTTGATATCTGCTAATCCAAACAGGTGGGCCAGATCTCATTTTTCTACAAGGGCCAAATGTGATGCATTAACAAACAACCTCTGTGAGTCTTTCAACAGTTACATACTTGAAGCTAGGGAGAAACCAATTGTTGGTTTGCTTGAGTGTGTCAGGAGAAAGCTTATGACCAGAACTCAAGTAAAGTTGAAATGAATGACCAAATATGATGGGACAATCTGTCCTGCGATATTGGAGAAGTTGGAAAAAAAAACAAGCATGACAGCAAACATTGTTTTCCCAATTGGTCAGGCAGATGTGAGTTTGAGGTAGACTGTTTTACCAAAACTTATGTTGTGAATATTGAGAGTAGAACATGTTTATGCAAAATGTGGGATCTGACTGGGATACCTTGTAAACATACCATAGTATGTATATACATGAATCAAGAAAAGCCTGAAGATTATATTCATGAATACTACAGCAAAGAGATGTATTTGAAGGTATATAGTAGTATGATACACGCTGTACCTGGCATGCATGATTGGGTACAAAGTGGAATGGAGCCAATTGCTCCTCCAGTGTATAGAAGACCTGCAGGTAGGCCAAAGAAGTTGAGGATGAGGGAAGCAGATGAGGTACATAGTTTCACTAGAGTTTCCAGAAGGAACAGAACAATGACTTGTGCTAGATACTTGAAAATAGGCCATAATGCCAGGTCTTGTAAGGGACCAGTGCATCCAAATTCAAGACTATTTCATTCAGCATCACAGCCCATGGCAGCATCACAGCCCATGCCACCTTCTCAGCCAACTTCTCAGCCCATGCCAACTTCCCAGCCAGCATCACAGCCCATGCCAGCACATAGGGTGTAGTATTTTCACCCATATTTTATACTTCTACTTCTAACTAGATTATATGCATGCATTTACTCACTACTATATTAAAGATTTTGATTGATCAGGGGAGAGTCAGACAATCTTCTTCTCAGCCGTTGCCAGCTTCACGGCCACTTTCATCAGCAAGTAATACCAGTAGTAAAGGAAAGTTACAAGCAGTGAGGTCTACATCAACACCAAGAGGTAGAGGGAGGATTGGAGCAAGAAAAGGCAGCTCAATTTGATGATGTTATGTTGATTCTATTTTAAAACTTTGTCTGGATGATGCTGTAAGATGTTATGTTGGTTCTGTTTTAAAAAACTTTTGTCATGATGATGTTGTAAATTTGATTATGGAGCAGTATAGATGACTGTTTATGTGATGATGGTGTTTTAAGGAAACTTAATGTAGTTTTTTATTGACTGTTTCAAAAAACTGTTTGGATGATGATGTCTGTTTGGAGTAGCATAGATGACCATTGTTTATTATTTGGATTGATTGTTTGGATGATGATGATGGATTGGAGCAGCATAGATAACCCTTTTATATTATTTGAATTGAGTGTTTGGATGATGATGATGATTTTCTTATTGCAAGTTAATTAAATTTCAGAGCAAAATAAGGAGTGAACAAAGTATGCATTGACAAGCAAACTTCACCAACCCATTTTCATTAAAATATTCCAACTGATACATATGATCATGGTAATTCCAACACATCTACAGGGAACTAAGCCACAACTAGGTAGCACATGAACAAAAAATAAAAAAAATAAAAGAATAAAAAAGAATTCCAGCCCAAGTCCACAGCAATACACGTAGGTAACATTTTTCCCTTCGACAAGCTGTCTTCAGTTCTTTCTCTAACACATTTATCTTATCCAATAGCTTCTGTACTTGATCAATTTCTCCATCAACCCATTCAAAAAATCCACACGCTGGCTGGATTTGAGAAAATTTTGAAAACAAATAACATTAATACTAGCATGGTTGACCAGACATCAAGAAGAACAATCAAATGGTTGACAGCATAACCCATATAGTGCACGGCCAAGAAACCTTCTCCCCATGTTACGCTGTATTCGAGAAGTTCTCAAAGCAGCCCTATGCCTGCAGTGACAGTAAAAAATTTCACCATCAAGTTGAGTATTGGCCACGAGAACAATGGGTATAGGAGTTTTGAGAGGAAGCCATTCGAAATGGCTGGAAAAAAAAAAAGACTGACAACGTGTCTGGTGCATTTCCATTTTTATAGGCTGGTTCAGGGATAAATAGGTCTTTTTAGGCGAGTAATTTGGCGCCAGTATGCACCAAACACATTTTATACGACCTACACCGTTAATACTAATAGAATCCATCCATTTTGCATGTCAATTAAAACTACAGGTAGGTTTAGTCCAAAATACCAAAGTTCAGGGGGCACTCCGCAAAACAGCCAAAGTACAGGTAGGTATAGTGCTTTTTTCCCTTTAGTAATTGTGTGTTTATTTCATGGACCTAATAAACTATTATGAGATTAGAAAAATATTGATCGATTTTGGAGATATAATGGCCCAATATCTTATTTTCACCACCAGTGACATAATATCCAGTCTCAATTAGTGCCCCTTTTATCAATGCTATTAACTCAGTTGAAACCCATAGGTTTTAGTAGTGTGGTTGTCACCAAAGTGGCCCAATTATAAAAACTTATAGGTATCAATTAAAATTTAAGACCCTTAACACTATTTCTTGTGTAAGGATAATAGCATTAGATTTTGCGAACCTAAATTATGAGAGTGAGGATTGACCCAAAGGTTCGATTGCCAATCAAATAATTATAAGACCGGACTAGGGTAATTTGATATATGTACCCAATTGGTTTTGGTTCCTATACCCAAAGATATAAAGCCTAGCTAATTGCGTTCGTACTATCTCATTAGCCCTACAGATAGATAGGATTCCTCCATGAGCGATCCTATTGCATGTTGTAGTCTCGACCCAAAGGAGGGACTATGATGATGAACTGGATCGACAATCACTAGATATGCTACATTTATGCACCGAATCATTCTGGATTAATGTTTTAGTGTGAACTCAAAGCATTAAAGTAATTGAGCATTGTTTTCCCTTTATATTCCAGCATTGACTCCTGCTGCCTTGAATGGACATCTCTCGAGCATTCCAATGTTAAATGGATCAAATTTTATTGATTGGAAAGATCAACTTTTATTAACCTTTGGCTGCTTAAACTTGGACAGTGCAATTATGGAACCCAAACCTGCTGATCTTACTGAAAATAGCTCTCAAGCTGCAAGAGCATATTATGAAAAATGGATCAAGGCCAACCATCTAAGTCTCATGATGATCAAAAGATCCATAGCTATAAATATCCGTGGTTCTATCCCGGATAATGAAAATGCAAAGGCCTATCTCGAATCTGTAGAGTAGCAATTTCAAGCATCTGATAAAGCAGCTACTTTGATTGCCAAATTATCTTCAATGAAATATGATGGATCTAGCGGTATCAGGGAACATATCATGGAGATGAGGGATATAGTGGCCCAACTCAACTCTCTAGAAATGACAATTTCTGAAAATTACATAGTCCAGTTTATTTTAGTCCAGTTTATTTTGAACTCCTTGCCCCCTCAATTTGGGCCTTTCAAACTTTCATATAATACTCATAAGGAGAAATGGACTTCGAATGAGTTGGTCTCAATGTGTGTCCAAGAAGAAGGCAAACTTAGGCAGGAAGGGCAGTTACACAAAGTAAATTTCATCTCCAACACCCCCTTTGAACAAGAAAACATATCCCAAAGGAAAGAAAGGTCTGAAAAAGAAAGGAAAAACATATTGGAGTAGGTGATATGGGAGATAGGGAGATAGTAGAAAATCCTATTTGAGAAAAGAGATCCGCTCATCATCAAGATCATGGCGCAAGGTACGCTTTTAGTCTTTTAGATTATCATTTGTGAATGCATAGATCAAGATCTATAGATTTGATTTGTATTGCAAACCATATTAGATCTTACATTGCCAACCTATAGTTATCTTCTTTTAATTGATAATTCTAATATCTATCATCTCCAGTTTAGCTTTCAGATGTTATAGTTTTTATTTATTTGTTTCTTCGATAAATAATGTATATTTATTTACACATTGTGTTTGTGGATATTTAATGCCTATCTCTGCTTTGGTATTTCTGATTCTTGTGACCTTTGGATAGTTGATGCATGAACGTACATTGTCCTAGTCAAGGATGAAAATAGCGTAGCGGCCGATAAATCGGGCGTAGCGGCCATGACCGCTACGCTAAATATGAAATATCGCTGTTCACAACCGTATCGGTGTGTATCGGCCGCTATTTTCCCGTAGCGGCCGATACGCACCGATACGTTGCGTATCGGGCGCAACTGGGGTATGAAAGTTAAAAAAAACAGGTTTTCTGTTTACTGGAGGAAGAAGAAGATAAAAAAAAAGAAGAAGGAAGAAGAGGAAAAAAATACAGAGAAGAGATGCAGGAAACGTACTTGTCCCGCAGGCAGCTGCAGCGGCAGCGGATGCAGATGGACGTAGCAGCAGAGGCAGCAGCGGGCGGCAGCAGCTTAGGACGGACGCAGCAGGTGCCAGGCAGCAGTAGTGGGCGGCAGCAGCAGCAGAGGCGGAGGCCGCCGCCGCCTGCTCTTTTTCTTCTTCTCCTCTTTTCTTTTCTTCTTTCTTCTCTTCCTCTCCCCTTCTCTGCTGCTGCCGCCGCCTGCTCTTCTTCTTCTTCTCCTCCTCCTCCTCTTTTCTTTCTTTTCTTCTTTCTTCTCTTCCTCTCCCCTTCTCTGCTGCTGCCGACGACTGCTCTTCTTCTTCTTCTGCGTCTCCTTCTCCTTCTTCTCTTCTCTTCTCTTCTCTCCTCTCCCTCTCCCCTTCTCGATTTTTGTTTATGTGTTGGGAAAGGCAATGGGCACCAAACCCTATTCAATTTCAGCATTGGTTTTAATTCACTAGTGCGTGGGGCCTCGGGTCTATTCACTGGGGGCTCTAAACAAAACATTAAGTTCGTCTGGGGGTAAAAGGGCCCTAATGAAGTTTTAAATAAAAATTAAATTTATTTGGAAGCACTTAATGGACTCTATTGAAGTTTTAAACAAAACTTAAATTCATTTGGGGCACTTAAAGGGCCCTATTGAAGTTTTAAACAAAAATTAAGTTCATTTGGGAGCACTTAATGGGCCCTATTAAAGTTCTAAACAAAAATTAAATTCATTTGGGGGCACTTAATGGGCCCTATTGAAGTTGTAAACAAAAATTAAATGGAGCCCCTCTTTCATTTCTCGATTTGTGGTGTCAACCCCCTAAACCTAATTAATTTTGGCCCTGATTTTAATTCATTAAGGGGCACTTAATGGGCCCTATTTAAGTTCTCAACAAAAATTAGATGGAGCCCCTCTTATTTTTCGATTTGTGTGTGTCAAACCCTCTTTTATTGAATTATTAGAGGGCACTTATGGACAATTTGAAAGGCATAAATAAAAATTAAATGGACCCCTCTTTTATTTCATTAGAGGCCACTTATGGGCACTTTGAAAGGTATAAATAAAATTTAAATGAATCATGAACCACCTAATGCCTTTAACCATTGGTAGGCTCCACAATGGGGCCTAAATATAAAAATAAAAAAAGTCATGCCTTAGCCAAATATTACTTAATTGAAATCAAGACCTTAGCCAAATTCCACTCCACTTGAAAATAGAGCTTAATCAAATTTCACTCTAACTAGAAATAGGGCCATGGCCAACTTTCACACTAATTGAAAATAAATTCTAATAAAATTTCACACTAATTTAAGATAGGCTCTAGCAAAATTTTACTCTAATAGGAAATAGGGCTCAACCAAATTTCGTTTTAATAGAAAATAGGACCCTAACCGAATTACACTCTAATAGAAAATAGGCCCTGATAAATTTTTTTTTTTTTTTTTTACAAAAAATTTTAAACTATATATATACACATTTCAAAGTACAACTAAGAAAATGTGATTTTCTAAGCAAAGATGATGATAACATTTGGATGACACTATTTTGATTACAAACATGAATACATGTGAAAAAAATGATTATTATTACTATTTTCTATCCATACAGCGATAGAAGACCTCATACAATGAGGGGACCGCTACGCCCCCTTATCTTAGTTACTTTTGCAAAAAAAATACATTTTCTATCATTTTCTAATATTCTGGATTTTCTGAAATTTTTTCAGAATTTTTGGACCTTTTTTTCAAAACGCACCGCTACGCCGCTACGTATCGCCGCTACGCTACGTAGCGCCCGCTTCGTAGCATTTTGGCGGCGGGCCGCTACGCCCGCCGCTACCGCTATTTTCATCCTTGGTCCTAGTTCGATTGGATTAGTACAGGAATTTAGGAATCACTGGTGACACTTTGTGGTGCATGAGATGATTGATAATGCTCTATTCAAGGTTGTACTTTCTTTGAGATTTTCAGTGCTTTGAATTATTTGTTGCATTCATTGTAAAGATTTCAGCACTGTCTGGTTTATAGGATTTTCTTCATCGCATGTCAAGATTGCTCATGTTTGTCATGTAGAAAAGCTGATTATAGTCATAACAATTCAGAAGCTTCAAGGGACTAAAGTTCAGAGTTGCTTTTTTGGGTGAGTACTTCTTGGTATTGTTGAGGGGCTGCTAGTTCAATTCTCACATATTTTATTTTTATTTTGTATGTATCATATCCATATTGCTTTTTGATTTGCCTTACTATCTGATAGAATGGCTGTCTTTTAATTTTGCCACTAAATTTATTCATCTGCAGAATTTTGATCAATACTTGCACCTGTCTCTTGTGGTATTCTATTGTTCAGCTTGAATGGTTATGTGTTTGGTTTCATTGGTAACAAAAGTGATTTATTAAGTACATACAATATAAGGAAGGGGTGCATAGTCCAGTTTCTTTCTCCCATAGTTTTAGGGAAGAGAGTTTAGATGCTAATTCACTTGCTGAGGTCGGGGTATGGAGCCTATGCATTGTAGATTTTTCCTATTTTCCTTGCTTGAAATTTCTGTCTTTATTGCTATCTCACTAATCACTTTGGTGATAAAATAGGAAAAAACATGACTTCACATAGCTGTCACAGGTATAGAAACAGGTAGAGATACATTTAAAAGTAAGCATGATGAAAATAAAAAAGGAACCCCATCTAAAACTTCCTTGCAAGATCGCCATTGAGCCCATTTGCTTTCCTAATTTAAACAGAATCAAATTGCCAAAGGGTCCTACTTCAGTCCAAGTTTATTATTCTACTATAATATTTCTGCTGGGTCCTGTAGACAAGATATTTAGTGCCTTTCTTATGGCCAATGCTCCTGCGTGGTTTGAATCTACGACTACAACTGGCACAGAAGAACTCATTGTGTTTTTTCTGGTCCTTTCTAATGCCTTTTGTACACTATGTCTACAATGTGCTTTCAAGAACTGAGCGTACTTGACTTCAACTTGCCATCATCCATTTTGTTTTTCTGGTCCTCTCTGTCAACTGCCAAGATCCTCTCCCTAGACCGCATGAAAGGCCTAGTAAGCTCCCTGCCCGATCAGAGAAAACATGGGTTAGCTCAGCCCATCTCACTTCATTTAGGGGTGCTCACTTAAGCCTCAATTTGTTCAGTAAGCAGTCTTTGTTTGCTCGTATTTCGGTCCCTGATTCCCTGCCTTCTCCTTTGTTAAGGGACATTTTGCCCCGTTTGGTTTGCCTGTATGGGTGGATCAGCTCAAGCTCAGGCTCTGCTTGGCTCTCTTTCCCAGTCTATGCAGCTGTGTCTCCCTTGTTCATTAGAAGGTCAGTTTCCCTTGCTGCTTAGTCAGAGATTCTTCTCAGCTCAGCTCAAGCTCTTCAGAGGTTTTGCCTTCTTTCCCTGTTCTGTCTCTGCTGGAGTGTTTCTCTTCATTTTTGTTTTCTTGTGAGGCAGTTTTGGAGCCTTTTCTCTATACAGGTGGGAGGAGGCTAGCAGTTAGATCTTAACTTCACCTGTGATAAGCAGGTTATAATGTTGCAGGTTGGGGTGATGTTCACTGTTGGATTCAATCATTTCCAGGCGTTATTCATGATCATCAATTAATCAATGTTACTGATATCATTCAGATCTGAGTGGTACTAGGGCAACCTAAATTAAAGGTCATTACTCAACGCAGGCCCCGCCGAAGTAGGGGTTCTGGGAGGGTGCAGGCTGGAGACAGATCTAACATTTAGCAATTTCACACTAAGTGGCTGCTCACAGTTTGAACATGTGTTATCTATCACACATAGCACCCAAGAGTTTTACCATCGCACTTAAGCAATGACCCTAAATTTTTGGAGGAAATTGTCAACACCCAGATAACTGAGCTCAGGCCTTTAAGACGCAAACTAAACTCTATCAAAATCCAAGACTTAGGAGGGCTAACTCCTGTTTTTCCAGGTTTTATACCATGTGAAGAAAGATAACTAGAGAGTATCAACTCATATTTGCAGAGGGATATATTGTTGGTTTCTTTTTTTCTCTCCCTTTTTCCATTCATTGCATGTATCCCTGCCTTTTTTACACCCTGAGAAATCATGGTAAAGGTCTTTAAAATCTTTTGATAAGATGTGCTAAAACCCACTTGGCCTGGTAAATTTTCTTTTGAGAGATTTATTAAAGAATAAAATACCCTATTTAAAACCAGTTCAAAACTGTGCAACATCTTTCTATATTATTTTGGCTGAGCCCCACTCAAATGATCAAAATTGGATTCGGGTGCAACGCCCTAACGATGGAAATATTTTGGGGGCGTAATGATTCGAACACTGCATACGCAGCAAAACCCAACAGTGGTGAAACGAACATGTTGACACCCACCCACAGTTCAGTAGGGGTGCTCATCGGCTGGTTCAGACTGGGCCCAATCCATGCCCAGTGTGCTTTGGGTCAGGCCTGGACATATAATCTGAATCCATTCAATATTTATGCCGGGCTTAAATTAAGTGATAGAAAGGCAAAAAATTGGCTTGAATATTGCTTGTAATTTAGTGATTATTTTCTCCAAACAATTCCTAGAAAGAGCATACAAGAGATAAAAAGTTCTCAAATCTGATTCCATCTATACGCGGTTAGAACACTTGCAATGAGAATTCCTCCATAGAAAAAACCTTTTCTAATTTTATGTACTTTTGCTACCTTTTGATGTATAAAAAGAAATTTTTTTTATTCCTCTCCTTCCCCGAAAACTATTTCCTTTAATATTTCTAATGGGAGTGTAAATAAATCTTAGGTAACTTGGGTACTCATGAAGAAATTCTAAACAAGATATTTTAGATTATGCACTTCAGATCCGTTTTTAGTTCTTATTGGAAGTGGACTCCACTTTTTTTTTTTTTTTTTACTCTGCCATTCCTGTTTACAACCAGCTCTTGCCTTCAATGTGACAGTACACACAACTCATAAAAGGGGGTATATGAAAACAAACAAAAGAAAATTGAGTTTTCATGCATTGCGAGGAAATAGGAATATCCAGAGAGATGGTACATGAAAACTTATACTATTACATACCTGATTAGATGATGGCAAAGATGGGGTATGAGCTTGCTAGGGCATGCTGTTTTTGCACCATTGTGTGAGAGCTCTTTTGTATGGGATCCGAAGTATGGGAAGCAGATACAAACAGTGTTGGCATTTGTGACGGGCCCACTTGTGTTTACATGTGGGTGGACCCACTCACAAAGATATACCCTTCACAATTTGAATCTCATGGTGATATGGATAAGAATAGTTTGAGTTTTATCTAAATTTTCTATCCTTATCATATCTCCATTTAAAATTCTAATTGAGAGAGTTTGATCCAACCTATTATCCTTATCATCTCTCATTTTGAATTTGAATGGAAATCTTATCACCCATTAGCCAAAGGGGTATATATAGACATGAGAATAATAGTTGGGACCAACTTTTCAACAATACATTTCCACTAGACCTACTATTCTCCATCATCATATTCTACATCCAGGGTGTCCATCCTTGCCCTTGGATCTTGAAGAGTGAATCACATGTGACTGATCTCTTGTAGACAGTCACAGATCTCCACAACTAGTGCCTGATTCAAGCCGGCGCAGTCCCGATTGCGTTTGTGGCAGCCAGCTTATTTTGATCCATGCTTCTGCTACATCTACGCCCTTCATTGGTATCAGAGACATTATTGACGCGCTCACGCGAGAATTGGATTGATTTTGGTTGCGAATCAGGTAACTCGAAACCTTGCCATTATATTAGATTGTGTGAATAAAATACTGTCTTGAATGATCGTATGGATATTATAAATATATTCCTTAACCCTGTACACTGCCGAGGCTCCGCCCTCGCTCATGGCCAGATGTTATATTAATGAAAAGGCCTGAACTCAAAGCACCTGTTAACAGGGTCTCACCTGTTAAGTTGTCTCCCAAAATACTGTGATACAGCGTTACAGAGGAGTGGAGTGCATTAAAAGGGTCCATTGAATTTCATACCGGACCCTGCAAGAAAAAAAAAGGGGCATTTGGGCGGAGGTCCCTCAACAGTGATTTTTATTGCAAACGGTCCACAATACTTTATCGTATTGACAGCAGTCCTCTTGTAACTGAAAAAGACAAAAACGCCCTTGTATATGTCAACAAAAGCAAAACTCAAATAAATTTATCTGAGTTTTCAAAACTCAGATAAAACTCAGATAAATTTGTCAGTCTTATGAGGCAGTCTTCTCACTGTTTAAACTATGGTTATGATCATATGTGTAGCCTGTGGACGGTGGTCCTGGACCATCTTTTCACATGTTAAAACCACTTACAGATTGACTGACTTGGGCTTTCTTGAAATCAGGACACATGATACCTTGTGAATACAACATTAGAACTTGCCTGTGAGAGTAGAAGAGAACAGCCAAAACCCACATTACATGACAATCAAGTTTCTCTATCAAGGTGGCCAAACTAACATCATGGCCGTTGATATAGCTTAGGTATAATATGAAGGTTAATAGGTTATAGTATTAAAAATCAAAATAAGTGTTATCTAATGCTTAAACCTGATAATCGTTGTTTTATCACTTCCACAAAATCAGAATATGTTTGGTTTCTCCCATAGTTCCCTGCTCCTTCTTCTCCTTCTGTCAGCTGGCAGAGAAAGAAAACGCGAATCACGAATCACAACCACTGCAATAAGAAAGGAGAGATGGATGTGGGTCATCAAATGACACCACTTCACATAGCTATTTGTTTACAACCCAGAAAAGTTCTTCAAAACTCAGATAAATTTGTCTGAATTCTGCCAGAAACTCAGATAAATTTATCTGAGTTCTGCCAGAAACTCAGATAAATTTGTAAATTTATCTGAGTTTCTGGCAGAACTTCTACAAATTTATCTGAGTTCTCCCAGAAACTCAGATAAATTTGTAAATTTATCTGAGTTTCTGGCAGAACTTCGACAAATTTATCTGAGTGTCTGTCTAGTTTATCAGAGATTCTGAGAAATTTATCTGAGCTCGGCGACATCAAAAGTCAGAATACGGAAAATCAGATTCTAATAAAAATCGAAATCCAAAACAAGAACACTTGATGACCACAATCCAATCGAGAAAAGAGAGGGGAGAAACAAGAAAAAGTGCAAAATGCTCTCTTTCAAATCAGTTGTAGAGAGAAAGAGAGATTTGGAAGAGACTACAGATGATAGAGCAAGATAAAGTAAAACTGTGTCTATCTTTGAAGAAATGAAAGAGAGAGAATCGGAAGTAATGGTGGCGACGGGAGGTGCTCTGCAACGATACTCTGCAACTATGAAAAGGAATGGAAAATGGAAAATGGAAAATGAGAGAAGAAGAATGAAGGAGTTCTCTGGCACAGTTGAAATGGGCAACTTAGTCATGAAAATATATGATGTGGCATATTAGGGGCCTCTCACTAAAATATCTCCAGCTGTGTGGACTATAGACATTAGAGAAAAAGTAGTTGTCCTTGATGCCTTAGAAGACCGTGCTTAAGGATTTTTGGCTAATTTACCCAAAAAAAAAATTGTGATAGAGAGTTTAGATAAAAGTAAATGCGTTGGGCAGGCATGGATTCGTTTTGGCTATAAGTTCATGGAGTACAGTTTGGCTATGAGTAGTGGAGCTTGTTGGGCAGGCATGGATTCGATTGGCATGGGCTTGAAACAAATGAGTCCATGAACTGACTCAAAGCCCATTAATGTCAAGTTTTAAGACTTTTTTTAGGTTCAATTTTCTAGACTTCTTATGCCTAGACACAGATCCTTAAAAGTTCATAATGATTCACCGTTGACTTGGACTGGTTATTTGGACCTGGATAGTAAGGTTTGGGCCCAGTTGCACATATATCAACATGGCCCAAAACCCTCTTTATTTTGGTCAATTGTATTGTCAGTTCACTGGGCTCCTCATTATAATATATTAGTGTCAACATAAGGCTCTATCCTTCTAAGTTCTTTTTTGGACCATCCAATGCATAAGAATTTCTTTTGGCCACTTGTAGTTTAATCACCTGCCATGTTATTATTCTTGCTCCGGTCAAAGTTCCAATGTAATGAGAATGGGAGACATGAATATGTTCCACAATTTCATTAGAAACAGGAAATTGTTTTTGTGTCTTCTACTCACCTAATACCATGACTAGGCCCACATGTGATGGAGCTAACATAAAAGATGCCATTGACAAAAAAAATACAGTTGTAAATCTGAACTCCTGTGGTTCTGGCCCACACGGTATTAAGGCCAAGTTAATAATACCTTGATTATTTTTTTAGTTTCCATGTTAATAATCTATTAATCAATTTGGTTATGATGGATTGAGTAACTATGATGCCTATGTTTACTCCTACTCATAGCTTATCATTTTGAGCACTAAATTATGAATCATGTCATGTATTCATGATGGGATTTCTTTCATTTTACATAGCATTATTTGGATCCACATATTTTTTTTATGGGCCATATTATAGTGTTCATGGGTAATCCCTTGTTTTTCAAGCTTAATAGGATGAAGACCACCGAGTTGAACCAATTGCGATCTTTGATCGAGTCAATTCCAAGAAAAGCCTTGTCCCACTAAAGGGAGACAGTCTATGTTCGAGGAAAGTGACCATTGTGACCCCACGACTTTCCTGGGGGCTTACTTAATTGATTTGATTTCATAAGACCGAATTGGAGATTTAGGTGCAATCTTTAACCAGTTGAGCATTTATTTGTGGACCCTAAGATATGTGGGGGATAATAAGCTACTTATAACAATTTTCCCTATTGAACAGACTCATATTATCCATATATATATATATATATATATATATATATATCATTTGTAGTACTCTTTTTGCATCTTTATAATTGCATAAGAATAAAAGTATTAAATTGCATGATGTTATCAAATCACCCATGAAATTACGATAATTGTTTTTGACTGCCCCGAATTAGCCCTAGGCATGAAGGGTTTTCACTACAATGTCCTAATTCTTGGAATGATTTGAGTGCAAAAAGGGCAATTGATACGTATGTGTGCGTTGCCAATGTTGTGCATTCATTAATCTTTATATTTTTATCTTATTTCTTTTTCAGTGATGGCTTCCAAAAATATCATTGCTGACCTTAATAAGGGAGATAAGTTAGATGGTAATAACTATGATAAGTGGTACCGAACCATAATTTACTTGTTCGATGAACAAGAGGTTACGAATACCTTGGAATCAATTAAGACCCGACCCGAATTAGCAAATGATGCTGCACCCATGCCTGCATAAAATGATTTTGAGAAATGGGATAAAGATAATCGGACTGCTCGTAACATTATGCTGAGTAGTATGCATTTTGAATTAGTTCACACTTATAAAACCTACGGTACGGCTAAGGAGATGTGGGATGCCTTGAAATCAGAGTATGGTGAAATTACCACCGGTAAGACCCGTGTAATGACCATGGACTTTGATGCATATAAGATGGCCCCAGGTGTAAACCTCAAGGACCACCTCCGCAAAATGAGTCAAATGATTGCGGATCTTGCAAGGGCAGGAAATGTACTAACTAAGGATCAAAAGATCATTACAGTATTGCGATCTTTACCTGATTCTTGGCGCACGATAAAACAAATTTTGACCCACTCTGAGGCAGTCAAAACTTTTAAGGATCTGTGTCGCCATCTCGAGCTCGAAGTCCAAAGAGTTCAAGTAGAGATCGCTGGACAAGCACTATTTGCAAAACAGCAGCCTATATCAGGGTCGGGGACTAACGCAGTGTTTAGGAAGGGAGGAGGGGAGGGGAGGGAAAATTTGAGGGGAAAGGAAAATGAAGGGGAGGGGAGGAAAAATTAATTTTCCCTCCTCTTGTTTGGAAAGTCAAAAGGTAGGGGGAAGAAAAGTGAAAAAGTAAGGAGACAAAGACCATTTTACCCTTGCTTTTGAAAAAATCTCAAAAGGACAAAAAGGGCATTTTAGTACTTTCCCCCTCATTCCCCTCTTTCCCCTTCATTTTCCCCCCATTTTTGGGGGGAAAATTTTTGCCACAAGAGGACAAAAACTTTCCCCCCACTTTCCTCCCCCGCCTTTTCCTCCCCCCCTTCCCAAACACCCCACAAAAAAATTTTCCCCCCACTTTCCCCTCCTTTTTTTTCCTTCCCCCCTCTTTCCCCCCTTCCCAAACATACTGTAAGGGGACCAAACGTAAACGTAAGTTTCAAAATGGGACTCATCAAAAAGTAGCAGACTGCCGGAATAAGCCAAAACATGACCAGAATGCGCCCCAACAAGACCACAAGAAGAATCGGAAGCGTAACGAGCCCAGAGACTTAGCCAAAACCAAATGCTATAAATGTCAGGAACTTGGCCACATCACATCACTAAAACTTGCCCCAAGCGAAATATGGTAAACACCCTAACTTTGTCACTGTCTTTGGTTTGCTCTGAAGCACTTTATGTAGATGAAAGTTCTAATGGATGGATAATTGATTCAGGGGCAACCAAGCACGTGACAAAGGATAGGAGTGGTTTTCGGCAGTTCCAATCCATAGTTGTCAGTTGCAACAAGCTCTACATGGGAAATAATTCATCAGAAGACATATTGGGAATCAGTGATTATTTTCTTCCAACGACTACAGGGAAAACTATGGTGCTCCATGAGACGCTTTTTGTACCTAGCATGAGACGGAACATCCTCTCTATTTGTCGACTCGCGAGGGACAGTTTTGATTTTCGCTTTACTAGGGATAGAGTTTCCATTAGGAAAAATAGTTCTATTTATGCATGAGGTTTTATTGTAGGAGACCTATATGTTCTGGATTTCAATAATTCTATGGTTGGATTTTCTTATTCATTTATGGTGAATGACACAAGTTCCGAATCTATTAAATGGCATGCTAGATTAGGCCACATAGGAAAAGATCGGATGATCCGATTGGCTAGGGAAGGACTGCTTGGATCTCTCACACAAGTACAATTGCCCATATGTGAATCTTGTGTGATAGGTAAAGCAACAAGAAAACCTTTTCCAAAGGCAGAGAGATCCAAGGCCACCCTTGAAATCATCCACTCTGACATTTGTGGACCAATGAACGTGGCTAATAGACAAGGAACTTGATATTTTATTACTTTTGTTGATGATTACTCTCGTTATGGTCATGTGTTTTTTATTTCCCACAAAATGAGGCAATTGATTTTTTCAAAAAAATTCAAAAGAAGTTCAAAATAAGTTTGACAAAAACATCAAGACCCTTAGGACCGATCGAGGTGGAGAATACACTTCGGAGATTTTTAAAAGTTTTTACATGGAAAATGAAATTTCTCATCAACTGACTATGGCCTACACCCCACAACAAAACGGAGTTGCGGAAAGACGAAATAGGAGTTTGTTAGACATGGTTAGATCAATGATGGCTCATGCGAACTTACCTGTCTCCTTTTGGGGAGATGCGTTATTAACTGCAACTTATATATTAAATAGAGTTCCTTCTAAATCTGTTCCAAAGACTCCGTATGAGTTGTGGACCGGTAGGAATCCTTCCTTGGGAGACCTATGCCCGTGGGGTTCTTTAAGGCATGTCCTTATCCCGCATCCTAATAAATTGGAGCGTAAGACAATTCCAAGTATATTTGTGAGATACTCTGAATTGTCAAAAGGATACTAATTAATGAGGATGCCAATGGCAGATTAATTGAAATATAATATCGTGACATAGATTTATTCAAGTTTTAATATCCTGAAAAGAAGAAGACAAGGGTGTCCATTGAACTATTTGAAATGGATGACTTCTCCTACCAAGGAGAGCAAGTGGGAGTGATCATGATGCCCTTCGTCGTTCTTCTCGTGGATTGATTCCAAAGAAGTTTTTTGAAATTAAGGGAACTTATTATGCATATATTGCAACGGACGAGAACAAACCACATTCTTATCAAGAAGCAATGGAATTAGCAAACTCGAAGGAATAGATGCTCGCGATGAATGATGAAATTAGCTCTATGCATAAGAACCATGTATGGGATCTCGTGGATCTTCTCAAAGATAGGAAAGCCATTACCAATAAATGGGTTTTGAAAATTAAGCAAAAAGCCGTTGGTTCCATTGACAAATTTAAAGCTAGGCTTGTGGCTAAGGGGTTCGCACAGAATGAAGGTGTGGATTATGAAGAAACATTCTCCCCTGTGATGAGATTTTATTCTGTCTGCATGATCTTATCTATCGTGGCCTACATGGATTTAGAACTACACCAGATGGATGTTAAGACCGCCTTTTTAAACAGTAATCTTGAGGAGGAAATATACATGAAACAACCAATAGGATATGTGAAAAAAGGCCATGAGGATAAAGTTTGTAAACTCCATAAATCTATCTATGGCCTTAAACAAACCTCGAGACAATGGTACAAAAAGTTTCATAATACAATCATGTCAAATGGTTTTTCCATGTGTTACGAAGATCATTGCGTTTATATTAATCGATCTAAACATAAATTTGTGTTGCTCTCACTTTACGTTGATGATATTCTTTTGGCTTGCAATGATATTGGATTTTTAATTGAGACAAAAGCTTAGTTGTCAACTGTTTTTTAAATGAAAGATTTGGGTGAGGCTGAGTTCATTTTGGGGGTTAAAATACACGGAATCGTACAAAATGCATTCTTGGCCTGTCCCAAACAACTTACATTGAGAAAATTTTAGAGAAATTTAGAATAGCCTATGCTAGTCCCGTTGAGACCCTGATTGATAAGGGTTGCAAATTAAGTGTAATGCAATGTCCTCAAATTGATGCTGAAACAAAAAAAAAAAAAAAAAATGGCTTCCATACCCTATGCCATCGCTGTAGGAAGTTTAATGTATGCTATGCTGTGCACACACCCCCGATATTTGCTATGCGGTTGGGTTGGTTAGTCGATTTCAAAGTAACCCGGGTATTGCTCATTGGAATGCCGTCAAACGAATCTTCCGATATTTAAAGGGCACAAAAGATATGATGTTTTGCTATCACGGTGGTAGCTTGAGTTTATTAGCATACAGTGACTCATCCTTTTCGGATGATCCCGACGACGGCAAATCCACATCGGGATATGTGTTCTTACTGGGCGGGGGAGCCATTTCATGGTCCAGTAAGAAGCAGGAGTGCACGGTCATGTCGACCACGGAGGCCGAATATGTTGCTTGCGAACTAGCAACCATGGAGGCCATATGGATTCGCCGTTTTTTGTTGGATTTGGGACTAGTATCCATTGCCCGTGATCCCATTCCATTGAGAACTAATGGCACAACTGCTATATGCTTGGCAAAAGACCCCCAACTTCATCAGAGGGCAAAACATATCAAACAAAAGTGGCATTTTATCCGTGAACAAGTAGAAGCAAAAGAGATAGCAATATCTCATGTGCAATCTTTGGAAATGATTGCTGACCCAATGACCAAACCCTTGGCGCGAGAACTATTTGCTATTTATGTTAGGCGTATGGGAATGTAATATATGTAATCCTTGTATTCAGTGGGAATGTAATATATGTAATCCTTTTATTCAGTGGGAGTGTATTGGACTTATCTTTAATACAAGTTTTTTTTTCATTGCTTTGTGGTTATATGCGTGTTATATTCCTTTCATTCCTACATGTTCATATACTTTACATTGGCAACATACATAGTAAGCATGTGTGTTAAATGCACACGTGGCACCAAACAGGCGAGATCATCCACTTGCACGGATATAGACCGCCCTTGATGTCTTAGTGACTGATAGGATGAGGTGCATGCATTTGTACGATATGCTGATTAGACCAATATGGATCTTATCGGTGCGTACAAATGTATGGAAAAACGACTCAATCTTGTGTGCATTGGAGGTGATGTGGATCACAAGACTGAATGAGACTTAGCATTAGTCGTCGAACAAATCACACCCTAATAAGTTCGGTAACCTGTTTAAAAAACCAAGCGTGGTTGTGTTTGTGACGATCTGCTTGCGCAATAGTGAATCAGTGCAATGTTTGCATGGGCTCAATTGTGGAGCTAATGCATTTTCACACTGCGACGCGTGTTTACAGAAATGCGTATTTAAGGACCTACCTATGAGCAACAGGATAATACCCTAGAATGATGTTTGTTGTGCGAGAGTTAGTCCCGTAGGTGACTCTCGAACTTGGAGTTGGTTATTATGTGAACTAATTCTTGAGGCTCTTGTGCCCTTATACCAACCTCTACGTTGGAAAGATGAGATCGGTGATGCTACTTTAGTTACGGTTGTGCCACAGCGACATAAGAGCATGCAAGCCGCCGTGCTAGGAAAGCTGCTTGATTGATTCAGACCCTCATAAGTCCATGGGAAGACCCCTTGACATCACACTCTAGTTTATATGTGCTTTCGATGCTTCTCAGCCCGGGTTATATCGAGTATTTTGAAAATTTTCAGACGAACAATTTTTTTAAAATTTATATATGTATGAATATGTTATTTTATAAAAAGAATTGTTTGTAAAGAGTTTTTTTTTTTTTTTACTCAATAAGTTGAATAATCACGTATGTGGGTTGAACATGACTCAGGGGTATGAGTCAATATCCAATCCAGTGTGGTCATGCGAGTGTCTAGGGCAGATTGATGTGTCGGTGAGTTGATGTATTTAGTCAGATGGCGACTTAGTTTACATTCTCTCCGAGAATATGCATCGTGGTGGTCCCACTCTTCAGGTTCATTTTTACTTTGTGGAATTTGATGATGAAAATTAGTGATCTAATGGGATGAAACTTGTTCGGTGCGAGTGGGAGATGTTGGCATTTGTGATGGGGCCCACTTGTGTTTACATGTGGGTGGACCCACTCACAAAGATACACCCCTCACAATTTGAATCTCATGGTGATATGGATAAGAATAGTTTAAGTTTTATCTAAACTCTTTATCCTTATCATATCTCCATTTAAAATTCTAATTGAGAGAGTTTAATCCAACCTATTATCCTTATCATCTCTCATTTTGAATTTGAATGGAGATTTTATCACCCATTAGCCAAAGGGCTAGATATAGACATGAGAATAATAGTTGGGACCAACTTTTCAACAAGACATCTTCCACTAGACCTACTATTCTCCATCATCATCTTCTACATCCAGGGTGTCCATCCTTGCCCTTTGATCTTGAAGAGTGAATCACATGTGACTGATCTCTTGTAGACAGTCACTGATCTTCACAACTAGTACCTGATTCAATCCGACGCAGTCTTGATCACGTTTATAGCAGCCAGCTTATTTAGATATGTGCTTCCGCTACATCTAGGCCTTTCAAACGGAGCTAGAGCAATTGGGAAAGTTGAGCAAGACCTGTGTTGACTACTTTTAAGGAAGAAACAGAGAAAAGTAGAATGACAGAGAGGCACTCCATAAAGATAAGAGGGACCAGACAATAGCATGAGTTTTTGTGGTGAGAATTTAAATGGCTTTGATGGGTGGATAAATCTGACCCAACTTATGAACCCAATTGCAATCCTTGTAATCCGAGCTACAGCTTATATTGGTCCAATACATGTGAAGGACTTATAGCTTGGATTGATGTGGGTCATGTCAGATTCAACCCATTGAACAAATGAGCCAGATGTAAGTTGAGTCTAACACATGATGCTTTGCAATCAAACCCATTAATATGCAATCCAACTTTTTTCTCACAAGTAGGGCTGTTAAAATGTCACACAATCTGTTAACACGACACAAACCCACACGATATTAACGGGTTTGGATTGGCTCTTGATGGTTCGGATTGTTAACGGGTCAAACCCGTTAACACGTTAAGTTAATAGGTCGTGTATGAATTAAACCAGTAACCCGCTAACAACCCGCTGAACCCGTTAAATTTTTTTTTACTCCCTAAATATAACTAAATTAATTTATATTCATAAAGAAGAAATTGAAATTTATTGTTTTATAGTGGGTTTTTAGGTGGGATCCACTCGAGATCCTCACTTAGAGTTTCATATGGCTTGTATATTTTTCTCCTTCTATTTTTGTATAATTTTTTTTTAATTTCAAAATGACTTAATTACTTAATGGGTTAAAGGGTTGGGTCGTGTAACCCATTAAATTAACGGGTCGTATTCGGGTTAGATTTTTTGACCCGTTAAGTTAACGGATAGGATACGGGTTAAGGTGATTTTAACCCGAATTCGTTAACTCAACACGATTGACAGCCCCACTCACAAGGGTGGAAAAACCATCCATGTAACAGAGCCTTGTGGTCTTCCAGCAAAAAAAAAAAAAACCACAGAGCCCTGTGGTCTGACTTATTTTTGAAGCCATCTAGCCCATTATGATCAACTTAGGCCCCTCGTACACAATATCCTCGTGAATGGTCGCAAGCCCAAATGTGACACCCATCCAACATTTACTCATGCTGGAATTATTAGACTCAGGATGACAGGTTCAAGTTCAAGAGAAGAAGGATGATCTGATGGACTTGATATTTTACACACCCCTAATCTCATTTAGATCCTTCCTTGCTCCCTCCCCCATGAATATCATTGCCGCTTAGGTGGGCCCCACAGGCGAAATTGTACTATCCTGAATTTATGGCCGGTTCAAAACTGAAGAGGATACTTCAACTACAGTCTTTACTATGTCAGTATGTCATCTACTACTAAAACAAATTGAAGATGTGGGCGAGCAAATAATCAGATCACGTGGTGCATTTGATCCACTGGGCCCATAGGCATTAGTGCGTGCATGCATTATATGAGCTTGAGTAATCGTGTCCACACTGCTGGTTGCAATCTTGTCAGTTTTGACAGAGGAACCCATCTCATCTCAACACCACCATTACTAATCTATTTAATCTCAAGTAATCCCCAGCCAGACTTACACAATAGCTATAGCTATAGCTGCTATGCACAAATATGTGCTGGACTATATATTAATGTGTACCCTCCAAAACTGTGGGCCGTCCTGTAGATACTACTCCACAGCCACAGGCAGTAAAGGCTGGTCCATGGGAGATTGGATAGTTAGGCTTTCTAACTTGTAAGCAGGCAATGCATCCCCAATTAGTGGAGCTAAAACGTAAGGGGCCATGTGTCCTTGATGTTTGAAGAATAGAATCAAAAGAAGATGTTATTTGATGTTCATTTTTAGAAATTCACATTTGACTTTCATTTTTAATCACGTTTGCATTCAATTCATATGTATTTTAGTACAAACAAGTTGGGAAGAGTCTGCTTCCGAAAGATTGTACAGAGGAGCACTGCTGGTTGTTTCAGGCCTCGGGAAGGGCATCTGAACATTTTCCATCGGAAAACAATTTCCTACCCTTTTGGGTCTGACACTGCTTACTTTGAAAGTAGCCGAAAATGCTTTCTCCTTAGAAAATGAAAATCACAGAAAATGTTAACATGGAAAATACTTTCCGTTGGAAATATATTTGTACAAAATTACAATTAGATTTTTTTTTTCTTTTTTTTTTTTTTTTTTTTGCCTCAGTGCATTGGCACTCCAGTTAATGGCATATGTTCTGTTTGCTTTGTAGGTTCCGTTTGTGTTGTATGTACAGTTGCGTGATAAGTGATTCTGACTATTCATTGATGAGGCTCTTCTGTGGATTGACCATCACTCAACTATCAGTTTGTCTATATGGACAAACTCATGGATAGAATTTGGGATAAACTGTACACGTGGCGCAATGTGATTGGGACAATACATTCAACTTTTTAAAAGAGCCCAATCACATTGCGCCACGTGAACAGTTTGTCCCAAATTATGTCCATAGAGTTTGTCCAAATAGACTTTTTGTTATGCAATTGAGAGGAAATTTATAGGGGTGGCAATTTTGCCCTGCCCCGCCCCGCCCCAACTTTACCGCTCCGCCCCGCGCGGGTTTTCCTCGCCCCGATCCTTAGGTAGGGCAGGGACGGGGAATAAAATTGTGCCCCGGAGGCGGGGCAGGGCGGGGATAGATCTGCTCTTTTCCCCGCCCCGTTATCCTGCCCCGTACCCCACCCCGCCATTAAATAAGTTTATATATATATATATGTATGTGTATGTATATATGTATATGTGTGTATATATATGTATGAGAAGCGCTCTTATGAGAGACACTCTCACCAACTTGGTGAGAGATGGGTGGGGGCTCTCACATTTAAGTTGGGGATCCTTGCATTTAAGTTGGTGAGAGTGGATATGGAAATGACGGCCCCCACCCATCTCTCATAAAGTTGGTGAGAGTATCTCTCATAGGAGCATTTCCCTATATGTATATGTATGTGTGTGTGTATTTATATGGGAAATATTCATATGCATCTATCCCTCACCATTTTTGGTGAGGGATAGATGCACATGAAGATCCCCCTATATATATATATATGTACATGTGTGTAACAATCTAGAATATATTAATATATTTTAAATAAGGTAAAACATAATAAGAAATGAAGTTTGGTCTAGTGGTAAGGTAAACCTCTAGTTACTCCCCAACCTAAGTTCAAATCCTAAGTCTTGCACATTTAAGATTTTTACAATTGAGGGGCGGGGCGGGGACGGGACATATCAATTACCCCGAAGTTCGGGGCGGGGGCGGGGAACTCCAATTCCGTCCCCGATCCGCCCTGTTGCTATCCCTGGAAATTTATTCAAATTGCCGGTGAAGTCATTGTTCCGTTATTTGGTGCACCACATTTTCCTTAGGAAAAAGGGAAGAAATGAACTGACTCCTCAATAGAGAGGACTCAAATTTCCTACTAGAGGGGGGGTAATGCAAGATTCCTCTCTCCGTTGGAAACAGAAGTCCGGAGAGCGGAATCCTTTAGTTGCACAAACAAGTCCTTTTGGACAGCAAAAATATCATCATCATTGTCACCATCTTCAAAGATTTGTCCTAATTATGTTGGGGTCGGCTATATAAATTTTGTTTGTCCATTTTGATTTATCTTGAGCCACGTCATCAAATAAGTTGCACTTCTTCATATCTATTTTTATTATCTTGATCCACGTCCTTTGGCGTACCCCCTTACTTTGGTGGGCCATCGACCTTCATAGCCAAGACTTTCATTACTGGTGTCATTCGTAGCCCGCGTTAGACATGCCCAAACTATCTCAAACGAGTTTATCTTATTTTATCCCACATTGATGCTATCCCTAAATGCTCTTGAAAAAGTGCATTTCTAGTTTTATCCTTCCTAATTTAATAATACATCCAACTTAAAATTTTCATTTATGTTACATCCATTTTGTAAATATGTTGTTTCTTGATTGGCCAATATTTTGCTCTATAGGTAGCTGATCTAATTGTTGTCCCATAAAATTTTTCCTTCAATCTTATTGGTGTCAATCTTGATGATAACAAATGTATGCTAATTAGGAAAATGAGCTGATGAAAATTCAGATGGACCACTTACACTTAATTTGAATTTAAAGTATAGAAACAACGGATACACTGAGGTGTTGGCGTTATGCAGCAACTCGTTGTCTATAATACTCAGGTATTTCAAAATAAGTAATATATCATGTCATATCATATCCAATACTTCACTATTTATGTGCGAAATCCATGTTGTTTTTTATGATGTGCTAGTCGAGGGTCTCAATCAAATGGACAGCTCAGGGCTAACCTGAACTGACCAGCCAGCCCCAGTCCCCTTTTCTTGGGTCTTGAAACATTGTTTGCGCTAACCTGACTGATTCAACACATTTGTGAAACACTAAAATACAACATAAGCAATTCTTAGTAGGATATGATCTTCCTCAGTCAGAGTCATTTGCCTTTTATGCATAGGACAGAAAAACAGGTTTCACATATGTAAATGTCACATATGCATATGTTAACACATGCGAAATACATTACCATATTTGTCAAAAATCATCATTTTCATATGAGTAAATGAGTACTTCCTATTGTTTTAGATGTTTAAGAAATTATTCACTAATTCTAAAATTCATGCCGATTTAAGATATGAAACCGAATGGTCTTAGATGCTTATCTTTGATATGAGACTATTGAACAGTTTGGAACATAAATTGGGAACTATTTGGATCATGAATTAGGAACTATCCTTTCTAAGAAAATGTCAAAGCAATAAACAAATAATGCATATGGAGGAAATGCAAAAGCAAAATCAAACATCAAAGACCCAAAAGGCTAACTAGAAATTGGAACCATCTTACCATTTTTACTCCGCAAACCAATCCTACAAAAAGCTTTAAGGCATTAGCAGAGGCCATGAAGATACTTTTCTCTTGTGTGTGTGTGTGTGTGTGTGTGGGGGGGGGGGGGGGGGGGGGGGGGGGGGGGGGGGGGTTGGTGTTTAAATAAATATCTTTTAACAAATCATATTATATATAGGGGGGCTACACCTAGGTCCGCCCCTGTTTTCAAAACTCCCCTCGAATGAAATTTGACGCACATTCCTCAAGGAAATTGAACTTGCGACCGATTGACTCTAATAAGAGGCGGACCCAAGTGGTCGCACCCACGTAATTCGAGAAACTCCTTTAATAGTATATTAAAAATCCTATTTTATTATTTGACTTATTCAATTCACCATTGTCTGAACCACCCAAATAAAAATCACAGGTCCGCCATTGAATCTGATATTGTATTAAATTCCCTCCATCTCTCATAGAACTTACATAAAGTATAATTTAACGACATCGCATCTTGAAGTACCCTGATGAGATAGTCGCCAAAACAAACAAACCACCAGAGAACCACTTTGTGCAACATATCCTATAATTAGAAACTAAAACAAGGCGGGTCCCTGCTTTGGCACAGGTATATCTGAATATCATAGCCATTCAGCAGGCCATGGGAGGGATGCACTGCAACCCTAAAAATAAACCAATCAGACAATGCAAATCCTTCAACCATAGGCCCACTCAATTCGAACAATTGCTCTTTATTTCTAACCATCCATTACAAGCCCCCAATTCGACCGTCAAGGTCCTCCACTAATTGCAATAGTTAAGCAAAAGTTGAATGCATTATCCCAATCACATTGCGCCACTTGGACAGTTTGTCCCAAATTCTGTCAATGAGTTTGTCCATATAGACAAACTGATTGCATAATCCTCTCATCACACACATCCTCTCAATTGCACACGCACGCACGCACACAAAAGTCGGTTACTTGGAGGGATTGAATCTGATAACGGGTTCATATATTTTGCTAATTTCCATAACCTAAGCAGATACAGGTTAACTGGGTGCAGGGAACAAAGTTCTGGGATTCAAAATGGGCCTTCGTAGCAGCATTCTATATACATATATATACACACACATATACATATATACATACACATACATATACATATATATAAACTTATTTAATGGCGGGGCGGGGTAACGGGGTGGGGAAAAGAGCAGATCCATCCCCGCCTTGCCCCGCCTCCTGGGCACAATTTTATTCCCCGCCCCCGCCCCACCTAAGGATCGGGGTGGAGCGGTCAAGCCGGGGCGGGGCAGGGCAAAATTGCCACCCCTATAAATTTCCTCTCAATTGCATAATCCTCTCATCACACACATCCTCTCAATTGCACACGCACGCACGCACGCACACAAAAGTCGGTTACTTGGAGGGATTGAATCTGATAACGGGTTCATATATTTTGCTATTTTCCATAACCTAAGCAGATACAGGTTAACTGGGTGCAGGGAACAAAGTTCTGGGATTCAAAATGGGCCTTCGTAGCAACATTCTATTTTATTTCCCCCTACCAAACATGACTTAAACCCAAAACATCGAGGTTAGAAATAACAAGCACCTTTCACCATGCCACGTCCTAATGACAACCCTACTCTAATCAAAGAACTAGACCATGACCCTCAATCAAACCAATCATATGTACATACCTTCCAATAATGGTTCTTCACGCACCTATAAGGTGCAAAAATCAACTATGCAATTGTGGGCCAGCTCCATCATGAGAAGATGAGATGGGATTCAATGAAGATCTGGACCGGTCATTCACGCTTCAGATAGGAACATGGCCAAAATTTGTGCTATGTGAGTCATCTTGTTATGGTTTAACAAACCCTTGGAATTGTCATGCAGTTGTACTTCCTCTAAAAGAAGATACACAAAGAGTAACTACCAACTAAAATAGCATACATATTAGAGTTTGGAAAGCGATTGATATACCATTTACAAGGCTTGAGGATTTAACCATTTAACAAACCTTTTACGTGTCATGCACTTGTACTCACTCTAAAAGGAGATGCACAAAAAGTAACTACCAACTAAAATAGCATACATATTAGAGTTTGGAAGGCAATTGATGTACTGTTTACAAGCCTTGAGGACTTAACTATGTGCAAAAAATTCATACTCACGAGATGTTGTTAGTTGGCTGATCAAATATCATTCGGTATGAGGTAAAAATAAAAACTTTGTTTACCATCCCTTTCATGACCCCATTGAAAAAAGACATGAAGGAAGTGTGTGGCACAGAGAAAAATGAGAACCGTGTTAAACAAGCAAAACATTGAAGAGAACCATGTTTTGTTTGAATGTTTGAAGAGAACCATGTTCATCTGGAGTACTACTAAAGTTTGTAACTGTTTACCATCTTTCTTATCATTGGTAAATCTAGACAACAATTTGAAATTTAACAAACACACAAGCATTAAAAACCTTAAATACCCTTCTCGAGCATGGAGCGGACTCTGGTTGGAAGCCCATACAGCCGAATGAAACCAGCAGCATCTGCCTGATCATATATATGGCCGCTCTCAAATGATGAGATGTCCTGCCTATACAAGCTATAGGGGCTTTTCCTGCCAACAGCGGTAACAGACCCCTTATACAGCTTGAGAGTCACGGTTCCTGTGGTGGTCTCAGTGATCTTCTCCATGAATGCATCCATGGACTGACGAAGGGGATCAAACCACCGGCCTGCATAAACAAGCTCAGCATATTTTAGAGCAAGGGAGTCTTTGACTTGCATCGCCTCACGGTCAAGGGTTAGGGACTCGAGTTCACGGACTGCACTGAAAAGGATTGTCCCACCAGGAGTTTCGTAGACACCACGGCTTTTCATTCCAACAAGTCTGTTTTCAACCATGTCAATACGGCCAATTCCATGCCTTCCTCCGATTTCATTGAGCTGAGAAAGAAGCAATGCTGGAGATAGCTCCTTCCCATTGACAGATACAGGGAGGCCTGAAACTATACCAATCTCTATGCATCTGGATGATGTGTGAAGGTAAGAAAGAAAGTTTTAATGCATCCATGAAACTAAAAGCAAGAAAAATCCAGTTTCTTAAGCAAGTATGAAAGAGAGTTTCAGTAGGAAAAAATTTTATGAATACTATTAATATTTTTTCATACAGAAGCAAAAGAATAATAACCGCAGACTATTAGACATGAGAACCACAAAAAAAATAAACGCTGGAGAGGCTTCTAAATGAACACTAACCAAATATATATATAGTCTATTTTGTGGTAAATAACAAACTATCATGCTGAAGTTGTTTCATGAAGTTAACTAAAGAAATAGTTGTGGTCCATTTTTAAAAATATAAATATTGAAAGGTAAACAGAATCCTGTCCATTTGACAAATCCAGTAGCATTTAGTAAATTTCCTACTGCAAGTCTGTATTGTAAATTACCAATAGCAAGGACCAATGGAAGAACAGAGAAAGGAGCTATTAAAACAACAGTGAAATGGGATAGTGTAATTATTAAGTGCTACACATGAACAAATATTCTAGGATAGAAAGATTACTGGATTCTCAGAATAAGAGCTTTTTACAGAAGCTTAAGCCAGAGAATCAGGGAAATTTTGCCAGTAACTTTATCCAGACGAGTCAGTCAGTGTCCAGTCATGAAATTAGCTATAGAACGATCGGAAGATCATAAAATCCACTAGAATAAATTTATATTGCTCTTTTTCAATTATTATCAACTGTCCATTGGCAAGACACTGACCAGATTGTTGGGATAATTGAAACTCAACAATGAGGCATATCAGATGACTGGCCCAAACAATGTCATTGTCATATCGTGACTAAGGTGTAAATGAATCAGGCAGCTTACTCTGGTGTATCAGGAGCATCTTCTGGGTCAACAGTCATCACGAACATATCCTTACTGGGCTCAACAGCTGGGTCTTCCAAAATGTCACCCTTTAATTTCAAAGAGAGAAAAAATATAATTTAGCTTATTCCCAGTAGTTATATGCATATTGTCAGAAGAATCAGCAAATATTACTTTAGTATTAGTAACTTTATAAGCTTCTTTTGTGTGAACTTGTTGGATCAACCACATGAACATTAAAAATGGTAGCACAGGAGTCCATGATAAACTCTCATCACTAGTTATATTAGCATGTTAAGTTCATTTGACTTATTTGAAAAAACCATCAACTTTCCAAAACGTTATATACAGATTTTATTCCATATCTGAGGCAATATCTAATCTACCCCATGGATGGATATTTTTGGTCCGTTTTTACACAGCATGATCAAATCAGACTATTTTGAAAGGGAGAAAATACTTTACACAACATAAGGGGTGAATCCTGTAAAATATGCACATTCATATTGACACCCCTGATAATTGTGTCATTGTGCCTGGGCTGTGAGTGCTCTCAGCCACATGGATAGTTCAATGTGTTCATCAGCACTTGACCCAGGGATGTGGATCATCTAAGGCACATTAGCAGGGTGTACTCCTTCACAGTTTTTCATCCTAAACACTAAGGCTGACAGTAATCCTGTGAGATTTTTATTCTGCAACCTACATCTGAGTTTTTTATTGGAATTCATGATTAGGCATTTTAATAAAACTAGAAACCAGGCCATGAAATCTTCATGTTCTACATCCTAGATTGCATCCAGTGTCACGAATCTCTTTCTCAGGATTTTATCATCTCAGAAAACAATGGGATCTCTTTAAATCATGGAGTTTCTCTGGGGATATAATTGGGAAAAAAAAAAAGCGCAAGACTTATATTGAATATATATATATATATATATATATATATAGGAAAGAAGTTTCAGGAATGGCCAGGCCGTTCCTATCTTAGGAATGGTCCAAGCCCATGGGCTCACTTGCCCGCTCTCCCCTTTAAACTGCCATAATTGACACTCATCCAACTTCTCTAGCTTCCCAATTGAACGGGAATATCTTCACACTCATCTATTTGTCGGCTAGGAATAAAACAACTTTGAGGCCCTCAAAAGAGTAACTACCCAGATCAGTTGGTTTCCATTTTTAGCATAAAGGTAGGGCGTGGGAAACATTTTTTGAACTTCAGCCCGCATGCCATGCTTTCAGTTGGGCCCATTTGAATCTCTAATAATTAGAACAAAATAGCATTTAAGAGATCATACAGGAAAAAGATGGAGAAAGATGATAAGGAAAGAAGATGGACTAAGGATAGAAGAAAAGGAGATAGAGTAATTGCTTGTTCGTCATCCAACACCTAATGCTTAAATACCTTTTCTTGAGAAACGTTCCACGTTTACAAAAACACCTTCCTAATACTTTCTGTATTCTACAGAGTGGGGCATTCCTAAGCTAGGAATGGTCTAGCCCTTCCTAAAAATTACTCATATAGTAATAAATAAAATGATAAATAATTAAGAAATAGAAAGAGGAGAGAGAATTTTCAACCTTCAAGAATTAGGTGATATTTAGACAGTTAATTAAATTTCTAATTATTACATACTATTAGTATTTTCTTACTAGTAAACTAGAAATGGGTTCATAGAATCATAGCAGGAAAATCCAAAAAGAACCATCCATCTCTTGGCTAGCTGGCTTGCTAATTTAAAAATATTTAAGATCCTACCCTTATGCACCAAAGAGGAAGAAATCATTAAAAAGGGTGGAGAGAAAAAAAAAAGTTGCAGGTGGTAATAAAAAATTCACTTAAAAAAATCATGCAGCCAAATCTTTTTCCATTTCAAGTAGAGAAAATAGGTTAAATAAAGGACGAACAGTGAAGACAACATGATAAATTTTTATTTCTTTTAATAAATTTTGGTTCTCTGTAGCCCAATTTTCACCATTAAATATCATGATGTTCCATGATATTTTCACTATATTTTTATTTTTCCCAATATTTAAATATCACAATGTTAGAAAAAATATCATTTGGTCTTACAATATTGACAATATTTGGCATGGATTACATCATATAACGAAGACCACAACGGATATCGTTTTCTAATTAAGGGAAACCATGAAACATAAGTACAACCATGAAAGGGCCATACAAAATGTTTAGTATTATGGAACAGATAATGGTTTGGTAGAAATACCTCATGGCTAAGGTGCCATAGATTCCGGTCTCTGCTGTAAATAGATTTCTTTGTTACTGGGACAGGTACATTGTGTTTCTTTGCATATTCAATGGCATCTTCTCGTCCTTTAATCTCCCATTCCCTCCATGGAACCACAACATTAAGCTCCGGGTTCAAAGCAAAGAAAGCCAGCTCAAATCTTACCTACAGAGTGAAAAATTAACGACATAAGGTCCAAAGAAACAATGAAACTAGATATAGTCCCTTCAAAATAGACACACATATACCTGATCATTTCCCTTCCCAGTGCATCCATGTGAAACTGCGTCTGCTCCTACTTCTTTAGCAACATCAACCATCGCCTGCAATTCAACAACAGAGAGAATCAATGGGCCCATGGCTTTCTTTGATTAATTGAAATGCAAAGTAGCAATAAGAAGCAACTGTAAGGTTGTACAAGTGACAAAAATCCAGATAATCACATGCAGATCAATTCAAAGCAGGCATGGCATTCTTTCAGAGGTGGAAATGTAAAGTAACAGTAAGAAACAAATATAAGGTTTAGGTTATACAAGCGAAAACAACCCAGATGATGACATGTAAATTAAGTCCTAGTGATGGCTAGTATCACTCGGGCTTCAGCATGCATTTTCTATAAGGGATTTCTTTTTAATTTCCTTTCTTAATTTTGCTTAACTAATAAGGGATTTACGTCATTTTACCTTTAATTAAATAATCTACTGTCAAGCTTGCAATTAGGCATCTTTTGTTATAGGGACTAACTATATATCATAGCTCGTCGACAATACCAATCTACAAAATTTTAAGCCTCCTCAGTTCCAGCCAGACATGTGACCCACTTAGAATTATTGTGGGAACACCTATTTCATGCGAGTATGCTGGATTCTGTCCTTGTGTTTCTCTTTGAATTTTTGTATGTTGGAATACCAGTCTGGCCAATCTCTGAATTGGATTCTCCAACGAGCTACAATGGCAAGGTGAAATAAATAAAATACTACCACTCTATAAGCTAATATTACGTTTCTAAACATCCTCATCTGTTTTCATTGACTAAAGCATGGCAATTCCTCACTCAAACAGCCATCCTGACACAAATCTGAACTTCAGTTTGGGTAGACCCTTTTTTGCAGAGATATCACCAAAAAAACACTGGCCGAAACAATTTTTCGAAGAGGAAGAGATGGATTGACAATTTTTTTCCACAAAATTGTTGTCCTCTCTCCCTCCCCTCACAACCGTTGCACCAAACAAAAGATTTCACGGCTTGCAGAATCCACAATTCCACACCCAAGATGTCAATGGAAAAAAGTATGCTGAGTGTTCCGCAAGCAGCTGTTTCCAAAGTTGCCCTAAGCACCCCAAACCTTTCATGTTATACTTTTGTATTTCCGAGTCCAGCGCCTCGAGTCCGTCCTAAATGTATTCATGACTCATGAGCATTATGGCAGTCGTATAGCAGGCTATCTTCCTTTTCTAGGAAGCTACTAAAATCCTTCTGACTGCTTCAGGCTTCAATTTCCTCTCACAATTTCAGGAAACAATGCAAACTTTAATATAAAAACATAATCCCAAAATTAAATACATTATTAATTTTCATAAAACAATCAACCAACTCACAAAAGTCTACCATTAAAGAATCTAATGAAATGAAGAATCTAATGAAATGATAACAATATAAAAGACAGAAAGGAGGAAATGAGAAAGGGACATTCAAATACAACTCAATCCCAAGCTGTGGCATGATCATGTTCTTTTATTATTTTTATTGTTCACAGATTCTGTGCATATGGATTGTTCAAAATGTAAAAGATAATCCATCAAAAATCCAACAATCATAAAAGAAACTTCCATCCTTACTCAGTTCAGACTGTACAGCTTCCCATGTTTTCATAAAACCATTGCCAATAACAAATTTTTTTAATGTCTCTGTCATGAGTTTCAGATACAAGGAGAAAGTGGACCATCTTCTAATTCATTGATCGCACCTGGAGCGTGATCATCATTCTTAAAGCAGTTTTAAGTATCTTATCTTCAGTTATGCTGAGACTTACGAGGTTCATGTAACAGCTTGACTAATTGACTGATGGATTCGCCAGGAAAGGAAATATTTTATGGTAGCTTTTTTTGGTTGTCAATTGCCATTCTGTGGTCATTGTAGCAAAGCAAAGTACTAGGACTTCGTAGTTAAGCTGAATTCAGCAAGTAGAATAGAGTTGGAGGTAAGAAAGATTGTGATATAGATGTTTAACTGTCGAGGAACTTATAGGGTATCTCATTTAGACTCGTGGCTCTGTTAGGAGAATTATGCCAACCATCTGTGTTTTCAGAAACTGAATTCAGCAAGTAGTATAGAGTTGGAGGTAAGAAAGATTGTGATATCGATGTTTAACCATCAAGGAACTTGTAGCGTATCTCATTAAGACTTGTGTCTCTGTTAGGAGGATTATGCCAACTGTCTGTGTTTTCAGATACTGTGGATATTTGATGGCACCAACAGCAAAGCAACATGAAGCTGAACTTTGATTAAAGTGCTGATAAAGGATTTATAGTGGCCAATATTATGGGTCTCTATCCAAGACCATGAAGGCTCGAGACTTCAAAATTCTTTGTTCCTCCTGTGCAAAAGGTGGTTCTGATGAAGCAGAAGTAAATGCTCAGGTAACAGTACTTAAGGGACTAAACAAAATGGGTGCAAAGGGTGCAGTTGAAGATGACTCATTATTTGCTACTAATGACTTGAGTCACTTGACACTTGACTATCTTTAGAGAATGGAATATTGGATAGTGAAGGAGGGGCATTTTCCCATCAACATGTTCTACACTCAGTAAATTATGATGCAAACCATTGGATGATGTCTAAGGCCTCATTTGTTTTTTGATATTAACCTTTAACGGGTTGTCTAATTTTTACTTATATTGTTTGTGTCCTTTTCTAATTTAATAGAATAAATATTGTTGTCTTAAATAATTTAGAGAGAGAGTGAGAGAGAGGAACAAGTTGACAAACACCAGTGGAAATAATTTACATGGCCATGAATTGATATTAATCTGTGGCAAGTTCCACCATAACACCAATCCACACATAAAGAGAACTGTGAAACTGTGCAAAACACAACAGATTGGCAAGAAATCAATGCATTTACTAATCAGGCTTTAGACAACATGGTGCTGGACTGATAATGCTATGCTGTGTAGTGTGTACCACACTCCCAATTTAGCCCACTCCACAACCCTGAATCAGTTCGTACAAATGTCAAATGGCACATATAGTTTTCAACACTCAATTCAAGAAAGAAGAGAAGTATCAATCCAACCTGATCTACACATTATTCACTTCATCAGTTTCCCGCTTTCCGTTACATACGCATCTTGATCCAACATATCCAGTTTTCAATCTGAAAAATAACCTTCACCCATGACCTTCCACACCTAGCCACACCCCAGCACAATCTAAGATTACATGATGTCCATACCCTACCTTCCTATATTCAACGTACCTAACTGCCAAAACCACATATCTCAGAAGGGAAGGTTCCCACACACATACAACTACCTCAAATTTTAACCAGATTTGAGAAACGCTCATTTGAATTTTGCATTAAACATAAACCTTAGAAATAAATGAGTATAATATAGTCAAAAGTGACATGTGCCTAGAATGCCTTTCAAAAACATATAATATAGCCCAATATAAGAACTGAAAACGCATAATCACAAAGCCGTCCCCTCCTCCTTGGGCATGTGCATAAGGATGGTAGAAGGCTTTAACGATGATGATGATGATAATGATAATGCAGCGACGACATTTACCTTAGCAATAACAGGGCGGGCCATTGAAGTTCCTAACAAATACTTCCTTTCATAGATAGCACCAGCTCGCAAACAAGGAAATATGTAATCCCTCACAAATTCCTCCTTCAAATCCTTTATAACCAATTGACTTGCACCACTGGCTTTGGCTTTTGCTTCCAGACCATCCATCTCTTGGATGCCCTTCAAAAAAATAATTAGACAGGTAATTAGCACAAGGAGAGAAGGGATCTTTGACAAATTACACAATAACCTTGAAAAACTAAAAGAAAATTTCTTACTATGCAACAGGATAAAAAGTAATACACATTGCCAACTATGAAACAATTATCTGTTCCAAGTCTTACAAAGGAGTGTGAATTACACATGAATAACAGAGGACTCAAGCTTTCAGGACCACCACAAAATCCCTTTAATTAAAATAAGAAATAGAGAAGCCAAGAATCACATGAAGTTCTCACGATGGTACTTCTATAGGCAATTTGGAAATTAGAAACAAAAGAATGCTGCAATATTTTTCAGAAAGAACCAGTAAAATAAAGAGAAGATTAACAGGATCAAAATTCCGTGGAAAGACGTGCAATGCCGGGAAGAAATTTAACATAGTAGCTTGACAATCAATTTAGAAATTGGGGCAACATGGATAATCATGACCACTAGATTGTCAAGCTAACAGAGAAATGGAAAGTTATTTCAACAAGATGTTTAATATTTAGTAAAGATCGTGCAACAGGGGGAAACCTAGGGCCAGAAGATTTTGGAGTCAACCTATGAGATGATCATGGAACAACTAGATTTATCTTTAATGGCGGATGGCTACTGGCTAGAAAAGAGTCAAATGAAGCAGAACTATCTGTGGTTAAAGAAGGTTAAAGGTTGTGTAAAGGCATGGATGTTAACACCAAAAGTACGCATACTATTGGAATGTCACAACTAATAGCAGACTTGGGTACAACAAAAGAAGAAAACCACAAAAGTGATCCTTCTTTCTAAATAAAATTTAAAAAAAATTAAAATTCTTTCTCAGAGCCCTTCGCCCATGGATCAAAATAGCGGTTGCGGTGGGCATAGTGGTAAGTGTCCAAATCGCTACATAGAGGGCGATATGTAGCGGTTGCGGCGATACATAGTGTTGTAATAGTATAAATTAAGTATTTTAAAAGAAAATTTTGAATCTTGCGTAGCAGGGAATCTTATGTTGTTTTAGTGATTTGGAACCATATAAGGGTAGAGACAACTTTAGGAAAGGCTATTGAGGAGAATAATAGGAAAAACGGTGTTTTAAATTAAAATTGCTTGGCTCTACTAGGTTTTAGACCGTAGTGCCACTATTTTTAAAATACCATAGCGGCCTACACGCTACGGCCGATAATGTAGCCGCTACGCTACGTAGTGCCCGCTATTTTGAACCATGCCTTCGCCTATGACCCTAAGGATGCTAGTGGGGACATGAAAAGTCTATCTAGACAAAGGGCTGAAAGGGAGTTTACTTCCGTAGGACCATCCATGTCAATCTATAGTGAAGATCTTTCCCGGTAAATTATGTTTTTTTTTAATATAACTTTCATTTTTATCTATTAGGAGATAAGGATACTTAATGGCTCTAGCCATAGTAGAAAAAAAAAAAGATGTGTATAGAAAATAAAATAGACTGAAAATGTTTTTGTACTATCACTCATTTAACTCTACATTTCCAACCATAGTTTTCAATTTTGTTTCATTTTGGCCAAAACATTTCGACAAAACTATTACTAATTTCAACCTGTTTGGTCAGAAATGGACCATAACAGTTGAAAATGGCCTAATCTTGCACATGTACTATTTGAGGTTTTCCCTTCACGCCCAATTAACCCTGAACCGAGCCTGAAGTTGTGGTGAAAGATTCTGTCAACCCCCACCTCCTTCCATTCCCTCCAATTGAATGAGGTAACTTAACAGTTGTAGAGATTGTAACCATCAGCTGATTCTAATAGTAGATTAAATCAATATAAACATAAAAATAAATGCAGAAATAGTGGGCAAGAAATTATTTTTATTTATGTATTTCCCAGTACAAGAAGACCCCACCTTACAAGCACCTTTTATAACCAAGATCAAAGAAAATAAAATAAGAAAGGATTGGAGAAGAAGAAGGCAGGGGAAAGAAATGATCCTTAATTTTCTACTTCAGAAGTGATGAGAACTTCATTGACATTTGGACATTCTCCATTGCCAATTCCAGGTTTTTCTGCCCTTCTTTTGGCATGTTGAAGGGCCTTTGGAACATTCCTCTGTCGTGTTTCAAGTGTTTTCTGGGCATTTAAGCATTGAGCAGCATGCAGCCCCAAAAACAGGGGAAAATCCCAAAAATCCCATCAGGCCTAACATCCAAGCCCTGATGCAACCCAAAGACTCGAAACTTAGGCAGAGGCCCAGCCCACTTACAAAATATGTATCACCTTGTGTTAAATATGCCAGTCCATTTAGCAATTAGACCAGAATCGTAGACCCCTAGCCTATGGGCCTAAATGCAAAGAATAAATCCAGTGCAATGCAGGCCGCCCCATGTCAGGCTTGGGTTGGCCTGGGCCATCAGTGCCCATAAATATAGGTATATGTGGGTTAATACCAGGTCATACAGAACCTGAAACTGGTCATATGGAGCCAAGCTTGAGCCATTTTCTTGATCAGGCACCATTTATAGGCCCTTTCTGATATTCCATGACATTCAAAAGCATATGCCAGAAAGAAAGAGATAGCCAGGAAGAAAGAGAGAGATAGAGTTGTGTGAAATTCTCACATTCGATGATTCTCATCTTGGATTTCTGTTCTTTAAATAGACTTTACAATGCCTAAGATTAGGCTACAAATCAAGGAATTAAAACCTAATTAGATCAATTAGATCTCTAAGAATGGAAAGACAATTAATCTATCGAGCTGTATACAATCTATCTTGCTGTACACATTTTGACTAGATCTCCTATTTACACTTGGGCTGGGCCTAATATCATACAAGTGGGTTGGGCCAAATATCATACAAGTTTACACTTTAACACCCCCCCTCAAATTGATGCGGTGAATCAACCAACAACAATTTGCGAACAAGGAATTCATGCCGCGGTCGTGGAAGGCCCTTGGTGAAGATATCAGCAAGCTGGAACTCAGTGGAAATATGGGGAAGAGTAATGATTTTGCGATCATACTCGTCCCGAATGAAGTGACAGTCCACTTCAATATGCTTGGTCCGCTCATGAAACACAGGATTTTCAGTGATTCGAATGGCACTTGTGTTGTCAGCATGAAGAGGAGTCGGTTGAGTCTGGGAGAAGCCAAGCTCGGAGAGCAACCCACGAAGCCATAGGATCTCAGAACAAGCGGAAGACATGGCTCGGTATTCGGATTCCGTGGAAGATTTGGAGACTCTTTCTTGCTTTTTACATTTCCAGGAAACCAAGGCGTCTCCCAAGTAAACACACCATCCTGTGGTAGAGCGACGGGTGTCCGGACAGCCAGCCCAATCCGCATCAGAATAAGCGGTGAGTGTAAGTGGTGTGCCAACTGGAAATAATAAGCCGCGGGTAGAGGTACCAAGAATATATCGAACAATCCGTTTGACTGCTGCCAAATGATGATGCCGTGGGGCCGTCATAAACTGACTGACCAGATTAACAGCATAAGAGAGATCTGGTCGAGTAATGGTGAGATAGACAAGGCTACCAACCAAACGACGATAGAATGTAGGATCAGGAAGGAGATCGCCGTCTTGTTGATGAAGCTTGGCATTTACTTCCAACGGTGTGTCGACTGGGCTAGAATCACCGAGATCGGCAAGATCCACTAGGTCAATAGCATATTTGTGCTGATGAAGAAACAAGCCTTTCTTTGATTGATGCACTTCCAAACCCAAGAAATAATTCAAAGGTCCCAAATCCTTCATATGAAACTTATCTTGCAGAGAGGCCTGTATCTGTCGGATCATATCACTGTGAGGGCCAGTAATAATGATATCATCAACATACACAAGGAGAATTGTGGATCCTCTGGATGAATGAAGTGTGAACATCGAAGGATCATACGGGCTCTGTATGAAAGAAAGCTGAAGGAGAGTGGTTCGGAACTTGTCAAACCAGGCTCTGGGTGCCTGTTTAAGGCCATATAGTGAGCGTCGTAATCAAGCAACATCGGTCTTGGAAGAAGAAGGAATTCCTTGAGGGAGACGCATATAGACTTCCTCTTTAAGATCCCCATGAAGAAAAGCATTCTTCACATCCATCTGATATAGTGGCCATGACTGAGAGGCGGCTATAGCAAGAACTGTACGTACAGTTGTCATTTTGGCCACTGGAGCAAAAGTCTCCTCATAGTCGATACCATACTCCTGCCTGTTTCCAAGTGCAACTAGACGGGCTTTGTAGCGATCCAAGGATCCATCAGACTTTAATTTCACCGAGTATACCCACTTGCATCCAATGGGTTTGATAGATGAAGGACAGGTAACAATGTCCCATGTATGATTTTTTTGAAGAGCAGTAAGTTCTTCCTGCATAGCCTGTTTCCAACAATCATGCTGCACTGCCTGAGAGTACGAGTTAGGGATAGAAACAGAAGACAAAGTGGTTAATAATGAAGCATGAGTAAAGCCATAGCGATCAGGTGGCTTGATGTGGCGAATGGATCGGCGAAGAGCCAGAGAATCCGGAGGTGGATTAGGTGCTGGATCAGGAGCAGGAGGCGCCGGAGGTGGATCAGGTGCAGGATCAGGAGCAGTCAGGGTAGGCGCAGCGAGAGACCCAGAGGCAGGATCACCTGTAACAGTCCGTCGTTTATACACAAAATTCGGCTTAAAACGAGTAACAGGTGGAGGCATTTTATCTGAAAATGATGGTAAAAAAGAGAACGAGACAGAGTCATTTGAATCACCATGCCTTGGAAAGAAATATTGATTTTCAAAAAACACGACATTGCGAGACACTCGAATTCTTTTGGCTTTAGAATCATAACATAGATAGCCTTTTTGATTAAGAGCATAACCAAGAAAGGCACAGATGGAGGATTGAGCTGTTAACTTAGTGCGCTCAGTGGGAGGAAGAAGAACAAAACAAACACACCCAAAAGGACGAAGATGATCATAGAGTGGATTCTTTTGAAAAAGTCTAAAAAACGGTGTCTGGTTGTCTAATCTAGAGGAAGGTAGTCGATTTATGACATGCACAGCGGTTGAGAGGGCTTCAGGCCAAAACCTAGTTGGAACAGAAGATGCTAACAAAAGTGAACGAGCAATATCCAAGAGATGTCGGTTTTTCCGCTCAGACACACCATTTTGTTGGGGGGTGTAAGGACAAGAGCGCTGAGAGATGATGCCTTTGGATTGCAAAAATGTTTGAAATTCCTTAGAAACATACTCCCCCCCGAATCAGATCTAAGAATTTTAATGGTAGTGGAAAATTGATTCTCAACATAAGACAAGAAAACTTTAAAAACCGAGAAAACATCAGACTTAGCATGCAAAAAATAAATTCAAGTAAAACAACTATAATCATCAATGAATGTAACAAAGTATTTATAATGAGAAGGAGAGATAACAAGTGCAATACCCCACACATCACTATGAACAATATCAAAACATTTCATTGCTAAAGAATCATGAAGAGGAAAAGGAAGGGTTTTCCCTTTCCCCATTTTGCAGCGATCACAATTAAAAGAAACATCCTTAAAAGAAACTTTATTATCATTAATTAAACCAGAATTTAATAAAAACATCAAAGTTTTGGAATTAGGATGTCCTAAACGATTATGCCACAACTGGCATTTATTATGACCAAAATTGGAAAACAAAGCAGACTCCGAAGGGAGCTTTTCTGTTGACGAAATCTGGAGGGGAAACAGGCGTCCCTTCTTAGGGCCCTTCGCTAGCACCTTCCCCGATACTTGATCCTGCACAACACAACCAGAGTGAGAAAACAAGATGGAGCAATTACTATCAACAAGTTGACCAACTGATAACAAATTTGTGGTTAAGCGAGGGGAAAGAAAAACATTATGCAAGGGTAAGGAGTGAGGAACCTGTCCAACAGCAGAAATGGGAATACTGCCACCATCAGCAGTATTGATGCAGAGGTCTCCATCATACTCCCTAATATGAGTCATATTGGCAGGAGAGTGTGTCATGTGATTGGAGGCCCCTGAATCAATATACCAGGTGGATACTGAAGATTTTGGTTTACCTGATAGGCCAAGGGCAGAGAAAGCATTTATGATCATTTGCTGGACCATTTCAGGAGTGAGGGTAGAAGAAGAAGAGGCAGCAGGTGGTGCAGGCATAACTGGTGAAGGAGCTTCAGGAAGATGTGCAGAGTAGGCTCTCTGTTGTTGTGCCCGATTCTGAGGTCGCGTCCGGCATTCCGGAGGAACATGACCTTTGGTTTTGCAATAGGAACAAAACTTCTGATTGCACTGAGTGGAAACATGTCCGAGTTTGTGGCAGCAAAAACATTTGACCTTGCTCATGTCCCGGGCTTGAGGCTTACCCCTGGCAGCATAAGCAACATCGATAGGAGCAGCCTGAGGAGCATTCTGTGTAAGTGCCGTCTGAGTCACCAAGCGCTGTTCCTCTCTAAGGAGTTCACCCAAACATGATTCGAGTGAAGGGGATGGTACCCTGCTCATTAAGTTGGACCGAACATTTTCAAATTGTGGCCGTAACTTCATCAGAAACTGATCCCGCTGACTTGTCTGATGGATCTCTTGAATAGAGGCTAATGAGGCAGCAGGAAGGTCAGCATAAATAAGCTCAGCGTAATCAGTCCACAGACTTGTAAACTGAGAGTAGTAATCCTGTATCGACAAGGTCCCTTGAACAAACTGCGAGATTTCATGTTCTAAATGAAACCTGCGAGCAGAATTTGCTTGCAAATATATCTTCTTTAAATAAAGCCACATTTCTTTGGCAGTCTTGTATGGGCGAAGGTTTAGGATAAACTGTGCATCGACGGACCCCAATATCCAGGACATGATCTGCCAATCTTTAACCTCCCAGTTAGATAGGAGCTTGTCATCAGTAGGTTTGGGATCTGAATCATCAATATGTCCCCAGAGTTCTTTACCCTTAAGGTAAATTTGAAATTGAAAAGCCCAAGTGGTATAGTTTTTACCATTAAACTTGATCAACTTAATATCTCCTTTTTCCATAACTATTAAAGCAGAGATACAAAAAACGTCAATGGTCGACAGTGAAACGATTTCCACGGGTGCTCCAAGTGATGATCAGTGATCAGATCAGGGAGTGGGGATGGAAGGAGAAGCTATTTGCGCAACTCCAGGCCAAAGTCTCACTCAAAAAAGATCAAAATCCAAGAATTTGGACGGCCGTGATGAAATCAGAGGCAAGAAATAGAAGTATCACAAATGTTGCTGGAAAACCGACCTCTGATGGGAGAAAAATTCCTGAAAAATGTCCATAAATACCACCAATGCTGGTCGACCAAGATGGAGGAATCCGCTGATGTTGGTGATGTTGATCACAGGTGGGCCACGCCTTGATCAGAGAAGATCTGTGATGATCAGTGATGATCTGAAGTGGGTCTGAGTGCTTCCAGACCTTGGAAGAGGACGAGGATGAGCTTACAGATCAGTGGATGAAGCAGAGATAGAAGACAGTAGCACAACAGTGCAATGTTGTGCTAAAACATAGCCTGACGATCTGGAATGTAGAACATCGATCTGAAAGTGGGTCCCACAAACTGATCTAAGCAAAGATCAGGTAGTAATATCTGGAAGGAGTTCAAAAATTCTTCCCCCAGGCCAAAATTTGATGAGGAGTGGATGAAGATCCACCAATCTGGACGGCTGTGATGAAATCTATTTGACCAAAATCACCAGAGGAAGAAGTGGCTGGAAACTACCTCAAAAGGTGTTATAAAAATCCAAAAAAATCTTCAAAAATCCTTTGAAGAATAGTCGATCATCATCATGTAGATTGCTGGCTACAAGTGGTTTGATCAGAGGTGGGCCACCTTGATCAGAGATATCCCATGCAGAGAGAAAAGAAGAACCGAAGCTTTAGAAGTCTCTCAGAATGAAGAAGGAAGAAGATCTCCTAGAACTCGAGCTCTGATACCATGATATTCCATGACATTCAAAAGCATATGCCAGAAAGAAAGAGATAGCCAGGAAGAAAGAGAGAGATAGAGTTGTGTGAAATTCTCACATTCGATGATTCTCATCTTGGATTTCTGTTCTTTAAATAGACTTTACAATGCCTAAGATTAGGCTACAAATCAAGGAATTAAAACCTAATTAGATCAATTAGATCTCTAACAATGGAAAGACAATTAATCTATCGAGCTGTATACAATCTATCTTGCTGTACACATTTTGACTAGATCTCCTATTTACACTTGGGCTGGGCCTAATATCATACAAGTGGGTTGGGCCAAATATCATACAAGTTTACACTTTAACACTTTCCCACTATAAAGTGACGTCTTTTAGTTTTGCCCACTCATGTCAACCCTTGGTAATTTTGATGCCTACGGTGGTCACACTTTGGGAGAAACAAAAGCCTTCTCCCGTGACATTAGTGTCTTACACAACTGTGAAAATATTTATTTTTGGGAATGGATTGACAATTTTAAAATTGTAGAATCTCAATAGAAAATAATGTAAATACCTTTTTGAGTAATTTAAGTTTCTAACATTTTGATTTTTCTTTTTGCAGCATCATTTTCCAAAACAAAGAGCTAAAGGGTAGACTGAAACAGGCTCCAAAACAGATTTGACATATATATAGGGAAATATTCATATGCATCTATCCCTCACCATTTTTGGTGAGGGACACCCCTTTTGGGGGTGTTTCAAGTACAACAGGGAGGTACAAAGTACCCCTCTTGTACTTGAAACACCCCCAAAAGGGGTGTCCCTCACCAAAAATGGTGAGGGATAGATGAATATGAAGATCCCCCATATATATATATATATATATATATATATATATATATATATATATATAACTCCTTGCAGACAATAACTATGGGTTCTCTTACGACAAAAATAACAGTCTCGCTAATAAGAAGCTACAAGAATAAATCATATAGACTGCAAAAGGTTGATCATATACATATATGGCACAAAAGAAAGTTATTCCAGGAGTTATTAAGTTTCCATATGAATCAGAGACTACATATGTTCCTTGAGATGGTCCAGCATGCATACTCGAAAATAGGCCCGAGATAAAGACATAACTGTTCCAAGATCAAGGAGCTCTGAAAGGAGATATCAATAAATACGTAGAATGAAGTAGCCAAGATAAACATGTTTCAATGAGATTAACAACGAACATGGATTTAAATAGGGCTTAGAGGAAAAGCATAACTAATAACCATAGCTAAATGGGACAAGGTTTTGGTGATGATTTGAAGAAGATGATGAGGGTGATGATGCATCAAAACCATGTACTTTTTATCGCCTTATAAGACCAAAAACATAAAATATTGGGAAACAATTTCATCAAAAGAGAAATTGATTATGCAAAGTTATCATTTTCATACTTGACCAACATCTGCAGTGAAACATACAACATCGCAGCCATAGTTTTCCCTGCAAATAGCAAAACAATAAAAGATGAGCTTGCTGGGAAGCATGGTTCTGAAAGGAAGTGTCTAAATATAAAACCATTATTATTATAATATAGATAGGTAGATAGAGAGAGGAGAGTTTTGTTCACATGAGCACCAATCCTCATCTATATAACTAGCATGTGGGAGCCACCGAAAAATATTCATGGGCTAAGGAGATGAGGAGGTCTATGCATGGATCAGGACCAGGGTACTCCAAAATCAGCATACATCTATCATTATAAATATGAATTTTTATGCCCCAAAGATCGATGGTACAAACATATTAAAAAAGCGAGTGCTTAACTTTCATTCCAACGGTGTAACAATCAGATGAGTGCCAAATTTGGGCAAACGCCAACCAAGGGAAAGTAGTGAGTGTTTTGAGAGGGGAGAGGGGGTATAGATTATTCATAAGTTGGCCCAGGTGAGCCCTACAAGCTGGTTCTCATGTGAAAATCCTAATATATCTATTTATATATGTAAGTACTTAGTTATGATTGAACATTTTTATTTATTAGTCATAAACTTACTACAAAATTAATCATATAAAAGAGATTTTTAAATAGGAAAAAAAATGTTTGCCTCAGTTTGAAATCGCATGAAATTCTTCATAAACATTATCAAGGACAAGTATTGTTGCTTCTCCTTCACCTCCTCCTCCCTCCCCCTACTCCTTGTATCATCATCATCATCATAACAACAATAACTATTATTGTAGCAATCTATTATTGAATTTCGTTGTGAATCTTCAAAGTTTAGACATGAGAACACAGATAAATCATACGAGTAATACCTTAGCCATGGCACAATAACTGAGGTGTCTAGGCCACCACTGTAAGCAAGAACCACTTTGTTTAATTTGCCACGAAGACCTGCGCCCCTTGAGGGCCTAGATACATCATTATCTTGTTCACTGGCAAGTTCGCTATTAAGGACTGCATACCAAAGAACAAGCACAATATTAATCATGAGCTAGGGAAGGGTAAAACAGTACAATAAATAGGAGTGTAAAAACCGGCATCTTTGTACCTTTTTAGAGGTAGAATGTTCTGTATATCTCTATTTAGTAACATGGTAGGGATAACATTCTTGTTTTCGATGGTAACCCCTGGCTTTTGAGAATCTTTTACATTTTCTGAGCAAAAGGAAAATTGTTTCGACTAAAGGGGTGGACTGGACCTCCTATGTTGTACATGGGCGAACCAGGGGGCAGCGTCCCACCCTCCCCAAAAAAAAAAAAAATTTATACTTAAGGCACCCTCAAAATTCCTTTTCAGATAGAGCACCTCTCAAGGAAAACATCATGTGTCCACCACTGGTTGCAGTTCTCTTTTCTTTTCTTTTCTTTTTGCTGATTTGTGGTTGACATTAGTATATTCTCCCATTTCCTATGTTACTTAAGGCAGACAACTCTTTTTATCCATTTTTGGTTATGAACATTGCACTATGTCCATCTTTAGCTTTTTGGTAAGCATGTGAATGATCGTGGATAGATAGATAGAACAGAGAAAGAGAATTCATGTAGCCAACTTCAACATTGTTAGGACAAGGCCTTGATGATGATGTGAATAATCGAGGAAAAAAAAAATCCTTAAGCCCAAAGAACAGCGCAAGGAGAGAGGTTCTCCCATTAGCTACAGTGTGCTAAAGTACAAGATAGAACTACTTTTTCTAGCTTTAGCTAAAACAACTCAAATGCTTCAAAGGGTGCCACTTAAGATTTTAAATGAGCAGACGGGGTGACCATCTTCTTCTCTACTGAAGCTCAACTTCTAAACTTTCAATTAAAAAAAAGAAAACAAAACAAGCTCAAAGCCAGATTTTCCAACTCATTTTTGTTCATAAAGAACCATCCAAGATTCATTTTCTCCATCATGAAAAATGATTTTCTAACTTTTCTAATCCAAACAAATGTCAGCCATGACACCCATAATAACTTGAAACAATGATTTCAAAACCCAGCCGAAATCTCCTGATATGTAAAAGGTTTCAACCATGATAGACAATGATTTTCTGCATATTTAGTCCAAAACTCAGAAATTGATGTCAGGCACAACTAAAGGCAAACATTTATGGAGAACCTCCTCCCTTGCCACCCTATGGGTTATATGGAGAGAGAGAACTCAAGATGTTTTGATGAAAGTCCTCTAATATGGAGAGTCTTCTAGATCACAAGTGATTCGAAACTGCTACCTGGGTTTCTACCAGTCCACAATTTAGGGGCACTCCAACTGATATGATTGTGCAAAACTGGAGAGCTTGGGCCTTTCCCTTAGCTGATGTTTAGTCTGTTCTCTTTTTTTTTTTTTTTTTTCTTTTTTGATAAAGCTTGCCAGAATAGCTCTCTTGTACTATTTTGCTTTTTTAATGAATTTCATTAAATTTCAAAATATATATATATATATATTTAGTCCAAAACTTCAAATGCATTGAAACCTCATTCTCACCACCTTAATAAATCATCATCATCATCATCATCATCAACATCAAAGCCTTGTCCCAACTATGTTGGGGTCGGCTACACGAATTCTGTTTTTCCATTCCGATCTATCTTGAGCCAAATCCTCAAATAAGTTACACTTCTTTATATGTATCTTTACCACCCCCATCCACATCCTCTTAGGCCTACCCCTTTCCCTTGGTGGGCCATCAACCTTCATGGCCAAACTTTTCCTTACCGGCGCCGTTGGACATGCCCAAACCATCTCAAACGAATTTCTCTAATTCTATCCCCTATTGTTGCTACCCTTAAATGCTCTCGAAAGCGCTCATTTCTAATTCTATCCTTCCTCGTTTTACCACACATCCACCTTAACATTCTCATCTCTGCTACATCCACCACCTTAATAAATCCAACCCCCTTAATTCTATTTACATGCAAAACACTTGAAACGCAATTCAAAAGTGAATTCTGAAACTCTTATTTGTTCTAATTTTCAGAATTTTTCCTTTTCAGTAAAAGGACCAAAATCAAACAGACATACCAATGCAGACAAATCAAGCTGCTGAGAAGCATATGTTTTGGCTTTTGCCATAAATTTTCGGAATGTGTGTTTTAGAAAATGGAGTATGATAGGTAGTGTTGGGCCTGCTCTTCAAAAATCTAAGTCATACAAAAAACTAATGATAAATGTCCCATTCTCACTTTACGTCGAGTCTGGGCTGCTGCCGCCTTCACATTGATCACGTGTAAAACACATCAATAAACTATGAAAAAAACTTTACATGATCAATCTGACTGTGTGCCCAACTCCTACTAGAATGAAATATCTAAATAATAAATAATAGATGCCCCACTCTAGGACTAATTGGAGTATAGGCCACCATCAGATTGATCACGTGTAAAACAAATCAATAAAATTTGACAAAACTCTGCTAAATCAATCTTATCGTGGCACCAACTCCTATAGATAATGACACATATGTGTCCCTCGTAGAGGGTAAATTTAGCCCTTGGATCTGACACTCGCCCAGAGGTCAAACTTTTTAAGTATTTCCCTCGTGCAATATCCTAATTGATATTGCGCGACATCCTAAGGCCGTGGGATATTGCAAATATTAGCCTGCGAAATCTCAAAATGCCATATCCTAGATCCGTGCCTTATACATTTATACATTATTAACAGTTTTGCGGGGAATATATTTATAAAGTTTGACTGTTGTGGGGGATGATGTAAGATTTAAGACAAGTTGCACTGCCAATATCCCAGTTCACTTTTTTGATAAATGGGGCCCACTGAGGAGCCTCAGGTCAGAGAATCCGGACTCGGTTTAAACATAGTTTGAAATACACAGTTCCAACTGATGCTGGTCTATCCTTTTTTTTTCTTTTCCAGCATTTTTTTGCAAAAAAAAAAATAAATAAATAAAACCAACTTCAAAATCCAGGAAACATCAAACGCATAGGAAACATTTACATGAAACAAAGTGGGGAAAAAAAGAAAGAAAGGAAAATGAGAATCCATGAAAAGGGGTTTGTTTTACCTGATTTTTCAGGGGCATTGAAGGAGGATGGATTTGGTGGAGAAATTTTGGGTGACTGAGCCATGCAATTTGCAAGCTATCTGCAGCAGGTGGAATGAAAATGCAAGGGAGGAGGATTTTACTGTTTTAAGTCTTTTGAGGAGATGAGTGCAGGGTTTTAGCCTTTCTAAAAGGGCAAAGGAATCTGATGCTCGTCTCATCTACCGTACATGTATATGGCATCTCACGATCAGCACCGTCCATGTTGTGGTTCCTATGAGGAATGGTATTGTCGAGAAGTACAAATGTGACGTCAGCTAAACCCTATTTAGCACATGTGTTTAGTGAAAATTGGAGTGACGTCAGCTTTAAATCCTATTTAGGACCTGTTAGTTGAAAGTCGGGGTGATAATGATACCCACCGTCGTCTTTCTATTTTTCTACACATTTGTTCTTCAGTTTGTCTACATGGACAAATTCATGGACAGAATTTGGGACAAACTGTTCACGTGGCACAACGTGATTGGAATAATGCATTTCAACTTTTGAGAGAGTCCAATCACGTTACGCCACATGTACAGTTTGTCTCAAATTATGTCCATAGAGTTTGTCCAAATAGACTTTTTGTTTGTCCTTCTGTGCTTGCAAAGGATTCCAATTCAGACACCCCTGCACCTCTATGGCACTAAACGTTAGGTTCCAATTCTGCTATAATATTGCAAAATATAGCTAAAAATTAACTTTTGTTTATGTTTTTATGTTTAATTCTGGAAGTAGACGTGGCAATCCGGTCGGGTTTTGCTAAACGGGTCGAACTCATTTATTAAACAGGTTAGACAAGCCTCACACGTATCCGACCCGTTTATTAAACGGGTCGAAAACCCTAAACCTGCACCCACCACGGGTTAACCCAACCCGACCCACTTAAATCCACGTAACCATTGCGGGTTATACAGTTTAGGACGACCTGCATAACTCACATCCATCTAGTGAATCAGTCGATTCAACCATGGTTCCCTGCCTGACCAAAACTGACTTTTAAGCTCAAATTTGGTCTAATCTCATTTCAATAATCATTTGATGTGCATTATCTTGCCTTCCATTAATAAAAAGGGTGGAGCTGAATTGGTTAAGGTCCATTCATTCTTTTTTAGCATATGCATTAAAACAATCAAATTCAATTTTAGCTTAAATAAGTATGTCCTGCGGGTCAAGTGGGTCAACCCTAATCCGACCCGCTTAATTGCAGGTCATGAATACTTGACCCATGACCGACCCGCCTATCAAATGGGTCGGGTTAAGAGGGTAATACGCAGGTCAGGTCGGGTAAATCGGGTAATACACGGGTCGGGTCATGTTTTGCCACCTCTAGAAGTAGTGACTTGATTCGCTATTATAAGTTGAATCCTATCCGGAAAATTTTAAATTAAAATAAATGAAAAGAAGTTCGAACTTGTATTGAAACTAGATTGCAGTCTTCTTGTTGCACCTGGTTTTGAAACTGCATCCAGGTCATCCTATCAGAGAACCAACAAAACAAGTTCAGAGTTACGACTGGAACAGTTATTTAGGGGTCTCAGTCTAGTATGGTTCCAACCTGAAACCGTCTCATTTACAACCCTAATACAAACTAAAAAAAAGCTTAAGAGGTGATTCAGAGAAATTTGTTTTAAGCTCTTTAAATTTTCTGTAAGTTGGCATCACCGTAAAGTTTCACTCATTTAGCTCTGAATTTCTTCTAGTTAAAGGCCCGTTTGATGTCTACAGAATAAAATATTTATAGATTTCAATACTGCAGAATAAAATAGTATAGAATACGCTATTATAATAGTATAATATTTTTACTGTTTGGCAATTTTTGAATAATATTATAGATTTTAAATGGAGTTGTTTGGAGGGTGCTAAGATTAAAGTAAATTATATTATAAAAATATTTGTTTATTAAATATTTTAACTTATCTGTCACTTCCCACATCTGGATAAAAAAGTAATGCGGTAAAGTAAAGTTTCACTTTCATGTTTTTACCAGAAGTTACTTTTCTTTTATCACATAAAACCATGGTAAATTATAGTAAAGTAAAGACAATAAAAAAAACTACTTTATAACTTTGTCTCCCACTTTACTTTATCACATACATCATCTGACCATACTTTACCTCACATTTTATCATAATATGACATCAATCTTTATTTTACTTTACAACACCTGTGAACAAGTCACTTCTTATTTACCATATAAAACTACGATAAAATGTGATAAAGTAAAGTAAAAAAAAAAAAAAAAAGAAAGAAACTACTTTACCATTCCTTCACACTTTACTGCACCATGTGCTTTATCCCACCTTTACCGTCATGTGAGATTTACTTTTACTTTACTTTACCATATATGTAAACATACACATCATGATGGATTTGGTGAACTAATGTCTTTACTTTACTCTACCACTTTGTAATTGCTATTTTAAAAGATTCTTATCTTGCAGAAAGTATTCTTTATGGGGGTGTTGTAGGAAAAAGTATTGAGTTTTTTGAAATAAAAGAATCGTTTCTTCAAATATTTCTTGAGTTACCATACACAAAAGATTTTCTTCTTTAAAAAATGAAAGATTATATTGTATAAGATATTATTTTCTTGCGTTTTCTTGCTTATCCAACCATAAACTCATGTGAACTCACACCACATATCACATATGTCCTTAACAACTATGCAAGAGCCATATAAGATGTCCTTCACAACTTATAGGTAAGAAATAACACAATACTTTTGTAATAGTTTATTATTTTCTCAATACTTACTGAATGCAACAATTACAATATATATAGATTACACAGTTGGTTTAGATAGACTTGCCATGCGTCTTATGATGAGCAATCATAGCATCATTTGAATCAATCAGTAACTATAGGAAGTTTGAATGGATAAAGTCTGAATGGGTCCAGTAACTGCATACAGTTGAATCTCAACATCAAAAAATCTTAACCATTGTTACTCCCCTTCAAACTGGACGGTTCAAGCCAGAGTCCAAGTTTAGTCCTAAAAGCACTAAATGGAGCCCGCGGGAGCGGTTTTGTGAAAATATCTGCAATTTGTTGATCCGGATTGATGAACTTGGTGACAAGTGATCCAAGGGCCACCTTCCGTGAACAAAGTGATAATCAATCTCAATGTGCTTGGTTCGTGCATGAAAGACAGGGTTGATTGTCATGTAGAGAGCACTCATATTGTCACAAAATAATGTAGGAGGCTTATAAAGAGTTATACCTATATCACGAAGAATGTACCCAAGCCATGTTAGCTCAGCCGCAGTAGAGGCCATGGCTCGATACTCAGCCTCAGCACTAAAGCGAGTTACTGTGTGTTGACACATAAAATGTCACTTTGCCTCTTCAACATCAAGAAGTTACATGAAGCCACATCCTACCACAAACAAGCAATGTTACTTCAAGCGTCAAATCTTGTCAGAATCAAACAAAAATTGCAAGATTGTTCAAAACAGCCAAAAGAAGAGTACACATGAAGTTTTGGGCCATTCTACCATCATTTGGCCTAACTTCACTCATCCGGCAGCTGAACAGGCACCCTACGGCGACAGCGTCAAAGACATCAGATCTTTGATCCGAACCTATGGATGGTCTCAAAATACCTCCAAAAGGCTCCATGTCAAGTTTAAAGTCAAACCAACAACATTTGACCCCACATCAACCCTTAAACAGCAAAATTAAGTCTCTCGGAGGCGAGAACCACCGAGGCAATCACTCATCAAACAAAGCACATGGATGACTTCAAAAGGCTTCCAAAGGGCTACATGTCAAATTCAAGTCATTTCGACAACATTTGACCAGACTTTGACTTTCGGAAGCCAAATCAGGCCTCCCGGCAACGAAGCTCCCCAGAACCATGACTTCCAAATCGGAGCTGATGGATCGTCTCAAAATGACTCCAATAGGCTCCATGTCAAATTTCAAGTCAAACGCACATCAGTTGACTACACATCAAAGCGCAGCATCTCCCTCACAACAAAATCAAGTCTACTGGCTACGAGACCCCACATGGGTTCAAAACTCAAACAAAAGCCTATGGTTGGCCTTATTTATTGCTCAGGGCTTCAACTCAAATTTCAGGTCATTCCGACATCATTTGACCTAATTTGGCTTCTGAAGGCAAATCGGCAGCTCTGCTCGTCAAAGTCTACGGCTTTTCCTGCCTTGTATTGATATTAATGCCCACAATGTAAATTACATGAATACCTTACAAAGGGCTTAAAGAGAGATATGTGAAAGGGTAGTTTATAAAGAACTAATTATAAATTAGTTCTTTTCAAGATGCACTATCTTTGAATCAGTCTTTTACAAAAAAAAAATCAGTGTTGTAGAGGTATCATGCTTCGCCAATATATTTATAAATGTTGAAAAATATGTGGAATATAAAATTGCACTATTAATAGTAATTTTTCCGCAAAAGCTACCTTTTGACCTTCAAAATAACTTTATTTTGCCTTAATTGAAAAATCGATTTGTTGGTTTCCCATGTCGCATAACATGTTAATAGCTTCAAAAGAGTACTTCTGTATCGAAAGATGATACTTAGATTAGAAGTTATGATTTTTTGAAGTTGGCACCATGCTTCTAGATTCAAGGGGTGGAGGGAGGGGAGGGCGAGCCCCACTCAACTTTTTGAAAACTTGAGGGATATGGTGGGCATTTCGAGTTTCCTCTTGGCATTTAGTATTTTTATTCACCTTTTGCCCATCCTCAACTTCTAAGACCAAAGAAGAATACAATTAGCAAAAAGCCTAGGGATAATGGGGTCTTATCCTCTCATAGAAATAGAAGCAATCCAAAGTGGACAACTTATAGTCCCTTTTTACACGGCAAGTAATCTTGAACCTTTTTGCTTATTCTCATCTCAAAGACCTTTACAAAATACCTCTAATGTAATTACCAATGAGAAAGAACAACTCTCTGTAACCCATTTGCATAAGGTACCTCATACTCTTAAATTTTTATTTCTTTCTTTATTTTGCATTTTACAAAAATAGTGTTTTGTATTTGATGTATAATGTTTCCTAAAAAGCGGGCCTCACTGATTGATGATGACAACCATTAATCTTGGATCCTTTGAGGTCGAAGATGATGCTTTATATCGCATAGATATGGATATGGCATCTTGGTTAACTTGAATAATATCTTTCCCGTTCTTAATATTGGAGGCATATCCCCAAATCTTTAAAAGCTAAGGTCATTTAATTGATTCAATCTTTATTTTGTAAGGGGAAATTTTCAAATATGGCCTTAAGTTTTTTCCTTATTTAAAAAAAAGGACACAAGTTTTGAAACTTTTCAAACTAGATCTATGTTTTCCAGTAAATTTTCAATTAAGGACATCCAACCATTTAAAGGTATTTTCTGGTGACTTTTTCCCTTAATGTTTTAAAAATACCCAAATTACCCTTCATTTGAAGCCATGACATGGTCTCAGCAGCCACTATATACAACCAATCGCTGTGGGAATACTGGGTGTCCTTGCTCATCGTGAGGACACTGGTAGGGGAAATAAGGAGAACATAGAGGAAGTGAATGAGAGTTTTATTACAATGAAGGGTAATTTGGATATTTAAAAAAATAGGAAAAAAGTTGCCGAAAAATAGCTTTAAATAGATGGATGTCCTTAATTAAAAACTTCCTGACAAACTTGGGGACTAATTTAAAAGTTTTGAAACTTGTGTCCTTTTTTGAAATTAGGCCGAAATTTGAGGACCTTTTTGAAATTCTCCCTTTTGCAAAAAAAAACACTTGTCATCTTGCTTCTTTACCTCTGTTATGTATTAAATTCAAGATTAATTTTAGGCTCTCAGTAGTGCTCATCCATGACACACTCTAGTATGACCACATTAGGAAAGTGGGTTAAAACACGTGTCCGGATAATGTGTAACGTCTTGAAAGAGCATTCTTAATGGGGCCATAATAGAATCTGTCTCACCCACAGAACTCAATCAAGGTTTTCAAGAAGCTTAAATGAAATATGAAACTTGGCATTGCATTGTTTACAAGTTGTAACCATTCAGAAAATATAGACAATTATTGCAATGGTTTCTCAATAACTCTCTTGAATTTCTCAACCTATTACATTATATTAGATTAATTCTAATCACAATTAAATATCAACCCATTAAATTATGTTAGATTACTTTTAATAAGTCACTATTAAATCTCAACCCAAATAATTTTACTCAATGTCACAATTATATCTCAACCCGTTAAATTCAATCACACCTCTACATTATATGTTTGTATTTTAGCGCTTTATAAGTTGATTTCAATCCTAATAGAATAATACATTTATATTGTCCATTCTTGATAGGCTTATTAATAGGGCATGTTTGGATGCACAAGTAATTACAAGGAAGTAATATTTTATACAATATAATTTTTCACTTTCTAAAGAAAAAAAAAATCTTGTGCGTTTGGTAACCCAAGAAAAGTATGAAGAAAATATTATTTTCTTTCAAAAAGCTTAATATTCTTACCACCATTTTTCCCTTGTAGAAAACTTTCTATAATATAAAAAAAAACACTATTATGATTATGTTGATATCAACAAAGAAAGGGCAAAACAAAAAAAAAAACAAAAAAAAAATAGAGATGATTTGGGCTAGAAGTCCTTGGCCGTCATTATAAAAGTTTAGGGCCCTCAACTGTGGTTACCCTATTTAAGGGTATTTTTCTAGTAGATGTCCCCAATTTATTCTATCTAGATTTATTTATTTTTAATTTTTGAGCTAGCCGTTGATTTGTTGCTCGTAGCTGGCCTTTGATATAGAATCACATAGCATATGGCCTAGCCTACATAAATGACCAATGCAGTCTCTCTTTTTTTCTGTTTTTTCCCTTGTCTAATTACAAGTGGTCTAGTAATTATTGTTACCATACAACCAAATGACACTCATGCATTCACCCACATTATTATTTTTTGGACCAGTACATTCACCCACAGTATAAAGTGTTCTGCCAAAAAGGATCTCACAAGATGCAAAATTCAAATACCATTGTTTCTTAGATTTTCCTTTTTAGAAGCAGACACCAATTCAAGTTTTTTGTGTGCTAAGACTCTTAACAGTATTTCTTTCACCTTTTAAGAAAAATATTGTGTGATGATAGTTTTTGGTATTCACCACCTTCGTACCTAAGGAAAATATGATATGTTTTCCAACTTTTCTTGATTTGAAGATTCATTGTGAGACTTCAATCCATGTACAATATTTATATGCTCAACAATGACATAATCTACAAAATAATAAATTCATGAAAACAGATATGGTGACCTAGTTCTATGATTCAATGAAAGAAAATAAAATCAGGGATTGATAAAAGAATCAATACAACCATTCATGGGTAGTAATTGAGATATTTGGGTTTCTAGAACATGAAGAACCAATGCACTAACTAGCTTTAGAAATTAAAAACATGAGATTGAATTCTAGAACCAATATAAGCACTCATGGGTATGACATTTGTCTTCCTAAAGCATGATAATCAAATACACTTAAATCTTTGATATGAACTAAATAAGCTACAAATGCTATAAATATAGAAACTATGCTGATTTAAACCAAACTTCAGCTCTACAGATCCCCTTCAAGTTCACTTCTTGAAGCATTCCAATGGCGTACTTTTAGCTTGAAACTTTTAAGCAGAAAGCATTTCTTATGACAATACTGGGAGAATACTGTGAGCTAAAGTGTCTAAATTTTTTGACATATCCTGGGATTCAAGTAATGTTCAAGATTGATACTTAAAGCATCCAAGGCATATGGTATAACAAGTTCAAGTACTACGTCAACAACAAATCAAGAAGAAATCCATGATGAGTTCTCTGTAAGTATTTTGATAGACCATGGGATTGGAGGCATGCTTACATCTCTTACACCCTCCAGAATCTGAACCACAAGCTCCATTGATGGCCTATCGTTTTCGTTGTCTTGGATGCACCAACAAGCCACTCTAGATGCTCTTCTGAGTTCTTCAATGTTTGTAATACCATCCAATCGGTAATCCAATAGGGCTAGAACTTCATCCTCAACTATTTTTTCTGCAGCCCAACAAGGGAAAAAGGCAGATTCCCCATCCCCCAACTGCTCTGCATTTCTCTTCCCTGATATTATTTCAAAAAGCATCATTCCATAACTATAAACATCAGCTTTCGGTGTGATGGCAACACCTGAAATCCACTCCGGTGCAAGGTAGCCAATAGTTCCTCTCATGGTAGTCAGAACCCTACTGAATTCCCGCCCAACAAGCTTTGCCATACCGAAGTCTGACAACTTGGGGCAAAAAGCAGCATCCAAAAGCACATTTTCTGGTTTGATGTCGCAGTGTATGATGCAGTCTTTGCATTTTTCGTGGAGATAGGCTAACCCTCTTGCGGTCCCGAGTGCTATATGGTACCTTATTTTCCAATCTATGGCTTGGGGATTCTTATGGAACAATTGAGAATCTAAAGAACCATTTGGCATGTAATCATAAACTAGAAGTCTATCTCTACCTTGAGAGCAGAACCCGCGAAGGCGAATGAGATTAATGTGCTGAATTGCCCCAATTGTGCTCACTTCTGCTCGGAACTGCTTCTCTCCTTGAGCAAGGCCTTCTAGTTTCTTCACAGCTATGGGCATTGAGTCAGGCAAACTCCCTTTGAAAACAGAACCAAAACTTCCTTTCCCTAACTTTTCAGAGAAATTCTTAGTAATGACCTGTAACTCACTGTAGCTAAATACCACCAAAGAGTCCTGAACAACCTTCATAGATATTATTCGTTGTCTCCTCTGGCATATCCAAATGAACAAAACAACACTAAATACAGACGCACAACCAACACCTACACCAACAATAACCCAACGAACCCATCCCTTTGTTTTTTCTGATAATGGAAGCTGCAGATCAATTGCTGCGAGGCGAACATAAAGATCCCCTCCTCCTACATCGCCATCTGACATCTGTTTCAGATTGATCAAGTCACCATTCCATACAGAGCAACTACTATCATATGTATAAGCAGTACATGAACAATTGTTCAGGCAATACAATTCACATTCTTTTGCGCTTCTGACTGTCGTCAATGACTGCTGATTCCCTGGCAGCTGCACGTTGCGCATCACAAAGAACCCATCTTTTTCTGCATCAACAGAGGTGTTCCCACCACACTGGAAGGGGGTTCTCCTCTTGCATCCGCCTGACCAAATGCTAGAATTCCATTCTTTCTGATAGCGTGGTTCGAAACCACGCAAACAGGAACAAAAGGCCGGGGTAGATTGTTGCTGGGTGCATATGCCGAAAGAGCTGCAGTAGGAATAAATCTCACATGGAGATGTAGGAAGATACCAAAAACAACTCCATGTTTGGGAAGACCTCACTTTGCATCGCTGGATTTGCCCCAATGGGTTCATAACAGTTCTTGTCATAGAAGTATTATCCCAAAACTCATAGGTGGCATAGGTTCTGTTTTGGGTCTCCACAAAAGTCATTTTGTAGTTCTGATCTGCATCCATTCCCGGAAGTGAGCTGAAATACTGCCCAGTCCAAACTCCACTTCGCCAATAAATCTTAGATCTATTCCACATTAAAACAAACTGATTAATTCCAGAAGGATCCAGCTCAAGTGAAAACACCCCAGGAGCTGGATCTTCTGAGTTTTTCCATGACGTTAACCGCTGTCTTTCTCCAGTAATTTTATTCCTCCCAAGCTGTCCTTTTGGTAGCCATGTATCAGTTGGATAATCAAAGCTCTGCCAAATAACAACAGAGGAATTTGACCCATCTCTCAAAACAAGATTTCCAGTGTCAAGAAGCTCTGCAGTGGTGGAATTTGAGGCAATCGAGGGTACATTGGTGGACCATACCATCCTATTCAACTGATTCAAAAGGACTAGATTGCCATCTTGATTGATTCTTAGCACAGAGGAGGTCATGTTTGACAGTGGTGTTTCTCTGTTTGCAACCCAAACCACATTTTCTGGGAATTGTTTGTACCATATGCCTATGTAGTAGTTCTTAGAATTACCTGGGGTGAAGAAACCCAACTCAAAGGTGCCACCTTTGGAGGATATGGTCTGGTTTCCAGAGAGTGGTTGGCCTAGAGAGATGATTTCTGCTGCAGTGGAGAGATGGCTCTTGGAGAAGAAGAGTAGAGGAAGCAGAACATAGAGGAAGAACCATGACCTGATTTTTATGTCCATGTCTGTTGAATGAAAAATAGCACTTGGGTTCATTGAATTTGAAGAAGAACGTTGTGAACAGATGTCTATATGAAAATTAGTTGAATCATTATTTCATTTGTATTCTTCCAGGATACTTCCTTGGAAATCTTGTATCTACATCATAGTAGCCGTATATTTCGTACCTGCTGCTTTCCTGATCAGGAAAAGAATTCCATGACCAGAAATGAATGGAAGAGATTGAAGTCTTCCATATGAGCTATCAACTTATCAAACCTACCTGACTTAAATGACCTGCACACTCAACCTAAACAAAACTCTTTATTAAGAGTTAGGGTTATCGGTTTAACTTTGGGGTTGGATTTGTATTTACATTCTCAACATGATTAGTAAAATGGGTCGGGTTCATGTACACTCAAACGTACCTGTACATGTTACTCACAGGGCTCAAACCGCTTTAAATCTAATCACTGCCTGAACTTAGCCCATTGCCACTCTACACTTCCCCAAGTATGGTTTTGGTCTGAACAAAATCAGTTAGAAGATCTTTTTTCAAGTTGTGAAAGGTATATTATTTCTCCTCTTTCTAGAAATAACATTCATTAGCTATTTGACTGTGATTATGAATTGGAAACACCGAGTGTGAACCACATAAAGCCTGAAATTCATGTGGGTCCCAAAAGACTTCCATGACAAGTGCTTGTTGCAGTTGGAAACTGCTCAACGTCACACAAATGAGGTTGCGGGTCCAACTGATGTTACTGATGTGTCCAGAATGAGAAACCCACGGCTCTAATTCTCCCTTTGACCTCTAATTTAGTTCTAGTATTTTGGGAGTTTCTATGAGTTTTCCCATTGAGGAAGACTGATTGAAAGAAGCTTTCCGTTGGATGAGGAGAAAGGGGGAGGAAGGAGAGTGCAGAAAAGGCTGATGGCCTATGATGCCCAAATACTGTATGGATATGATAGGGACACGCCATAAACATGGCAGGGACACGGATTTTACATATAAAAAGTGAAGTATCGAATACAATACGATACGATATGTTGTCTATTTTGAAGTATCCGTGCATATATCATAGCTGATGGCATCTGTGGCAGTTGTGAAGAAAGGACCTCCTGATCAACTATTTCAACAGGAGGCTGCTGAGTACTTTTCTAAAAAACCATTTGGGGTGCAACTTGAGTTGGGCCAAACTCGTACCCACCGGACCCAACTCACCCAAAAGTGAATTTTAGGTTGGTCTTGTTCAGGTTCGCGTAAAACACAGGCTTGTACTTGGAGATTGCATGAAATTTGGCTCAGTTTCAGATTTGGGCTTCCCAAATTCAGCTCATATACCTGACTTGAACAGAAACATACAACAAGAAGAAAAAGAAAACTTTTAGGCCCTTCATCAAATGCATTGCACTGAGTTCCATGAATTAAATACTGAACAAACAAATAGACGTTGTGAATTGAATCTAAATATAAGATTAACCATTAGACAAATAACTAAACAGAATTGGTCCCGTGCAAGTAAGAACCCAAATATGAATCATGCACAAATAACCCATGCTCAAATAAGTCAACATGTATTTTTCTATAGTAAATAAATCCACAGACACAACAAACTATACGTAAATAAGTTATGGTAAAAAGTCACGCAAGAATCATGGATGACTTATTTTGAATAAAAATCGCATGAAAATAACATAAAAATCATATAAAATTTTAATATAAAAATAACATAAGAATCATACTTAAATAAACCTACGTAAATTTCCTTTTTCTTTTTTCTCTATCCTGAAATAGGGATCAAAAGATGGCACTGATGTTATTGTCTTAAAAAAAAACAAGTTAGTCCCTATATCTGGCTTTTTATGCATGCAATTGCCTTTTGGATATAACAACCATTTACAATCCTTTTATTTTTACTTTTGTTTTTTTGGTAACCACATACACATGGGAAGGCAGCCTACTTAAGTGGGAAAGTATCCAACACACGCGGGAAGAAAACCCACACAGGTGGGAAGGAAAGCCCGCACATGCGGGTAGAGTGGCACACCCAGGGTGCAAACCCTGGGCAGCTGCATGAGAACTGTCACTCATTACCACTCGGGTAATTTATCTTCATTTATGATCCCTATTCTCATATATACTATAAAGATCTACCATCATGACAACAGTCAACATCCAAAGGTGATCTCTTAAGCACGTTTCATTATAAATAATAAAAATAAAACGTATTCGGCTGTTACACAGCTGAATAGGGATGTGGGTCATGTCTATAGTGTGTGCGCGTGAGTTCAGGTGCTTCATGCAAAAAAAAAAAAAAAAAAAAAGGAGAGAGAACAGGAAAAAAAGAATCTAAAAAGGAGAGAGAGAACAGGAAAAAAAGAATATAAAAAGGAAAAAAAAGGACAAAAATAGTCTCCAGTACTATAATTAATAGGTTTGTAAAAGGTCTGGTTTAATTTGTGATGAACCTTTTCCTAGATTTGACTCAAATCAAATGCATATACCTGGACGCAGGCCTAATTAGGCTCAAATGAACTTTACTACTCTGTTTCAAGTTACTTTATCTCATACAAAACAAACACAAATATTAATTGACTAAAAAACTTGGCTCTCCGATATGCAAGGCTTTTCGTCAAGTTTTCTACAGAGAAATCAGGCCAAAACATGTACAGAAATGTCAAGAAAAATACAGGAGAAAAAAGAATTGAAAAAGATAGAGAAACGACTGACAAACGACAACCAAAAAAGAGAAAAATCCCCATGGTCGCCAGTGACCCTGGAAATCCAGGTCGCCGGATTTCTGCCGAAAGGGCCATTTTCTGACCCTTTTCGCATTTCAAGAATTTCAGCCCCTGAGGTTTTTCGAAAATCTGATTTTTGGTGCTCGAAATCAGCTGATCTTCACCAACATCTCGGATCTACCATCAAGAGCATTTGATCATTATCACACACTTCAAAATCACCAACCGGCCAACAAGAAACTACACTTTCTGTCCGACCGATCGAGAAATCGACAGGACAAATGTTACCAGGCCACTGGTATCAATCAGTGTCTGAAGTTGCATCGCCATCCAACATCAAACAACATCTAAATCCATTGGCGATCATCGCAAGAAGAATTTTAAAAGACGCGGTACGACCCGCGACCTTAGAGCGCCCTGGCGACCACTTAATGCAACTAAATGACCTGTTAATGCAGTCATTAACTCATTATTTTAGACGGCCCAATCAGAATCAATGAAAAAGGAGTTATAAGTCCAAGCAATCATGACAATAAATCATGAAACTCCTCTCATCATGGAGTTTTAAGGCGATTAAATGCCCATCATTCTCCATCGGCCAATTAAAAACCAAGAAAAAGGAGTTACAAAATCATGAAATAAAAACTTATAACTCCTCCCATCATGGAGCATCAATGCCATCAATGCTCATAAACTCACCCCATGGCTACCAAAAGCCTATAAAAGGGGGGTCATTCCAAGAAGAACGGATCCCGAAAACCCCCGAAAAAATCTCCAAAGTCCAGACACTGCGCAAAGAAGCTCTACTACTTTGAAGAAACTCTGCTGCAACAAACACCACAAGGTGATTGAAGTCCCCTGGAGGGCCACCCCCCAAGGCCCTTTCTTTCTATCCAACATGGCTTAGACACGACTTTTCAGCCCGTCTACTCAGTTTTTATTGGATATAGGACCTCACATTGGTCTTTATCCTCTAAAAATCCGAAGTCCAAGCCAAGCCAAAAGAATCAAAGCATTATATGTTCTCATCTAAAAGACGATAGCAAAGTCCATACATGACTTGCGACCGTCGATCTGAACGGGTCCCCGTAATCTCTTGAGAAGTTAGAATTCTTTTTCTCACTTTTCTATTGTATTTTGAATTTTTTTCTAAAGAGACAAAAAAAAAATCACAATTCTTGTCTTTCATTATTGATGAGATTTGTACGTTGCCTTTCACGACAAACATCGCATTTTATGGTAAAACCACCTTTCATGGCAAATAAAGAAAAATCACCTCCTACGACATTCAAAAAACCTTGTCTCTTTTCTTAAATATATGTGCAATGGAAAGTTAGAAAAAAAAACTGATTTCCTTTTCTACTTGTGAAGGTGGATTTCCAGATCACCATTTCTAAATTCCAAATAAAATAGAAAATCTGGCATACCCGTACAAAAATGTTGATGCTCGCTTTTTCCCTCCACCAGCCTCCCGGTAGCCCCGGGACGGAAGAGAGAGAGAGAGAGAGAGAGAGAGAGAGAGAGAGAGAAGCCGGGTCCATCACTGTGGGTTGCTTTTTAGCACTCCATGACAAACAATTTCCCCCCAAGAATGTACATAATCCAGTCGTGGACCGACGTGTATTGAGACACCTGGCCTAATCTGCATCAGAGAATGCATAGAGATCTATTGGACTATTTGCAAGGATTCGTATCCCATAGTCTATAATACCGTGGATATATAGGAGAATCCGTTTGATTACTTGATAATGATGCATTTTAGGCTTGTCCATGAATTGACACACAATATTGACCGCAAAAGCAATGTCTAGACGGGTCATAGTGAGGTAATGTAAACCATGAACAACACTTCTACAAAGGGATCAGGAAATGGATCATCAGTGGAGGAGAAAAGCTGAAGTTTTGTTGCCATTGGTGTACTAATAGCTTTGCAATTCTTCATCTGAGCACGAGTAATCAAATCATTTGCATATTTTTGCTGAGATAGGAATAAACCCCCAGAAAATGATGTAGCTTCAATCCCTAAGAAATAGTGAAGCGGGCCGAGGTACTTCATGACAAACACAATGCTTAAGATAAAGATGAGGGATTGAAGAATAATAGGATCATCGCCTGTTAACTCTATATCATCAACATACAGTAAAATAATAATGATGCCTTGAGCACTAAGTCTGACAAAGAGAAAAGAGTCTGCCACACTATAGAAAAAACCAAGTGTCAATAGAAAGGAGCTGAATCGATCAAACCATGCCCTTGGGTTAAGACCATAGAGAGCTTAATGCAGATGTGGCACATGATTTGGATGACGCCGGTCTGCAAATCCTGGTGGCTGATCCATGTAAACTGGATCATTAAGTTTACTATGTAAAAATGCATTCTTTACCTCTAGCTGTCGTATAGGCCATCTATGAATAGTAGCAATAGTAAGAAGGTTCCGAATGCTGCCCGGCTTGACAACAAGGCTGAAAGTCTCGGAGAAGTCAATGCCCTCCTTTTGATTATAGCCCTTGGCAACTAAACATGCTTTAAGTATCTCTAAAGACCCATCGGCCTTCAACTTGGTTTTAAACACCCATTTGCATCCTATCATATTCATGGATGGATCTTGAGGTACCAATGTCCATGTATTATTATTTTTTAAGGCCAGCATTTCCTCCTCCATGGTTGCACACCAACCAGGGTGTCTAAGAGCTATTTTGTAGCCTTTGGGTTCAGTCAGTACAAATGAAGATGTGGAGCTATGAACGGCGTAGTCAGATGATGAATACTTAGGATTCGGTTTGACAATCCCATGTTGCCTACGAGTAACCATGCGAGATGAAGCCAGCACACCATGTGAGCTTAAAGAATCATTGTGCCAAGTGTCAATTGCAATGGATGATGTTTGGATGGCAGCCAGAGGTGTGGCAGTAGCAACCATGGATGGACCCTCACCGAGTTCTGAAGACGGTATGTTATTAGCAACAGGTGGTGCACTATCAGTAGATGGGCCAATATGTTGGAGCTCATCATCATGGTTCTCAGGGGAGAACCTAGGACCATCAAATGAGTGATCAACATTTGCAGATGTATCCTCAAGAGGATTAAGCCATTCGTGAAATGTGGTAATGGCGAGTTCTTCTTGTCGTTGTGAGCAAAAAAGTGTATTGGGACATGCATTTGGAATAATTCTTCATCGAACACAACATGCCGTGAGATGTACATTTTTCGTGTTGGTCGATGGAAGCAATGGTACCCTTTATGCTTGTCACTATAGCCCAAAAAACATGGAAGAAACCGAAGTGAAAACTTGTCAGCTGTATAATGTCGCAAATATGGAAAGCAACGACACCCAAAAATCCTTAAACAAGAATAATCCGGGACCTTCTGATATAACAAATTATAAGGACTTTTCATTTCTAATTTAGCTGATGGTAGCCAGTTTATTAGAAAAACAACTATAGAAAAAGCCTCTACCCAATAATGTCTTGGTATGGAAGCTTTGAACATCATGGCTAATCCAAAATCCACAATATGGCGATGTTTCCTTTCAGCCACACTATTTTGTTCAAGGGTTCCAGGACAAGAAATTTGATGTTTAATGCCACCATTTTCCAAATGATTTTTGATGCTCTACTGGAAAATTCTCCCCCTCCATCTGACAAAAATATTTGAATTTTCTTTTCCATTTGGATTTCAATAAATTTTTGAAAAATCTTAAAGCAATCATAAAAATCAGATTTATGTCGCAATGGAAACCACCAAACATACAGTGAAAAATCATCCACAAAAATAGTATAGGAGCGATAACCCTGAGTGGAGCAAGTGGGAGTGGGTCCCCACAAATCACAATGTATCTTATGCAATGGTGCAGGTGAAATATTTGAAGAAGGATAAAATGGTAACTTGCAACTCTTACTCATTTGACACCCATCACAAACATAAGAGGATCTATTCCAATTATTGACATGGAGAAACTTTTTATTATTCAAAAATATAATTATTCGAGGATATGGATGGCCCAATTGCTGAAGCCACATGTCCTCAGAAGTGGTTTTGAAACGAGTTGAGAATATAGCCTTCTCTAGTTTATTGTCACTCAAAGTATAGAGTCCTCCTTGCTTAATTCCCGATGCCAATATATGTCTTGTTCTCTGATCCATGGTCACAAATCCACAATTAGTAAATTCGAAAAGACAAGGAAACTCAATAGTAAGTTGTGAGACAGATAATAGATTCCTTTTCATTTGTGGAACAAATAAAACCTTATTTAATGGAATGGTGCCATTTGCAGTAGTAATAGCAGAGTCACCCACATGTGTGATTTTTAACTTGTTACCATTGCCAACCATGACACAAGTAGAATCAGAATAAAGTACCAAGTTTCTGACCTTACTTGTATCTCATGTTATATGGGCTGTAGCGCCTGCATCTGGAAGCCATTTTTCCAACTCTTGTGACAAATTTATTGCAGCCAATGCTTTGGGTATGTCTTCTAGCATAAAATTCTTGTTGAATATATTCCAGCACTGTTAGATTATATGGACTCAATCCATCAGTTGATATGATAAATTGATTAATTTCTTTATTTATCAATAAAATCATACTTTACTTTCATGAGATGAATGTTATTTTATTACTTAATGCACATGACCAATACACTTGACATAATGGTTCATGAGTTGAACCGGGTCCCATTAGTATATTAGATGTGATATATGTGTATGGATGAGATCCACACATGGGAGACATATGTCACAAATCTTATACTTAAATATCTTCACGACCAGTGATGAGACTGGGCATCTCATCTGATAAGGTTGCAGCACTTTGATCACTATGAGATAGTGTGATTTGTCTCGATCATCAGAATGTAAGATTCTGGATCATGGTGCTAGTACATTTGATGTATTGAAGGACCATGAAAAACACCTTATGGAATTCCGTCTCAATAATAAGGTATGCTCTCATAATTCCCTAGCAATAAGCTTTCAATCCTGAGACATTGATGAACTCATGTTTCTATCTATTCATTTGCTTTGAGTCACCAATGAGTGAGGCCAACTGTAGGTCAACACCTAGGTGTCTTGGGTAGGTGGTAGTAGGACTGCGGGAACGTTCAATGGTCAAGATGGAATCTATCTCTATTATCCCCTTGTGCTAATTAATGGATTTGTCATTAGTAAGTGCGCACCCATCTCGATTAAGAGTTAATTGGATGGTACTAATGATCACAGTGATTAATTGGGGCTCAAGGATAATAAGATGTGGAACTAAAATTAGAAGAGACAAATTTATTCCAATTGATCCATAGATATTGATAGAGGAGCCTACTTGTGGTAATCGCGAAGTTTAGGGTCTTCATTGTAATTTATTCATAAGACTGGAGTGCAATTGCATTTATATAGTGGTGTTATTTGCATTTAACTGTGGGCCCGGATTGCACATGAGATGTGGGGTCGCGGTGTCCCAGTTGGAGCCAGCTTTCTATGGAATCCCTAATGGTCCCCACGCTAGCCCAAGTTATTAGAAAGATACTAATCCTACTTGAGCTCTAAAAGGAATGAATTAGAAAGTTAATATTTCTATTTGGAGTAGGACTTCTAATAGTGGTAATAATATACTTACTAATTGTTGTGTAAGTGAAACTTCTATTTCAACTAGGAAAAGAGGGGGCTTAAAAGGTTATAAAAGAGAATGATACCTCACTTGGACGTCCATCAATTGGAGTAGAAAACGTCTAGCCCGTTTTGTGCAATTGTTGCACTTCTCTCTCCTCTCTTCCTCTTCTAGTTCCTTGGAGTTTCGAGTTGGGTTTTCTCTTGAAGATTCCACTAATCTTCTTGAGAAAAGAAATCTGATTCGGGTTATAGCGTGGAAGGCTAAGAGGTGTTGGAGACTCTGATTTTGTAGAATAGTTCTATATCAAAGAAAGTCATCAAGTTCTCTATTAGAGCACTACCGGGCTCCAAAAGTATGATCTACTCCTTGCATGTTGTGGATCGTTATGGATATTTAGTTCTGATTGTTTCTATCTTTTAGATAGTATTTTTACTGTACATGATCATGAGATTGATGGTTATGCATCCTGGATATAGTGTTTGGCCTTATAGGTACTTCATCCTTGAGTCAAGTGGGTCAAAAGTTTTAAAAATCTGTCACGAGGCCCTCCTACTTCCAACAATTGGTATCAGAGACATACCTCATCTCTAATCATGTTAGATCAGTAATCTTGTTCTAATCTCTGCATGAGATGCGAAGAGGATAGAGCGAGGGCTATGTAAGGATCAATGTTTATTGGATTTGCTTACTTTTGTAGTAGATCCATGTTTGAAATGTCACAAAAGGTTTCAATCATGATGGAAGAATGGTAAGAAGCCACTGGAAGCCTACTAAGATCATTAGAAGTGATTAGGGAACAACAAGAGTCGAATATAAAAAAAACCCAAATTTTTGGGTTCGTCAAGTCAGCTAATAGCACAGATCACTACAGCTAGCCGTAGAGGTCTGGTCGGCTAGCCGTAGGAACTAGTTCGGCTAACCGAACCCAGGCAGAATCACTTTGTTCTTTGATCTGTATTTTCTGGTTCGGGGAGCTGCCCCCAAGCCCCCGCCAGGGGAGCTGCCCCCTGGACCCCCGTAAGTTGACTAGGTAGCGCGATCCCCACCGGGGGACACCCCCGGACCCCCTCTGCAAAGGGCATGTTATAAAGAAGTGGCAACCTTTGGCATCTTGTTTTTCCATTGTGATTTGGTAACCTGGTTTTGTGAGATGCTTTGTTGTATGAGATACTAACATGCAGGTTATCTTGTCCTCTCCATATGGCCCACAAGTTTTTACTTTCTTTTATGGTTGAATGGTTTATTTGTGGCTAAGTGTAAAGGGCATCATGGTTTTCTTAATTTTCCGTGAAAGGGCAAGGCATGGTGAATTTCCCTGTAGCCCTTTTATTTCCATATTTAGATTACCATGTAAGTCTCATTGTAGAGACATAGGAATTTATGTAATTTTTCAAATTTGTAAATTCTGGAGATGTCCAAGACAAAGGAGGAAAATGAAGCTGGACTCCTAATCAAAAGGGTTTGAAGATTACCAAAGGGTGTTTTGGAGATGCCCAAAGAGTTTAAGGAATCCCAAAGCTTTAGAAAGTCTAGAAGTCCAAAAAGTCTATTCCGCATGGGCCATGTGGAGGAGAGGACTAGTTTCTAATTATAGTACTTTCTATTTATGGATGAATGAAGGTATGATCTACTCCTTGCATGTTGTGGATCATTATGGTTTTTTTTGTGCTGATTGTTTCTATCTTTTATATAGTATTTTTACTGTACATGATCATGAGATTGAAGGTTATGCATCCTGGATGTAGTGTTTGGCCTTATGGGTACTTGATCCCTGAGTCAAGTGGTTCAAAAGTTTTGAAAATCTGTCCACGAGGCCCACCTACTTCTAACACTAGCATTCCTTGGAATTCAATTACATGAAACAACAGAGGCCCTACACATATCAACTTTCATTGAAAAAAAATACTTCTCCGTTATTCAGTGTTGCACAAATGAGCCCTAAAAGCCCCATATAAAATGTAGAGCACTTGAGTTCACAATTTAGTTTCTTCTGCTCACTTTTATAACGTTGAAACTGTGGGTTCAAGCCAAGGAAGGAAAAAACAAAAAAAAAAAAACACAACTTCTTCGTTTGGAAGCACATTGAAAGGTTAAAGATCTACTAAATTGAATCCAACCCAATCGCTTATTGAATCCATATTTTTATATGAATGCCAAATTCAACCTTTGCATTGATCTCTAAAGAATGTAGCATACCTGACCCTAGTCTAGTCAATGGTTAAAGAACTGCTAAATTAAATCAGACCCAATTGTTATTTGAGTTAATCCTCTTATATGAATTCTTAAGTTGACAGGTTATTAAAGCCACGACTAGGAGAAACAATGTCCAACTAAAGTTTATTTGAGCTACAGTTTGACTCATATTTAATATATATATATATATATATTTTTCTCTCGTTTTACAAGTGACATGCTACACCATCTCCCTAACTAGCTGAGCAACAGCCTTATCTAACATTTGGACTATGAAACAATAGGAAATGTATAAAATCTATAATTTTTATTGATAAAACCATCAAACAGGGGATCTGAATTATGAAATCTGAGAATATATGACCAAATGGGTCAGGTACTAGATCCATAGAATTGGAACTTTTGTGGATTTGGAATGAGACTTGTTTATCAATTGGAACTTAAATTAGGTTATGGGCTTGAACCCATTTATGAATTGGAGCCTAAAATAGGCTCAAAACCCATTTTTTTATATGAAAATCCTTTTCATAAGTGCAGAGTTGGATACCCATTTGCATCCCTTCTGTAAGGAATTTACTAGTTGGACTTGTTGATTCTCTTGCAAAATTAAAACTCCCCATCTTTTATATATATCACTCTCAGCCTCAAATCAGGCCTCAAGTAATTAGTCCATCTCAACCTACAAGTCCATCTCAACCTACAGCTCTTTCCACATCTTTTCAATCCTTCAAAATCCATTTAAAAAAAAAATGGAAATCAGATGTTCATCAAACAACCTCATGAGAAATTTCATGCCATATGATATGAGAAACAAGAAAAACAGAGAGAGAGAGAGAGAGAGAGAGAGAGAGAGAGAGAGAGAGAGAGTCAAAGAAGAATGATCTAAACCTGTTTTCTTCGGCATAGCTGTCCAATTACCAGGTCCATGCTTGGACCATTGCGCACGTATCTTCGTATCCTCTTCTTCTGTCCAAAGACCCCTCTTCACATTTGATTTATCGTAGCATGGAGGCCTTCCCATCTTATCTACTATCTTCAATTCTTCACAACTCCACGTCAAAGACCAAAAAACAAGTCAAAACAAAAGAACCCAAATGAGGATAAGCAGAGATTCAAGAGGAAAAGAAAGGAAGATAGTGAGAGAGGTATGTGATGGTGATGCAACCTCATACCTCATATTCCTAGTAATTCGATGGAAAGTACATGAAGATGGAGATGGGCTTAAACGCTTATCAAGTGGGGAGGCAAGAAATGCATGAAATTCACTCTCATTTAAGTATAATGACATGATTAATGGCATCTTCAAAAAACGGTTTCAAACGGAATATGCAATGTCAATGGCCTCTCTCTCTCTCTCTCTCTCTCTCTCTCTCTCTCTCTCTCTCTCTCACCTCTAGTGTTGTAAACAGGTCAGAACCGGAACCAGAACCATATATGGGACGGGTCTGGATCCGGGTCCGGGTTTAGGTAGAGAATGATATTAAGAAAATATGGTTTTTAGGAGAAATTTTTGAAAATTGAAATAATATGTCGGGTTTAAGGTCCACGGGTCTGAACCAAGATAGAACCGGACCCGAACTCATTGACTATCGGGTCCCAAATAAGGACCCAAACCCGGTTTTTAACGGATCAAAATGTCCGCTTAATCAGTTTACCGGGGGCCCATTTATATCCCTAAACACCTCAAATGCTTGGATTGTTTCCAAAGGTGTTATTAAGTAGTCATGTCGAAATAGGGTGAATTATTTGGTTACGCTTAGAGATGAGATTAGTAATTTATTGTATAGATCATACCATGCCTATTTCATGTGCCAATGTCCAGTTATTTTACAAATGCACTATTAAAGGTCAAATGATATCCCTATTTTTAGTTAAAAAAATAAGGGACATTTACATCAAAAATCCCCTTAAATAGTTTAATAACAGCTGCGGACCCTAACTTTTAATAATAACAGCCAAGGACCTCCAGCCCAAAATCCAATTTTTTCATTCCACTTTTGCCCTTAGGTAAGTTGATGTCAACATAACCATAAGAAAAGAAAACGTCCTTCATCCCAAACCTACAATGAAGAGAAGAAAGAGAGGAAGGAGAAGAAGGAGAAGAAGAAGATCGACGTCCTACCCATTTTTTCTCAATCATAGTAAAAGGAGAAGGAGAGGAAGGAGAGGAAGGGGAAGAAGGAGACCGACGCCAAGAAGATCAACTCCCTACCCATTTGTTCTCAATCTCAATGAAATGAGAGGAAGGAGAAGAAGTCCTATCTCGCACTCCACATCACCATCTCTTCTGCTCTTCCCCCTCATTTCCTCTGCATCAAAAATCTTCGAATATGAAGGTAAAAAAGCCTCCAGAGGTTTCATTTCGTTGAACTTTAGAATTCAACATGGTGTTATTAATATGCATGTATTTTGCTTTCTTGGGTTTTGAGGGATTGCAAGTTTTTCCTGGTATCCTTATATCTTCTATTCATATTTCTTCATCTGTTTGTGTTGTTATTCTGAATCTTGGATTTTGTAGTGTGTGATTGTCTTTCAACCATATATTTTGTGATTGTTTTTCATCCATCTACTTGTATAATCTATTGCTTTATTCTTTTCATCAAATTTTCTTTTTGGTTTTTCTTCAATTTCCATTATCAAATTTCTCTTGTTGAATAATACCCTTCTAAACCACAACAACTTGCAACCCTCTTCTCTATGCACTTTTGTCGAATAGGTTCTGTGCGCAGGGGGAGTTGGTTTACTGAATAAGAGATTTTGATATTTGATTGTTTTTTAAGGAGAAAAAGAAGACATTAGCATGTGAAATCATAGGTTTAAAAAGAAGACATTAGCATGTGAAATCACAGATGAAATGGCAAACTTGGTGGACATTAGCACAGTAGAGAAATCTGCACTGGTTTTAGCATATTCAGCATAGTTCTGTTACATAAGTAGCACGGTTCAAGATAAGTCAAAACATGTTATTTTCCTTTGAAATTTTTGGGGAACTAAACGATGATAGTTTTACTTTAAAAGCCCAGAATTTTGGCTAAGAACAATTTCGGGAAGCTGAGTTTCCAGTATTCCAAACATGGCTAATCAATAACTCTATGCAGAATTTCTGCAGCAGAACATGGTTAGGTAGGCATCTCTAGACATGCATATCTTTTTCGTTAGCATAGATTTTTCACTACTTTTTTCTTTTTTGTGTTCATTCATCATCGAAGTTTCAAATTCAGCCATGGGATTTAGAATTAAGTCATATTATGTCAGTCGTTTAGGTTCAAAAAGTTGGGCCTGTAAGACAGTTTTGCAGAGTTCTAAATTCCTGCATTCATTCTAAGAGTTTGATATTTTTAGGATTGCATTAGTTTCATTTTAGGATTGCATAATTCATTCAATCTTGCATCAATATACAACTTTAATTTAGTGAATCTTGCTCAAATAAAGCACAATTCATTGTTAAAGGAGCTTGCAGAAAGCTCAGATAGCTACTTTAATTGATTATTGTAACTAAGAGTTTGAAATATACATATAAAAACTATCATAAAAAAGTAAAATAAAAAATTAGCTCTATGGATTGCTTAATGTCTACATGACATGGTTTTATTACTGATTTTCTAAAATAATGGCTTCAATTGCTTTTTTATGACGTGGTTTTATTATTATTTTTTTCTTTTTGTAGTGTCTACAAGATGTCAGAGGAAGACATTGAAGCCATCTTTTCCTTTTCGCCGGATCACTTGTCATCAGAAGATTTTTTTCGAGAGGTTGTTAATGATGATCCTCCATTAGGGGAGAAAATGAAAGATGATTTGGGACCATGTTTACTTGTAATGGTGGAGTTGAAGTTGTTTTGCTACTTTTTGTAAAAGAAGGCCATTTGAAATTGTGAATGTGGCACCATATTTTTTTCTTTTATAATGGTGGAGTTGAAGTTCTTTTGCTACTTTTTGTAAAGGAAGGCCAATTTGAAATTATAATTATCGCATCATGTCTTTTTGTAATGGTGGAGCCTCATCTTATTTAAAAGTTTGTAAAGGAGCAAAAATGTTCTCTTTTTGTAGTAAATCAATTTGGATACTAATATCTCTTTTTGTAGTAAATCAATTTGGATACTAATGTCCTTCTTACTTTTATGTTTTTGGTTGATCATTGATTTTCGATATATATGGTTGATGACCCCAAGTTTTAACAAAGAAGTATATTATTAACGTATCTCCCAAATGCTTTCTATGATGATGGTCGGTTATGCAGCAATTTCTAAAAAGTGTGATTGGCTTAAATGTGCATCTGACGTAGGAGTTTTGTCGTACCACCAAAATTATCAATTCACAACATTGGAAATATCCTTGTAAAGAACATATTTTGAAAATAGGTTTTGTTGATGTCAACACAAATGAGCAGTTAGCACTATGAGTCACCCTGTAAATTTGTTGACATCAACAAAAGATTTGTCGACATCAACATAAACTTTTGTTGAAGTCAACGCAAATGCCCAGTTAACAGTATGAGTGACCCTGAGTTTTTGTTGACGTCAACACGACATTCGTCGACGTCAACATAAACTTGTATTGACGTCAACAAAAACTCCCAGTTAACACTATGAATGACCCTGATTTTTTGTTGATGTTGACACAAGATTCGTCGATGTCAACACAAACTTGTGTTGACGTCAACAAAAACTCCCAGCTAGCACTATGAGTTACCCTGTGTTGACGTCAACAAAAACTTATGTTGACGTCAACAAAAACTCCCAGTTAACACTATGAATGACCCTGATTTTTTGTTGATGTTGACACAAGATTCGTCGACGTCAACACAAACTTGTGTTGACGTCAACAAAAACTCCCAGCTAGCACTATGAGTTACCCTGCTTTTTTGTTGACATCGACACAAGATTCGTCGATGTCAACACAAACTTGTGTTGACGTCAACAAAAACTCTCAGTTAGCACTATAAGTGACACTGCTTTTTTGATGACGTCGACACAAGATTCGTCGACGTCAACATAAACTTGTGTTGACATCAACAAAAACTCCCAGTTAGCACTATAAGTGACCCTGGTTTTTTGTTAATGTCGACACAAAATTCGTCGACGTCAACATAAACTTGTGTTGACGTCAACAAAAACTCCCAGCTAGCACCAACAGTGACCCTACTTTTTTGTTGATGTCAACATAAGATTCGTCGACGTCAAAATAAAATAGCATGTTAGGCAATTTTTATCTTGTAACATATACAACAAAAAATTAACCTGTTGAGTGACAGCATTTAGAAGCCAATTTAAACACATTCACCACCCACATTTACTAGTATTTCAAGACACCCTATCACTTTGACCATCCTCACCTTCCAAAAACATTCATATCATCCATTTTTTGTCAACATCAACCTGGCATTACAAGTTCTTATCAGTTGAAGCTATGCCACAATAGCATTGTATTTCTCATTAACAATTTTGGCAATTTTCATTATTATTACCAAAAATACTTTCAATTAGATTCAGCATTTAAAATCATAGACATTAACAAAAACAGTTCTAACAAAGAATCTAAATCACACAAGAGTCCTCAACGTTTTACACCTTCTTCTCCACTCAAACCATGACTCAAAACGCTTCACTCATACAGAAGATCTCAGCCTTTTATCATACAATTCACGCTGCTTGATGTAGAGGTCGACAACTAATCTGCACCTATAGTACATCATGTCATGTTGAGTGAAAGCTATCTTTCGGTTGAGGACAGCATGCTCTACAAATCCCATTACAAAAAATCCACAATCGTTTGAATTATCTTGTAGTGGTGTGTCTTCAACATGATGCATTGTCCAACTTTTAGGGTCCTCCCATCCAAACTCAGCGAAGCAGTCGTTCAGCCAAATAATCTACATGAAAAACAAGATACAGTTAGAAAAGTCTTAAGGATATACAGGTATTTAAACAATTTAGTTTTGAAGACTTACAAATTCTTCTGCTTTTGGCCATTGCCTTTCATCCATTGGCATGGAATTGAAGAACTCCCACTTTCCTTCTTTTGGATGTCCAATTATGATAGTGAAATGCTCAAGGTAGATTACCGGTATGACAGTAACTTCTTATTTCCTCATTAGATCTACCCTCCAACCATTTTCACAAAAAATGTGTATATAGGACTCTTTACTTTGCTTTAACCACATATCCTTCAAGATTTATGTAAGTTGTTAATGTTACATGTGCATACCATAAACAAGTGACGTTAAATCATGCTTGCTACTGTTAATTTGTTTGTGAGCTTACCGAAGCGTTGGCATCAATAAAATACGCACTCGGTGCCTTTGCCTTGAGATTCACATTAATCCAGTTTTGCAGTATACCCGTGTCCATCCATTCCCGCGATAGAAGTTTCTTTAGCTTTTTAGGAGGGGGGGTAGTACAATAACTAGAGAGCTCGTCCATCCTGGAAAATAAAGCTCTATCAGAATCATGCAACATAAAAGAACCATAAGAAAGAAGTATGGTTGCTTACTTGTTATAATAATCATCCCAGAATTGGTTAAGTGTTGTAGTCTCCTCATCATCCCAGAATTGGTTAAGTGTTGTAGCCATTGAATGGAGGTTCTAATTATAAACTAGACTTAATTTCTTAAAGTTCACTGAATTTGTGATCCATATTGAGCAAACATGGTAATGCACCAGTTGTCCAATGTACAAGAAAACAAAGCAGGTTGTAATGGCAATGAAAATGTGTAATAACCATGACTCATACAAAATAAACTCATCACAAACTGCTAATAATGCCAGGAGTAAAAATGTTGAACATATAAAACATGTAGTCATTTGTAGCCTAAACAATGGTGCTCCTAAAAAATAAATTTTGGTTAAAGCATGCTTAGCAATTTAACAAGAGTAAAAACAACAGTCTATACCTGCTCCATCTAAACAAAGAGTAGTGAAGATTAAAAAGAAAAAAAAAACAATGCATCTATACCTTAAAATAAGTTATTCACAAAACATAATTACCAAAAAAAAAAAAAAAAGGCCAAATGGTAAAACCAGTGCAGCAATGGACGGAGGATATACCTTTGCACGCTACCCGTGTTCAACAGCACACACGAAGTAGAAAAAAAAAAACTCTGATGATGGGGGTGGAGATTTCTGACTCAGACGATGGGGGTGGAGCCTTCTTCTCCTTCTTTTCTCTTCACTGTGATTGAGAAAAAATGGGTAGGGTAGGGCGTCAATCCCCTTAGAGGTGACAATCCGTCCCAGAGTGCATCAAGAAGGGAACCGATCAGGACCTTAGAGGTGGCATGGCACGGCCCAGCCTAGACTTAGATAGGCCGGGCCGTGCCATGCCATACCTAAGCCATCTCGGGCTCAGCCTAGCACAGCTCAAGGCACAGAATTATCCGTGTTGTACCCATGCCTCTTTTTATTTTTTTAAAATTATTTTATATAAATTGAAAGAGACTTTATAGACTTTCAGGGGTTCTTAACTTGAAATAAAGTTGAAGCAATTGAAATAAATGTACAAACATTAATGCTAATTTACAAATGAATAATAAATTTTTAATTATTTAAAATTTTAAATTTTATTTACATAACAAATATTTTTTTATATATATATGGGTCGTGCTGTGCCTAAGCCCAGGCACCCTGGCCAAGCACGGCACGGATTTTTTCTGTGTCATGTCGTGTCATACCATGGCTTATGAAAAAAAAACCAGGCACGGTTTTTTCCATGTTGAGCCATGTCATGCCTGGGCCTCCCGGCCAATTTTCATGCCTACCTATGACGGGACCCAAAAGACTATACCATCATTCTTGGTTGCTGGGTGAAACTTTTATGGGCCCATTGACGTTGAGAATGAAAAGGCCCATTGGTGGTGGAGTACATGTCACTATCTGGGTTCCCACGAGAATAGGGTTCAACCCCAACAAATCAAAAACTAATTCCCTCCATCTGTGGACTTGGTTTATGGTTTTATTGTAAACGGGGAGAAGATGGATGGGTTCGGATAGAAAACGATAGGAGCCCAGTATGCAAAACTCAGCCCACTAGTGTAACAAAATCAAACAATTGCTTATCATGGATTCAGGGCCCAGAAAAAAATTAAAGAACAAATCGAAACACTAGTGATTTCCGGCCCATAACAAAATGAAGGTGGCCCAGTTGATCCCCACGAGAAGAGACTGGATATTACCCATCCATAATTTTGTGCTAGTTTCTTGGGGCCATAAAAAAAAGGAAAGAAAAGGACCCATAACAAGGTGAGGTGGCCCAGTTGAAGCCCACAAGAAGTGCATGGATACGACCCATAAGAAAATGAGTGTAGCCCATTGGAGGCCCACAGGAAGATTCTAAACCTATCCTGGAATCAAAATGACATAAAAGATTCACATTTGCTGGCTATGGGGTTCGAACCCATGCGCACTTATGTGCAGAAGATCTTAAGTCTTCCCCCTTAACCTCTCGGGCAAACCAGCTGATTCGTTATGTTTTTAAAGTTTATCATTTTTAACAAGTCTTTAACTTCATGTGCCCAAAGCTTTTCTATAAGAGATCTCAACGTTACACAACACGAGCCATCAAAAGTGGTCTTTAGTTTTTAATCTTAAAATTCACTTCATGCAATTCAACATACAAAATTTAGAAAGGTTAAAATAAAAAAAAAAAAAACCAACTCCATGAGTTACCAAAAATATAAAAGTAAAGCAAATTATAGGTCTTGATGGCCTACGTACTTAGGGCCCCATCAATCAAGGAGAGGGGGTCAAAAGATTGTGATGTGCCTCACTTCTTTATAAAACTTTAGGCCCAACACCCAAAGTCTTTAATCCATTGCCTACAAGTTTAACAATTTTATATGTTTATTAAAAACTAAAGATACATACAATAGTCGAATCCATTCGAATAAGTACAAACCCATTAGATCTGATAACATACTAGTGGAGGAATGGGGGTGCGTGGTCTCTAATAGGATCGGTGATCAGGTGGGACCGATATGAGGTTTGCAAGCACACCATACACCTGATCACCAGTCTCTACCTCTTTTCCGTGCACAACCATGCACACATCATAGGAAGGCCACCTGATGGTCTACTACCGGTGATTGGACCCCTCAGTTTCCACCCATTTGAGTTGACTGAGCCGTGGTATCGACTATGCATTCGTTTTCGGTGGTGAAAATTATTGGTCATTGATCCAGGGACTAGGATGACCACATGAGCCCCTATCATCGTACACAAGTAGGGCCCACCCCAAATCTTTCCATCTCCTCAGTCTCACACGTAAGAGGGCCCCAAAGAGTTAATCATATTATGACTTTTAAAATCCATGAACAAACCATTTGAATGATTTTGAAGGGAATGAAACTCAAACCCCTCAAAACAAAGGTTTTTGAGTTTCATTGGATCTATGCGATATTTATTTTTCAACTAGTGTTTATCGTTAGATTCATTTAAGCAATATGATTAAGTGTTCAAAACAAAGAGAGTGAAAACAAAATAAACTAGAATACTTAACTAAGTAAAACTGAAAATTTTTTAAGTTCAATTTGTAGAATATATATATATATATTATTTTTTATTATATATGTTTTCATACTTGAAAAGAAAACAAATGCTGTTATTATTTGTCAGTTAAAATGATCAAGTCACACTTGATCCTACTCATTAATCAATAATTTAAGAAATGCTTTTATAAACAATAATCCTAACAATTAATTAGTTCGGGTCTAAACTGATTTAAATTGAGCAAAATCTGAAAATAAATCATAGTATAGAATTATTCCGTCCAACAGGATGGTTTGAACAGAAAAAATTTCATATTTTCTATATATTATTGGTAAACTTGTGAGTAAATCAAAATAACAAATTCATGAAGACGTTCCTCAAGTAACACATTGCCTAAAATGGTTTAGGGCGGGCTTGTTTTAGATAAAATACACAAGAAATGAATATAGAAAAGGAAAATAATCAGGTGAGAAGTGTTCTCACAGTTCAAACTGTGAGAACTATGGGTGGGGCCCACATAATCACCTAGTCCAAATCTTGCAATGGACAAGGACCCCCTTATAATCACACGCCATGCTCCAGGGTTTGGCGCCAATACGAATGAACTGGACCGCTGGATCGACTATATACTCATATGAATAAATTGGGCTTGTCGGCAATTAATGAAGGGGTTAGTAGGCATGGGATTAAGGCCAAACTTAATATTCAGGGTGGTCCTATATAGATTTTTGTATCCCCATCTGTCCTGTTCCAAAATGGAGCCCCCATTGAGCCCCATAAAAAGTTCTCATGGTGACTCCGTGAGCACAGATCTCACTAGATCACATCCCTGTGGAAAATTGATTATGAGTTATGACCAGTAGTACTAAGAAAATTATTGTTTTATTTTCTACCACTTTTTTTCCTGAAAAATATCCCAAGAACTAGAATTCTAAATAGATGATAGTTGAGACATTGGTCCATGTGGTTGCTAGATGCTGCAGCCAATCGAGATTTCAGATGGGCCCCACCTTGCTTGATGAAATTGTTCACCCCCATGTGACATGCTGCAGATGGCCCCCACCCCCAACGGCCACTGCAAAAGACAAAAAAAAAAAAAAAAAAACTGGATTCTTGGTAGTTAACCAAACGACCCATTGCAGGCCTATCTATGTTATTACCTTTACTTTGTGTGGTTTCCGTACAGAATGGATCAAGAGTGGGGACCACCAGATGGACGGTTGTGAATCGACGTGGATAGCATTGGCCCCAGGCCCACGTACTCTGTAGTAAACTAGTAGCGTACAAGTCACTAATAGCACATGCAGCTTTAACATTGCAAGTTACCTAACGACCTGACTCCAACCACCACTTTTTAAAAATTTTGTTACTATTGGTTCATACGACTAGTGGCGGTCCACCAAAACATTTATTACACGGAACATGGGGCCGTTTTCCTCCCACCCCACGGTAAGAGGCATCACTTCTTCCCTAACATGAGGTCTATTCTACCTCTCCCAATGTCTCAATTTATTTCACGCAACATGGGGACATTTTCCTCCTACCGCCGTAGTAGTAAGGGTAAGATTGTAAATGGGTCGGTTCCAATTTTTTTTGCTCTATAATTAGAACAAAAAACATATATAGGACGGATTTGAATCCCGGTCCGGATTAAGGTAGAGAATGATATTAAAAAAACCTAATTTTTATGAAAGATTTTCGAAAGTTGAGGTAATATGTCTGGTCTTGAGTCCACAGGTCCGAACTAAAGTAGACCCGAACCCGGACCCAGACCCATTTACTTATCGAGGCCTAACTAAGGACCCAGACCCGGTTTTTAATAGGTCGGAACTTTTGGATAATCAGATAATCGGGTACCCATTTACATCCCTAAGTAAGAGGCATCACATCTTACCTAATGGGAGGTCTATCTTACCTCACCCAATGTCTCAATTTATTACATGTAATATGGGGCCGTTTTCCTCCTCTCACCTCACCCAAATTCTACTTCCCTCACCAAATCTTTGGGGTCCCAGCCCCACGAAGCTGGGTACCAACAAAAAAGTAATGAAATGCCCTTTTTTTGTTAATCGGGAGAGGTAGCTAGATTAGTGAGGCATATCCAAGGTCCTATAGATCATAAAACAGAAGGAAGAAAAGATCCATGCGCATAGAGTTGAAAATATCAAATTTCACGGTAATCACATGCTTCTAACTCCTTCATCTATGGCCCACAAATTTAACAACTTTATGTAACAAGAAATGTTGAACCTCGATCCAATAGATGGACACAGACCTTTGGAATCCTGTGCATATAAGGAGAGGGGAAGGCGTCACTTGGATGGCCATTTGGATCAGTGGTAAGTGAGCCCACATGCTACCTCGCAGGATAAAATATGAGTGACCTAGGACCACGGTTTGCACCCAGAGGTTGTGGGTTCGAAACTGCACTACCACACTGGGGCTACAGGGGAATTTATCCGGCTTCCCTCTGGGACCGGAGGGATTAGTCTAACCCAAAGGGTTGGGAACCCTCCAATAGCAAAAAAAATAAAAAGGTGAATGCACACACAAAAAAAGCCTACAGCGAATTTGCCAGTACAATGAATCCCTGCTTTCTCAAATTTACCGTATGCGATTTTTAAGGGGATTTTTTTTTTTTTTTTGAAGAATAAAAAACGAAAAGCATGATTAGTTGCATGGTCACTCATGTTCTCTTGATGGGTCAAAATTTTCTATAACGCCATGTAAAGTGGGTCTAAACCATAAAACCAAACCTGCCTTTATGAAAAAGTACATGCCCTAAATTACATGTCAATTGGAGTAAATCGACTGATGGTTTAGACATATGTGATGAGCACGTTCAAGAGTAGCTAACTCGGGCTAGCTGGAATTTCATATATCTTATGGGATAAACTTTTGCATTTTATTATGGTCTAGATCACTATAATGGTAGACTAGCTTGATCACCCGTGCTAAAAGCACGGATATTTGTCATAGTAGCTTTGATTAAGGTCAAACCTTAACGATGTAATTAGTTTTATGAATTAAGTATTATTTAGATTTTATTGGTGTCAATGTTTAAAATTTAAAAAATAAAAGCCAATAAAAAATATAAAAGTTTATGAGAAGTAAGAAATTAATATAAATTTTAACTACATATCAAGTCATTTGGTTTTTCTTTTATTTATGATCAAGTATTTTAAGCATGATCAATCTTATGGGCCTAACTTCCACTAGAGTGACATAATGAGATTTATTAAGTATTTACAAATTGAGAAAAAAATAAATATAAAGTGAGATTATTTTGGGTGAAGGAAAAGTTATATAAATAAAGAGAGTATATTATCATAATTTTGAATTGTCAAGTGAAATGGACATGACATGACATTCTCTCTTATTGAGAAAGAAGAATCTCTCTTGTAAGTATATTTTGATCAACGAGGTTATTTATTAAATGAGAAAATTATGTTAATAATATTTAAAAATTAAAAATGACTACAATCATCGTTAAATGATTTAACAACTAAAAAAATCTAGGATTAAAGAAATTTGAAATTTAGAGGTTAAGTTTGAAATTGGAAGGGTTAGAATTGAAGTTGGTTCGGTAACAACTTTAATATATAATATAATAATGGTTGAGAAGAAAATGGTCACAATATTCACATTTGGAAATAAATTATAAAAAATTTATTTATTTGAAGGTAAAAAAATATAATGCTCAATCCAATTGTAATAAATATATTAAACAAAATATCAAGTTTTAAACTCAATTGAATCATACGCAATGGATTGGCCCAGGATGAATCTCCAGACTTAATAAAGAACTACCGAGGTCATTACAAACTTATAAATATAAAACAAAACTAGGTTGATGGAAACATGTTAGGCCGAGGTCAAGTGCGAGTTACCTTCTAATAAAACAGAAGTAAGATAGTTTTATAAACTCTTTTAATTTATGATAATTAATTAGAGCTTTGTCATGAGGTAGTTGGTAAAATAGCTATAATCATTGAATTGGAGAAAGTTTTAGACAAAATTGATAAGAGTAGCAATTTTGACCCAACTTACTAACCTAACTTGAATTCCACCCCCTCCTCCTTTTAATATAAATAATTATATTCCTCGCACTCACTCAATCAAGTCCCTCACCATCAACACTACATTAAGGGATTGATCCTTAGTTGTTTTTATGGAAAGGATGTGCCTCACCACTGAGCTACCAGTGAATTGGAAACTTGAATCCACTTGGTAATTCAAAGTTAGAGTTCATTTTTTTTTCATATGTTTGAACTAACATTTATCTAACCCAATCAATCAATGGATTGGATTAAAGTTAATCTATGACATATGACCTCCTGACCCAACTTTACCTTGACCTTTCAACAATTTAACTTGAACGCGACCTATTAATTAAATGTTGAGTTAACCTTTATAACTTTAAAAAACATTTGGATTGACATCTTTATCAAAATTAATGAATGAGTAAACTTTAGGTCAAACACATATACTACTGTGCACTATTCAACATATTCAATTACATCTCCCGATCTTTAAATTATCACTTTTTTCCTTTGTCTATCATCTTTTTGGTGTGATGATTTAGATGGGTGATATTTGTAATCAATTTTCTTTTATAGCAATTTGATAGATGACACTTGCCAATCATTAACTCCTA